>CM041631.1:16413571-16542637 GCA_023333625.1 Bothriochloa decipiens | reverse complement strand
CATATCTATTCAGAGAAAATACGATATTCGTCACATTTCAAATCATGCAATCCATTGTTTAAATCATAAAAGAAACATCATTATTTCTAACACCACATTTGCAATGCTCTAACATCATTATTTCTAACACGAACTGCAATGCTCTAACATCATTATTTATAGATCTAATATACATACTACTCACAGATCTACCCAGAGTCAACTAAAAACTAAACAACTCTAGTGCACATTATATTTTACTAATGCATAGCAACAGACTTGTAATGTATGAGAAACTTACCTAAAAACCGAGGTCTCAAACTGGCAGGGCTTCGCCGTTACTTCCTTCTCCTCCCTCCTCTCTTCTCCCTTTTTTTCTGAAAATTTTAGTGAATATAATGAAAATCTGAAGGGGGGGCTGGGTATATATAGGTGGCGGCCAAAAAACGCCCACTGTGTGGGCGTTTTTTGGCGGCCAGGGGGCCGCCTGCAAAAGTGCACGGCCCGCCTCGCCTGTTTTGCAGGCGGCCCCCAGCTGGCCAAAAAACGCCCACTGTGTGGGCGTTTTTTTACTGCTCGGGGCCCGCCCGCAAAACAGGCCGGCCCTTTTGCAGGCGGCCCCTGGCGGACAAAAAACGCCCACAGTGGGCGTTTTTTGTCCGCCAGGGGCCCGCCCGCAAACACCGGCACCGGCGCCGGCCGGCCGTTTGCCACGTCACAAAAAACGCCCAGACAGTGGGCGTTTTTTAAAAAACGCCCACTGTGGGCGACTAGTTCTGTCATTTTTTGAAACCGCAGACTATTTTTGTAAATTTTTTTTAAAAAAAATTAAAAATAAAAAAAATTCGGGAACTGCCAGCCTGACGCGCAATAGAACCAACCAAAATCCACTCAAACAAAAAACAACCAAAATCCACTCAAAAAAAAACAACAACCAAAATGCAGGCCCGCTCATCGAACAAAAGAAAAAGAAAAGAATTAAAAACAAAAGAGGAGAGGCTCGGTCTGCCGGAGCGGAGGGTGCCGATCCCGTCGCCGCCGCTACCCCCCTCAATCCTGAGCAACTCCTTGCGGATTCGCAACTCTCGAAGATTTTGATGAGATAGAAGGCTAAACTATACGGACATCGGTATGCTGCGGAAGGCCGCCGTCGCCTTCATCGCCTGCGCCGCCCTGTACCTCGCCTTCTCCGCCTACTCCCGTCGCCAGGTGTGGCATTCCGTGCTCCAGTTTGTCTGGTCAGGTTCAGTCGTTAAGATGTATGAGTGGCTATACTTATTAGATTTCTAAGATAGTTCGGATCAATTAGTGTGTCGACTCGAGATGCAACGTTGAATGGGGAATTTAGTGGATCTCTCTGTGCCGGGATCGCTTTATCCTGTAGGGATTCGAGCTCTAGCTGTTCGTAGTAGCATTTCTGCAATGTGGTGTCTGAGATTAGTATGCTTGTTGCCAGTATGATGTCACTAAGTAGTAATTTTGAGTGAGTTGGTTCCACTGTCGACGGTACGTTTGCAGACTTGCAGTAGAGGTAAGGCATACATGCGATTTGTTTTCTACCTTGTGGATGCCATTACCTTCACTGCTGAATTGTGTCGTCATGTGGCTTGACTCCAGCATTGGAACTATCATGTGCATTGATCTAGTCATGTTGCGTGACATTTTGAATGATGCGTGGTATGTATTTATTTCTTATTACCCAAGACAATGGAGATGCATTGTGTGTACTGCTATGGCACTTTATTAGAGAAAATCAAAGGGAAAAAGGAAATACTATGATAGTACTGTGATGAATGCTAAGGATTTCAAAAGATTTATCTTATCTTTTTTTTTCACATTGCACAGGGCATCGCAGAGGTTCAATTACCAGCAGTTACTCACAGGGTCTACCTAGATGTAGAAATTGATGGCCAACACATAGGTATATTGCAATTAACTTCACATTGTTGGGTGGAAATCTTTTGTCATCTAGTGCTTGCATTATTTCTTCATGTTTCATTACTCTTGACCATATAATTACATTGTTGGCTTAATTCTTGATTGACCCGACTCCCTAACTGCAGGTAGAATTGTTATTGGTCTCTATGGGGAAGTTGTTCCAAAAACAGTTGGTATTCTTACAATACTTCTCCTTTTCTAGCATGTTATTTTATTGATTATTATTTTCAAAGTTTGTGTACTCTTTTTGCACGGCTGGTGCTTCTTGTGCTTCTATTCTAGACTCTTGACATATGGCATAGTCATGAACTCACACATTTGTGATTTCCACCTTTTGGATAAAAAATACCCTGTTCAAAGAAGTACAAGAAGTTTAGTTGATACATATCGATTTCTTTCATCCTTCTGTTCCTATCAGTGTGCTGTTTTGTGTGGTTAGTCAAGATCTAGTTGCTAGCACTCCTCCTGTTTTCACGATTTCCATTATATATGCCTATGGATTTTTTTTCCTGAAAGAAGAATTCGTCTACTAAATTTCTTTGTTCTACACTTTGCAGAAAACTTCAGGGCCCTTTGTACAGGTATTTTCTTTCCATGGCTTATTTTGTTGCCACCAAAATCCCACCTGAGCTAATCGTTCATCTCCATTTGTTCATCATTCAGGTGAAAAAGGTGTTGGGTCCAATGGAAAACCTCTTCACTATAAAGGAACACCATTCCATCGTATTATCCCTGGCTTCATGATTCAGGGTGGTGACATAGTTAGAGGCGACGGGAAAGGAAGTGAGTCTATATATGGAGGCATCTTCCCAGATGAGAATTTCAATGTAAAACATACACATCCAGGTCAGTTTGCACTTTGCCTTTGCTTAAGTTCATGTGTACTTAGTTACACATTTATTTTCAAGGAAACCACCACTTAGTCACTAAAGAATATGCTACTTTTAGTTGATGACATCTTTTTTAGATTACAACAGGGTCTGGTTTCTGATTTGATTCACTATGTAGCTACACCTAATTTCAAGAAAACTATGTACCGAGACCTAACGAGTTGTTTGTCGGCAACAAGTTTAAATGGTGCTTTTGCTTTTGTTTTACACTGGTTATATTTCTTCCATCCTGACATGGTTGGCAATCAGTCAGTGTGGCCAAATCTTGAATCTGTGTTTGATCTCTGAATGGTATCTGTCTGAAAATTATTAAATTAGAATGGCCATTTCCAACTCTACCTCTGCTTTTCATTGCAGGTGTTGTTGCTATGGCGAATTCTGGACTTGATTCCAATGGATCCCAGTTTTACATAACTACTATCAAGACATTCTGGTGAGTTGTGTTACACACCTCGTCTCACCAGTGATTGACTTAGAAGCTGCAGCTCCTGAAATGGTAGCTTTGTAGGTTGGATGGGGAGCATGTTGTCTTCGGCAGGGTGATCCAGGGAATGGATACCGTGTACGCCATTGAAGGGGGTGCTGGGACTTACAGCGGCAAGCCAAGGAAGAAAACGGTGATCAGTGACTCTGGTGAGATACCCAAGGAGAAATGGGGTGATCAGGAAGTGTAGGCTGTGCTCTACTGGTCACCATGCCATTTTCAAATCAGGCGGCCATATACTTCTTTTTTCCTTGACCTCCATGTTGCGCCACTGTTCAACAAGACTTCTGGAATGTTGTATGTCGTAGCTAGTTTATCTCTGATCCCTTGAGTTGTGATGTGGAGACGTGAAAAGTCTTTACCCAGCTTTGTTACCTTTTTTAGGTTGGATTGCTCGTCTTGTGTATGAAATTCGTCTCAATACATATAGTACATAAGAAACATTTTTTTCTCATTCCTTTTTGGTTGAACCCGAACTTATGCTAGTGGACGCAGTTTAGAGCATCACGCCAAGCACGAACACGGAATGAGATGGGCAGAAGGCGAGTCGGGGTACTAGTCCATATTGAACACTAGCTTGCATTGCCAATATCAGGTCTTGAATCAAATACAACAAGATACATGATAGCATACTTGCATATGCAAGACACTCTTGTTTATTTATCATTGCTATTACACTTGCAATGGTCTTGAACACTAGTTTTATAGGACATCAATTCGTCCGACGATGTTATACGGTGTTGAATGTTGGTCTAAAAAAGACGATATATACAATAATTGAGTGTAACGAAGATGCGTATGTTATGATGGTGTTGTGGGCACACAAGAAGGGATAGAGTCCGGAACAACGATATTCGGGATAGGGTTGGGGTGACACCAATTGAGGAGAAATTGATTCAACACCGGCTGCGATGGTTTGACCATATCCAACGGAGGCTTCCTGAGATGCCGGTGCGTAGTGAGGTTCTAAAACGGATCGATAATGTAAAGCGTGGTAGAGGTCGACCTAAACTGACTTGAAAGGAGTCGGTTAAAAGAGACCTTAAGAAATGAAATATCTCTAAGAATTTAATTATGGATAGGAACGCTTAGAGACTAGCAATTAACATGACTGAATCGTAATTTTTTTTACACTTTATGTATTCTTTGTTTTCATGTCTCTTTTAGGTTTTATCTCTAGCCTACCCCAATTTTCTTGGAACAAAAGCTACACTTGCAAATATATACGCATACACCAGCTCGCAGATCTGAAAAAGATCTTACCATTACAGGATGGTTTATTATTTAGGGGGACAATAAATAAGCACCGATCCATGGGTTCACCTGGAGCAACAGGCATGGTGCTCTCGGCCGATACATCGTACTAGCATATAATCGAGTCCCATCCGCTCATTGATCAGTTCAGCATGGTCTGAGTGGGGAGCAGGATCTTGGAGTCGAAGGCGCCGGCGGCGGTGGCAGTGGAGTTGAGCATCCAGGTGTAGAACGGGTGGAAGATGACGGACGCGGGGCAGCTCAGCGCCGCCGGCAGCTTGGGGCACTCGATGAAGGTCTTGGCGTCCGTGTCCACGCAGAGGTAGACCTGCCACAGCTGCTTCTTGCCGAAGGGCCCGTCCCTGCACTGCAGCCCCGGCTCGACGCCCAGCTTCTGTTTCACCGCATACTTGATCTTGATCGTGCTGTACAGCTTGTAGTCTGGCAGGATGCCCTGGTCGGCGAGGGCGCCCAGGAGGTTGGCCTGCTTCCTCAGGTTGAGCCCCGCCTTGAAGTAGTCCAGCTGCTTGAGGCCCGAGCAGACGCCGTAGGTGTCCCAGGCGCTCTTCCAAGCGTTCACGTTGTCGGTGGGCGGGCACTTGATCTTGGTCCAGTAGTGGTTGATGTTGTTCTCGATCTTGTCCAGCTGATCCATCCATCATCCATCAGTCGATTAAGGGGGTTTAATAAGTAGTTTAACAAGAGAGAGAGAGAGAGGTGAGTTGGTTAACCTTTTTAGCATCGAAGGGGCTGCCGTTGCTGCAGCGGACTACGGGTTTGTTACTGGACGCGTCGAAGGTTTGGAAGAGCTCGACGAAGAAATCCTCCCCCGGGTAGCCGTACTTGGGCACGCAGCAACCATTTTCGCTGGCCTCGCAGTATGCTCCAGGCCACTATGTGTATATACACAGCAATCCATCCATCGATAGATTTTAGCTAGGAAGCTTGCAATGATTTCGCTGGCCTACTAACAATAACGGCACTACTGATGATTTAGTAGCTACGAACCTATCGATGAAGATCACATGAACTCAACAATACCAGTTCTGTCATGTAAATTGATTTATCTAATAACCACTTTGCCCTTGAGTGCGCATCCGGATTTTTTTTTTTCAAAATTTGTACTCCTTGTGTTAATAAAATTATAAATCATTTGACTTTTATTTTAGATGGGTTTTGTTATGTGTTTGGAAGGGAGGGAGTAGGAAGTAACAATAGCAAAATGGTAAAATAACCTGGAGTCAATTCACTTTACGGTTTTACCTAAAAATAAGGGCCTTGTAGTTGAAAAGATAACTTTTGCCTCGGTAAGATAATAAAATCAAGGATTTTCTTTATCTCCCCATTATTCACACATTCAGGTTCATTTTGATCTCCAAATTCAACATGCCGTCTCAGAAATAATCCAATTTTAACATTCAAATGGTGTCCAAGAAAATCGCAACTTCAGTTACAAATAACTTTTAGGGCCGTCAACTCTAGGTATGCTGTCATAAAGAAGAGTGTTATATACACTTGCATGATGCCAATGAAGTTTATGGATACAGTCTTTTGTCTTGGTCAACCCAACACAAGGGAGAGTAAAAAGATTAGAGGTGTACACACGCCATTTTTATATTAAACACAATTGTTAGTTTGGAACTTATTACTCTTTTTTGTTGTTGTTGTACAACACGATTCTACAGTAGAAGAAAAAAAATTCTAAGATGACGATTGTGTAATATAAAAATGCATTTGAAATGTAGCATCAGGCTCACGCAAGTGTTCTTTGTGGTGTATATTTGCGTGTCACCTTGTACTTGGAAGAGAAATAGTACAGACAGAAATAACAATAAATTTAATTTCGATATTCCAGATAATGATTCGGTCAAGAAAAGAGTCATCAGATTTAGTAATATCAGAAGACTGTTAACCATGTGCACGAGATTAAGCATTTGAAAAAGTTCATACCATGAGGATAAGGTAATAGAAATCAAAGGGCGCCGCATTGGCAGCTGCCAGTAAGCCAAGGATTAGGCTCAACGCGATTGTTCTGCGGCCTCCCATCTCTGCTATTTTTGGCAACGGGGAAATGTTGTTCTTCTGCGGCTGCCTTTCAACCGATCCAGTAGGTGGTATTTATAGTGAGGAGGTCGAGTGTCATGGGGCGGAGCAGAGCAACATCCTCTGTAGAAGTCGAGCTCATATGAAGCGCAAAGGAGTGAAGGAGTGACGGCCCTCCGATAGTTTTTCTCTGTTTATTTTCCTCCATGAATATATAAATATATACTTTTGCTTAAATACAGTTAATTTGTTCAATAAGATCGTAAGAAATGTTTGTCCTCTGGCATAGTCCTAGAATGACAGGCTGTAATAATCATTAGCCCATATGTACGATTATATATGGTTTTATAGTGATTTAATCTCTCCGTTCTAAATTATAAATAATTTTTATTTGTTTGATTTATTTATTTTACTATGTATCTAGACATTGTTATTATCTAAATATACAATAAAATAAACATAAAAAAATTAAAGAGACTTACAATTTGAAAGGGAGTGAGTAGATGAGAACACAAGCACTACGACCAAGTTGACATGGTCTAATAGGTTATAGGGATGCAACAGAAGAAGTGGTGCAAAGACTGACGAAGAAACAAAATGAAGAAAAATGACGAATTGTGTAAAGATTGCACAACCGGAAGTATGACGACACTAAATTGTCGTCCGATCCGGGTGCGTGTGCAGTTACAACACTGTGCAATTGAAAGCACCAGATGACCTGAAAAGATTGTGATAGAAAGAACTGACTACGACCTAATGATGAATAGTACTACAGACCCTACACAAAGCACAAGATGATGAATAGTACACATAGTACGTTAAGTCTTTACTGACCCAATTCACCCCTTCCCCCTCTTTGGTCATCACTCAAAGTCCATTTTATTGGTATAAATCCCCTCGCCACTTTTTTATATAGGAGTTATCAAAAGTATAACGATCAAACTTGTAGGGTTGGGTATAACGGCATCTCCTTTCTTTAGCCTTGCTATTGTTCTAAACTTAGAACTACTCCTTGGAGCCCTAGAACTCAGTACAAATTTTTGTCCTTGCTACCCACCCAATTCCATGCGCACAAATGTATGGATGCATTCTCGGCGTAATTCCTCCGACAATAGGTGTGTGTGAGAGACAGGAGCTAGTTTGGATGCATATATACTCGAAGGCTGGTTTTCAATGCTGGTTGAATACACAAACTAGTAGTGAAAATCGTTGTCAATGTCGGCTACCTTACGAACCAACCGTGCAAATGATTTTCACCACTAGTTCGTAATGAATTTGCCATGATTATATATGAACTCAGTTTTAATAGAACTGATGGTCATAATAACGTTGGTAAAATCATTTATATACTAGTGTCCTACGCTTTCTATCCTAAAATAAGGCATGCGTATATTTTAAACTAGAAGAATACGCCGCACGTTGCTGCAGCGATTCTACATAATTTTTAAAAAATAGACTATTTATAATTATAGTTATATAAATAAAATTATCCTAAATTAATTTTGATGAATAGTTTGACATATTAAATGCAAGTTACATGAAAAGATAGCTATTATAATTACATGTTGATGTGGACAATTAAATGCAAGTTACATGAAAAGATAGCTATCATAATTACATGTTGATGTGAACAATTAAATGCAAGTTACGTGAAGAGATAAGACGAACTATCATAATTATATGGCTAGTTGGCTATAATTACAAGTTTTGTAGTGGATTGTGACGTGGATAGTTTGCATGTTGAGAGAAATCCCTAGTGGGTTTTATCTATATAAGAGATATAGATTTTAAACTTTGTTATCTTTAACTAGCTAGCAAATGATATGAAGTGTATACTACAAAAGTGCTTACATGAGATTTATATTTATACATGCTTTCTAATGATCGAACTTTTGTTTCCACAAATTATATAGAAAATAATTAGCGGTCAGAATATGGTTTTGAAGACTGTACCAAGTTAAAATTATGCTTTATGTTTTGGGGAGAAGAAAGCACTAGATAGGTATATAGGACTACGGTTTTGGTGTGTGGCCCTGCTAGCTTAATTTCCTATGAAGGAAGGTGATATTTGCATTTCTGAATTGTCGCACGTTTCAAAATTGCAACTATAAATCGTTTTAGATTTTCTAGGCACATAACTTTTGTTATGTACTTAGATATTGTCAATAAAAACTAAGTAGAAAAGAGGGAAAGACTTACTATCTACAATGGAACAGAGGAGTGCATACAAGGCCGGTCCATTTACTGGATTGTATCAAACATATGCGCACGTGTCATTTGGACCTTTTCACACAATCTCACAAAATAATGTTGAATGTGAAACTGAAAGGTGCTGCTCGAGAAGATGCGTGGTTTTATAGTCGTCACGAAATGTTATCTCCTGTCTTCATAAATACCAACGGTTGGGTCTTCACCATGGCTAGAAAAGCAAGAGGAGATTTAGAACCAAGGGCTCTACAGAAAATACGGGAAGAGCGACAAGAGACTCTTTAGATCCTTCCTAATTTGTAGAAACAAAAATTTTGATGAACAGAAATACTCACCTCTTTAATTCTATATATATCCAAATATAATAATATATACGGGACGAGGATATATATATAAATTCCGGAACGTGCTACACAAGTGGCCGATGCCGAACGAAAGGAGCAGGGCCGGCCAAACTGGATCGACGTCACTGTGTGGTACCTAGCAACTAGCCTATCAGCTAGCACACGTACGTGTACAGTAGCTACGGATCGGAGCTACCACACGTACCGGCCGATCGATATCCGTATGAGACTATGCGTTCACCATTTCCTCGACAATTATTATTATTATTATTATTATTATTATTAACGATTTAACGTGCGTGTCCTCGTTGTCAATTGTGCGTAGAGCCGGGGATAGGCGCGCGCGCGCGGCGGGCTGCTGCCTGCAAGTGCACAAGAGATCGACGAGCTAGGACTAGGACCGGGACACTATCGAGACGATATCGTCAGGGACAGGCACAGGATCGAGACGAGAGGACCAGAGCATATTCCGGGCCAGGGGCCAAGCAGCTACTGTAGAAAGGTGCGTCCGTGGACGCGCCCGAGTCGTCGCAGCGTGCATCGACATCGACGCCCCTACGAGTATGTACATGACAAATTATACTCGACACTACAACGACGCACAGCAACCTAGCGAAGAAACAAGGGGAGGACAATAATTCAGTATGCAGACGTGGACAGCTGGTGGGCACGCCCATCGTACGTCCTGGCTGCATGACGATAGAGCGTGCTCGATCGACCAGCCACGGCGCACGTCAATCGGATCGGAGTCGATCTCTCCGATATCGCGCCGATCGAACGAACAAGGTGACAAGCCAAGCGACGACGCCACATCACGCTTTCACAGTACACGTTGTTTGGACTGTTTATAGACACATTGTACGTTTTCACGGTACACGTGTTGTTTGGACTGTTTATAATTAGAGCAACATATATTCGCATATATCTTATATATTGATGAAGGAAAGAGAACTTCTTTCTTACATTTTTCACTCTTGTTCGTACGTCCATCACCTCTCTTCTACCCTTTTTCCATGCATGCTCATTCATCCCATATCCCTCTTCGTCGGTTCCATTTGTTAGTGTCCTGCTGCTCATGCCATGGCCTAGTCGTTCGGGCCCGTTCGTGTCATAACTCATCTTCCACCTTTCTTAAACTCACACACGGTGAACATAATATAGTCATCTATTTAAGCTAAGTCTATTTCATATCAACTTCTCATGTGAGACTAATCTTCTATTGCACTAACATTTATTATGGGCCTTACTTGGAATTATTTGGTTTAAAGTCCATATTAAATTAAACAAAACCAAAATGGTAGCTCATTATCATATCATTGACGTGAGCACTGCACAACAAATCGCTACCGGAAAACGCGGCTTTGTCAAGTGCCAGATGGTTTGCCGAGTGTGAAAAAGAAACCACTCGGCAAAAAGAAAAAACACTCGATACAGAACGATAGTAACATTGTTTACAAAATCTATATTTCTCTTATAAGTTTTATGAAACTACGAGAGGGATATATAAGATTTGTGAACAATATTAGAATCATCATGTTGGATAAACAAATGACCAAACAACCGAAATAAACTTTATAGACCTTGAGAAGTTATATAATATTATAGCTGAAAAAGTTTCCTTCGAGGTCACCTTGTGATGCAAAACTATGTTTAAATTTCAAAAATTTAAAATTCAAAAATTGAGAAGCTATGAAAATTTGTAGTTACAAACATTTTCATTTGAGTTCATGTTGCCATGCAAAACTACATTTGAATTTTAAAATTTTAAAGTTTGAATTTCTCAAATTACCTCATATGGAAAAACACACAAAATAAACTTTGTAGACCTCAAAATGTTATGAAACTTTATAGTTGGAAATTTTTTCATTTGAGTTTATCTTGTTATACAAAACTATATTTAAATTTCTCAAATTTAAAATTTAATTTTTATAAACAGCCTTGGACGGAGGAACTTCCTAAATAAAAATTATAAATCTAAAAAGTTATCAAACTTTATAGTTAATAATTTTTTATTTCAATTCTTTTAGGGCCTAAAATAATTAATTTACATTACGTTTGGTATAATATTTGGGGAACCAAAACAGACACGAGAGACAACGTGGCGCATAAAAAATACCGTGACTTGCGTGAAAAATACCTTTCCCTACTAAAATAGTTTCCTATATTTTTTTCTTTTTACGGTTCGAATTTTATCGAATGCCTGACACTCAACAAAGCCTTTGCCGTGTACCTGATAAAGACACCCTACTTTATCGATTTTTTTTACCGAGTAGCCTTTGCTGGATGTGACACTTGATAAAACCTATACTAAATATTTTTAAGTCTTTACCGAGTGCCTTGGGCACTCCGCAACGTAGCCGAATCCGGTAGTAAATTATACGTTGCCATTCATCTAGGAGTTGAACTCCAACTCCGTAGTATGTACGAACACGCTGCTCTACCTCGTACGGGTACTAGAGGTTAGATATTTATCAACGATCATATGTCACGTGTTCATTTAGTTTTGAGATCGAACTCTACACCGCGCCCAAACACTTGACTCTTATGAACATGTGACAAAATGGTGGACTATAGAAATATTTTGTATTTTACACTACTCTTACTTATTAGTAGCTTGTATAGTATAGACACCGGAGATTGAGATTGACTCCAGCGGGGAATACTCCAGCGCCTCCGCCTATCAAGCATTCTTCGTGGTTTATGCGGCCTTGCACAAGGCCAAGGAGCTGTGGCGCACAAGGGCTCCTCCGAACATGAAATTCTTTTTCTGGCTTGCCCTACATGGGCGGCCGTGGACTGCGGAACGTCGCGCGCGTCATGGACTGCAATCGGCCGCGCCCTGCGCCCTCTGTGCCTAGCTCGACAAGACCCAAGACCACCTCCTCGCTTCATGTGTTTATACCCAGGAGGTATGGATCCGCCTTCTGTCCTTGGCCGGCATGCAGCATTTGGCTCCCTGCCAGGCTGCCTGCATCGTTGATTGGTGGCTTAATAAGAGGGAGGCGGCTTCAGCGCCCATTCACCGAGGCTTCGATTCGCTAGTGCTGCTTGTCTTCTGGGAGATCTGGAAGGAGCTCAATAGGCGAATGTTTGACGGCATCAGCCTCATGACCACTCAGCTTCTGGCACGTATCAGGGAGGAGGTAGACTCATGGACTCTGACGGGGTACCGTGATCTTGCAACGCTGGTGGCTTTCTTCGGCTAATCTCCTCCTCAACTTACCCGCCTCTCTGTCGCGAAATTTGTTGCTCAGTTAATACGATGATTGTGCACCACCGTTCGAGCCGGTGATTTATGTTGTTTGCCCTGCTTGCCTTCGCCGTGGCATCTCGCCCCGGGAATTGCAAGCTTGTAATTCAAACTCTTTTTTTCACTTAAAGCAGTACATGTAAAGTGCACGATTTCGAAAAAAAAAGATTGATATTGACTCCATGGTTCCCCATCGAACGATTATGAACAAGAAACCCTTCACTCTTTAATATTAGGAAATAGAAAATATAATAGACGATGATTATATATTTTTTACCGAAATACACGATTATATTGGAAGGGTCACCGGTACACATCTCAATGTTTATTTCCTTAGTAACAGGGTCAAAATAAAGTCGATTAAACAAAGCCACACTTATGCGTTGGGCATCGCCGTGCATTGCCCAGCAGAGCGAGGATCAAGACGAGATCACGAAATAAAGACGAGATCGACGACGGCGATAGGCATATATAAATGCAGATGATCAGATCAGTTGTCCATGGCGAGGCCAGGCAGCTGGAAAGGGTCGGCGGCGTCTCCATAGAACTCAGCGTACTCCTCGTTGGTCTGCTGCTTGAGCATCCACTTCCTGTAAGGGTGGAAGAGGACGGTGTTGCTGCAGGTGTACTGCGGCGGCGCGGGGCAGTCGATGAAGGTCCCGTTCCCGGTGGCGCAGAAGTAGAGCTGGTACAACATGTACTTATCGAAGGGGCCCTTGCTGCACTGGATCACCGGCGTCGCGTTGATCCCGCTCTTGAACACCTTCTTGATCGCCTTGAGGCCGTAGAGCTCGAAGTCGTCCTTGATACCTGCGGCCTTGAGGCGGACGAGGGGGTTGATCCGGCTGCGGAAGCTGAGGGCCGACTGGAAGTAGGCTGTCTCGTTGAGGCCCGAGCAGGCGCCGGCCTTCTTCCACGCGTTCTTCCAGCTGCTCTGCCCGTTGTTGCTGGGGCACCTGATGTTGCTCCAGTACTGATTCAGGCTTTCCAGGCCGCTAATCTGTCGACGATCGATATATATGGACATTATATATATATTGCATTATACATATACATCTGCCATATATAATTCTGCATATGGCGAGCTCGCCGGAGCGAGATCGAGTCTACGTACCTTGTTAGGGTCGTAAGGATCTTGATTGTTGCATCCCGTGACTGCAGCGTTGGTGGTGGCGTTGAAGACGGTGAGGCCCGTTATGTAGAAGTCACGCGCCGGCGATTTGCCGGTCGACGGCTTGCAGCATCCAGCGCCGGTCTGCTCGCAGTATGCTCCTGGCCACTGCATATGCGTCCGTCCATGATAGAGTCGATCAGGGAACTGATGAAGCAGTCGGGTAATAACGCGGCGGTCGTACACGTTCTCTCGTATATTATGGTTCCAAATGCATAGCCTCCGGAGTCCTTTTTTTTTGGAGCATCGTAGCCTCCGGAGTCCGGAGTTGTTCATTTCACTTGTTCTTGTTATATATAGACTTTTATTACATTACATCTCGATCTTAGCTATAGTTAGCAGGACACACAAATTTTAGGATCATGCATGCGTTAGTTACGTTCTTTGCATATATATTGTATAGATGTTTTTTTATGCCATTATAACTGAATTAAACCGATAGTAAGACCTATCTCAATTAATGATAATAATAACAATACACAATACATGTAGTGACTAGTGAGTGAAGAAATAGGTAGCTCCTGTTCGTACCACAAGACCAAGCTGGTAGTAGATGCCGAAGTCATTAACTGCAATTGCGGGCGAAGCTACTGCTAGCAGCAAGCCAAGGAGGCACAGGACTGGGATCCTGAAAGCCATATGGATTATAGAATCAGACGATGAACGCCGAGCTAGCTGCTAGCAACTCACGATGTACCACGAATGGCACCGATGAGCATGGCCTCGATCGCGTGGGTACTTATAGGCAGACGAGCGCGCGTCCGTACCACGAGCGCCCCACATTTTCTTTCCTCGCTCATTTTATTTATTCATTTATTTATATTTGTAGGTTCAGTGAAATAAGCACATGCATATGGTAAAGTACAATAATGATTGATGAGAAAAATGATCATCCATGGAAAATAATTGATTTTGGAGAAAATACCACAGTTAATGTACGTTATTATGTATTCCAGCCTCTACATGAGTTATATTCGCTCAACTAATCCTTATTATGCCTTCACCAATGGCCTTCCGATCGAATCGTGAGAACTTGTGGTCTTGTGCTATACTTTTAGAACCTCAAATGATTTCAAAAGAAAAAAATCATCAATTGTAGTTCTCATTGAGCTATACTACTTTGATTTTAGTTGATTTTCTGTTTGATGTCCATTTGAAAAAAAAAATCAATTCCAAAATGTTAAACTTTAAATCTAAATTTAGGACCATAAATGATTTCTAATGAAAAATTATTAACTATAAATTTATAGATTTCATCTAGATCTATAACTTTACTTCTGGTCATTTATCTATCCGAGATCGTTGGGACAATTTGAAAGGATTGAATTTAAATATACGAGAACTTCAAATACTATTTTGGGACTATAAATGATTCATATCTTGTCGAAACTTACAATTCTAAAGTAAAATCCGTTTTCATCCGACTCATTTGAAGAAGAAATTAGTTTTGTTGTATATGCTACAATATGAGCATCACTGTCAACACATAAGTAAACCGTTGATGAAAAAATGACAGCGTTGTTTCGTAGCACAAACCGTGCGGTGATGATTGACTATCACCGACGGTTCTTTACATGGAGTACCAATGATAGCCGTCATAATTTTCACCAATTGTTGATAACACGAATCGGCGGTGGAAATTATTTCACCAACGCGGTTTGTAATATATACAAACCGAAATGACGAGTATCATCAAACAACTTGAGCAAACTTCTTTTTCGTGAGCTCGCATATACGCTCGTATTTTATTAAGAGAACAGAGTGGTCAATAAACCTATAGCATAAGCGTTGCCCGATGATGGAGCAGCCGTCATCGCAGCCAACTAAGCAGCCCTAGCTATGTTCGAAAAATTATGTTGTAGGTCTTGAGCAAACCCACCGTGAGAGTAACCATGGTGATATGACGAATTATGTAGTGGTGGATGCTCGACTTTTTAATCTCCAAGACTAGAAACAACTTCAGTCACTGCCGCGCTGCTTGGATTATTGCTACTTCATCTAAAAAGATACTTCCACGGAACGGAAGAAGCCAATCTGTCGGAGCACTTTATTCAGGCCTTGTCTAGTTCTTCAAATTTAGCATTAAATTCTACTATGTAAAAAGAAGATTTTCATCATATCAAAATACCGACACATACATGCAGTACTAAATTTAGATGAAATAAAAAAACTAATTACATAGTTTGATTATACTTTGCGAGACGAATGTTTTGAGCCTATAATTTTTACCAAATATAAACGAATTGCTACAGTTACACTACAGTACCAAATGCTAACTTTGTACAGCTCAATTTGAGAAACTAAATAAGGCCTCACTGTTGTGTACATGCAGCAAGCAGCTAGGTAGCGCATAAGTGCGACGCCTACGGCCGAGCCACACTCTCCTCGTTCGATTGGATAGCCGTAGCCCGTAGCATATACGAGTACAGTATAGTGTGATTGCACTGATAGAACAGACGAAACTTGTGGACGGCGTAGGAGTATTTTGCAGTACGACGTAGACGTGAGGCGTGGCACCTACCGAACCGACCGGGCATGTGATACGAAACGTGCACCGAAACGACATGCG
This sequence comes from Bothriochloa decipiens, assembly GCA_023333625.1. Classification (NCBI taxonomy): domain Eukaryota; kingdom Viridiplantae; phylum Streptophyta; class Magnoliopsida; order Poales; family Poaceae; genus Bothriochloa; species Bothriochloa decipiens. Next base: position 16,526,507 of record CM041631.1, on the reverse strand, counting down.
GCCCAACTGCCTCGATGGACCATTCTGTGGGGCCTACATGCGCGTCCACGTTGTGAGTGATGAATCCTCCCACACGTACACGTACGTGCCTCGATGATTCTGTCGGGCCTACGTGCGCGTCCATGTTGTGAATGAGAGTGAATCCTCCTCCTACAGACGTCAGCTCCAGCAGGGATTTTGCCTTCGTATCGTATCGTAGGAGAAAATACCAAACTAGCGAAGTGAGAGAACCGGTTAAAAGATACGTATCCCTTCTATGGAAAAATACCAATGGAGACGTAGGAAACTATGGTGAACTAGCAAGAACTCTCGATAGACAAATATTTTGTATCTCAACTCTGTTTTGCTCTCTTGTTAGTTCTTACTTTGATCCATGTTTTCTACCTAAGTGTATGTGATTTGTCAATCTTTTAATTGATAAATCAAGCTGATCTCCATGTTCGGCTGAGCTAGAGCTCAACAGAGGTTCATTCTATTTTCTGAAAGTGATGTGTATCTACTAGTAACTAGTCACAGCACCATACTTAGGGATTGGAAGCAATCCCATCTTCGATCTCCTACGGCCTAGAGGGGATAGAAAGTTCTTTGACGGGTTTCCCCATATCCTCCATTTACACTCTATTTGTTCTAGATCATACAGCCGACCAGCCCAAATATCCGCTGCCCTATCAATCTCTAAAGGACCCAATGGCCCAACACCATCCCCTGCCACTACTTCTCTCCCGGACTCCTAGGCGTTATCCACCGAACGGCTATGCACGGGCTTTCACAGCCGCTTACCAGCCCAGCCCACCAAACCGCAGGCAAGACGGACACAAACACGAAGCCCCATGAACAAGAAGGGGCCTAGATAAATTCAGCAAACCAGCAACAAACCGCCGGCGACTCCAGCACGACGGCTCGCCACGACCACGCCATATATATCAGCTTCAAAGGTTGTAGGGTCGCACCATAAGAAGCTTGCATGCACGAAAAATCTCTCACAAATAAAAAGGAAGAAAAGGAGACAGTTGTTTCGTGCGGTAAAAATTTTGCGTCGTCGCACGGGTTTCACCGTGCGTTACCGTGGCCGCTTGGCTTCCTTGCCGCCGCCAGGTGGGACCTCTTCCCACGATCACCCAAAAGGAAACAACGCTGCGTGAAACGTTGATCGCTCGCTTGCCTTGCAATACCGCGAACGCTCTCTCTACATTTCTTCTCGTACGTAGGGCCTGCTTGGTTGACATTCAAGTTTTGTCAAACCAAAATCATGACATGCTAAAATTATGATCATTATTTGATTCATTGTCAAAGAATTGGCACTACCAATTTTTTGCTAAAATTTTGACAAGTCTCTAGAATGTTCTTAAACAATGTATAAATAAAAAATTCTGCATGCCTTTATTTTGACAACCAACCAAATACACACCTATGTGTTTTGCCTTAACTTTGACAAGTCTTAATTGTCTAGGCAAAGTTTTAGCTTGCCATGATTTTAATTGGGTAAAAATTAATAACCAACCAAATAGGCCCGTAATCTTTGTTCGTTCGGATCTCCTCCTGTTCCTCCTCCCACTGCCGGCGGCAAGGAGGCCACCCATGGCTGGATCTCGCGAACCGTAACCAGTAGGGGCCTCCATCGCTTGGTGCCGCAGTCCTGTCCATCGCGTGCAGGACAAAGCCGGGGCTGGGGTCGCTGGTGGCAACACGTCGTGTCCCAGCAAGACTACCTCGATCGCGTGAACGGAAGCCGTGCAGGGCGTCGCTGCGGCAGCAGGACATCCGATCTGTTCAAGATCGCCGCACACAGATAATCAGGTTTTCCTCTAAGGCTCCAGTTGTCCCTTTGAATTTTTATCGGCGGGAGTCTGCAGCAGACACAACAGCGTTGGGGAACCAAGCCAACGACGGCCGCCGCCAGGCACGACACAGCCGGCCTGGCAAGGCCATATCCGGACCAACCCGGCACCCCCGGCCGTACGTACAGCTAGCCAGCGGCCAGCCAAAACCCTAAACCCAGCCACCCAGGGCCTGGCAGACACTCCTTTTAATTTGTTCATGCTTCTTTTATGATGCAATGGCCTATATGAATGCAATCTTTGTTAGTGTCAGGCTCTGCTAATTGTCGACTTCAAACAATGTTAGTAATTAGTATGTGGCGCATCATGTTCATGAGAAATAATATTTTCATGTTCAAGTCGTGACCCAATTTTCATAGGATTTGAACAATATTTTTGTTCGATGAAAATGTGCTTTGCTATTCAGCAGTAACCTTAGCAGAACTTTTCTACAGAAATTCTCTTGATCTAAATCTGAATGTCTTTGGAGGATTTGTTTTTTTGACAACGTCTTTGGAGGAAGTTCAATCTTTGATCAAATTGCTCAGTCCTTGTGCTTTTCATCGGTAAATAATGTTGCTAGCATAGCCTAGCATAACCATTACTACTTCTGTAATGATTTTTCTTGCTTCTCTATAGAGTTAATTATTGTTTTCAACAAGTTTTGTGTTTTATTTATGCAGTTAACAATTCTCTATAGAGTTATCATCTGGAGAAGTCCAGATTTGAGTACATTTGTATAATCTGATAAGTCATAACATTGTCAGGGTTTAAATAGCTATTTCTTGATGTGATTCACTTGTTGCATGCAACAATAGCCAGTGTCATCTTCTTCAGGGAGTTTTCGGTTCTTCTCCAGGTAAAATTTCTATCAGTAACATTAACTATCAAATTTATGATGTTAATAATTTAATTTTCCCCGTCTTTTTCCACCCTGTAGAATTTCTGCTTCCCAAAAATCTTCATCCGTTTGATCCAGCTAACAATCCTCTATAGAGTTATCATCTATGTAGTATAGGACTAAGCAACTCGCCACCATCTCCTGATAGTGTTGTCTGAATGTGTTGTACTCCATCTTTGAATTGTCCTCATGACCACAACATGGCTGGCGAGGAAGATGTGTTGTTGTCATTTATTTACTGAACAAAATTTATAATACTCAGTCAAACATAGGCCACTTCAATGTCCTTTGTTTCTAATGGATCGATTTATGCAGGCCATAGATGCTTAAATTAACCTCCTGAAGGCCCAAAGGATTTGATAAAGAGACCGGGAGGTAAAGCCTGTCTTGTAAATGCGTGCCTAACTGCAGTGATGAAGTGGGATGGAGAAAAGAACGAGACCTTTTGAAGCCGATTACCGTGTGGTCCTTCCCGGTGTCCTGCTTTAACTAGAAGGGTGCTGGATTACTTGGACCATGACATGGTAGCAATTTTTTTAGCGTTCTATTGTTCTTTGATTATTAATTTTTTGCACCTCACAAAATGCTTATTATTTGATTTGATAGGTTTTTCTTCCAATAAATGTTACAGATTCACACTGGTACATTGTTGTTATAAATGCCATCAAATGTGTGGTCCAGGTGCTAGACTCATTGGGCGAGATGTTCGGACGTGCTGACCTCAATAAAGTTATGGGTATTTTCTAACACGTGTATTTGTACATAATTTATTATATCTTAGAAAGGCTAACCGATTTGTTCTTCTACGAATATAAATAGCGAGTTGGATTGCGGAAGCAGATAGAATTTGTATTGAACCAGATGTTGAGGTTGATAAGTAGCCGGTGGAAGAGATTTTCCATGGCAAAATACTAGAAAAAGATGGGTATGTCCCACATAACGGTGTCATATAAGTTGAATTTTGCACGCCTTTGTCCTCTTTGATCTGACGTGTGCTTGAGCCTCTATTAATGTTGCATGTAGTTATTCATGTTTATTCTTAATAACCTTTATGGAGTATTAGACTGGGAACGATTTGTCAGACGAGTTCAATCAGGTAATTCACTATGCTTATAACCACAGGTCCTGAGTGTGGACTAGCTTTGGGTATTTTAATTAATAATTAATGATGAATTTAGACTAAATCTTGTGGCGATCTTGCTAATTTTGGAGTTAAATAAATGAAAGGGGTATCCATATCTTCATAGCGATGAAAATACTGGTAGCTCAAACAATTTTTACATAATAGAGAATCCAAAGACGGCTGAAGCATCTACGAAGAAGATCAAACATTATGAGGAGTCTGAATGCTTAGACGTTCAAAAGAGCACACCTCAACACATAGAAACTCAAAACATATCCTCACAAGTCCATCGCAATCAAGATCTTAGTGAGTTTTGGGCATTTGAGGTCATGAAAGATGTGGAAATGAACAAATAAAGAAGAGATGATTGAGTTAGTGTGATTATCTCATGGCAATGAGGTGAAGTGGCATTGAAGTAAGATACATGCTTATTTTAATTACTTTATTAATTATAGTGTGCTATCTTATATGATGATAACCGTCACCTGTGTCTAATGCTTTACAGGAGGCCTTGGGTTAAAGGTTTTTATCCCACCATTATTGTGCTAACTGTCAATGTAACACCCCGGTGTTATGCTTTCCTAATTATATTGTAATACATGAGCATAAGCACCTTTGATCCCTTCTTTGATGTCGCATCATGTTTTCTGGTGGAGTGTTTGAAATTCAATTTTTGAATTCAATTTTGATGAAATAATAGATCGACGTTCATTAATAAAACTTGTCTAAATTCTTATTCCATGAATTAGTGCAAAGACGGTGTTTTGAGATGGTGCTATTGTTTGTAATGTTTGAGTGATGTTTTGTTACTAATTAATTCCCAAAAATAATAAGAAATAGTTAATTAACCTTAATTTAATTTATAAATATGAAAAGCTACTTTCAAAAATACTTAGAATTTGGCTATGGTCCAAAAAGCGAAGCTGTAGCTCTCTTTATTTTGAACAACTTTTATTTTGGAAGTTTTTGAAGTTCTTATATGAATTTGAGAGTAATTTGATAAATTTCAAAATCTAGCGCACTGCTACAGTACCCCCACGAAGCTACTCCTCTGTCTGGCTGTTGTGTCATCACCGGATACTTCTCCATCTTTTGCTACATCTTGACCCTTCCAGCACCTTCTCCATTTTTGCCACCTGCCTTCCATGTGCCATGCTCTGGAAGTGGAGAAGTTTGGTTTTCCCTTCTCCACTCTCGTCCTCCCTCGCTCTCTCTGTTTCCCTCCCGTTCTCTCTGCTTTTGGAGGCAGAGCAGCAGCCGGCCCCAACCCTTTCCTCCTCTTTTTCTTTGCCGGCGCCCAGGCTCATCCCTCCCCTTTCACAACAAGCCGCGCCGCCCTGCCTTCCTCCTCTCCTTTGCAGAGCAGCAGCAGTACGCAGCAGCAATGCCTGCCGGTGCCATCGCCCACGCGCCACGCCTTCTCAGGCCATCCCGGGCCAAGCCGCGGCCGCCAATGAGTTCGCATGGGCACCCTCATGCTTCCCAACACTCCTTTGCCACCGGTGAGCACCTTCCCCGTCGGAAGTGGCCTTCCCAATCATCCTCTGTTTTTATTTCGTGACCAGGGACCCCGCACAACAATTAGAAGAAAGGGAGGGTTCTAAGTGTAAACTCTATGATTCATATGAATAGTGTCGTAAGGACCTGTGTGCAGATGTTTTATTAAATCTTTAAAAATTCATATCTGGAGTTAGGTAACTCCGTTTTTGGTGAACCAAATTTTGTTGTGTTCCTTGTGATGTCTAGTTTTTATTAAAAATATGAAATATGCCATGTTTGTGATACTTTTATATTGAGCTTTATTTAATTATTGATATATGTATAATCTTTAGAAATACATAATAAATAAAATATAACTCCAAAAAATATGGTTCTTGTTTTCTTGGTCTTCTTATGTGATGCAATTGCTGTGAAAAATATAATATGTGTACTTGTTATGTAAAATATTTAGTCGTAGTTCAAGTGAGATAAATGGGTTGTCATTAGAATAATTCATAATAAAATATTTATGCCAGATATGAAATTGGGATTTTTTGTGGTTCATTTATATACTATGATGTAGCTCATGATGCATTGAATTCTATTGTTTGACATACTTGGTAGTGCAAAGTATTTTATGCCTAGTTAAGCATTGCCACTTGTTATTTTGCGTAGGGCTATTGGCTTATCATTTTGGGTTGAAAATTTTATGGTAGACTTCATTAGGCATGCTTGAGCTTCTGTAGTTTTTATAGATTTTTCTATGTAGTAGAGATATGTGATGCAGTTCTACCCTGTTTGTGTATATGCACTTTATAAATGCTTGCTCTATCATAACATGTTAACCATGATGTTTTTCTATGCTTTTGTAAAGTAGATAATGTGTTGGTGTGATTGCTGTAGTTTAGTTTTGAAATGATCTATACAACACCCACTAGTTAGTGTATGTATACTTGATCGATTGGTGATTATAAGACGACGAATGTGTTGGGATGCATATGTCTAAGTATTGGTTTTTGGCTTTACTGATTTGTTTGCTGGTCATGAGTAGAAGAGAATAAAATTACATACCGTATGCAATCACAACCATCATGTCGTATGCATTCAATATGCACTATTCGTATACCTGCATATACATTATATAGGATCGTTAGAAGGATAGAACGATGAACGTTGATGGATCGACGGAAGGCCATTGAAGCCAAACCAAGAAACGGTGTCCTGGTGACCATCTTGAAGATGATGGGTGATCGTTCACTGAAATTGGAACCTACTAACTTAATGTGATATTAAGTTATCCAGGCAAGCCCCGGAGCATTCTAAGTCTCCTATTTTATTAAGCAATAGTTATATATATGTTATATATGTATTGTTGCATTAAGTGTAGGAGTTGGATGAAACCCTTGCTGCATACATCCCTCCTTGTCTAGTAACATATATCTGGAATCCTATTGAGATGCAGAATCATTGTAGATGCTTAGCAATGCTATAAACGGTAGAAGTCGGGCGATTACTCATCACCCGCGAGATGTAGGAGATACCTGATCATAGTTGGCTATATATTGCTATCGTAGAAGTTAACCGTGTGTATGTAAATCGATGGCAAGACGAAGCGTGTAAGCTACAAGGCCGGCCAACCTTGTTAGTGAAGCGTATCGTTGTGCTGATTAATCACCTACAAGGAATGGAGCCTTTCTTGGTCATGTTGAACAGTGCCTAGCACTTAGCTGGCTAGATCCAAGGTTATCCGTCGTGAAGCCTAGTAGCTCAACTTAGGCCGGAAATCGAGGAGTATCAAGTGCTCACTATGGAGATAGTAAGTATGGGTGGGAAGTCATGTCCGTAAATCCAGTGGCAGGTGTTATAATTCCTGGCCCTCCTAGCATGGTGGCGACCCTGGTAGTGAGACGCTGCTTAGATCCGTGATTCCTGAGTTGTACCAACGGTGATCAACGATTACCCTTAGCGGGGCTTACCGGGTGAGTGTTAGGAATATTTTCCCAGCTGGGTAGTAATCGATTCGAATCGCCATCGTCTCCTGGATAGTGAGAAGCTTGACGGGAGTATCTCCATACTTGAAAATATTAAATTGCTTGGATGGTTAATCATACTTCACAAGATAGCTGTTGATGAACCTGATATGGTTGTGTAATTCTCTTCTCTTTTGCTTGTTAGCACAGGTGCAAATATAGATGACAGGTTAATGAATATTAACTTGATGCTAATAACAATATGGTTACTCTCCTCACTTAAGGTTTTTTATACAAAATGAGTAAACCAAACTCCACCTATAATAGCCTTGCATAATCCTTGGAGTCTTTATTTTTGGTTTATGACGAGTAAGTCTCGCGGAGTACATTCTCGTACTCATGGTTTATTCCCATTTGTTGCAGATCATGAGCCTATTTTGCTGTGACGACAAGATGGACTTGTATCCCACTACGGGAGAATTAGACTATGGGCAAGGTCATCTCTTATAGCTCATCTCAGATGCTTTTGTTGGATTTGACTATAAACTGGCACTGTATTTAAATAAAATATAAAGTGTGGGTGTTTTTAAAATACCTTGCTTTCGCTATTCTTTTATTAAAAAGGTGTTGAAATAATTTTTTATAAACTCTGATAAATTAAATTTATGTGTGAATTTTATGTAACATGTGGACTGTGGTTACTAAATTAGTACGATCTTGGTTGTACATTGAAAAAGTTTGAGATCCCTCGAAATTTTTCGGACTGCCGGGTTTATATGTGTTCAAATATGCAAATTAGCGGATTATCAGTTAATTTCATACTTGAGCTCGTATAAATTGGACAGTTCTGTTACAGCCAACAACCTAAACAGTTGTTAATGATTGATCAAGGTATCTCAGGTAGCTCGAGAGTACTGGTGGATGAAACAATACAACAATATTATAATATTATGAAACATCACATGGACATGCGCTTCTGTGTAAGCACAAGTTTGTAGGTATTTATTATCATGCTATATTATTTTTATATTAGTTGTTGTTCTTCTAGTTATAATTTAATTTTACAATAAAATACGCCAAGTTATACTAATCCTAACATCCGATTTCTTTCTATCGTAGAAAATATGTGCTTTAACACAAATACCAGAATACCATAAAATAAATATAGTAAGAAAGAAATTGCGGCTACGATTGGTGTATGCGAGAAGATGAAATACAACTTAGCACGGTGTAAATACGTAAGTCGCTTGCTCGTGCTTTATTACTTGTTTCACATGTAATATTTTAATTTCTATCATGTTTGTAGTTTCTTTTGTCATGGTTGCACCTTGGAAAATATATGCTTTATGTTTTTGATCAGGTGAAGAAGATGCTTACCATGATCGACCCTAGACCCATTGAAAAATGGCGTAAAAATACACCGATGCTGATGTATGATAAGCAAACTCTTGGATTTAACATGCAGTACATGGAGAGTATGAGCTTGTGACACCATGATCTCTGTGACTTATTAATTTCATAAACTTTAGTTGTTTAGATTAAATATCACTTTAATGTTATTATTTAATTTTATAAATTTTTTATCGTATCGTGCGATCTATGTGTTTTATAAAAAAATTTACTCATCATGTAGCAACGCACGGGCACAATACTAGTATACCATAAGCTTAATGTTCACCATCAACGGATGCACGGTCTGTCGGGCTCCACACAGGTGCACCATATTATAGTGTAAAACATATAGTACCTTGTCTGCTTGACACAGTCAAGTCACAGTACCACAAGATGATCCAATAGTGTGAGCCACTAAAGCTAGCTCAAAATTGAGTTTGTGCAGTTTGTGCATAGTTGAACCGGATGATCTCTTCCAATTCAATTTCTTTGAGATTGTCGACTTAATTAATTAATAAAACCTATCCAGTGAAGCCACTTACACTAACGATCATGTGTCGCGTGTTCATTTTGAGTCCATGGATCCCCATCGAACGAGTATTTATATGAACAAAGAAACCCTTCGTTCTGTAATAAAAGAAAAATAGAAAATAGACGACTGGAAGCATGGGGAATCACAGGGTACGTCTCAAGGTTTATTTCCATAATACAGGGCGGGGGGATAAAGTCGAATAAACATAGCCACACTTAGTCGTTGGGCATCATATGCATTGCCCAGAGCGAGTGAGGATCAAGGCAGAAAACAATAAGGCCTTGTTTAGATATTAAAATTGATATTCTAATTCTGCATAGTGAATGTCCCATCACATTATAGTAATTTTATTTTTATTTGATAATAATTGTCTAAATATTGATTAATTAGGTTTAAAATGTTCGTCTCGCAAAGTATAATAAAGCTGTGCAATTAGTTTTTTATTTCATCTATATTTAATACTTCATACATGTGCCGGTATTTTGATGTGACGGGAAATAAAAATTCTATATAGTGAATTTTAGATACCAATTTTGATATCTAAACAAGGCCTAATTATTCCATGCGCACGTCACTGAAACGTACGCAAACTCACGACGAATAGACGAAGTAGATGGATGATGGATCGGCGGGTGGCTCCGACGACGACGAAAAGCAAACGACTGACGAAAATGCAGACGACGATCGCCGAGATCGATCAGTTGTCCATGGCCAGGCCAGGCAGCTGGAAAGGGTCGGCGGCGGCCTCGTCGTAGAACTCGGCGGTCTCGTCGTTGGTCTGCCGCTTGAGCATCCACATCCTGTAAGGGTGGAAGAGGATGGTCTCGGTGCAGTAGTACAGCGGCGTCTTGGGGCAGTCGATGAACGTCCCGTTACCCGCCGCGCAAAAGTAGAGCTGGTTCAGCATGAACTTGTCGAAGGGGCCATTCCTGCACTGGATCACCGGCGCTGCGTTGATCCCGCGCTGGAACACCTTCCTGATCGCCTCTTGGCGGTAGAGCTCGAAGTCGTCCTGGATGCCTGCGGAGTTGAGGCGGACGAGGGGGCTGATCCTGCGACGGAAGCTGAGGGCCTTCTCGAAGTAGTCTGTCTCGTTGAGGCCGGAGCAGGCGCCGGACTCGTTCCAGGCGTTCTCCCAGTTGTTGTGCCCGTTGTTGCTGGGACACTTGATGTTGATCCAGTACTTATTCAGGTCTTTCATCAGGCCGGTGATCTGTCGTTGATAGATATGATGGACATTATATATATGCATCTGCAATAATATAATTTTGCATATATATGGCGAGCTGGCCGGAGCGAGATCGAGTCTCTGGCGTACGTACCTTGTTAATGTCGAAAGGAACTGGATTCGGGCATCCCGTGACTGGACCGTTGGTGGTGGCGTTGTAGACGGTGAGGCCCGTTATGTAGAAGTGCGCCGGCGGCACGCCGCCGATTATGTTCGCCCTGCAGCATCCAGCGCTGGTGTGCTCGCAGTATGCTCCTGGCCGCTACACATGCGTGCGTCTATGATAAAGGCACTTCCAGTGCAGTCTCTATGAGTAGTTTCTATAATCTAGAATTGTGTACCAAAGAAATTATATCTATCCAATACAATTTTTTCTATCTAGAGTCTAAATAGATTTATAGGCAACGATTTACCACGTTAATTCTCTACCATATCGGGATCTTCCGTGCCTCATGTGGACGAGCCCGTGCTCTGTCCTTCCTCGCAACGGATCCTGAAGTAGCTTTGGCCGGTAGGCAAAATCATTAGTGTGTCACAATTCGACGGAACACAACGAGCACACCAGCCTGTTCTTTTTCTGACTTCAGCAGCACCAGTGGAGAGGCCATGGTGGAGATGGAGAATGGGACGCCAGCGGCGGCTGCAGGCGAGCATGGCGGCGCTGCCTCCGGCCCTTCGGGCGTGCGCGGCGAGCTCTGTAGGCAGCGGCCACGCGCAATCTCAGGATGATGGACGGGCTAGCTATCTCGGAAGGAGGCTGAGTTCGCAGACGCCGGCACGGATGTGGACGATGCGTTCGTCTCGCACTAGCAATCTATAAGGCAGCGGCGCCGGACGGCCGCGCGTGAGCAATCTGAACGATGCCGTGTCGTGGCTGTTGTGCCTCCTGCCCTCGACGGACATGTCCATGGCAATGCAGGCGGCGGGTGGTGGCACCGGCCGACCGTGAGCGACCCTGCGCGGACACGGCAAGACTGGTAGGGCAGCCTGCGGGGGACCGGCGAGCCGGCGCGGCGGTGGACCGGTGAGCACTGCGTGGGCACGGCGCGAACTAGGGAATCTTCACGGGGGCTTTGCCGCACGGGATCGGCAGGGGAAAGATGCAAACGAGGCCGGTCGTCCCTTCCTCCTCGTGCCGTGCGTAGACGTCGAGTGGAGATTAGACTCGGTTTCTTATCTTTTTTTTCTTTCTTTAATAAATACAGTGTCATATCAACAAAAATTAAAAAATAAAAAGATAATAAATACTGTGGACTCTATGATAAAATCTGCGCTGCCCAAGATAGAGATGATCAGGGAATAATTACGATCAAAGCGGCCGGCCGGGTAATTATATATGCGCGGGCCAATTCCAATTTGGTGTTCCTTCGCCCACTTACCAATCGAGCGAACGCCGCATGCACTCAGCATATGCTTCCATTGATGGTACTGTTTTTTGTCTTTTTCTTGCGCTGATATCAGCGCTAACACAAGCTAAAAAAGAAAACATTTATTTTAACTCGTTATAATTTCTGTTTCTAATTGCGTTTGCATCAATGTGTTCTAGGGACGAGACAAATAAAACTAGATCTCACTTGGATATGTTTAAACAAAATCATTTTTTTCCTACACTGCTGTCATTTTGCATATAAGTTTTTTCTATTCTGGCACCTAAGTTACAGGTAAAAGGTTTTGTGTATAAGTTAGATTTCTAACATTTGCATGTGTGTTTTGATGTGATAAGTTAGATTTTCTAACTTTGTAACGGGTTATATCATGTAATTTAGACGTATAAGTTACATTTCTAACTTTATGATGTGTTAGTTCACTTAAGTTAGACATATAAGTTATTTTTTTAACTTTGGAACGCGTTAGATCACGTAAGTTATGCGTTCGAAGTTAGATTTCTAACTTTGCAACGTTTAAGATCACGTAATATTCGTTCTAAGTTAGACGTATAAGTTAGAGAATATAAGCTATGCCCCTGAATTTGAGAACTTAGTTTTTTATTTATTATTTTAAATATTAAATATTTTACAGATTGTACAAAAAATTTAAAAGTTATGCATGGTTTACAAAAAGAGAAACCGCAATTACCATCGTTCTTGTGGCTGCTCGCCAAAAGTTCCGGAGTTGCGACAAAAGATTCTAGATGAAGCATATTTTTCAAAGTTTTCTATTTATTCAGGAAGCAATAAGATGTATCATGATTTGAAACAGAAATTTTGGTAGACCAAGATGAAGATAGAAATTGCTAAGTATGTAGCTCAGTGTGATCTTGTCAAAAAGTCAAAGCTGTACATTTGAGGTCAGCAGGAGAACTTCAACCATTACCCATTCCAGCTTGGAAATTAGAAGATATCAGTATGGATTTTATAGTGGGTTTACCCAGAACAACAAGAGGTTTTGATTCAATTGGGTTATAGTGGATCGACTCACAAAAACAGCACATTTTCTTCCAGTTCAAAGTACAAATTCAGCTTCGCAATATGCCAGATTGTATTTTGAGCGCATCATAAGTCTTCATGGAGTACCAAAAACTATTGTTTTTGATAGAGGCACGCAGTTTGTCTCCCAGTTTTGGAAGCAGTTACATAAGTCTTTAGGTACTGATCTTTTGCACAGTACAGCCTACCATCCATAAACAGGAGGTCAGACTGAAAGAGTAAATCAAATACTTGAAGATATATTGAGAGCATGTGTTCTTAATTTTCCAGAGAAATGGGATGAGTGTTTGCCTTTAGCAGAGTTCTCTTACAACAATAGTTATCAAGAAAGCATAAAAATGGCACCATTTGAAGCATTATATGGTCGTAGATGTAGAACTCCGTTAAGTTGGTCCAAACCTGGAGAAAGAAGATTCTTCGGAGTTGATCTTGTAAAAGAAACTGAAGCAAAAGTTAAACAGATACAACAGAATATAAAGGTGGCACAATCTCGTCAGAAAAGTTATGCGGACCAAAGGCGTCGACCCTTGTGGTTCAATAAGGGAGATCACGTGTATCTAAAGGTGTCACCCATGAAAGGAGTTACCCGATTTGGAGTCAAGGGTAAGTTAGCACCTCGATACATTGGACCATTTCCAATTATAGAAAGATGTGGACAATCAGCATATCGTCTACAATTACCTGAGCAATTGTCGGCTGTACACAATGTGTTCCATGTGTCCCAATTCAAAAAGTGTCTCCGTGTACCAGATAAAGTCGTTGATGTTGAAGGTATTGAACTTGAACCTGACCTGACTTACTCTGAGTATCCAATTCGAGTTTTGGATCAGAAAGATCGTGTTACTAGAAGCAGAACAATCAAGTGGTACAAGATACAATGGGATCAGCATTCAAAGGAAGAAGCCACTTGGGAATCAAAAGATTATCTGTTAGAAAACTTTCCGGAGTTTTATGCTTCTATCTAAGTGATAATTCCTTCTACGAGTTGTAACTTCTCTATGTGAGTGGTACAATTCCTTTCCTTTATAAATTTAGTTGAAGTGTGTTTTCCTGACATATTTCATTTTTCATTACTTCACTCAAGACTTTAAATCTCGGGACGAGATTTCTTTAAGGGGGAAAGACTGTAACACCTCTGGTGTTATATTAACTAAAACATGCCATGTCATCATATGCACTGCAAAGCATTCATGTTTAAGTCAACCTTAATGTGAATTAACTAAAAAAGTTTACATTTCATAGGTTGATTGTGTTTCTAGAATGTTTTGTCACATGAAATAATAAAACCCTATTTTCGAATGTCATCGCAAATGCTTGGTTTATACTCTATGTACTTGAGGTGTAAACTGTGTTTACACTAGTGTCAAGCATAGTGTATAAGTCTAATTCCAACCCTAAAAATGATTTCCATATTTGAAATTGAATTTGAATTTTAAAGCTTATTTTCAAGTCTGGCAATTCAAATTTAAATTCAAATTGGAAATGCTATAAAAGGTTTTTCAAAAGTCAACTTGGTCAACCAAGGGTGTCATTGGGTCAATGACCTAAAAATGTCCTTCGATGATGTTTATGATCACTAATAACCAACCAATTAAGTTAGAAACCAAATCGAGTTTGAATTCTATTTCAAAAACCCTTTATTTCAAAACCTAGTTTTACCCCCTTTTCTCTAATTCAAAATCTATAAAGAATTTAGAGATACTCTAAAAAGATAGTTTGTAGATCTTGACAAGATCTACAAAGTTGGTATATAAAGTTTTTCAAGTTTCCAAAAGAAACTTCAAATAAATTTGAAAATACAGTTTTCCAGCATTTGTCCCTTTTCGATTTTAAAACCATAATTCAAAAATTATGCAAAATTTTGAAAAATTTTGTATATGAAAAAGGTTTGGTTTGGAAAGTTAAACATTTCATAGTTTTGAAGATTTTCAAGTTTTATTGAAAAATCAAAAGTAATTTCAAATGTTTGTTTCTAGGGTTTTATTCTCTTTTCAAATTTGAATTCAAATTTCAAAATCCATACAGAATTTGAGGATGCCAATTAAAGAAAAAGCATAGCTCTCAAAAAGTTATGCAAATGATATTTTTGGAGATTTTCAAGTTCTTATATAAATTTCGGAGTAATTTGTATTTTAAAACAAATGGCATTTTTGTAATTTCTGCGAACAGTACCGAAACCTATCGTCGGCCGCCATCGCCGGCTTCTCAACGCGGGCCGCCGTCCACTGCTGTGAATATCTCGGTCGCCAGCTCGCTCCGGACGCTTGAACCTTTGCCGTCGTCGTGTCGCCCATCCATGCGTCGCCGATGGCCTATAAATACCGGTCGGCCGCCGCTGTTTCTCCTCTTTCTTCTCCCCGCCGCCGTCGCCGACGACCTCGCTCCGTCGCTCAAATTCACCGTCGACACTCCATCCCTGTCCAATTGCTCTTGCCAATAGCTCCGCCACTTCTTCACGGTCATTTTGAGCCAGTTCGTGCTTGCTCTCCTCGCCCAAGCTGCCCGCGCGCCGTCGTCTTCTCCACGGCCGGTCGCCGAGCCGCCGCGAGTATTTTCGCTGCCACCGTCGTCGAGGGTGAAAATATATTATCTTTAACCTCGCTACCGTGCTCTCCATGCTATCCTGCCTCTTATGCGCACCTTGGCCGGCGTGATGGTCCACAGGAACGCCGGTGACACCGACCTTGCCATCGGAGCGCCGCCGCCGCCATCACCGCCGTCGCCCGCAGCTCAACCCAGCCGCTCCGAGCCTTCATTAGCGTGCGCATCAGCACCGTGGTGAGCTCCTGCATCTACCTGCGCGATCAATTTCATCTTTCCCGTATGGTAGTCGCCGGCCACCGTAGCTCGCCGTCGGCGCAACGTTGCCAGCGCCGCCGCACGTGAAGCCGCCGATGCTGGAGTTCCAGTCCGGCTTCATTTAGTTGCCAAATGAGTTCGCCTGAGTGTGTGGCGTGTGTCTGTGTGGTCGTTGTCGCCGGAAACAGCTCCGGTGAGCTCCGCCGTCGCGCCGCCATGGCCGCCGGCGTGGCTGCCGCCGCCGCTCCGCCGCGCCGTTAGCTACCTTGTTCGACTCCAAGTGCCAAGCTGAGTCCAGTGGTCCAAGTCCGGTCGCCGGAGACCTCGCTGGTCAACCGCCGGCGGATCGTCGGTCAGCGCGGGAGTAGTGTGCCGATTTTCTTTTTCTATTTTCAGAAAATGATTTAAATGCTATTTTCTTTGAAAAATCATAGTAATTCATATATGGCTCCAAAAATTCTAAAAATTTTTGTGAGTGTTCTTTATGATGTCATCTACCTAGAAAAAAATATGAAATGCCAAATTTGAATAATTTTTGCATATGTTAAAATTAGCCCTTTTAATTAAAAAATGGACCTTCAATGATTTTTAATAAATAAAATAATTGGCTTTTAATTCTAAAATTTATTTTCCCATCTAATTAGGCTAGGAGCTTTCTAAAATAAAAATTTGGGCTTAATTTGATAACTTTAATTTTTATGCCTTTTTTATGCTTTTAAATAATTAATTAACCCTTTAGTTAAGTTTAATCATTATAGCATTTGTTTGACTTTGGGATTGATTGATGACCTTGGTCATTAACCCTAATGACCTTTGGCACTTTAATTAATATTTTGCGCTTACCTTAATCATATCATTAGGGCTTAATTAACGTTATTTTATGTGCTTAATTAATTTCTTAAATGGCGTAGTTAACCCTAATGAGTTTTATAAGTGAAGTTTTGTTGGCTTGCAACTTTATCGTGAAGAAAAGTTGTACTCGATCCCTTAATCTGATCATGCATCCATCGAGCATCATGTTTACTATTCCATCATGTTAAAGCATATTAAATATCGAATAGTTTCCGTTAACGGAGAGTTAATGTTGTCGCACTAGATCCCAAGGACGAGCAGATTCAGGAATCGAAAGTTGATCCAGAGTTTGAGACCATCTACCTCGAACATCAAGGCAAGCCCCGGATGCATTCAAACCCTGTTCTATTTATAAAAGTTTTACCGCTTCAGCTATGATATGATGCATTAAGTAATAGGAGTTGAGTGAAAACCCACCAATTGCATTACCTGTCTTATTTCCTTATTCCTTGTTACCTGTTTTGGAAGATAAGTAGTAACGCTTAGCCCTGCTTAATTAGTTAAGTGTTCAAAGGCAAAAGAATGAAAAAGATGAGATTGGTTTTCTTTGTTGGAACTTTGATAATAGTAATAAATCGAGTCCGGACGGCTAACTTGCACCGGGAATGGAGTCCCTCTGTAGTGTTTCCGTCTGTTGATGCCCTAGGTCCCGTCCGTTGGTGAACTGGTGATATCGAGAATTTAGAAATTCACATGCATGAAGTGATATACGGATGGTTGAAGCCGTGTATATCATGGAGTGACCTATAGTGGGAGCAGAGATCCCATATGTGTCATATGTGTTTTACTGTGGGGTTTAAGTTCCCACGTATCTTGGTACGCTGGGCCGCAGAGCTCACGTGTATCATGTGGTGATATATGGCTGCGGTTGTTATCCCGGTATATCGGTTCATCTGGGGTGCATCGGAGTTAAAGTCTCCGGTATTCCAGTGACCTAGGTCCCAGCTGGGTATAAAAATTGATTCGAATCGCCGTTGCTTCTCGGAGAAGAAGACTCGATCGGTGTTCATCATCGTAGTAACAACTTGAACAAAGATTAAGGTTTAATAATGAAGTTGGTTGATAATTGGAGCTAGTCCAAGCAAACTTTACTTTCTGTTAAGCTTTTCCGCAAAAATTTCTTATCTCTTACAGACCTTACCTTGTCCCTCTAGCCTGCATTTCTTGAGTCTCCACCCCTCTTTTTCGTCGGATCAGTCTTGTTGAGTACTTTGTACTCAGGGTTTGTTGAACCCTTGTTGCAGGTGAGACTCATGGGCAGGAATGTTTTGCATCCTGCTGCATGACAGTCGTCGAGAAAAGCGACGACGAGTAAGGTGTTTAGCTCTTGGGCAGAGCTTATCGTTGGGTATTGTAATAAAGATATCTACTGCTACCCTACTATTATTATGGTCTGTACAATCTAAACTTATGATTGTAAATATTTGAAACTCAAAGGTTTGTAAACTTATGTTATTGTAAGTCTTTCGCTATTTTACTCCGTTGTATATTATTTATATCAAACTGTTGTAATACTGCAATGTCTCTCTACAACGATTGATCCTGCTCAGAGAATCGTGGATTATTCGGGATCTACCCGACAGACTTTTTAAGTCGTATGAAATACAGTCATGGTTATTTAAAGTCTGTTTAGACAATAATCATACGTGTAGGCCATATGATTTAGAAGGTTCTGCCACACGTACCTGGAAAGAAAAAAGAGACGTAGATGCATGCACCTATCTATAAAAGAAAACATGCCGTAATTAGCTTTTTCTAAAAATAGCAAACTGCATACCGTCGGAAAACGTTCGCTTGAATGCGTTCTCGGTCGTACGACGTTCCAGCTAGCCATGCAAATGCGTTCTCAGTGAACGTTCGCGATTTAGTCAGGCCGTATGCCCGGTCGTACGACGTTCCAGCTAGCCATGCATTTTATTTAACCAAAAAAACCAACAAATTAAAAGAAAGCGACAGTACAAGCGGCCGGGATTGTTCTCTCCTCGTACGCACGCGTCCATCATGCCCTAACTGTGATGACAAGGCCAGTGCCATAATTTGTTCTAAAAAAAAGGCCAGTGCCATAATTTGCCTCACCAATCAAATTGTCGTCCGATCCGGAAAAACGGGCCAGGTGCGTGACAAATCTGCTTATGCATCGTCTCCGGAGTTCACTATATATATATATATATATATATATATATATATATATATTACATTACAGCTCGATCGATCTGCAGATTAATAATGAGAACGACATCCGTGCATATATCCATAATCCATGCAGGTTTAGCCTTCTTAGAAGTTAGCAGGACACAAATTTTAGGATCATATATATGCGTTAGTTCTTGCATCGTGTAGATTTGTTTCTTATGCCATTATAACTGAATTGTTAACCTGATAGTATAGTAAGACCTATCTCAACTAATAACGATACTAACAGTACAAAATTAATACATGTAGTGAGTGGAGAAATAGCAGGTAGCTCCTGCATGCCTGCGTACCATAAGACCAAGCTTGTAGTAGATACCGGAGTTATCAGCAGCAGCAGTTGCGGGCGAAGCTACTGCTAGCAGCAAGCCAAGGAGGCACAGGAGTGGGATCATCCTGCAGGAAGCCATATGCATGGAATAGGCCTCCTCGCTAGCTACACCAAAACGATGAATGCCTAGCTAGCTGCTAGCAACTCACGATGTGCCACGAGTGGCACCGACGATGAGCATGGCCTCGCGTGCATCGGTACTTACAGGCAGACGGGCACGCGTCCGTACCACGAGCGCCCTCATTTGATCCTCGCTCATTTTATTTTATTTATTTATATTTGTGGGTCCAGTGCAATATATAAGCGCAAAGCATATGGTACAGTAGTACAATGATATATGATGAAAATTATTATCATGGAAAACATTTGGTTTTGGAGAGGATAGATCCCACAGCAATATCGTACGTGAATACGTGATTATAGAGTATTCCGGCCTCTACATGAGTTACATTCACTCAACCAATCCTTATTGTGCCTTCACTAACGGACTTCTCAGAACTCAGATCGAATTGTAAGAACTTGTGCTATACTTTTAGAACCCCAAATGATCTCTACCACTAAAAAGCGGCGAATGTCCAGGTCTACCCGGACAGGACGAAACCCCGACTCCAGTTTCACCCGGCACTCCTTGAACCAGCGCCGACAGGTGGGACCCATCACCCGGCGTGCCTTCGCATCCCTTCTCGCGGCGGCCATAGCGCTCGCGCTCCTCGCCTCTTTTCCCGGCGGCACTCGCTCGGCATTCTCTCGGCCCGCAGCGCGCGTGGCCCTCTCCTCACCACCACCATCGCCGCCGCTCAGATCCCGCCACAGCCGTAGAAGCCTGCCGCCATAGAAGTCCGCCACCGGCCGGGTCCCGCCGTGCCGGACAACGCCCAACACTCCTCTGATTCGTCCTCCCCACCCCGACCGCCGTTTCCATCGGAACCTGCCCAGCCAGCCCGTCCGTCCCGGCAGGCAGGCACTAGGGTTCGGGTGCCGCTGCGCCGGCCAACAGCAAACCACCCTCTCGCCCTCCACTAATCGGCAATGAAGGGGCCGCAACTGCAGAGCTCCACCGGCTACATGGTTCCTCAAGGGTATGTAAGAGCCACAATCCCAAACCTGAAAGACGCCCGCGTCGCCCACCCGCGCGGCGACTCGGGCGGAACCCTAGCCGCCGCCGCCCCACCCCCACCACCTCCCCTCCCCTCGCCTCGCCGCCGCCAGAGGGTGCTGCCGGGACGCCCGCGCGGCTTCCTAGGACGGCGGCGGTGAGGCTATTCGCCATGGAGGAGGGGGTCACGAGCAATCCGCGTGGGTGCTTGCTCGTTGTCCTGGATCTTCTCTCCGGCTATCTCCGGCAGCCGGCGTGACGGATCCGGCCTCCCCGGGCCCGGATACATTACTTCCACCTCTGGATCCGGCTCCTTCAGGGCCGCCGGACACGGCGGCGACCGCGGACACGGCGTGGCTGCGGGCACCGGCACCGGCCTTGCGCGCTGCTGGCCGTCTCCGGGGCGGACGGGCTCGTGGCCAGCTTGTGGCGAATGGTGGCCGGCCGGCCATCCAGAGGGCTGTTTGCTCGGCTACCTGACGCCCATCCTCGTCGTCATGTGCTCCTTGGGACCAGTCTGCCGTCCCCGTGTGGCGGCGACTGATTCTGGTCGGCTACGGCTGCTGGCGATGGTTAGCGACCTGGGAAGGGGCAGGGCGCTGCTCGGCGGTCGTCAGCGAGGCAGCGGACTTTGGCGTCGCCGTTGGCATGCTATCGTCTGCTGCGGGCAGACGTGCTTCCACGACTCCATCTCGAAAATGATGTAGGTGGTCCTGCTGCGTCGCGGGGCATGCAGTTCGGCCGTGGGCGTGCCGACGGCGGGGCAGTGTGTCTCTTCTTTGCGTTTGTCTGCAGGGGCTGACAGCGCCTTCGTTTGTGTCGTTTGGCCACTGGCTTGCCAGCGGCGGGGTTGCACGTCCGTGGACGCCCTCCCATTTGTGCTGCCCTCTGTCTATTGAGGGCCTGCTCTGCCAATTTTTGGGAGGGTAGAACGTTGTTGGTCAAAGCGTCGATGCCGGCCTTTTGACCTCAATTTCGACAAGATCTGGGGTGACAGCGTGTTGGCGGTGTCGATACGTGCCTCCCACCTCGCGGGCGAGTCCGGCTCCGTGTGGTGTGGCGGCAACCGACACCTCCTCCATTTGGGCGATAAGACTTACCGGTGCACCCCTACCTCTGTCGCGGGCGAGTCCGGGAGCGGCTCCGCGTAGTGTGGCGGCGACTGGCACATGAGGGAAGCTTGTCGGTGCGCGCCTCCCACCGTAGCGGGCGAGTCCGATCGTGGCTCCGCCGCGGTGTGGCGGCGAGTGACAACCCCTAGTGTCCAGGCGAGGACGCTTGTCGGTGCGCACCTCCCTTCGTCGTGGGCGAGTCCAGGAACAGCTCTGTGCGATGTGGAGGCAGCCGACACACCCCATTCTTTCTTCGTCCTGGCGTAGACGCTTGCCGATGCGCGCCTCCCATCCTCGTGGGCGAGTCCGCAATGGCTCCACGTGGTGTGGCGGCGACCGGCTTCCACCTCATTTCCTCCTTCATCGCAGGTGGGTCTTCGGGAGTATTGGCAAAGGTTCTGGGCGAAAGCTCAGCTCAGATTGTCTGAGCCAGCGCGAGATTCTCCTTCTTGAAGGCGTCACTGAAGGATCTTTGCAGCTGCTTTCTTCTCGGTACATGGCTCGGGTGAAAGCCTCAGCCAAGCTTCTCGGCGTCATATACCTCCTTGGAGGCATCGTTGAAGAGCCATTGTGTCTTGGTATAGTAGTCTCTGTGCCTCGCTAGTGTCTATTTGTGATTCTGTCTCTTTTTGCCCGAGAGCTAGGGCGTCTTGTAATGTTTTTTCTTCTTCTTTCCTAACTTTTGTAAATCTTAAACGACCCGTTTTGGGGTTTTTGAATATATTCAGGTGGGGAGCATTCCCTCCTGTTGAAGGTTCAAAAAAAAACAATCCCAAACCTGTACTGCATATTTAGGGTTCCTGGTGAGTGGTGACGTCTGCGCTTGTTCCAAAGACCGAGCTCGATGGTGAGATGGGTGATGCACTTGTTGCTCTTCAGGCTATGTTGATGAGCCAAGCTCTTCACAAGCTTAGCTACTTTTGTTATTTATTAAATCAGGAATTAATCATACATATTTTTCTCGGTGTTAGTTCAAGTAAATTATTTATAAATTATTCCATTATGTATCTTATATTGAGTCAAAGCTTCACATAAGTCAGAAGATTGTTGCCGTATTGGACTTTGATTAAGGCTATAAATGTAGTTGTTGTTGTTTTTACCTTCAAGTTCTGGATTACATGCTGCTTAAGCGAAAAAAAAGTAACGCCATTGCAAAGTAGGAAACATCAGCATACAATTGTTCATTTGTTTTTTAAGGGATATACATGTTTCTTTCTGTGCAATCTTGCCGATTTTTGCATGCAGTTGATCATTTGTTTTTTTTTTCTGCAGTTATGTCCTTTCTTTTCCTTAAAATGGCCTATATTTTTGCTGCCAACTTAGTCCCTTTATCTCCATTGTAGATCAGGGCCAAGGTAGGCACATTTGGATTTGGATGTCCAACTGAGGTCACTTCTTTTTTTTGACCAAATTGGAGGGGCAAAGAGCCCCTACAGGAGTTTTATTAAAGAAAAACAAAGTTCAACAAAGTACAGCCAAAAAAGAAGCAGCGCTTAAGAGACAAAGGACTGAGGTTACTTCTGGTGGAAACGCCTTGAAGTTTTATGCTATAAACAGTATGTTCACATCGTGGCTTTGATTTAGCAGAGATATACATGTCTGCATGAGGCCTGTTTAACTGATCAGTGCTCCCTGAAATAGTATACTATAGCTTGTGAATGATGATGTCTTCCATTTGCAGACAATAGGTAGTCAGATTGATGTGAAGATTGTAAAAAACAAGCATGCCCCACCCTTCAAGTCTGCACAGTTTGAGCTTGAATTTGGAAAGGGGATAGTATGATCATTCCAAGAGGCTAGGTCTCAAGAAAAAAACTCACTCCAAGGGGAAGAACACGGATGTTTGAATAATCTTAGAATAATGTCATCATACTTTTGTATTGCTTAGATTCCCAGTCATCAGGATGGTTCTTTTGTGTATCTTATACTCGATAATATACAAGCCACCTGTTTATATTTTTTGATTTGATGTTGTTTGGACAGGTGCCCTACATCTTACAGACTCAATCTAATATATTTCTCTCAAATAAAAAAACTTTGAAATGTTTAGTGCATATATAATGCTATAATCTGCTATTCTTTGCTTTTTAAGTGCTTCTTTCTTTGCATTGGAAAGATGTCTGGGAGCAGAGGGAGCAACAAGTTCGCAATTGAGTACTTGAAGGATATTGTTCTGGGTGAATATATACTCTGGAAGATTGTTCTGCTGCCCTTGCATCATAGATATTACCTACTTTCTCATGTATTGCAAATTTCTCTTCATTAGTGGTTCATTATTTTACCTTTGGTAATTTCTTGAAGCATATTTTGCTCTTGAGTTCAGTATGGAAATGATATGGTGTTTGTGGACAATATACCTTTCAAAAGGGAAAGAAAAGCAGAGTTTGAGATAATGTCCTCTGTTTTATGTTTGAGTTTGAGACAATGTGTTCTGTTTTATGTCGAGTTTGAGACAATGTTCTCTGTTTTATGTCGCTGGGTGTTTTCAAAAGGATAGTTAAAGCACAAAAGTGCTGCTCGGAAGACGATTGATGGAGTTTAGGGGTTGGTCAAAAAAAACTCTGTCAAAAGATGAAAAACAAGACTCTTAATTCTGAAAATGGAAGTTAAGAAGTTAGGTGCTTTCCAAAAGAATAGTGGAGCAGAAGCACGTCTTCTTTGCTTGGCATTATACTCAAAGAGATATATTTTCTTATTGTACTTCATGATATTGGCCCAAGTTTGTTATTTTCTTTTGATAAGGTATACTGGACACCTGACGATAGTGAATTCTTTATAACAGCGCTAGTAGACTGAAGTGTGAAGCTTTCCATGATCTTATCAAGCCATGCTCCTCGCGTACTAGAATTTTTAACCCTTTCGATGGTGTCGTGGTCAATTGTCCTATTTCCCAGTTCACAATTTTTTTGCCTCTTGTCAGATTCAGCTACTTTTGATGTCACTAATAGTCTGCAATACACAACATTGTGATCATTACTTTTCTGAATATCTACTACAAATTAGAATATTGCGTACATCATACTTGGAATCATTTTTTTATAATAGTACAAAATCCATTCAAACTTACATTGTCATCGTTATTTTTGTTTCCATTGCAAAACACGGGTATGATCCTAGTTAAATGAAAAATATCACCAACTAAAAAGTCATAGTTCTCATTGAGATATACTACTTTGCTTTTGGTCGATTTTCTATCCAATGTTGTTTGAATAAATTTGAATTTCAAAATATTAGAACTTTAATTTAAATATAAATTTAGGGCTGTAAATGATTTGTAATGAAAAGATTGTCAACCATCTAATCGAGATCTATAACTTTCACTACCGGAGTCAGTGCCTTTGCCGAGTGCGCAAAGCAGTCGGCAAAGGCCTCAAAACCGTCGGCAAAGCCTTTGCCGACTGCATTCCACGTGGGCAGTCGGCAAAAGGTTGTCGGCAAAGAAAACTTTGCCGACTGCCACCTGAAAAGCAGTCGGCAAAGACTTTATCGACTGCCAAACCAGCACTCCCCAAAGAAAGAGGCCACCATCATCTGGCGGCCTCTTTGCCGAGTACTAACATGACAATCGGGAAAGACTTTTATTTATTTTTTTTAAAAACAGCCTTTGTCGAGTGCCTTGCGACAGCACTCGGCAAAGGTGGTGTTGTTCACGTGGTAGTGCGGCACTCGGCAAAGCTGGAATTTTTTTTTGTTTTTCAATATATTTCACAGCAGGCAAATCATATATATATATATGTATATATAACACAAATCCACATATATATCACAAGTCATAACAAATCCGAGAGCTTGCATGCTATAATAAATTCATCCACATCCAAGTCCAACAAATAAAACAAGTTCATGTCCAACATCCATCACAAAGTTCATCACAAGCTAAACGAGAGGTACCTACGACGACCCGGCGTCCCAATGGCCCGAGAGTGTGAAGAGCCCCCACCTTGCCACCCCGGCCACCCCTGCGGCGCCGAAGATTACGTCCAGGCCCCGACCTGCTGCTGAAGCTTAGGAGCGCCACCTGACCACCCGTGCTGCTGAGGCTAAGCAGTTGCGCCACCTGACCACGGAGACCACCCGTGCTACGGAGGCGGAGGAGGAGCGCCACCTGGCCACGTGTGGTGTGGACTCGGGCCAACCTGCCACTCATGGCCTGTAGAAGCGTCACATGGAGGAGTCGGATTCGAACCCGCTGACTATGCCTGCACAAAGGAGAAGCGATCTCATTAGTACAGCGGGATGGCCGTACAAGCAAAAACAATAGACAAACATATATACTCACCGGAGTCCCTATAGGGCAAAGAGGAGGGCCGAGTCCCTACATATCGTTTTGGGAGCCTCCTCGTGCAGGGGAGGTGCTGCCGAAATTTTCAACGGCACGAAGGCCAACATTTACAACGGCACGAAGGCCGACATTCACAACGATCTGTAGGGACTCGGCCACCCTGATCATCTTCGCTGCAGAAAACATAGGCACGAAGGCCAACATTTACAACGGCACGAAGGCCGACATTCACAACGATCTGTATACCTTCGGTGGTGGCGGCCTCCTCCTTCTCCTTCCTCGCCTTGTCGGCCTCCTCCTTCTCCTTCTTCCTTTCCTCCTTCTTCTTCCTCCTTCTCCTTCTTCCTCCTTCTCCTCCTCCTTCTTCTTCTTCCTCTTCTCTTCCCCTTCCTCCTTCTTTTTCCTTCTCTTTTCTTCCCCTTCCTCCTCCTTTTCTTCTCTTCTCTTCCTGCGGTGGGTAGGGGCGCGGGATGGGGCGCGAGGCCGGGCACGGGGCCGCCGGCGGGCAGCGGCGCGGGCGCTGGGAGGGCCCGGGCCGGCCGCACCGGGCTGGGATTCAGGCCGGCGACGGAGCCTTGACGGATATGGGGCCGCGGGGGGCCGTGGTGGCGCGAGGCAGCGCGGGTGGGGCGGGCACGGTGGAGCGGGGCGGCGAAGTGGAGTGGGACGGGCAAGGTGGAGCGCGGCAGGCGGGGCGGGCGACGGCGCTGTGGAGCCGGGCGGCGCGGGCGAACGGCGGCGACGACGTCGGGTGAGAGTGGCCGGGCGCGGGTGTTGGTGAAAAAGATAGGGTTTAGGGAAGATTGGGCCGGCTGGGCCAATTTACGTTTCGGCCCTTTGCCGAGTGCCAGCAAAGACGCTCGGCAAAGGCTCCCTTTGCCGAGAGCCGCATGCCCGCACTCGGCAAACGATAGCCTTTGTCGAGTGCCAGTGCTAGCACTCGGCAAAGATTTATTTTTTTTAAAATTTTGAATTCAAACTTTTTCTATAGCCCAAGAATATTTTATTCAAGCACATGTTCGAATTTGGGACATTTTTATAATATTTTTCTATATTTCCTGAATTAAGTTTGTTTCTTTGTATTTTTGCGATAATCTAAATTTGAATTGCAGGTGCATAAAATAATGAAACGTAGCCATTCGAAAAATAATATTCATGTTGGAGAGTGTATTTAGAGGCCGTGTCTATAAACTCACCCAAAAATTTGAAATCCTTGTCCACGAAACATGAACATCCAGGTGCGGTAGAAGTGTTTTTTAATTATATAAAATTCAAACGAAGTCCGAAAATCATGAAACTTGTCAAGGTGTCATGTTATCACATGTAGAGGTTATAAAAAATTTGAGAATATTTAGAGCAAGTTGCGACGCCAAATATCTAAAACCCTGATATCTCCAGAGGCCCCGACGGCCCAACACCATCCCACGCCATTACTGCGTGCGCTTGCTCTTCGCTTCCCGAGCCCCAAGCGACATTTTTGCCCACAGTTTGGTGGACTGGCTGGGAAGCCACCCGGACAACACCCATCCTGTTCGCTTGAGCTTATTAGCCAAATCAGCTAATTATTTAATAATATTTTTTTCTCATAAAAATCAGCATCAGCCATAATCAGACACCCAAAAATAATCAGACGAAACAAACACCAGCCCAGCCCACCAAACCGCAGGCAAGACGGACACAAACACGAAAGAAACACCAAGCCCAAGTAGAAACAGACTGTCCCCTTTCAACCCCCAGATAAGTTGAGCGAACCAGCAAAGGCAGGACCACCACCGCCGCCGGCCGGGAAGAAGCAAGCTCAAACCCTAACCGCCGGCGACGCCAGCACGATGGCCCGCTACGACCGCGCGATCACCGTCTTCTCCCCCGACGGTCACCTCTTCCAGGTCGAGTACGCCCTCGAGGCCGTCCGCAAGGGGAACGCCGCCGTCGGCGTCCGCGGCACGGACACCGTCGTCCTCGGCGTCGAAAAGAAGTCCACCCCCAAGCTCCAGGACTCCAGGTACCAAACCCTCCCTCCCACTAGATCTCGCGATCCTGGCCTCAAACTAGCATCTCTGACCCGAATTTCTGTTCTCCCCACCAGGTCCGTGCGCAAGATCGCGAGCCTAGACACCCACATCGCGCTGGCGTGCGCGGGCCTGAAGGCGGACGCGCGCGTGCTCATCAACCGCGCGCGGGTCGAGTGCCAGAGCCACCGGCTCACCGTCGAGGACCCCGTCACCGTAGAGTACATCACCCGCTACATCGCTGGGCTGCAGCAGAAGTATACGCAGAGTGGCGGAGTCCGCCCCTTCGGTCTCTCCACCCTCATCGTCGGCTTCGACCCCTACACCGACAAGCCAGCGCTCTACCAGACCGATCCATCCGGTACCTTCTCTGCTTGGAAGGCCAACGCCACGGGAAGGAACTCCAACTCGATGCGTGAGTTCCTGGAGAAGAACTACAAGGAGACCTCCGGCAAGGAGACCATCAAGCTTGCTATCCGTGCGCTTCTAGAGGTATAAATTTCCTGCAATTTACACAACAGGCTATACACATGATGATGTCAAGGCTTCGCTGATGTTTTGATTCGCTTAAAATGTTTCTATATTTCTGTTCAAGGAACGCAATATAGAAGTTATAGAGCATGGTTAACATGATCAGGGATAACCAAATGTGTTACTTTTCTGCCTAAGCCTAGAGTAAATCAAACAAAGTTTTCACGGCTGCTATAATCTGGATATCCAACTTTGTTCACCGCCAATCAGGTCATGTAGTTTCCACATAAATTAAGATTGGTGCTGGCAATCATAGCAAGCTCTTGGAGCAATAATTTATCAAATTATAAATATATTCCTGACTTGAGTTGTTTATTGAGCACGAGTTGCTTGAGATATCACCTGCATTTGTCATTCTAGGCATTGACTTTGCTTGGGGTATTTTTTTACATGACCAATAAGATATAAGCCTTAGTAATGCCAGGGTTTCTTTTAAAAACTGGAGTAATCTGTCCGGCAGATTACGTTTTCATTGAATCATACAAAAAAGCAAACTTAATGCAAAACTGGAATCATATCCATTAGTACCTCCTTTGGAAAACTAGGTAAAAACACGGAAGAGTGGAATAATGTTGTGCCAGATTTTTCATCTGTGCTGATGTGCAATAGGATATTTTACATCTGTCCATGACGTTATTATAATGTTTACAGCAATTGCAGAGTTATGGATTTCCTCTGTGTCAGCATGTGTTTGTCCTACTCGCCATCATTTGCAAATTAGTTAGCATGATGTTCGATTATTATAATTAGCATTGTGTTGGGTGATGGATAAGTCTCTGTGTTGGCTGGTGGTAGTGGAGCTGCAGTACGCAGCACATTTTTTTGGTTTGTCAAGGACAGCATCTTTGACTGGCTGTTAGCATCTGTAGGATAGCAATTAGCATCTGCTTTTAGGACAACATCTAGGACATCTAGGACATCATCTTAGTGTCATCTTAGACGACTAGCATCTTAGACTAGCATCTTGGCATATGCTTGGCTGGCTAGCAGCCCTATAAATATGTATCCCCAACCCCTCAGGTTGGCATAGCATTGCGTGAGAAATAAACCCCAGCAAATTGCCCCAACTCTGAGTTCTCTGAGTGCTATCCTCTCCATGAGAGTAAGGATCCTGCTCTCACCTAGAGCAACGATTCAGCGACTGACAAGTGGCATCGGAGCCGTACTATCTTGTAGCCTGAGCATTTCCTGCTCAATCCCTTCTCCAGTCGAGTTCCCTGCCTCGCAGCAGCCCCGGCTGGCCGTAGCAGCTGTTCCGTCTGCCCCTACTGTCCGCGCAACAGCGCGCCATGATCGAAGGTCAGTCTCAGCACTCGGCTGCCTCGAGCGCGCGGCGTCGGCAGGAGGCTGACCTCGCCGCGGCAGAGGACCGCAGGTGAGCGGCGGCAGTGACCGCTGCAGCAGCAGCGAGGGCGTCGAGGTTGGCTCAAGCGGAGCTGGCAGCAGCCAGAGCGGAGGTGGAGGCAGCAGCTGCTGCGTATGCAGCGCGTGCAGCGGCAGAGGAGGTTGAGGACCTGCGCGGCAGTCATGGCAGCTCCATCTCTGCTGATGACAGTGCCGACCTGGACCTTGAGCTGCTGAAGAGGGATGCAGCGCGAGGGCGTGTGGCGCAGTGGGTAGCTGCGCACGCCCACGAGCGCGGCGACAGTCCAGACAGGCGAGGAGAACGGGTCGAGGAAGAGCACGGCCGTCGCAGGCCGCGTGGCTCTCTCTCCCTGGACCGGTACTGTGGTTACGACAGGTACCAGGCTGTTGCCAGGGACGTTGGCCCTGGTGGTGGGTGGCCTACCCTCACCAAGACCAACTACGTCGAATGGGCTGCGGTGATGAAGGTGAGACTTTAGGTGCTGCACATGTGGGAGGCAGTCCGGTATGGCGACATCGACTACGACCAGGATCGATGGGCGCTGAATGCCCTCATCGCTGCAGTCCCGACCGAGATGCAGTTCTCGCTCACCAGCAAGCGGACTGCCAAGGAAGCTTGGGACGCCATTGCTGCAGCACGCATCGGCAGCGATCGCCCCCGTAAGTCCACATTGCAGGCACTCCGCAAGGAGTGGGAGAACCTGGCCTTCAAGCCAGGTGAGGACGTTGATGATTTTGCTCTCCGTCTCAACACTCTGCTGCAGAAATTGGTGCAGTTCGGCGACGACACCTACAGCGAGGAGAGAGCTGTCGAGAAGCTCTTCCGCTGCATCCCTGAGAAGTACAGGCAGAAGGCTCGCTCAATTGAGTCCCTGCTGGACCTCTCCACGATGTCGATCGAGGAGGCGATAGGTCGCCTCAAGGTCGTCGACGGTGATGAGTCACAACCCTTCTCGGGGCCTGCCACCGTTGGTGGGAAGCTCCTCCTTACCCGGGAGCAGTGGGCTGCCGGCCAAGGTGACAAGAAGAAGGAGGAGCCTTCTTCCGCAGCAGCCGGCCGCAAGCGTGGAAAGCGCGGCAAGTCACGCAAAGGCGCCCAGGCCGGGGCGCAAGGGCGTGTCGAAGGGGGCGCCCGCGGAGATGCCTAGGGTGGCGCCGTCGAAAAGCCCAAGCCGGCACAAGATGACGGCTGCCACAACTGTGGCCGTGCTGGCCATTGGGCCAGGGACTGCAGATAGCCACGACGTGGCCAGGCCCACGTCGCGCCGGCGGAGGAGGAGCAGCAAGCTTTGTTCATGGCACATGCGAGCACCGAGCTACCTCTAGCAGCACCGGTTACAGCGGCTCTTCTCCACCTCGACGAGCCCAAGGCACATGCCCTTCTCAGCAGCGGGTCCGGTAGCGGCAGCAAGATCGATGGGTGGTGCCTTGACACCGGCGCCACCCACCACATGACAGGCCGGCGGGAGTTCTTCTCCGAGCTCGACCCCGACGTTCGAGGCTCTGTCAAGTTCGGGGACGCCTCTGCCATGGAGATCATGGGCGTCGGCTCCGTCATCTTCGTTGCCAAGAACGGCGAGCACCGGCTGCTCACCGACGTCTACTACATCCCCGCGCTGAGGAACTCTATCATCAGCTTGGGACAGCTGGATGAGAACGGCTCGCGCGTGGAGATCCAGGACGGCGTGCTTCGCATTTGGGATCCCCGTCACCGACTTCTCGCCAAGGTGAACAGGGGGAGCAACCGCCTTTACGTTCTTCACGTACAGGTGGCACAACCCTTTTGTCTTCCAGCTCGGTGGGACGATGAAGCCTGGCGGTGGCACGAGCGCTTTGGGCACCTCAACTTCGAGGCCCTGAAGCAGCTCGGCAACAAGGAGATGGAGGGCATGCCGTGCGTCGACCACGTAGAGCAGTTCTGCGACACCTGCGTCCTCACCAAGCAGCGACGGCTGCCCTTTCCCCGCCAAGCAAGCTTTCGCGCCAAGGAGAAGCCGGAGCTCGTGCACGGCGACCTTTGTGGCCCCGTGACACCGGCTACACCTGGAGGACGGTGCTACTTCCTCCTCGTCGACGACACGTCCCACTACATGTGGGTTGTCCTCGACACCAAGGGGGCAGGCGTGGACGTCATCAAGCGCCACCAAGCTGCTGCGGAGGAGTGCGGCCGCAAGCTTCGGGTGCTGCGCACGGACAACGGCGGCGAGTTCACGGCGGCTGAGTTTGCGGCGTACTGCGCCGACGAGGGGATCCAGCGCCACTTCACCGCGCCGTACACCCCGCCGCAGAACGGCGTCGTCGAGCGCCGCAACCAGACGGTGGTCGCCACCGCCCGCGCCCTCCTCAAGCAGAGAGGGATGCCGGCGATCTACTCGGGAGAGGCGGTGATGACTGCCGTCCATCTCCTCAACCGCTCGCCCACCAAGGCGCTTGACGGCATGACGCTGTACGAGGCCTGGCACGGGCGCAAGCCGGTGGTGAGCCACCTCCGCATCTTCGGCTGTCTAGCGTTCGCCAAGGAGCTCACTCACGTCGGCAAGCTCGACGACTGGAGCACTCCAGGAGTGTTCATCAGCTACGCAGAGGGCGCCAAGGCCTACCGCATCCTCGACCCTGCGACACAGCGCGTCCGCATCTCCCAGGACGTCGTGTTCGATGAAGGGCGAGGCTGTACTTGGGACAAGGCAGTGGACGACGGCTCGGCTTCGACCCTCAGGAATTTCGTCGTCGACTACGTCCACCTGGAGGGAGCCGGGGGAGCTAGTAGCTCATCTTCACCGAGCTCGTTCTCCTCGCCACCCGGCTCGCCATCAGCTTCGGCGAGCCCTCCACCGCCTTCGCCACCAGCGAGTCCACCACCACCACCGGCTACGCCATGCACTCCTCCACCGGCTCCCCACTCTCCTGCACCGGCGCCGGCATCTCCAAGGTCGGCACCAGCAGCTTTGGCCCGTCAGCGTTCGGTGGACTTTGCCACTCCGCTGTCCGACGACGAGGACCGCGTCGACGCCTACCACGACGAAGAGCCTCTTCGCTACCGCACCATGGACAACATCCTCGGCAACCAGCCTGTCCCTGGGTTGGCGGTACACGACTTCGAGGCGGAGCTGCACCTAGCACACGAGTACGGTGAGCCTCGCTCCTTCGCTGAGGCGGAGGGAGACGCGGCATGGCACGCCGCGATGCAACAGGAGATGGACGCGGTCGAGCACAACCGCACTTGGGAGCTCGCTACCTCCCTCGTGGTCACCGTGCGATCACCCTTAAGTGGGTGTTCAAGCTGAAGAGGGATGAAGCCGGCGCCATCGTCAAGCACAAGGCTCACTTGGTGGCACGAGGCTTCATGCAGCAGGAGGGGGTCGACTTCGACGACGCCTTCGCCCCCGTGGCACGGATGGAGTCCGTGCGACTCCTCCTTGCGCTAGCTGCCCAGGAAGGCTGGCGTGTCCATCACATGGATGTTAAGTCGGCGTTCCTTAACAGCGACTTGAAGGAGGAGGTCTACGTGCATCAGCCGCCAGGATTTGTGATTCCCGGCAAGGAGGGCAAGGTGCTTCGCCTGCGCAAGGCCCTATATGGCTTGCGGCAGGCACCGAGGGCGTGGAATGCCAAACTGGACTCTACGCTGAAGGGGATGGGCTTCGAGCAAAGCCCGCACGAGGCAGCCATCTACAGGCGGGGCATCGGATGAAAGGCCCTGCTGGTGGGTGTCTACGTCGACGATCTTGTGATCACCGGTACCGAGGAGGTGGAGATCAAGGCGTTCAAGGGGAAGATGAGGGAGACTTTCCAGATGAGCGACTTGGGCCCTCTCTCCTACCTGGGGATCGAGGTCCATCAGGACAGCTCCGGCACCTCTCTTCGCCAGACTGCCTACGCCAAGCGCATTGTGGAGCTGTGCGGTCTCACCGGCTGCAACCCAGCCCACACTCCTATGGAGGAGAGGCTGAGGCTGAGTTGGGAGAGTACGGAGGAGGAGGTGGACGCGACGCAGTACCGGCGCATTGTGGGCAGCCTTCGCTACCTTGTCCACACGCGACCGGACTTGGCGTTCGCTGTCGGCTACGTTAGTCGTTTCATGCAGCGACCGACAACGGAGCACCAACAGGCTGTGAAGAGGATCCTCTGCTACGTCGCAGGAACCTCCTACTACGGTTTGCACTACCCGAGGTGCCCCGACGCGGCACATTTCATCGAGTACAGTGACAGCGACCATGCCGGCGACATCGACACGAGCAAGAGCACAGCGGGACGCTGTTCTTCCTCGGCAAGTGTCCGATCAGCTGGCAGTCGGTCAAGCAGCAGGTGGTGGCTCTGTCCAGCTGCGAGGCAGAGTACATCGCAGCCACTACCGCTTCTACTCAGGCTCTGTGGCTGGCTCGGCTGCTTGGCGATCTCCTTGGCAGAGACGCAGAGGCAGTGGAGCTCAGGGTGGACAGCAAGTCCGCCTTGGCCTTGGCGAAGAATCCAGTCTTCCATGAGCGCAGCAAGCACATCCGGGTGAGGTATCACTTCATCAGGAGCTACTTGGAGGAAGGGAGTGTCCGGGCCAACTACATCAGCACCCAAGATCAGCTCGCCGACTTCCTGACCAAGTCTCTTGGGCGAGTCAAGTTCTAGGAACTTCGCGCCAGGATCGGGATGACTCAGATACCTCACAAGGAGCCACACAAGACTTAGGGGGAGAGTGATGGATAAGTCTGTGTGTTGGCTGGTGGTAGTGGGGCTGCAGTACACAGCACATGTTTTCTGTTTGTCAAGGACAACATCCTTGACTGGCTGTTAGCATCTGTAGGACAGCAGTTAGCATCTGCTTTTAGGACAGCATCTAGGACATCTAGGACAGCATCTTAGTGTCATCTTAGACTAGCATCTTGGCATATGTTTGGATGGCTAGCAGCCCTATAAATATGTATCCCCAACCCTCAGGTTGGCATAGCATTGCGTGAGAAATAAACCCCAGAAAATTGCCCCAACTCTGAGTTCTCTGCTTGAGAGTAAGGATCCTGCTCTCACCGAGAGCAAGGATTCAGCGACTGACATTGGGTGTGTACTAAGGTCATTTTAGCCTCTCCCTGATATCTACCTGGCCCCTGGGAGCAATTCAGCTCCCCCCTGATATCTATCTTGACCCTATAAGCAAATTCAGCTCCCTCTCTTATGAATGATTTTTCTCAATCTACTTCACTCTTTTGACAGATAAAACTAAACTTAATTCGGACTACACCATTCTAGTTTTTTGTTGAAAAGGTTAGGAAATTCCCCTTGTTGGCAAAGGATAGATTGGTACTAAATTGGTCCACTCCCTGCATGGTAAATGAAAACCCAATCAGGACCTATTCAAAATACCAAACTATGATTTGTAATTTTACACCATTCAAGATGGTAGGGCAGGGGACCTGAAATCTCCAGAAGGATGCCAATGGCTGGGTTTAAGAATGTTTTCAGTGTGCACAGGGGAGCATTGCTGTGCTTCTTCAGCACAAACAAATGAAGCTTGATAATCATACTCAAGTCATGTGCTCTTATGCATATGAAGTTGCGGGTTGAACTGTGTCTCCACCAGGTCAAAGAATTACATTAGTTCACGATGACTGATTTAAAGATTAGAACATTTTCAAATCCCTACTCTTTAACAGGATGGTATGTACTTTCTGCATCAATTTTTTGAATAAGTATTCCTTTGCAATGAGGAACCCCTCTCAAAGGAGCTTGTTGATTTTTCTTCAAAATTTGTTAATATTTCTCTTGTCATTATGGTAGGACTTGTTTCTTTAGTTCCATGATATTGACAGAATGTCAATCCTGTTAGGTTGTTGAAAGTGGTGGGAAGAACATTGAGGTTGCAGTGATGACAAAGAAGGATGGTCTCCGGGAACTCGAGGAGGCTGAGATTGATGAATATGTTGCCGAGATTGAGGCAGAGAAGGCTGCCGCTGAGGCTGCAAAGAAGGGTGCCCCGAAGGACACCTAATTCCTGTCTTGTGCTATGCTTCCTTCAACACTTTGTGTGCCTCGTATTTATGTTCCATAGCACCATCTTAACTGTTTTAGAAAGATGCTAGATCTTTAGGTGAAACTATGGTTATATGTCTGTGGCCCAAATGATGTACAATGTGCTCATCTACATGTTCTTTGGAAGTTTTCAATTTCATCTACTGTGTCATCTGGACAGTAACAGCTCAATCGTATTTTACCTGATGATTACTTGTCATGACTCATGACTTCTGTGGGCCTATGGGCTTTGGGTTTTATATGTTATGCGGCCCAAGAATGCTCATTTAATTTGTTGAGGTGGAAGGGTGGTCTTTGTTTCTGCGTCTTTTGCTTACTTTTTTAGTGGTGCTGTGATTCCACGGTATCACTTGGAGCCGGTCTTATCTGGCTGAGTCTTACGCATCTTGCACTATATATCACTTGGAGCCGGTTTTATCTGGCTCAGTCTTGCGCATCTGGCACTATATATCTAAACAGGATGACACCATGGTTTCTCTAGTTCTGTGGGTGTCATTTCGGTTGATGATAACCTCAGATGATGACGATGGTGCTTTCACGGTAATGTCACGCTGCCTCCCAGTATTTTCATTTCGGGCGATAATGCTGCTGCTTTCTACCTTTGCCCTCAAGAGTCAATCAACTAGCTGCGAGTTGTAGTCTCTTGCTTCTCTCATACAGCACGAGCAGAAACCTGATGCAGTCATGCAGAGAAATCGCTGGCGACTTTGCTCAGCTGCACGCCAGAATACCTTATTCTCCAGTTTACGTACATCATTGTTGATTAAGAAACCGTAGCAAAAGAACAAATTTGCAGTATTCTTCAAGTTTACATCACTGTGGATTCTAGAAACACGAAAAAAGAAGAACATTTCATATCCTTTCCCTTTCGGTGCCTGTTGTGAAGTTAAGATGCATGAAGCAACAAAACGAACTGAGCTGCTGGGTTCCGTCAGGCAGTGGACTCTGCTTGTTTACCTATTGTTAGCACGTCAGGTCAGCCCAGGCGTCAGGGGCTCAGGGCATCACCGGCTGCCAAACCGTGGCCGTGCTGTGTTTTCAAATATGGATACCACTCACCTGACGTGCCCAAATACATGAGCGGCTAACTACTTCTGACGAAGAAAACGGCATGATGTGAAGGTATGCGCTCGATCGCATGTTATGTACACCAGGCGTGTACACAAACACTAGCAGAGCGTCAGCCATGTACTGCTGCACACATATTTATACGCTTCGTTTTCCGTGGGCCGTCTTATTATCCAGTCCACGATGATCGGATGAAGACCTGAAACTCTTCGATGTGTGAGTCGTTTTTTTAAAGCGAAACTGGCAGGGATCTGGGGCTTTTGTTATTTGTTTCGAAGAGCAACAGGTCGTACGTCAGCAGAGACACTGAATATTTGTTTTGAAATGAAAGAGACTGAATATCCTGGATATGCGTGTTTTGAGTTCCTGATTCCCTGCTGTGATGAAGAACCATGGTAAATTTTATTAGTGCGTCTCAGTGATAATGTCTAGACGAATTTTAAGGAAATATATATATATATATGCTAGTACACATCAGTAGGGGGTTGACTCCTGATTAGATTGAACAGGAAAATAACAGACTGTTACACGCCTGTTTGGAACCTCTGAATATCTCCTGAAGTCCTGATCTATCTGCAATTCTGCATGGACAGGAACTGAACTGTTTCTTCTGCGTATCAAAAAAGAAAACCCTGTTTCTTCTTAACACCTCCCAACGTTCTATAAAAGCTCCCATTATGGAACCTTTATAGGTTGTTAGGGACTCGATCAGCACATGTGCAGGACGGAGGAACATACCCTGCCTGTTGGCGAGGTTGGAACGTAGCTATCTGCTTGGCACTCGGGCCTGCACTATCATATCGACATGACCGGCACCGGCTCCTCTCCTCTTGCGCAATGACCACCTACTCACCATGCACGATTTAACCCTGCTGCCACTTTTCTAGAAACCCATGAGCAGATCCCAGCACCGATTGGATACCTTGGGACGCACCTTTTGGCAGCCACCTTGACATCACACGGACAACATTCTTAGCCTGGCCAATTAGCGGATAAAGCAGTCTGAAAAGAGACCACTCGTTAGTCTCAGGTCTCCACACGTTGGAGCCCCAACCAACTAGAGTTGACCAGGAAGCTGCCATGGACTGTGGATGGATCATACTGAAGCAGTGGGGAAGGAGGTGTGCCCCATTATATATATTTTTTTTCTTCTCATGCCATCGAATATGCGCCAAAAGGCTTTCGTTGTTAGCACAATATAATAATCGCTTTGTTCAGGTTAATGTTAATCGGTGCCGATTAGCAGGGAGGCGATTGACAGTTATGCCAAATCAGGAAAAGCGAGGAGCTCATGGTTTCGGATAAGAGCGAGGACGAGGACGAGGACGACGAGGAGGGGCCGATGGGGCCTTCGGTTCGGTGAGAGGAGGGCCCGGCCCCACGCTGGGGCATGGCATGGCATGGGTAACCCAACGGAGCCGTGCCAACCACCGCCGCGCTCCATGTCACGCGGGGCCCGCCGCCTCGGGAAACACGACAAGGACAGAAAGGGAAAGCTGCGGCCGGGCGGTACCAAGTATACCAACCACCTAATCTAATCTAGGGCCTCCGCCAATGGCGCCTCGCGATCGCCTACCTGGAGAGGACAGCGATGTTATATGGGTGGTCGCACTTGCCAGCCCCTGCCCCGCGATCGAAAGGCCATGGCCATCCATGCTCTTCCTAGCTCACTCAACCTTGTAGGTAGCTCTTCTGACCTGACCTTGAGCTACATACAGATCGACGACATGCGCGAAGAAGGCGCAGCTGTGGAAGTCAGCAGAGATAATATGAAACCTACTAAGCTCGTCTCGATCTCCTGGATCACTGTCACGAGCAGTTGTCCCGAAAGCTCGAAGCTACTGTCAATCGATCGATCGGTGAAGCAGCCCGTAGCTAGTAGTACTACTCGATAAGGTGATCGAGAAAATTGTAAGCAAGACATGAGACAATGTAATCCCGAGTTCCTTATTTCGGATAGCATAGAGTTTGTTTTAGAAAGATTCTTACGTA
The DNA here is from genome assembly GCA_023333625.1 of Bothriochloa decipiens. Lineage (NCBI taxonomy): Eukaryota > Viridiplantae > Streptophyta > Magnoliopsida > Poales > Poaceae > Bothriochloa > Bothriochloa decipiens. Next base: position 16,487,997 of record CM041631.1, on the reverse strand, counting down.
CGTGTGTATGCAAGTATGGCGAGACTAGCTTGCTGGTATAATTTTCTATTTTAGTATCAACATTGTAATATAAATAGTTAGCTAATGTATATCGATTACTTTTGTGTTGTTCTTTGTTCTCGTTTGCATAGTACATCGCCGCCGGAAAGATTTTTTATGACAAGAATTAGGATGGAAAACGAAGGATGATGAGAGAGCTTTTCCATGAGCCACAACATCAGGCTACGTGCGCAGCAGGCGCTGGCAGCGCGGGGGGCAAATATCGCGCGGATTTCGTCAAGATTCCCCTTCCCAGGCGGTCGCTGCTGTCGAGCCTCTGCCGCAGTCAGTCGCGCGCATCATTTGCCCCGCGGACGGAGAACTCCTACCAGCGTCAGGGGATGGAAACACACGGGGGCTGCCCGGATATAACAGCGACCACCGGCGCCTTTACGGTGGTCGGGTCGCGTGACGAGGCCACAACGAGAGGGAGACCGAGCGGCGCAGCGGTCCGCAGATAAGCTCCGCTCCGGCCGGCGACCGCACGACGGAGGGGTCGTTTTCCGGCGTTCCGATCCATTCCAATGTAGCAAGGGATAAGAGCGGCAGGGCTGGCACTGGCACGGAGACGACTATTTACCAGCGCCGCCGACGTACGTGCGGGGTGATTGTGCGCAGAGCACGTACCACTTGACGGCCGGCCGCGCGACCGATCGCGCTCGTTCCCGGGCCCGATGGATCCCCCAGTACATCCGCGCGCGCCCGGCGCTGTGCGCGGCGCTACTCAAGGGGATGTCCGTGGTGGTGGTGGATGATGGATCAGTGGATCGGCTGGTGGTTTCGGATACTAGATCCAGAAGAATGCTTGCTACAGTAGTACTGTGCTAGTGCTGCTGGACACCGATGTGAGCTGCCGTGCACAAGATATTTGTGAGTGGCACACTTGAACTTTTGCCAAGCGGGCACGGACGAGCTGGTGCCGAGCACACGTCGCTGCCGCACCACGAACTTTTGCCTTGCCAAGTGGCACCGTCTGCAGATACTTTTGCCGAGCACGGTAGATATTTCGCTCGCTGAGCCCGCCGCGGGTGCACGCCCTGGCCCGCCACCCGGCGTCACTTCTTGCTATGCTCCTTTTCCTTCCTGCAATGCAGAGACCACTGATCGATGTACTCCGTACGTACTTGCAGTCGTGACGTAGATCTGTACCGGAAACTTTGCTGGCTCTTTGGAGCCGTGGTTGGCAGTCGAGATCGGCTTTGCCGCTCTGGTTGATCTGAGGCGTGGATAATTTAACCACGGCGAGCTGGTCCATCGGTTTTCTCGAGAGTCACTTCTTGTCACACTGTTCTTGGACCTCTGTTGTTGTTGGCAGTCTACGGAGTACATTTTTTTTTTTCCTACGGAGTACTACTGTACTACGTACAGTATACAGTATCTCAAAATATCTCCGCTACTTCACCCTGAATAATCTCATCCAGAGCCAGAGGTGATATGATGTTACAACTGCTGCTCACAGCACCCTAGATTCGGTGTGAACGTGTGATGTGCGCGAAAGATTCTACTACTACTGGAGCCCAAGTTTCAAGGAGCAGAGCATTCAACGCATCGCCCCTGCTAGGCCCGCTTTGTCCTCGGATCCACCCGGAAGGTCGAAATGGCTCGATGGATCTTCCCGGATGGATGTACTACGAATGATTGGCAAGCAAACCAAACAGCCCCGATCGTTCAAGTCTCATGCATCCAGGTTTCTCCTCCACACACACTGTCACGCTCGATCTCGTAGCTCACTGACAGGAGCAGTGAGAATGTCCCTCTCCAACAGCGGCATGATGGCAGATGACCTGGCCCCCCATCGGATTAGACCTCCCTATCCGTTTCCCCATTGGACGGTTCCCACCCTGCGCATTTTAAATGCAACAACTTAACACCACGCTTGTCTCGTCACTTCGTCTTAATCTTGTGGTTGGTTGGTGTACCATCACAAGGAACATCTCATATTATTTCTGCTTAGCTTATATATTGTTCTTCTACACACAATTTTTTTTCCTACCATGCACAGATCGAGAGAGATGCACGGGTTGTCTCATGGGTTGGAATCCGGCAATCAGTTGGCTAGTTGTTCACATCATCAGCATAAATAAACAAGATATACATACATATATATGCTGGCGCACGGGGTTGTATTATCCGTCATCAGTTGGCTAATTATTGACGATAAAAAAAAACAGTCATAAAACTGGTGCGGATGAACATTATATTTATTTAAACAAATAGATCATCGACCATGCATAGTACAACTAACACCAGAGGTTGTTATAGCAAGACAGCACCCGGGAGGAGAGGAATAACTCCAACAACGGCCACACACACACAACAAACACCCAATACCAAGCACGGCAATAAAACCGAGTGGTACTCCTACAGTTGGGAGCGAGCTTTGTTTGGCACCTACCAAAAGGATTCGTAATCGATCCAAGAGCTAGGAGGAGGCCTGATGTCACCATCAACACATACAGTACACTTGCTCACAGGTCAGGTCGGCCACAGAATTGTTCGCTCCCATTCAATTTTCCGCAATTACCAAAACACAATGCAAGCACGCACGCACGCGTCGCACGCTGTGGTCTTGTTTAGATAACAAAGTTGTGCACCAATATTGCATAGTAAATTCTGTTAAACACTATAGCAATTTTGTTTTTATTTAGTAATAATTATTTAAACATTGATTAATTAGGCTTAAAATATTCGTCTCACAAAGTACAATAAAACTGTGTAATTAGTTTTTTATTTCATCTATATTTAGTATTCTATACATACGTCGGTATTTTAATGTGACGAAAAATCTTCTTTTTACATAGTAAAATTTAAAGGTGAAATCTGGAATCTAAACAAGCCTGTGTGTATCACAGGGACGTTATATTGTACAGTATATAAGAAAAATACGGAGTGATCGATGATGTGAAAGCCTTCGAATCAGTATTCAGTGGTCATTGGTCACGCATATTGATCCATTTGTTTATCGCCTACTATAACAGCATGATGTGAGCAACTACTTGACATGGAGGCAGATAACAAGACTGTCTATTGATTATTGTTTCACCGTTATGTCATGACAGCGATTCTGACGGCTATGCATATACGTATCTTTATATCTTTCTCTTTAATCCATCTATCATTTACTAGTTAATCCATACTGATCAACTACCGTAGATACCATGACGCGTATTTTATAGCTGCGAGTACACACTGATGGAAAAATATACTACAAAGAAGTAGCCAGGAGATGGGAATTCAAAAGAGCGCAATGCAAGGCAAGTGCGGGTTGCTTTGATCCGCAACCTACCGAGAAACTTGCCCAAAATTGACGACTTGGGGTGATGTATTGGTAGGTAGCCACCGGAAAATGACTTGTCGCTTGTATGTATGTATTTTTCTCCATGTGCTGCCTTGTACTCCCTACTCGCCTCCAATAGCTTTTGTTGGGTATGAACTAATGAACACTAAATTATGTTTAATTTTCTCCCGTTATCAAAACAATGTTATTTTTAAAATGTTCGTCCGTACGTATGTATAGTAGCCGGGGTATAAGAATACTAGAGTGTCTGATTGATTTGGATCTGCTTAGTACCATGAGATTCAACATTATTGGAGAATGATATACATATCTTATCGAAGGATCAATGGCATTATTATTGGAGGAGCCTTGCGTCCAATAAACACCAACTGTGAATGAATCAAGAAAAATACTGGGGGTGGGCGGCATGACAGTCAATGCCTTCTGAAATCATTTTTCTCTTAAGTAAATACTTTACAAAGAACTTTGAATTGTAGTGCACCTGAAAAGAACACACGAAATTTGTAGTAGTGCACGTCAACATGTACTACTCATGGTGTTTAATTATTAGTATTCTCAGGAACAACAATGACATGCCCTGGATCAAAAAAAATGACCAGCTGTTGCGTATATGGGCAGAGAACACGTGGGGGCTGGCTCCTTAACGCCTAGCACGAGAAAAAGATCGAGACTGGGATTAAGGATATCTTTTTTCTCAATTACGCAAAAGACTTGCGCGTTTTTCTATTAAGTAGAGAGAGTTTTAGTACATCGGGGAGGGGGGTTTATATGTTACATTAATGCACACCCCTGCTCAACGGTCATGTTAACGTACTACTCGTTGCACTAGACACCCCGGTTGTTTGGTGTCCGCCTGGATCCACAGCTCCACTTGACGCTTGATCGTGTCCTTGAGCATTTGCAGCTGTGTTGCGGCTCCACGGAAGCATCGCGCGTTCCGCTTCTTCCATAACTCCCAAGCTATGAGCGCTAGCATCGAGTCTGCCCCTTTGACATATGCCGCAGGCCAAAGTGCGCGCCATGTTTCCCACCAGTCGATGATGGTGCCGTCTGGCCGCCCCCGGAGTTGCACTCCCAGTGCCGCCGCTGCTTCTGCCCATAGCTGTCGAGCAAACGGACATTGGACCAAGATGTGATCCACAGTCTCTGCTTGTTGATCGCAGAGGAAGCACTTGTCATGGGTTTCGAGTCCATGTCGTTGTCGGCGGTCCGCCGTCCAGTGTCGTTTGCGGATCACCAGCCACAGAAAGAGCTTGACCCGCAAAGGCGCCCAGACCTCCCATACTCGGATGCATCCAGGGATTGGGTGCAATCCAAGGTGTAGCGCCTGGTACGCCGATTGAGCCGAGAAGTTCCCGTCAGAGCTCCATCTCCACACCAGCCTGTCCGGCAGCCATTGAGTGTGATTAAGGATATCTGAACCATGTCTTGAAGTACTCTATCTCGCACGTTGTTGATGGTACGTACTGTACTTGTAAGGCTGTGACAACTGACAACAAGGAATGCTAGAAAGTCGCTATTTAGAGCGGTGATACCAAATTGTACCTTACTCGTACATAAGATTGGAATCACAATGACAAAACAGTATGTAAACTTATCAAGTTAGTTTTTATCAAAACCTGTTTGTAAGAGTGTTTTTCAACAGATGATCCATGTCATTGTTTGCCACTTCATCATGTAATTGCACATACAAATGATATTTTATTCTACATCTTCTCTCGTTTCTCTCTTAGTCCCACATACCACCTCGTTTTCTGAGCGTGATAGATATTAAGATAAGAGATAGTCTCTTCTCTTTTCTATGTTCTCTCTTCCACCTAGAAAAAATAATGACATACGTAGATTGTTATGAGCTAGCTGAAGTGGCATTAATGGGAGCGCATAAACTTGTTTAATTGTTCTCAGAATTGCTAGTTTTTTCACTCTCTCTCCATCACATCAATCTTTAGCAGCTTGCATAAAGTATTAAATATAGCTAAAAATAACTAATTATACAGTTTGGTTATAAATCATGAGATAAATCTTTTAGGCATATTTAGTCCATGATTAGACATAACAAATACAAATGAAAATGTTATAGGAGTTCAAGTTGAAATTTCTAGCCATTTAAACAAGGTCTTTGTCCTAATAACTTTTAGAGTTCAACTTTTTTTTTCCAAACAAGAGTTTCATGAACAGTTTACTGTTATAGTATATAGGAAACGCATCAATTCAATGACGGTGGGGAGCTGCCGAATTGGTCCATTCTCCATTCTATATGTCAACCCTGCTAACTCCCTAAGGGCCCCCGCACAATTCATTGTTTAGTGCGGAACTAGACTAATCTAACCTCATAAAGACTGTCCCCAGCCTAACAGCTCTCGATCAGGATAATCGACTGATTAGCAGCAGTAGTAAAACGGCGGATCATGCCGCCCTGCCCGTCTAGGCTCTAGCTAGCTTAGCTAGCCAGGAGGATGCATCCATGTCGGCAGTTAATAAATGGGGATTGGCCACCTACCCTTGCTCTTGCTCCGTGCTATCACGCTCACGCCCGTGCAGGCCGATCGATGCGGATCTCCCACGTCCGTCCTGCTCCTGCGGTCCACAGCGCCATGACCACCATGATGTGCGTGGCCGTGTGCCAACTGCAGCTGATGCTGCCCATCCCTGCCTGTATGAAAGCGTGTCGTTCTGACCACTGACAGCGTTGGCACTTGCGTGCTTGAAAGTACTACTATGTATCTGAATCAGCCCATCGTTGCGCACCTATGCCTGTCCGTATTGTTTCAGGTTTTCTCAGTAAGATTTCCCTGTTTATTGCATCTTTGAGTGATCGATTTGCAAAAGAGAAGGAAAAAAAAAAAGAAACAATCTGAATTTTTTTATCAAATAGAAAATCTGAATATTATCGACAGTAAGATTATTTATGCTGTTTATTAATCCATCTCGATTGGCAGGTAGCGGCAGCCGCAAGAGAACGAACATGACCACCGCGGCCACATCAACCGTACGTGTAAAACCTAGCGCGATGCTATGTTGGGCAGGCATTTGGCGGTTTGCTTTCGGTGGAAAGTGATAGCGATTAGATGCTAGCGACGAAAGATAAGACAGGGGGGGATGTGTAATCAAAAACCCCCCACATTTTTTTTTACCAAGGCACTGTTAGCTCGATATTTTTGTTTATCATCACACAGTTTGGGCTAGCTGTGACGTGCGATCGACTGGAAGAAACTCACACTGAGAACATGACAAAGAAAAGTGTCGCTTTACAGTACACAGCAGTGTGTGGTTGGGAGTAAACTAAACTTCGCGGTAACTAAACAGCATGGTGACGCTAAATGTTTTACAATGGCGCCCTCGTGATGAAAAAAGAAAAAAAAAGATCGTAATAGGTCAGGGTTTTGACCTTGTTACACGCTTCCAAACCGTGATGCTTGATCGAAACAAAGCGATAATGATCTTTTTAGCAAGCAATTGGCCTCAGCATATGCGTGGCCCTTCTTTTTCTGTAGCAATCCAATCGTACGTTAACAGAGTACATGAGATTAGATCCTAGCAGGCCACTAGTTAAACGAGCCGTACCTTGTTTTGTCATTTTATTATGGATTTCTGGCCGCCGCCGCCGCCGCCACCGGCAGCGACGGCCGAAGTTTTCCATGCATGGCTGGCTGCAAGTTCAGTGTACGAGTGGTGTGTTTTTGGAAACTAGTATACTCAAGTCACGGACGACGCTTTTGCCGTCAGACGCTACACCCGCACGGCCGCACTGTGGAACGGAACCACCGGGCAGAAGCAACCACAGCCGGCGAAAGTCGCGTCGCCCACACCGCCGCAATCTCGCGCGAGAATGACGAAACAGCAGATCGAACACACGGTCCATGGCCGCCGGCTCGATCGTTGCCCGCAACAACCAACCCCAACGTCCCTAACCCAGCCGAGGCACCGCTGCCAACGTCCGTCCGCGGTTCGCCGCCGATGGCATTAATTCATGACGCCGAGCCGAGCCGAGCCGAGGCTCCGCACGAGCAAGTTGCGTTGCGCTGGATCCATCCAAAACCCGCTGCCTTTTCCGCAAACCCACAGCAGGGCCGTGCATCAGCATGCCAGCAGCCGCCGCCCACCACCGCCCGCGTCCCCGCCCCCATCGCATCGCCGGGGGACGCGACGGCGGACGGGCGAGGCGGGCTCCGGAAAGGCGCGACATATAATAGCTCCTCTTACCATAAACTGATAAACAAATAGCGGTCGTGCCCTTTACATGACCTCATCACACGACCTGCCTGCCTTCTACGCTTGGTTACTCCTCCATTACCAGCAGTGGTATGTATGTAAGCGCCTTTTTTTATCGCTGAGGATAAGCAGCAGAGGCACGGAAAGCAGACGCCGGCCGGCCGGCCGCCTTTTCTCTACGACGGCCACTCGGATCGAACCGTGTATGCTGCTACTACGACAGTGCCACAGTGGTGCATACCGGTAGAAAGAGGCAGTACACCTATGACGACCTATCCTTTTGTGCTGTGCGTCGTGCGTGTAAAAAGAAAGGGGAAAAAAAAGGCAGGTCAGATTGGGAAAAAAGCGTGGTCTAACTCACGAGGCGCTTTATCGGGACTGCACGGTTAGGCGACGATGGTCACATGCTGGTGTAGTAGTGGTTTGGTAAACGTAAGATCTGGCTTAGGCCTCAGGCTTGAGCACATGGTCCAGCGCTTGTTCCTGAGACCACACGGCCACGCCAGGCACTGAACCTGAACCTAGCCTACTGCAAACGGGACGGGATTATTGTCAATTTTGAGAGACCTAGCTCGTACTGTAAGCAGCAAGTATTATTGCCCATGATCAGCTGGTGATTGTAATTACAGAGAAAGAAAGAGAGAGGGGACAAAATTGAGCAACAAGAGAGAGCAGCAGGGAAGACCCAGGGCACAAATCTTCACTTTTTTTTCTTATCTCTCTTTCACTTACTCACTACTACGTATTTTCATCATCATCTAAAAAAAACCAAGAAGGGAAGGTTACAGAGAGAAGAGAGAAGCGAAGCGCTCATTTCATCTCGAGGCTTCTGAAGTCGAGCATGGCGGTCCTGAACCCGAGGAAGTTGCTGCACTTGCAGTCGGCGCTCTTGGGTAACCCCAGGCTGCAGCTGAAGCAGAGCCCGGCCTCCCGCTTCACGGGCTTCATCACCACCATGGCGGCCTTCTCCTCCTGGCACGGAGCCGGCGGGCTGATGCAGAGGTCCAGGTTGAGGTCGGGGCACTTGAGCGGCTTCCCCTGGCCCCACTCTCCGGCGAGGTGGTGGTTGTGGTTCTGATCGCGGCCGATCGCCGTCGCCTTGTTGTGATGCTCCTCCAGCCGGAAGACGGCGGCCTTGGTCTCCTCACGGTCACGGGCGACCGCGGCCGCGGCCGCAGCCGCCTCGAACGATATGGTTATGTTGGACGACGCGTGCTCGTTGATGGGGCGGTGCGTCACCGGGTCGATCCCCCTGCTCAGCAGCTTCCTCCGGATGTGCGTGTTCCAGTAGTTCTTGATCTCGTTGTCGGTCCTGCCCGGCAGCCTTCCAGCGATCAGGGACCATCTGTACGTACCCAACAGAGCAGACACAGTAAGTTTAGGAAACGAAATGAAATGGATGGTGTAAATGTTGATGCCGGTGACGGCGGCGAGCTATGAGGCGTCGGACTCACTTGTTGCCGAGGAGGCTGTGGAGCTTGATGATGAGCTCGTCCTCCTCCTCCGTGAAGTTGCCGCGCTTGAGGTCGGGCCGGAGGTAGTTGATCCACCGGAGGCGGCAGCTCTTGCCGCAGCGCAGCAGGCCGGCGGCCTTTGGCAGCGAGCGCCAGCACCCCTCGCCGTGCGCCTTGATGTACGCCACGAGGCGGTCGTCCTCCTCCTTGGTCCACGCGCCCTTGTTCGTGTGCGCCTTCTCGCAGCACGGCGACCTCCCCATGGCGATGGAGGTGGTGGTACGGGCACCAAGCCACCGATTCTTGCCGCTTTCCTGATCCTTTTGCCGCTGCCGCTTTCTTGCCCTCGTCTCTCGGGCGGGTTGCGGCGTTGCCGGCGGCAGTGGAGGTTGGTTGTTGCTGGCTGCTGCGAGGTGCGAGCCCAAGGGTGGGTGACGGTGAGGCGCGGCTGGATTTTATAGGCACTTGACTGGATCCCGGGAGGTCAGGTCTTCTAGAGGGGAGCCAAGCCAAGGCCTGTTTAGGTCGTGGAAAAAAATAAATCCGATAAATAGTATTATTTTCGTCTTATTTAATAAATATTGTTCGATCGTGGATCAATTAGGTTTAAAAGATTTATCTCGTGATTTTTAACTAAACTATGTAATTAATTATTTTTTTATCTATATTTAATACTCCATGCAGCTTGAGTTGGTGGCAAAAAGATTAGGCCGCCGGCCGGTAGCGGTAGGCCTGCCACTGGTTTACTACCAGTTTCATTCATTCATTCACAAAGCGAAGCACAACAAGGCTATCCGTGGAACGGAACCTCCGGCACCAGGTAGGTGTAAAGTGAGGTAAGCGACGGCCGCGCGCGCCAACCGTGTGCGTGGGCGCCGATGGATGGACATGGACGGATCGGGGTGCGGGCCGGCCGATGGATGCCTACCTCCCTGCTCTCTCCACCACCACCACGCCGTGTGGGTTTAACAGCTAACTAACCGCACCGCCACCGCCACTGACGCAAACCTGTTCCTGATTCTGGTTACGGCGATGGATGGATGGATTAGGTTCGTCTCCCTTTTCCTGTCGCTGATGCCGATTTGCCAGGCCCTCCACCCCCAACACACCCGTGAACACACAGATCGATGCCCTGCACAGGAGGTAAACATGAGAATTACACGCCTGGGTTCAGTGCAGTTTGGTCAGATCGGCAGGTAGTTTTTATCCTCGGGCACTGCTACTATGTCGACATGAAAATGATTTCTGATATACACTAACACTAAAACCGAGTAGTAGTTGTACACGGGTCGTCATTCATGTACTTTTCGTTTAAAGATTAAAGAAAAAGCAGCCTGATCTCACCAGCTCTACTCGTCTTGGCACCCTACTAGCTCACCCTCTTTGTTTAACAAGGCAAAATGTTTTTGGTGTACCCACAAACCCATCTGCTGATACCTGCACTTATAAAAAAACAGGACAGTGTCCTAAACTAAGGGAACCCTAATCATGGACTTCCTTGCTTGTTTATCTATTCATTCAATTATTCCTGAATAAAATAGAGTGATTCCGAATTCGCATCTGGCACCGCTTAAATGAATATTATTGGCCACCCGCCGTGCTGTTTAGTCTCTTTTTTCCAGAATAATGTTCTTTCCAGAATCATAGGTATTGTCACATACTGATCAACCTACTTCCATGTGGAGCATTTGTTTTATAGTATAGTACTCTTCGTATAGTAGGTTAGCTCATCTGTTTGGTCAACCATAAATTAAAATTTCACCAAACACATTACTACTCCAGCATCTGTTATCGCTTATCTTTCCACAACAAGGCAGGCAGATCGTATGGATATCGTATTTATATATAGGGGCCAATCAACGTGGCGATAATAATTCAACATTATCTGTGATCCCTTAATAATACACCTACTATGATCAAGTCCTTCTCCAACCTCCACTCCTTAAACATGTGCATTCTATTGCAGTATTGCTCATTGACTATTAATATAAAATACCGAATTTATCCAGGCTTATAATTTTCTACCAAAAAAATAGGATATAATGGTATTCTGCACTGCTGGAAGCATCGGATTGTGTGGAAAATGGGAAGGAGATGAAATATATATGATGACTCTGCGAGGTGGACCATTAAAACTCCAGCTGGTGTTACTTGTTAGGAGAAACTTACATATCCGTGACAAAACCCAGCTAGGGTTACATTAATAATACTATTTGCCTACCTAATATATTCGTTTCGGGATGGTTACCAAACTATGGACCATAGTTGGTTGGGTGCAAGGAGAGGAAATATCCGAAACCATTTAGTTTTGGTTGGGGCCAGAATGATTGGGACTGCACACTCCACAATGGTCCTCCATATGCACTGTTCATGTTTCTGTTGTCTCCCTTATTTCTATCCTGTTGTCATTCAGTGATCATAGCTCCAGATCTAACGCCAAATTTTGTTTTTTTTTTGTGTGTGGATGGGAAGGATAACTTGATTTTTATACCTAGATTTCTAGCTGATTTGACACATAAAGATATATAGGTCTATTCAGGCAAAAAACAATGAAAAGCTGAGCATTTCATAACAGATAGATGAACAATGCGTTCAAAAAAAAAAAACAGATAGACAAACAGTTTATAACTTTTGACAGTACAAGGAAATGCAACATATATGACAAGAGGTGTATTTCAAAACCAAGCAATCCAACAATTGCGAGCCAGAGTGTTAGACATCAAACTGCTTTACCACTCCATTCTCCAATGACATTAAATTAGACCCCACACGTCAATGACTCAAAAAAGTGTCTCTTACGCTGATTAAGATGTGACAAATATTTTGAGCGCCTAACCTTAGATATGTGTGGCGATTTTTGTGGTATATGACGGCAATTTGTGGCGAAAATCAAACATGCACATAATATTAATTGTTATTTCTAAGCAACAACAAGCTACAGTTAGCTACAAATCGAGCTTATGTTTGTCAGTTTGTTACCATCTGATTTCATACATTTTTAATAGCCCCTCTTTTGTTTGGTGCACTTAGCTATAGCTAGTAAACCACTTTGGTTGTACCTTAATCACCATCTGACTAGCAAAAGGAGTGCAATCGCTGAACGACGCGCTAGCATCATAACTTTTTGGTAGTTAAATAAATGGTAGGCACTAGTTCTAGAAAGCATGAAGTCAGGCAAAAGGAGGTTAGGAAATGGTTTGTAGTTGAGATGTGGTGTTGGTTATGTGCATTAGCTCTACCTTCCACTTCTCAGCCACACACTTGTGGTGCAAGCCTCTTTGTGCAAGCTGGGCTGTTTTTGGTTAGGGGGAAGGAGAAAGAAGGTAAGGAGAGAGGTAAGGTCTAGGGGTTTGCTGTCGTCTCTTCGGGAAAGTCATGGCCAAAATTGCCATCCCCACGACAAGGCAAAGGCGCTAGCACGAATGGCACTTATCCATAACTCCTCTGTCTGTCTCAACTCACACTTTGTTGCCCCTGCCTACATGCCCCTTATAGGCCTGCATAAAGCTCCCAACTCCCTGCAGGCATCGTTCTTTTCACCCTTAATTCTCTCTACCTACCAGTCCTCGCATTGTTTAGTGCAATTGCCTATTTTTGGATTAGGTGTGGTGTTAAGTCTCAATCCAAATTCATCAGCTAACAGTTTTCATTTCTGGCCATGAATTCAAATTTCATACCAAGTCCTACTGTTGCTTCCCGAGTAATGTAATTAATAAGCATACCAAACAGCAAGAACCAGATCTGGGAGTTTTAATTTACAAACTTACTGCCAAAATTAACGTTTACCCTCAAAATCATCAACTTAGTGCTGTTACAGCTTCAACAGTCACTATTGCAGTCCATTCAGATTCTAGGATGATTAGAAAACCTTCAACACGAGTACACTGACTGACAACCGGAGACTTTGACTCGAGTTCAAATAGAAACCTATGTCTTATACCTATTCATATAATTCCAAATCAGAGTTCAATCGGGAATCAATACACACAATCCTTCATCATGAAAATTCAGAATGAAGGCATAAAGAGAGAAAGGATCGCATGAACTTGGACCCATTAAAGAAAGATGCTGTTCTAAAAATTTGGCATTCTAGCATGTTCATAAGTTTTATTTCTTTTCTTTTTCCTAAAAAATAAAAAATAAAGTTTAATCTGTTTATTTAAAAAGTCTTAATTTGTTGTGTAAACGTGATAATATTTTTGTATTTCCGTAGATATATTAATTAGCATCCTATACTCAAAATGCTTGCTTCTCTTGTTCACTTAACATTTCTAGTTTCCGTATTAGAAGCACTTTGTGCACAAGGTCTACATAGCTAGTACCATACAAAACTCAACACTCAAGTTTCAAAGTAGTGCTCACATCCGTCACAATATCATGCTTACCCTCTCCCATGAGCTCCTTTTCTTAGTGCATCCACATCCACCAAAAGAGGACATAAAAACATTTCATATGCTCCTTTGACTCTGTCTGAATCTGTGAACCAGTGGATCCCTGCAAAGAAAGAAAAAAAAAATCGAGATTCTAGCTATGTACCCTACTAATTTTTCTCAAAGAATTACCTTCAAATTAAAACAAAACATATTTAATTTATCAGAGGGATGCAATTTCTGTAATACAGCACCTTCGGATGATACTGAGTTAATGGCTGTTGTGTTATTTGATCTGCTGAAGAGTAATCAAGTTGTACAGCTCCATCAACTAGATAGGTTATCACCAAAACTGAAAAATAACACAACATACACATTTAGTTTACCAAGGGATGCAATATACATCACTTCCGGCTGATACTGAGTTACTGTCTTACTGACTAATTGGATATTTGGATGTGGTGTTATTTGGTCTCTGAAGAGGATCAAGTTGTTCAACTCCGTCAACTTAACAGATTATGAACCAAAAATAAATACAGCACCCTTGGCTGATACTGAGTTACTGACTAATTGGATGTGTTGTTTGGCCTGCTGAAGAGGATCAAGTTTTATAACTCCATCAACTTGATAGATCAACCACTATCACAACCAACCTAAATTGAAATATGACCCAACATACAGATTTATCTAGGTGTGGATATTTGGTTAGATTGATCCCTTGGCAAACTAATACCTATCACATATACCAGTCATTTGCATGTAATTGGCCCTCTTTTAACTACCACTAGATCAGCTCCTTGTTAGTTTACAAATGGGTGTTCAAACAAAAATAAGTGCACATTATTTCCTTCAGTTGCATATTTTATAACTGTTGAACAATGGAATGCCCCAAGAATAGTCAAAGGAAACCCAAGGAATGCAGAAGCACACATTATTTCCTTATTAGTTTTCTTTTATGACATATTCCATCTATATTGTCTAAAAGTACCCCTGACATATTACATATATTGTTGTCATCAAACAATATGTATAGACCGCCAACAAAGCTGGACAAACAAAGAGTTATGCTCATTTTAACAAATGTCATTCCTGAACAAACATCTCAGGTTCAGCTATGGTGATCTTATAACCTTTATATATCTAACTTCAAGCCAGAGGCAAGTATACTTCTTTCTTCACGTTTCCCTAATATCCCCACCATGTTAATGGGAGGCCAAAGGTGGCCACTTGAGTTGACACAAGTATAGGTCTGCAGCTCTGCACAAGCACTACTTGAGGGAGAATAATGGTTGTGGAGTCTGGACCCAAACACTATTTAACCCATAATGTCACTGCATACAGGAAAGCAAACCTACATCTCTAATGGAATCATAGATGCAAGCATCACTAATGTTTGAATTTGGACCACTTACAATGGTGTGAACTGAACATCATCATGTTAGTACCTTTTACCAATCATCCATGTTATGATTCGCACAGGAATGAGTGATCAATCCATTCATTCTGACATCCAAGCCCATATAATATCAATACAGGTAGCACTGCCTTTGAGAGGGTTCAATAAACCTGAAATATCCTCCTTGTATCAGAAATTTTGGTCTAAGGCATCTCTCAAATTTCTCTAAGGGGCAGCAATAGTGATTATAGGGGTCAATAGTGTTCTCTCACACGAGCTTTTCTATCAGATAGCAATCCAGAAAGAAAGTAAACAAGTTTTCTAAAAATATAAGGTGATTGGCGATATAGAAAACACAAAAAAACATTGATATGTTTCTTATTTGGCACGTGCTCAATGAAGGTACAGTGGTATTATCGAAGTGTATTATACAACAAATGCAAAACTATGAAGAAACTAATTTTTTTTTAAAAAAAACAGCATGCTAACATAAGCTATCTAGGTTATTTGGCATTGCATAGAGTTGTCATCTACATTAAATGAGTCGTGTTGACATACAACTACATGAAACTTGCTCAGAAATTTAGCTCACACATATATGCCTCTCAAGCTACCACTGTATCATAAACATATGTGTACAGAACAGTGACAATCCCATGTTATAAATAGCTACAGCAGAGGATTATGTGGGAACCACTGTATAGTGGGCAAAACATTATAACACATAGGATCGGTTAGGAGAGTAAAATGATGTAAATAATGTGCACTTCCAGACAGAACTGCAGTTTATCCAACCCTACAAGTTAACAACATATTCGAATGCAACACAAGAACTACTTGCCTATTGCTTCCAATGGAATGAGAGATGTAAGCGAATGCAACATAAGAACTACTTGCCCATTACCTCCAATGGAACGATCGAGAGATGTAAGCATCGCCGATATTTGCATTTCGGCCACTTACATCGCTGTATGAGCTTGACGCCCTGGTGTCGGTGCCTTCTTACCAATGGTTCCCCGCACTCCGGCATTTCGTCGAATATAGCGCCGGCCACCACCACGGACGCGCGCGGCCACCACACAACAGATAACAGAACCTGCTAGCACACGTCCACAACCTCCAATCGTCTCATCATTCAGAAGGGTCCTCCGGAACCCGCATAACGGGGCCCCGCCGACCGAACCCAACCCAGCTCCGGCCGCGGCGCCGCCCGGCAAGGCAGGCGCCAGGAGGAAAAGCAATGGGACAACAACGGTGGGATCATTCTCAACAACAAAGACGAATTTTTTTTTATTAATAAACGTATTTTTAAAAAAAATTACAAAATTAGTCTCCGTTTTTAAAAATTTACAGAAATAGGCCAGCAGTCGTCCGTTGGAAGGGCGAAGATGGGCCTTGTCGCCCGACTGGCGGGCTACCTGGGCCATGTCGCCCGACCAACAGGCGACGTCGTCGCCCGGCCGATGGGCGACGTGCCCCCATGTCGCCCGACCAGGGGGCGACTTGGCCGTGCTCGCCCGCTAAATGGGCGACGTGGCGTGGTGGGCCCCACATCGCCCGACCAGGGGGCGACTTTGTGGCCCCTGTCGCCCGAACAGGGGGCGACGTGGCGGCTTTATATAAGACGGCTGGCGGCTGGCGCGGAGGGCTGAAGGGGAGAAGAGAAGAGAAGGAGAGGGAAAGGGAAAGGGAAAGAGAAGAGAAGAGAAGAGAAGAGAAGAAGAAGAGGAAGAAGGAGAAGAGAGGAAGAGGAAAATTTTCGGTAAGTAAAAAAATAATTTTATATATAATTATTTAATATGTGTTATATTAATTGTTAGATAATGTAATGAGCAGTTGAGCGATTAATATTATATTTCGGTAGTATTACTTATATTCTTATTTTATATATATTGTTAAATTAAATAGTTATAGTTAAAATAATATTAGTAATATATTAGTGAAAAGGTATCTTAGTTAAAATTTTTAGATTACACAGATGTCGGAGAAGTTAGGATTTCAAATTTATTATGGAGAAGGAGAAATTATTCAAGGTGTATACGGGGTTGATCTGTCAGGATTTGCCTCAGTAAGTAGATGGGTGTCTAGGGCAAATGAGAAAATAATTAGTGGTGTGCAGAATTGGTTGATGTGAATATTTGGGCTTGACAGCAACCAACATGACGTTAAGGTCATGGGTATCGTTAGTCGTGCTCGGGAGGGCACATTTTGGGAGTTAGTACCGCTTAATGCAACATCAACATGGAGAAAATACGACAACAAAGCTGTAGAACGTGGGTGGCCTCTAGTCCTTCTTGCTCAGGCATATACAAAGGAGGTTCATGAGGTACATGGTGTAGAAGAAGAAGGAGGTCTGAGCCATGACAAGCACAATGATAATGAGGAAGATAATGAAGAGGGTGATCATCACCTGTCATCTATGGTACCGACGGGTGAAGCGGACGAAGGAGAGCGCATAGAGCATATAGTTCAAGAGATGGCGATGGAAGATATGGAGAATGAGAATATATCTGAAACTGACTCATCTGAAGATGAGAATGAAATTCCTGTCCCACTGGAGTGGAAGAGTAACAGTTCTAAGAATTTGATGATCAACGAAGGAAATTCTGTGCCGTGGGAATATCATGAGAATGAACTAGTAGAGGGAGCTATGTACAAAGGTAAAGATGAAGTGATGAGTGCTGTGAAGTACTGGTCTCTGTCAATGAAGCGGTCTTTTGTAGTTGTTAAGTCCAACAAGAAAGTATATAATGTTAAATGTGTGTTTTTGGACTGTCCATTTAGGGTACATGCTTATGAGCAAAAATGGAGTACAATTTGGAAGTGCTCTATAGTAACAGAACATACATGTGAGTTACAAGAATTAGAGAAGTCCAATACTACTCTTACATCGAGCTTCATTGCAGAGTACATGTATAATCGAATTGTTGATAATTTAAGGTATGAGCCGAAATCTATAGTGACTACTATAGAGGAAGATTTTAAATACACCATCAGCTATTCGAAGGCGTGGCGAGCGAAACAGAAGGTCATTGCGAAGAGATTCGGTTCGTACGAAGCATCTTATGAGAACCTACCAAGATTGTTAGAAACCGTCAGACAAAGAAATATTGGTACATATTATGATATCATGGATGTGTCTGATCCAAAAGAGGCCGGAAAGTTAATACTTCGTCAAGCCTTTTTTGCACTAGGTCAATGTATAATGGCATTTCATCATTACAGACCTATTTTATGCATGGATGGTACATTTCTAACAGGAAAGTATAAAGGTCAGATTCTAACTGCTATTGGTGTTGATGGGAATAATCAAGTACTACCAGTTGCTTTTGCTTTTGTGGAAAGTGAGAACACAGATAGTTGGTATTGGTTTCTGGATCTTGTGAAGTTAGCAGTGGTGCAAGGGCGACCTAATGTTTGTGTCATACATGACCGACATGCCGGTTTGTTGAAGACGATAACGGATATGCAATATGGTTCAGTGGAGCGTGATCTTCCTCCTCGATGGTCGGACATACAATCAAGATGGTGCATGAGGCACTTGGGTGCAAATTTTTTTAGCCATTTCAAAAATAAACACCTTATGAATATGTTTAAGAGGTTGTGCAATCAGAACCAACAAAGAAAATTCAATGCAATATCGACACGTCTTGATGAATTAACAACAAAGCAAACAGAAGAGTTAGCGACTCATACGAATCAAGACCCGAATGATATGTCTGTTCCTCTTTCAGGCCTCCCAACGGATGCCTTGAGGAACGTGGTTCGGAGGTCGGGGTCATCAATCAGGTGCTTCTCAGATTGGATTGAGTACGAGCCAAAGGAGAAGTGGTCATTATTATATGACACAGATGGGGCGAGGTTTGGAATAATGACAACAAATTTGGCGGAGGTGTACAATTGGGTCATTCGAGACATGAGAGGATTACCTCTTGTAGCAATCATAGAGGGTATTTTGCATGGAACGTGCAAGTACTTCCGTGAAAGATATATGGTTGCTTTTAATACGATGGCAGATAATACATTGATTTTTTCAACATTCATGACAAATTACATAAAAAAAAAGGTGGAGAAGGCAAGCTTGCATCGTGCACGTCCTATGGGCACAGCAGAGAATCGCTTTGAAGTTCTGTGTAGGGATTGGGGCCGTCGTGGTGGCAATCGAGAGAGAATTGCACAAGAGTGTGTTATTCATTATAACTCATGCAGCTGTTCGTGCATGAAACCGAAACTTCTACACAGGCCGTGCTCACATGTTATAGCAGCTTGTTCACTTACTAATTTGTCCCCGAAGCCGTATGTCTCATATTATTTTACGAAGGAGGTAGTCATGACAACCTGGAATGTAGAGTTTTATGGTTTCGCAATATTTGGTAGTTTTACAAATAATCCTAGCAGTAACTACCTGCGGGGGCCCGATAAGGACAAATTAAGACAGAAGCCTGGTCATCGTAAGACACGGCGCATTAGAAATGATATGGATGAGTCAGAAGTGGGAAGACTGGAGCATCGGTGCACCAAGTGCAATGCACAGGACATACTTATAAAAAGTGCACGCGTGCAACCACCACAGAGGGAGCTGCAGAAGCAGGACCTTCAGGGAATCCGCAAGACGGCCGGCGCCCTCGTGCACGTCGTGGATTGCGGAATCAAGGCGGAAATGCTCTTTAAAAATAATAGTATGTCTGCATTTTTTTGATTTGTTGTGTCATAGTATTAATTATATTTGTGCATTATTTTTTTACATTATTAAGATATTTTAGGTATGGCGATAGATGAGGGACACTTGGAGTTGTTGGATGCACAGTTGGACCAGCGCCACCGGTCCTACTTGAGTGCTGTGACAGCTGCTGAGCTACCTGTTTTACGGCCTAAGGTACCTCAGGAGTTGTGGTGGCTGGACGAGCGATGGATACCGAGGTATGTACGATAACACGTTCACTTATTTGTTTTACTCATACAGACGATTTGGTAATATATATTTATATATAAATAAGTTGCTTGTCGTGATACACTACGGCACGTTACGAACGAAAAGCACTCGACATACTAAACGGATAAGGAAGAGAGTAGCGTTAATTGTATATGCTACAGGCTACGAGCAGCTGGTCTACTGCCTCTGTGTAGGCTTGTGCAGGCTAGTGCTGTTGAGGCCCCGCCGATGCGGTGACACGGTTCAACTTTGACCGTTCCTTACTTGCGGCATTGGTGGACCGCTGGAGGCCTGAGACGCACACGTTCCGCTTTCCTTGCAGGGAGATGACTCCCACACTCGAGGACGTCTCCTACTTACTTGGTGTCACCACTGCTGGGCAGGCCGTCAGCCGTCTAGACGTGGAGGCCACTTGGCGTGAGGACCTTCTAGTCCGTTTCGAGGGTGTTGTGCGTCGACCAGATGCTCCAGAGTATCAAACTCTTGCTGAAAACCAGCATCACGGGTCTACGAAGACCTGGCTCTTGCAGTTTCAGGTAAATAGATAACACTGTGATATAGTTCATTAACATCAAATATTCATGTGTATGTTAAATGAAATTTAAACTTCTGTTTTCTAATTCAGGCCGAGTATATCCACCCTGCGGCGGATGAGGCCACTGTGTCGAGGCACTTAGAGGCCTATCTGTTGTGGTTGTTTGGTTGGATAATGTTCACATCGTCGCATGGGAACTCTATCGTGAAGCACTTGATTCACTTCGCGCGCGAGATAGCGGACGCACCGCTCGACGCCGTGCCGCAGTACAGTTGGGCGTCCGCTATCTTGGCAGCCACGTACCGAGGTCTTTGTGATGCGTGCACAAAGACCGACCCGTCAGCTATCCTCTCTGGTTGTCCACTATTACTTCAACTCTGGTCGTACGAGCGGTTTAGTATTGGACGACCAGTCATGGATTTCTCGACTTACGGAGCAGGGTTGTACAGGGAGACGGAGGAGGACGACCCTACTATGGGTTCATTGTGGGTCCGGCGGCGGGTAAGTCTTCTATATCGCGGTTGAACCTGTTTCTATTTATTTTTGAATAAATTGCACCTTACTATTATTTTCTGTACAGACTACTTGGGCAAACATTCAGGTTCACAGAGCCTATCCTGAGTACATGGCGGTGTTCGACCGGATTAGGCCAGACGACGTCCGCTGGACACCTTACAGCATGGAGGAGATTGTCGTACGAGCTCCTAATGGGTTGTCGTCGTTCTGCACGAGGGATCAGGAGTACTGGCTGACACGTAAGGCTGTCGTTTTTGACATCTTTGTCGAGGACTACGCTCCTCACAGAGTGATGCGGCAGTTTGGTCGTAACCAGACGTTCCCACTCCCGGTTGCCCATATTGTTCCTCTTTCCGTGCACGGGTAAGTATAAGACAATTAATTCGTTCTGATTGAGTATTTAATATATATAGAAAGATAATTAATACGTTTTGAAATCCATAGTTACGTGCGGAGGGGTCTACCGGCAGGCGTTACTTGGTCCTCCCGTATACAGCCGTGGGTCGACGAGTGGGCCAACGCACTACATGATGTGACCTACGAGCCCAGACCGTTTTTCTTGGAGGCTTACGGGGACTACTTACGTTGGTATATTCCTCGCGCACGGATCAGAGTCACGTATACACCAGCGGAGCCACGGACCCACGTCCCCAGGTTGACGGACACGTACCCTGTGCACAGAGATCAGGCGATGTCGTTGGCGGTACGATCTTTATGAACTTCAACCCACTTCGTTTAATATTTTTCTTATCGTAATTACTTCAATGTTCTCGTTTTGTTAATAGGCCGACATGGCTCACCGTATCACCGTGGATGGTGGATCGCTCTTGCACCGGTTGAGGGAGGGCATTCAGATGACCAGCCACGAGCTTACCGCTGCGGTCCAGAGGATGTACGACTCTGCTGCAAACATTGTCAAGTTGACGTCGTGCCGGCCCTATGGGCGACAGCCAGATGTCGTCCCTTGACGTTCACACGTGACACACAGGCCTGACGGACCGACGGCGCCACTACCTCCGCGGCCTACGTACCAAACAGGTGAGTAACTTATATTTTCTTTGTATGTAGTAATGGTAACTTGTTCGTTACTTATAAGTTTCATTATTCAGATCCACCTACGTACTCTGCCGGTTGGCGTCCGGAGTTCGATATCATTGGATCATCTTCGCAGCCTGCTCACATGCCTACAGGTACGATATAGTTGTGAAATTTAATTATATTATCTAATACTGCTTTATTCGTAACATTACATTCACTCTGCATGGTCAGGTATGCACTTTGACGGTTCGCGGCATCAGTTCGATTTCGGAGGTTTCTCTTCACACGCTGTACCCATGGTTCCAGGTATGACCTACTTTTAAGAGTTCGACACGTTATATATTAGTTTTACCATCAGCGTTATCATAACGTTGGTCTTATATGTTTAGGGACGACCTATTACGACTACGAGGGATCGGACATCTCTGAGCACGCTGACACTTTTCGTCAGCGATCCCCGTCATCCTTCGACCTTGACAGTTACCTGGAGCAGGAGCCGGCGGACGTACTTGCGTCATCGCAGTTACGTGAAGCACCATCACAGACACAGCCCTCACAGGACAAGTACGCGACACCAGCTGCTGCTGGAGGCCGTCCTGCACGTGTTATAGTTCCTCCTTCGCCGCTTACTTACTCAGCCGGCCATGTGCGAGCGGGCCGCAAAGCACCAAAGCCTGACACGATTAGGGGTGTTGCACCTAAGCGTGGACGATATTAGTTTTGTATGATTTGCTGCTGATGTTATTTTCTATGATATTGTACTGATACTATTTTAGTTTTTAGAACTTAATTAATGTTTCACTATTGTATTTTTTTCATCTATTAAGCTTGGGCGAGCACACGACAACGGCGTTTTTGCACGCCCATTGCATGACTGCGTATTATTTTTGCTATTTCTCCGACTTCGATATTTTTTCTGAAATTTCCGAATAAATAAATATTATTTTAAAAAAATTCAAAAAATTTTCTGAAATTTTCAAATAAATAAATATTATTTTTAAAAAAATCCTAAAAACCAGGTCGCCCGTCGGCGAGGCGAACATCTGGTCGCCCTTGGGCTGGGCGACTAGCCTGGTCGCCCTTTGGCCGGGCGACGTGGGCCTGGTCGCCCTTTGAACGGGCGACGTGGGCCTGGTCGCCCTTTGAACGGGCGATTCTCTCACGTCGCCCTTTCAACGGGCGACTAGTGGTCTATTCCTGTAATTTTTTAGAAACGGAGACTAATTTTATAATTTTTTTAAAAATAAGTTTATTAATAAAAAAAATTCCAACAAAGACAGGGCACACGCACGAGTCTGTAAAAGCTCGGCCCATTATAAGCTGGGCCGGGTTCACAATGACTTGGTGGGCTGTATCAGGTGAGGTCAGAATAAAACGCTCAAAAAAAAAAAAAACTGGCGAGGTCAGAACAGAATGTGGGAAGGAGAAGCCCAGGACATCCCAACGGCTAGTTCGCCCAAACGGCTAGTCCTCGATGTCCATTCTCCAACGGTCGGACGACCCCAAGCAGATTCATATAGAGGTCTCCGGCGGAATCCAATGCCCTCCTGCTTCCAGCGTGCTGCCACCCGCTCCGCTTTCCCCGTCATCTCCTTCCCTGTTGCTCTGCTGCGCAGCAATCGCCTCGCCGTTTCATAATAAGGGGTAGTGAGTGAGGAGGAGATCGAGGCGACGATGATGCAGCAGATGCAGCAGGAGCCGTGGAACCCCGCCGCCGCCGCCGCCGTGGGGCTCCTCCGGCCGACCAAATCGGCGCCCTGCTCGCCCATCAAGCCGGCGGCGGCGGCCATGCTGCGGACGCACTCCGACACCTTCCACGTCGCGCACAAGGTGCCCGTCGGCGACACGCCGTACGTGCGGGCCAAGCGCGTCCAGGTACGTGTGTACGCGTGCGCGCGTGCGTTTCTTTATTTCTTCCGATTCGATTCGATTCGATTCGATCTGATTTGGTGGATTCCTCTGCAGCTGGTGGACAAGGATCCGGAGAAGGCGATCGCGCTGTTCTGGAGCGCCATCAACGCCGGGGACCGTGTCGACAGCGCGCTCAAGGACATGGCCATCGTGATGAAGCAGCAGAACCGCGCCGAGGAGGCCATCGAGGCCATCAAGTCGCTGCGCAGCCGGTGCTCCGACCAAGCGCAGGAGTCCCTCGACAACATCCTCCTCGATCTCTACAAGGTTCGTCCCGCTCGTCCTTCTATCATTTCTGCACGTATGTGTTCGATTCATACCTCTGAGACGGTATTAAATATAAACGCGCTCTTGCTGTTGTCCTGACACGCAGAGATGCGGGCGGCTGGACGACCAGATCTCGCTGCTCAAGCACAAGCTGCAGCTCATCCACCAGGGCCACGCCTTCAACGGCAAGCGGACCAAAACGGCGCGCTCTCAGGGCCGCAAGTTCCAGGTCACCCTCGAGCAAGAAGCCACCAGGCTCCTTGTAAGTGCCACACATTTCTCGTAGTTTCTTGAATCCATAGCTTCGACTCAAATACTCAATCACTCCATGCCTCCAGCTGCAGCACAAATGCTCAGTGCCTGTTCGCTGATGATGATCAATCTTGCCATTGTCACTGTGCAGGGTAACCTGGGATGGGCGCTGATGCAGAAGGAGAACTACACGGAGGCGGAGGGGGCGTACCGTCGGGCGCTGCTCATCGGGCCGGACAACAACAAGATGTGCAATCTGGGGATCTGCCTCATGAAGCAAGGCCGCGTGCTCGAGGCCAAGGATGTGCTCAAGCAAGTGCGCCCCGCGGCGGTCGACGGTCTGCGCGGCGCCGACTCTCACCTCAAGGCCTACGAGCGCGCGCAGGAGATGCTGCGGGACCTCGAGACCAAGCTCGTCGGCCGCCCCCGCGCTGACCAGCTCGACACCAACTGGCTCTTCGATGCGCTTCTGCTGGGATCGTCCTCAAGCATCTGGCAGCCGCAGCCGTGCATAGACCACATGCTGCCACCTCCGGCTCCATCTCCAGCTCCGGCTGCTCCAGCACCAGCCCCGGCGCCCCGCGATCGCTTCGCCGATGAAAACGCCAGTGTCAGCAAGAAGCTGGCGGCGCTCCAGGCCAACATGCTTAATGTGGACGCGCAGCCCTTCTTCTACTCTATGCGGGTGCCGCCGCTTGCAGCGAAGCCTCATAACACGCTGTCTCAGCAGCAGCAGCAGCAGCAGAAGCCATCTCCTGTCCATGATCCGTTGGGCAACCTGAAGAGGACACGGTCCGGCAATTGCATGGACAAGGCAGGAACAGTGGTAGACAAGGAGCAGAGCATCGACGAGAACAGCGGCAGGAGGAAGTCGCTCTCAGCTGAGGACAGGTGGCCAGAGCTGCCCGACCACAGCGCGTTCGACGAGGCCCTCGTCGCGGCTGTCCTGGGCCCAGTGCTCGACGAAGAACCAACAGCTGCTGAAGGGAACGGCCACGGCAAGCTGCCGGCGAGCTGCGACACGAGCCCAGCGGTGAAGGAGAAGATCGGCAAGCGGCTGAGGATCTTCCAGGACATAACACAGACAGTGAACAATTTCTGATTCGTTTTGGTTTTCTTCACATTCCTACTCACAAACAGGCAGGCTTGAGGTGGCGACACAGAGAAGGAGAAAGGGCTTGTTCTCCTGGGAGCTCCTGTCTGGCAACTAAATTAATCAGGGATTCCATTCGATTTTAATTTGATGCTGATTTTAATTCAATTTATTGACACACCCAAAATAACAGCTGATTCTTTTGTTCCGCTTCTTCAGCTTCCTTTGCCACAAGGCTCTCCTTGTAATAGAAGTGGGACTGCATCTTGTTCTAATTTCGTTTCGTTTGAAATAACAAAGTTCATTTGTGCTTATCAGGTGACTTATCTGTTGGTTTGACTTTCACTGCAATCGTGTATCCTGTTCTTCGTCCGTAAAATAGAGCATTCATGAGACAGATCATGATCAGTAACAAATTGGAAGCCACAGCCCTCCTTAATGACTGTAAAATTCATGAGATTCATGACTGTAAAATAGAGCATTCATGAGATTCATGAGACAGATCATTTGATCAGAAACAAATTGAAAACCACAGTTCTCCTTAATGGACCGTAAAATAGCATGAGATTCATGAGACAGATCATTTGATTTGATCAGAAACGAATTGAAAACCACAGCTCTCCTTAATGACCGTAAAATAATTCATGAGATTCATGAGACAGATCATTTGATCAAAAACAAATTGAAAACCACAGCTCTCCTTAATGACTGCAAAATAGGGCATTCATGAGACAGATCAATTGATTTCTAACACACCCTAGATCGATTCTAGCTTCTTCAGTAACACATCACTGTCTCTGGAAACCATGTGCAAAAAATTGAAGATGTACCACGGAAACTCCTTCAACCTATTTGGGGAAAATAAGGAGAAAATGAACCGGACCTTTTTGGAAAGGATACACAAAAACCTTGTCAAAAAATATGGAGAGAAAATATATAACAATTTCAGTTGTTTTCTCATTGTAAACTCACATAAGAAAACCACAGAAGAAAAAATACATAAACCTTAGTGTTAGATTTCCAATGGGGAATGAATAATCTTTAATATTTTTCACAAAAAATTACTTTTTGGAAGAAAATAGCAGGCGTGAGGTATGTATCCGGTCAAAACAAGCCAACTTCTTAGTTTGTCTAAACTACGTAGCCAAGAGTTAATTTATTTTAGGACAAAGGGAATATGGGTATTACCTAATTAAAAATCTTTTATGAAAACCCTGAGAAAAATATTTTATGAAATTTATAGAGGGAAAAAATTACACCATGATGTTGGCGAGGACATCACTTGTACTTTTGGGATACTTTTGCAACTCTCAATGTGGGATGCCAATCTGAGATGTTATCACAAGGTTCTTGTAAGATATTTGTTTTCAACTATGTTGAAATTTATGGGGAGAAAATACTTTTGGGCAATGACAGTGCAACCAATACTATCTTCGTGGATAATGATTGGTGATCCAATCGAATTACACATGTGAAGCTCCAAAATGATTGGGCCTGTTCGGCTGATCAGGACTGAACTGAATTTGGCTGGTCAGTTGCCGGCCGACCGGTTGTGTTTCAGCTAAATTCAACTAAAATCTGCCCATATTCTTCAAGCCGAACACAGCCAATGCTTGCTTGGATATTTCTGTATTTTGATATGTTTTGAGATTTCCGTAATATAGAATATTGTTATGGTATTTCACTTGAGCTATTCCAAAATTCGTTTTTTTTTTTGCTTAAGCGTCTTGCTAGAGTATCGATAAAAGATAATAGATCGTAGTGTAGCAATAAAAGAATACAAATTAAATAAATATAAATGGCTTAGCGACTACGAAGGTTCCTTACTTAGTTCTTGTCTATAACTAAGGACCAACACGAGACAAAAGATGTAACCAAGATCCAGATACTATAGTCAGTATTGAACTTCAAACATCATACACGACTAAAAAGGTATCAACCTCCGTATTGGTGGAGGTAACCTTTCATATGGCGATTTCTTTTCCACCAGTCAACCACAAGACTTCATAAAACTTCCGTGCAGATTTGATGGTCTCAGAAGACACTCGAGCAAAGAAATCGAGCTCACGCACTGCAGAATCTTGAATGTGGTCGCATTTTGCCCCGCAGACGACCACTTCGCAAAAGTGCTCTGAACGAAACCACAGAAGAAAATTTGTTCGTGATGCTCAACAATTCTTCAAGACTCGTGAGGAGCCAGCCGAAGAAGGCTAATTCCACTGTTCACCGACCTCGAACTAGGTTCGGTGCAGTCAAACCCAACACCGCGTCAAGCAGGCCCTAGCTCTTCGAACACAGACCCCTAACCTGCATTTCGCATGTCCATGGTCCCGTGTTTGCCCAAGCTGTTTGCAAGCCATGCGCAGAGCAGTTCTCAGACTCTTCGGTGGCAAATCCTCTTCTTCTCAGAATCATACGTGGCATGTTGTTCTGCCGCGCCAGGCTATGCTTCAATACCACAGTCTGCAGGAATTGCACCACATGTCAAGAAAAACAATGAAATCAATAGTGTGGCACACGAAGCGAGTATATAAGCTGACATAGTGAAAAATTCACACAATCAACGAGGACTTTAGTTTTTTTTAGTTTAATGACGTTATTCTCTCAGTCCCAAATTATTCGTCACTTGACTCGATTTTTAGAAAAATATACGATATTTGTATCTTTAAAAAATATGTTAAAAATTAGATTTAAATATCTTTTTTCGAAAGTTTTGTCTCGAGAAGCGGAAATGACAGATATTTTGGGAGGAGGGATTAATGGTAGGTGGCATATCAATCTAACTATAACCTAGCCTTTTCGATGATGTTAGGGCCCGTCTGAATTACAACTAGATTATTATAATCTAGAATTATGCAGAGAAACTTTAAGAGTTTGCTAAATCAATTTGACATCTATCTATTTTTTAAAATAAATATCCTTCGGCGACCAACTTGGTAATTTTACACAGTTAGACAAATTTCTCTCCCTCCACACGCATATATGCGCGTGCAGAGGGTTGACATCGCGTCCCGGGCCCCACGCCGGTCTTCCCGCATGCAGTGTCGTTTGCTTGCTAGTTGCTGCCTTGCATTGAATCTAGTCGTGCACGTGCATGTTCATTTTCTTATTTATTTCCTAATTTTTTTATAGTGATCTATATGTTAGCTAAAACATATACATAAATTACACAAAATACTATATTGTTAGGAATATGTGATTGATTTTTTTATATTTTTCACCATTTGAGTTATAAGAAAAATATGCAATTTAGCATCTATCAACATACAAAAGAAAAAAGATCATACGCTGATTGCCTCGCCGTTTGCATCTCTGCTCTCAACAAGAAGTTGCATGTGGGCCTCTTTTTTTTTTTGGTTTTGGCAAATCAAAAATAGACAACTATGAAGTAGAGCTCTAAATTTATTTGCAAAATATTTTAGGAGTTGGCAAATCACAAGATTTGCCATGTAAAATTTGGCGAACGCTTGAAGATGCTTTAATCAGGATTATAGACTTTAATAATTAGAGCATTTGGATTCTTGGATTATGGTGACTGATTGTGGTTGGTTAAAGCGAAAAAAATCCTATCTCAATAACCTTTATAGTTTGGCTTCGACTATTAGCACTCAAAATCCTTTTTAAAATCTGGTGCCACCCGGATTATGGGATTATGGTAATCAAGAGGTTTGATTCTAACAATCCATAATGTAATCAATCCAGTTTGGATCAAAATCTGATTATAATGTGATCACGATAATCTATCAAACGGGGTAGAGATAGAGTGGGTGCGTGCGTCACCTAAAAGGTGAGTAATCGTCTGTGTCCATACCGTGTTTTGAAAAAAAGAAAGGGATATAAGTGCTTTTAAGTTTTAACGTTTGTTAGTGGCCAAACGTTTGATGTATAGCAAGCTTTTAGCCATTGGAGTTAAACGCGGTAAACCTAGGATCGCTCGGAGTGTCTGTAGTGCGCGGAGGAGGTCGTCCGCCCGAACCCGAACCAAACCAGCAGCGCGTGCAGGTTGGAATCGCAACGGTGGCGGTCAATCATCAAAAGCCGTCGCCACTCGGAGCGCGCAGAGCCCACCCACCGCAAGCAAATGCCAATCGCGATCGAGCAGGGCATTGAATACTCTACCTCTCACTCCGCTCCCAGCCTCCTCCAAGGCTCAACAGACCAGAACCAGACCACTACGGCTCGTCTCTTTCGAATTGCTTTCTGCAAAAGACGCGTGCCGCGGCTCAAAAACAGCAAAAACCAGCAGAAGGCCAGAACGCCACTGCGAGCGGTGCGGCCCACCAAAAAGCCCCGGGGCAGCTCCACCTCCGCTGCACACCGAAACCGCAGCACGGCGGCACGGCCACACGAGGCACGACCATTGGAGCCGGGATTTTCCCACGCTACCCCCGGTCTGGCCGACGGGCGCGGCGTGCAAAGGCAGGGGCGGTCCAGGGATTTTGGGGAGCCCGAGAAAGACCAAGGTCGCGCGCACACTGCCCGAAACCTCACGCCTCGCCGTTTTTACTCGGGCCGCACCGCATTCCATCGGTTACTCTACTCTGGTGGACCACCTCACCGAAGCACGGCGCGCGCACACACACACCTGTTGTCACAGGTAACACGCGTACAAAGGATCTCTAGCTCGGCCCTCACTCCTCACTTCTCACTCCTCTCACTAGTGTGCTCCAGCAGCTAGCAGAAATGGCAAGACGGTAAAAGGAGCGAGGGCTGCGTGAGATGTGGAGTGAAGAAGAGGGTACTAGTCTCCTAGCCTCCTGCTCGGGTTGTGTCGCCTCAACGGTTACTGCCGTGGTGCTTGGTTTGGGAGAGTGAGAGGCGGATTCAGTTTGGAGGAAGAGCTGGTTTTGGTGATCAGAGAGCGCCGCGCAGGAACCGGAGCGCCCCGGCGGCGATGGGCTGCTGCCAGTCGCGGCTGGAGCGGCTGGAGGCGGTGTCGCGGTGCAAGGCGCGGCGGCGGTACACCAAGCACCTGGTGCAGGCGCGCCGGGACATGGCGGCGGCGCACACGCTCTACCTGCGCGCGCTGCGGGCCACGGGGGCCTCGCTGCTGCACTTCGCCAGCGCCGAGTCCGACCACCCGCACCCCCACGGCCATTCCTCCGCGGCGCACCACCTCCACCACCACGGGCCGCCGCCGCCCCCGCCGCCGCCCGCGACGCCGCCTCCCCCGCCGCCGCCGCTCAGCCCGTCCCCGACCGTCAGGTCCTGGACGACGAACTCCTCCTCGATCTCCGCGTCCGCGATCTTGCCCCCGCCGCCGCCGCCGCCAATGCCGTCCAGCTGGGACTTCTGGGACCCCTTCGCGCCCTCCTCGTCGCGCTCCGCCACCGAGGACGCCGACTGGGACGACGCCGCCACCACCGTCGCCGACGCGCCCATCGCCGCCGCTGCCGCCGGGCCGCCCGTCGTCACCGCCGCGGCGGCGGTGGCCGCGCCCCCGTCCATCGTCACCGCTACCACCACCTCCACCACTCCCAGCGAGCTCACCGTTGTCGCGGTGCCCCGCGGCGGCGCCGGGAAGAAGGACCTCGCGGAGATCGCCACCGAGCTTGATGAGTACTTTCTCAAGGCAGCCGATGCTGGCGCCCGCGTTGCTGCACTGCTCGAGGCCCCCGTCTGCGAGCCCCCCGAGCCCACCACCACCACCAACAGCAGCCTACCAGGCATGCCCTTTTCTTCAACGAATCAGTTCAATAGATTGTTTCTTCTTGACCGCATTTTGCTTATTGCCGACGAATCCTGCCTTTTCTTTACTTCTGCTGCAGGGAAGGTACTGAGTTACGGCAAGAGCTTGAAGCCCATGGGATGGGCCTGGGGCGGCGGCGGCGGTGGCGGCGGAGGGTATGGGAAAGGTAACAATGGGTTCACAAGGTTTGGGAGAGGAGACGGAATGCCCATAGGCAATGGCGGAGGCGGTGGAATGCTCAGTCATTCATCCACCGTGGAGAAGCTCTACGCATGGGAGAAGAAGCTGTTTCTTGAGGTCAAGGTAAGATTAGTTCCTTCTTTGCTCTTTAACTTTAGTAGTGATAGTGGATTTAACTTTTTCTTTCTCATTTAGAATTAGCCTGAACATACGGAATGATCGAAACATACTGCCTGATTCTTCAGATCTAAAGGAGTGTGAGTGTGTGACTGCGTGAGTGAGTGGCTGGCGAAGTGCTTTTGAGGGGGGTCCTTTTGTTCTGTTGCTTGTAGTTTGATCTGTTTGCCTATGGCATGTGATGGGAATGCTGCTAGCAGTGATTCAGCACTGGTGGCAATTGGTTTTGTCTGAAGAAACAAGAAAGGTAGTGGACACAAGGACGTGTAGTGCGCAATGCACGTGGGTGTTGCTTGCATTGTCGGTATTTTATTTCTCTCCCCTGACAGGAGCTTCTTCAAAGATGAAACCCAGCATGCTTTTGGATTCTTCCAAGTAGAAAGATCAGTAGATCGCCGTCATGGTTTATTTTATCCTTACTGTTCAAACATGTTAGATTGAATCTGAACGGGGCTGTGAAGATTTGATTTCATGTTCAACTGTATTTTGTTGACAATCATTTTGCTCTCGACAATACTTGCTCTGTTGAGTTCTGAATTCGATGCCTATTTTTGTACTACTCTGATCACATATTCACATCTGTTAAGCAATCATACAGTTGTAGCTTTATAGGCAACTTTAAAGATAGCATCTTTGTGCGCCTTTTGATAGGAATATGACTTTTTGTTCTTTCAATTGTAAACAGAGTTACGAGGGGTATAAGCAGGAGCATGATAAGAAGGTGAGTCTGTTGAGGAAGCAAGAGGTGAAGGGTGTGGATTACTTGAAGATGGAGAAGAACAAGATGGAGATTGAGAGCCTGGAATCCAAGATGCTGGTCGCCAACCAGTCCATCGAGACCACCACTTCTGAGATAATCAGGCTCAGAGAATCCGAGCTATTTCCCCAGCTTCTTGAGTTGGTTGCTGGGTTAGTACAATCTCCTTTCATCATCCTTCCCGACTGCATCTAGTAGTAGTAATATTCTAGGGTGCTTCACATGTTAGCTACTTCCACTTGTGCCTGTCATTTTGCATTTGCATATGAGCATGAGTAAGGTGGGACATATGGTCCACAGTGTACGACCTTCTACCCATGCTCAAGTGTAAGCTACCTATCAGAAACAGTAGTACGTCCTACCCTTGCACAAGTGTAAGCTACTAGCTAGCTATTGAAAATAGCAATGACGTTTGTTCATTATCCACTGCCTCACACCATATTGCCGTTTTTCTTTTTGGCTCTGTAAAAGTTTTCATTTGAACAAACCTTTAAAGTATTGCTGAGCTATAGTGGAGTCTTGGAGTTTGACTGTTCTGGTTGAATCTTCTGACCATTGATCTCAGGCTGTCAGGCACCATTACCCAATCAGCCTGGGCATCGGTGATGTTAGAACCTTAAAGGGGGTGTTGATTGTTTGCAACTAGTTCTGTCATGTGGATGCGCATGCAACTGTAATCAATTGATGGGCTCACCAGGGGAGAGCCCAAGGGGGTGCTGTTTTAGTCAAATTGTAATCAGAGTTCTCACCTCCAACTAGCCTGCCAATAAATATCAGCAAATCTTTTGATACAGTAAATGTCAAATCCATTGAACTCAGGCTGTAGCTCTCCTTTCTTTAGAAGTTTGGTTTTTTGTTTTTGCCATTCTCATGCGTGCTTGTTTTTTGCTAAGTGCAGCTTGATGAGCATGTGGAGGGGTATGTACGAGTGTCATCAAGTTCAGACCCACATCGTGCAGCAGCTGGAGTATCTCAACAACGCTCGGAATACTAACCCAACTTCCAATGTCCACAGGCAAGCAGCTCTTCAGCTTGAGATGGAGGTTGACAGGTGGTATTCAGCCTTCTGTAGTCTGGTGAAATCCCAGAGAGACTATGTCTACTCACTTACCGGCTGGCTTCGCTTATCACTGTTCTGCCATCACGACCCACTGACCAAAGCTCAGAACTCTGATATTTATAACTTGTGTGAGGAATGGCAGCTAGCCATCGACCGAATCCCAGATAAGGTGGCCTCAGAAGGGATCAAGACTCTCTTAACAGTGATTCATGCTGTTGTCATTCAACAAGCTGAGGAACAGAAGCAGAAGAAGAGGTCAGAGTCTGCATTCAAAGAATTTGAGAAGAAGGCAGAGGAGCTGAGATCCCTAGAGTCAAAATATGGGTCATATGGTGCTGAAGGTTACAGAGAAATGTCACGAAAATCACCAGTGGCTGACAAGCGGGCAAAGGTTGAGGCTCTGAGGAGCCGCGCCGATGAGGAGAAGAGCAAGTATGAGAAGAGCATTGGGGTCACAAGAGCAATGACCTTGAATAACCTGCAGACTGGCTTCCCTAACGTTTTCCAGGCGATGACGGGCTTCGCCAGTGTCTGCATGGAAGCCTTTGAATCGGTGTACAACTTCAAGCGAAGCTCAGACCGGATCCTCGATGTGAAGAGGCTGCTGACCTGAAGCAATGTTGCCTCACTGTATAAAATGTACACAGTCCTAGATTTCTAGTAACAGTAATACCTTGCAACCTTTGTGTGGCTGTTATCAGGTTCTAATGGCACTATTGTAGGCGCAAAAATCCCGTCAAGTTCATTTACACCAAGTAAATGAACTTGAGGCTTTCTTTTCCTTTTTGGTAGAGATAATCTCTTGCTCGGATGGAGGTTCGAAAAGGATCAGCTCTGTTTTTTTAGTCAGAATGTTTGAACTTTATGTCATGAGCTGGGGGGCTTGGATGGTTACTGGTAACAATTGCATGTGCAATTCAGAAATAGGCCGCCCTTGTCGCAATTGTTGTTTTCCCGCGCCTAAATTATATATTATATTTCTAGTATATGGTCAATGAATTCTAATTGGGGCTTTACAACTTTGCAAGTTTATCGAGGGGACTGAACCATTTCGGTAGGCATGGCACACGGCACATGCTAAATGCTCGTATAAGATACCAGTGAAACATATTTGGAGCATATTGTAAATTCTCAGTATGCCAGAATGATGTATGGTTTGTCATTAGTCAAAGAAAAAGTTCGTTCGGTTCCATTTCCAGGGTCTATATAACATGAGTACATAATTCTCGGAAATTTGAGCAATTAAGAGATCTGAACAGCAGGTGTCTATAAACAAAGGAAAATATCTACATGAGCTCAATCTCAATCACAGATATCCGCAAACTGAACATAAGGTCATACGAACATTCATATGTACTACATTCAGGCATCATGTCTCTTTCCTGTCTAGGAAGTTCTCCACTGCAACTCGATTTGGATCTGACCATTTTTTGAGTCTATGAGATGGTACTTTTCATTAATCCGCTTGTTGCTGATCACGTCTGCAAGGCTGATATCAGTGTAGCCCAAAGTTTCCTGAACCAAGAAATACAGTTATTAGGATACAAGATATTTGATATTTGCTTCTTCAGACTCAGATCCTACATGCTACAGGAAGGAAGACGTTCCAAAAAAGGCTAATGCAACTAGAGATATAGTGGTAATGCCAGGAGTAAATATCAACCAATCTTCAATCATCTGATAACACGGAAACCAGGAGGATGTAGTAGATTTGCAAATTAAATGGAGGGTAAGAATCCCATTCTACCTTGCCATGTATCAGCCCTTTCTTCCCTGCTTTACTTAGGACTTCAACATGCAGTTTATCATTTACTGGAGGCTCCTCACACACGAACTCAAATTCATCCTCCCATCTTGGATCCCTATTCTTCTTGATGACCTAATGCAGGAGATGAAGAGTAAATAAGACATAGATATGCCATGGCCATTCCATGAAGATACAAAACATAATGTTACATAATACCTTTGTTTTCTTCTCCTCGCCTTTGAAAATTATTTTTGCATATGGGTTTGTATGGTGTTTCCCCTCAAGATCTTGGGCTTCATGAACAGTAACATAAAGCAAGCCACCACCAGCTGGAGTACCATCTGGGGCTTTTTCTATCACATCACCACCCTCTGTATCTTCTTTCTCCATATCTTCTTCCTTGAAAGGCTTGTATATGAGCTCTAGAGTAAGCTCACCACGAGACTTCTCATTTTGTACATCATTTGGGTCCATGGTCTTAAGCAAGTTGAGGGTAGTAACTTTAGTCTCCTCTGGTGGGAGTTCTCTAAGTGGTACCATGTTCATTCCCATCCTTTCATGTTTCCCAACCTACAAATAACAAAAAACAACTGAATATTATTTGGTACTTATGTTGGCAAAACAAACTACAACAGTATTTAAATAGGAATGCAAGCCATGCCTGTTCCCAGTCGAAGACATTAACTTCAAGAGCCTGGTTTTCTGGATCTGTCACAACAAATTTGAATTCTTCATTCCACTCTGGATTGAGATTGCTGCGCTTTACAGTTGTCTTCTTGGATGGAAGTTTATCATCTGACATCTTAAGTTTCACATATGGGTCAGATTTACCCAGCAGATCCTTCTTCCGGAGATTTTGGGCTCTTACTACCTTCACAAGTAAAATGCCAACGGGCCTTTTTGTTGCTCTGGGAATATGAAAACCATTTACTCCATCAGATACAGGTTTTAATGTACATAACGAAAATAGAAGAGGTATAAAATTTACTTTGAGGGATCCATTATAGGTACTTCTAGCGTCTTCGGCCACAAATACATGCTTGCTACTTGTTTCTTGATGGTCTCCTGTAAATGCAGGAAAGATATCATTACAAAAATGAGTGAACCGTACTGAAAGGAGTAAATTAGATACCACACATCACATCCACAGTAAAGTGCAAACTAGACACTACAGAAGAATAACACTTAAAGTTCAAATCCAGGTGATCAACCATCAAAGTATAGAAATGCTGGTTTTGGTACAAAAATGCATGTGTTTAAAGAAATGCAGGACAATAACAGGAACAGGCCAGATAATCATATTAAAAGTATGATGTGATCATTAAAAGGGAAATAATAATCTATTCAAAATTTCTTTTTAAAATGAAACCATTCATGACAGTGCCACAGAAACCATTACTATGTTCAGAAAACATAATGAAACTTCACCATTGCTCACAACAAAGTGTAAAATATGAACAAACTTCCACATGAGAATGTTTGGAACATGAGTCAGGAATAAATGAACAAAATGAGAGGGAAATAATATTATATTTATAATTTCTTTTTAAAACGAAACTATTAATGACAGCGCAACAAAAACCAATAGTATGGTCAGAAAAAATGGAACTTTAACATTTAGCTCACATGAGAATGTTTGAAACAACAGTCACAAATACCTGAACAAATCTGCAAAGACCAGGAATAGCCATTACATCTGCTCCAAGAAGTTTTAGCCCAAAGTCAACATGTGGCTGCAAAACCAATCACAGTTAGCAAACAAAATGGTGGACCAGGATTATTCAAACACAAACACCAGAATA
This sequence comes from Bothriochloa decipiens, assembly GCA_023333625.1. Lineage (NCBI taxonomy): Eukaryota > Viridiplantae > Streptophyta > Magnoliopsida > Poales > Poaceae > Bothriochloa > Bothriochloa decipiens. The sequence goes on along the minus strand of CM041631.1, from coordinate 16,451,271 downwards.
ATTCAAGTGAATAATCAGTTGCCATACCTTCTCCATGAGTGAGACTAGGATTTTTGCGAAGCAGGGAAATGTAGGCACCAATGGCTTCAGAGTAACACGAGGTGATACAAAGACTTGTAGGTCCACAATCTGAAATATCTCAAAAAAAACATATATCAGTTGGCTCGACTCGACTCAACAAATGATTAAGTGAATTCAACTACAAATCCAGCTTACAACCAAATACTTCATACCTGGATAGTAGCTTTCAAACCGTAGGCTTTTACAACAACAGTAATATTTGGGTTTGCAGCCCATTTAAGAGATGGTTCCATTATCAGCTCTTGCTCCTCTGTGACATAGACTTTCATCCCTGGGAGGAAAAGGCATGAATTGCTTCAAAATACATATTTGCAACAGCAGTTTAAAAATTAGCATCACATTTGGGCAAACTTAACATAAGCTTGTGTACAGAATTTGATATGCTACACATGGGAAAGTTGATGTATAAACTTCACCAGTTGTAGATAGCCAAACAAAAGGTGTGGTGAACTGGTGATTATGACCTTCACTAAGGAATGAATCATTCAATCCTAAACTCAATATACTCAATATATAGCAGCTCATCTAGAACACAGTTGTAGCAGTGTCTCCACATGACCACATCTCATATCATCAGTAATAATAAATTTAGATCTACAATTAAGTTTGTTAAAGTCGTAATATTGAATCAGATTGGAATTCCAATGGTAGGATTGCAAATCATAAGATCATAACTATTAGAACCATAAGATCGTAGATTCTACTTGCATAATCGTAGAATCATGTTGGTAAACTAACATCGCAAAGTCATAAAATCATGTCATAGAGTCATGATTTTAACAACTATAGAGACAGCTATTTTACCAACCAGGGTTGATTTGACTACTCAAGAACACAAAAGGCGCATGACTGATTGCAGTGAAGTCATGTACAATATGTGGCATCTAATTCTAATAAATATTATAGTACAAAGTAAGGCCTAAAAACCATGTGAAATACATGTGCATGCTTATAAAAGAAACATAAGAATGAAACACTGCTTACCTTGAAAGGTGGGTGGTAAGCTACCCAAAGTAAGTGTTTCAAACTCAACAGAGTCTATCTTATACTTTGCAGTATTCTCAGCAATAATTGGCTTCGCAATATCCTGTGCAGTTCTGCAGATAGCCTGGATAAAAACAAAACACAAAGCATGGCAAATTCAGTGTCAACCAGAGATAATGATCTTGTGCTGTCTCAGAGCAAATGACAAGATAAGAATACCTTGTCAAGATAAGGCCACATCAACTCCAAGAACCTGTTAAGCCAATCAATCTAGAGACGAAGGAAGAAAATGAGAATCTAAAAGCACTAATATGATTAACATAGTTTCTGCCTAGTTCATCGAAGGAGCATACTCTATCATAGTCAGGATTCTTGACCCACAAAGGAATTTCGGGAAGGATGCCCTCCAAGGATTTTGAATCGTATTCCACAAGGGGGCGAACCTTGACATCCTGACAGCAAAGTAGGTAGAATAAAATCATTCCCATAGCTCCATATATTATAGAGGCAAGTGAAGAAAAAAAAACAGATGGCATATTGCATTCAGCAGACTCAAATCCTTGCAAGTATTACGCAAACTAGACTGCAAAAAATAATGAAAACACTCTAAACTAAACACTGTGCAAAGAGGTAAAGAGTACTATATTTCTCCAGGTCAGTATTTCCTTCCTGAAATGACCCTTTACCTGGGTGTGTGCAACATGTGCCATCACCAAGCAACACATTAAATTAGGAGGTAAACAGAAACACCATGGTAACCCCCACCCCCTTACCCCAAGAGTGCTCGACCAGTAACAAAGGCATGAAAGGCAAATTGCAGATGCATATGTAGAGGTCTATAGCATACATCACAACTAAACAACATAATACTCATGGCCAGTGTCAACAATGCTGATCAGATTGTGTAATAATAATGTGACACAACAGAAAAAAGTAGATGTATTAAAAAATGGACAGCTCGTCTTTGTTGTTCTTAACTTCAGGATCTCAAGTTGTCTACCGATCACTCAAAAAATAATTTGGAAACATATTAGCAAAACAGTTGTCAACAATCCAACTGTTCATTGTACAGCAGCGACGAGAAATTATATACAGTAAGAAAGAAAGAAGAGCAAAAGGAAAGTACCCACACCTTGACATCGGTTGGCTGTACGTAGATGAAGAGGAAGTAACCAATAACAATGCCAGCCGAGAACCCAAAGCCAAACCCAGAGAAACCAAGCACTGTGCTGATTACACCCATCTCGGATTCCTTCCAAAACCTTCAGACCAAATGTCGACTTTCAATCAAAAGTTGCAAAAAGAACATAAAAAATGATATAATCAATCAAAATTTGAACTCACTAAAAAACTATAAACCAAAAATATTTCACTCTGCTAAATTTCAAGGAAACAGCTAGAGTGGCCTGACCTTCTAGGCCCTAGCACAAAGCACAAAGATCCTATTCAATTTACTGCACAACAATAAATCAACACCTATATCATAAATCTTTAGTCAAAAACATTTATATGGATTATCCTCAGCAGGAAAAGGCAATTTTCCACACAGAAACTCGAGGAGCCCATCAATTATGGTTCTCAGTACCCACAAAAGTAATGCGTTTGACCAGATCACAAAAGAATAGCATTGAAAGTGTTTATAAAAAATTAGTAAAAGCGACAGGCAGGTAGCCGATAATAAAATGACAACAACAGAGCATGCACAAGAGCACAACTAATGCCAATTGGTTTGATAACACAACCATAAGGACCTTGGGCCAAGGATAAATACTTGTACCTTTCAAGCCGATCATGCTGGGTTTTAGAATAATGTTTAGTGGCATCACGTTACTGTATGCTATTAAATATTGCTTGAGTAGACAAAAAGTGGATACTAATAGTGGAGGAAAAGAAAATCAAGGGTGGCACACGGCATGTTTAATAGTTGCTCTTGCTTGCCGGTTGGGTTGGTGCTTTAATCTTTGCCTTTGGGGGAGATTTTAGATTGGATCAAATCAAGAGTGTTGGTCTGGTGGAACAAAGGAATGGGTGTGTTCAGGCGAAAAATCAATATAACCGAAAGAAATAAAAAAAATATGTGTTGAAGTCCAGCTGAAGGAACGGAAACATGAATCAGGATTACAATATTCTTTTAGGTGGGTTGTGAATTCAACAATTATTACAGGTCATGCACTCCTAAAACAGAAAATTCGTGCTGCTAAGGGAAAAAAAAATCGTCTGACTGGACGACGAGCAGTGGTAGCCCATACATTTGATCATTCTTATCCTGGCTAAACAAGGTTGATCCACTGAGCTATGAATAAGTCATAGTGCCTCTGAAAAACCAAAAAAAAAACAATGAAGTTCAGTGCTGAACATACAAACCACAGGGTTGGTAATCCATCGACCCATCAGAATTTTCAAAACAGAGAAAAAGGAAACACCGAAATATACCCCACGAAATACAAGTTTCATCGACTGTTCCCCTTACACTTTGCTTTGTTCTCGAGAGGCGACGCGGATCGAAATCACCAGCGCGAGAAAACCGAGTGAAACCTACGCAAGTAAACTTCCAGAGCAATACCCCCACAAATCCGGACCGCGGACTCTACGCTAGAACCGAGGTCGGAGACCCGAACGACGGAGAAACCCGGATCACACCAAACCAAACGCTGAGGGTGGGGGACCGAGACGAACCAGCGAGGCAGGCAGGCGTCGGGGCGGGGCGGGGCAGTGCGGCGCGGCGAGGCGAGGCTTGCTAACACCTCGACGCGGAAGGCGAGTCCATGGGGGCGGCGGCGGAGGAATTTGATTCGGCCGGCGGGGCGGAGGAATCGAATGGGTTTGGGTGCCTTCGGGACGGGGGAGGGGAGGAGGAGGGTGGCTCGGGCGCTTGGGCTGTCGGCACGTCGCTGCTCACGCCCACGCGCACGGCGGCCGCGATCCAAGGTGGGGTTAACAATAATCCGTGGGGGCGCAAATGCTATAATTAAGGCCACTAAACTAGCGCAGCGCGTGGACGTGGATCTCCTCTGATTCTTCTCCGCTTGCCCGTGGTCAAGTTCATGCTGTGGTTCGTGACGCTGACGTGCAGGCCAGGGTACCCGTGGTGTGATTTCCCGTTCCCTTGGACCGTTGCTGTGCTTGCATTTGCTGATTTTCAGTTGCATAGCCAGGGCTAAAACAGCCACGCGTAACGCATCCATCATTCATATCTGCCAGTCAAAATCAAGGCGTTACTCACTGGCCTACACACAGCACGCTGACAACGCATGGCCAGTTGGCCACTCGCCTCGAGCAGCAGGGCCAGGGAGGCAGGGACAGGGACAACGTGGATTTTCGTGGGCGAGATTAGAAGAGTCATCATGTGGTTTTCCGGACGAAGTTAACGCCCTTGGCTCTCCTTGGCCTCGCTGCCCGCTGCGTGGTCCGCATCGGATGCTTACCGTGTCTACATCGCTTCATCATGCGAGACAAACACTGGGCCTCGCTGTCTACCTCCCCTTCAATCATGCAGAGGGTACGTTAACGTTCGTGCCATTCGTCCAGTGTCGGTAAGGGTTGGGGCGAGTCTTGGAAAATGACATCGGATCGAAGTTCAGGATAAGGCCTTGTTCAATGAGGGACTAATTAGCAATTTCTTTTGGCAAAAGAAGAGTGATATTATATAATAGATAGGTACTTTAAGATACTACGAGCATTCCGAATTACAAGACAAGTATCAACGCTATGAAAATCACAACTCAAAATCTAACATATTAATTGCTTTGCAATGTAGATAGCTATACGGGCAAATATTCGGCAACGAAAAACGGCCTGAGAACAGATGTCCAACGAACGACGACCAATATTCAGGTAGACGGAATTGAGGATCTTCTTCTTCTTTCGGGTGGCCAGATCCAGCCACAACAAACGAAGAAGAGACCGGAGAAAATTATTCCATAGTGACGACATCATCTCTGCCTTGATGTTGTCGTCCGAAAATAAAACTCTCCCGTGTCGTCATGATGATGAAAAAGACACCGAAGTTGTCGTCCTCATCTTCAATGGAGCCGTCATTGAGAAGACGATTCCAACTTTCTTCTTCACCGTCACCGGAGAGGAGAAGTAGAAGATAAATCACCATTATCCAAACATTTGGCATGATGAAACATTAACCCTAAAGACTCGATCTAATAGGAAGAACTTATTAAACTAATGGATCCCTGATGTTGGAGGAGAAGGAAGGGGGGCCAGCAATGATGGACTGCGGGAGAAATGGCGGTGGCGGCGGCTTAGGGCGGCAGCGACTTAGGGTAGAGCTCCGACCTCATGCCAAAGATGAAAAATAAGGAACATGACTAATTAGCCACCTAAAAATTAGCCTAAGTATCTATCGAAACACAAAGGTTAGCAAGGAATTTACTTTTATTTCAGCCAAGAAACACTATTTTAATAATAATAACACGTCTCAGACTAAATTTTTAGAACTACCCATTTTAGTCCATCAAACGAGTTGGCACGACTCATCACTACGACCGCGCCACACGTGCATTGGTATGAACGTATGGTTCATTGCACACGCTTGCATCGTCAAGAAAATTTTCCTTGTAGCCCGACGACGTGGAGGTGGAGTCACACCACCTTTGACGTCAATCACTCTAGATACTTTATACCTTGTCAGTACAAAATGAAGAAACCAAAGACCATTGGAAATTTATAGTTTTTTATTTATGTAGATACTAGAAATCAGAGACAGCCTATTTTGCCTAGAATATGTATAATTTCGGAATTAGAATTCTTCATGAAACTTCACATTTATGTTTCCAGTTAAACTCGTATTTTTGATCGATCCAAAACAAAGAACCTAAAGATCTCGAAATTTTGAGATATTTCGAGTAGATATTGCTAAAAATCAAGTGTGACCCATGGCTTCTACCTAGCTGCATCATAATGTTTTTAATTTTGATTAAAATTCTACTTAAAATTGTTCAAACCAAGTTTAAAATTTCAGTTTTAATGATGGAGAAGTTATTTACTTCATAGGGGGAACAAAGTATGGTAGAAATTTTGGTCAGAGAAGGTTACAAATAAAGTCTCAAATTTTGAATAAGAAAACATAAATCATCACTTAGACTACTAAACTAACTATGAAAGTGAGGTTGGCTTTGACATATTGGCGAACTACATTCTCCAAAAATTTTCCCCCAGTTTTTGCTTAACAGCAAATCTAATGCCAACACCGTAATTGTACCTTATACATAGGCACATAGGAGAATAATAACAGAGCGAAAACCTCAAAGTTTGAGTACATTTTTATGGTCAAACATGAGTTCGAATGCAGCCAGTTCAATTGTTTTCACCCAAAATCATGTCCAGGAAATAGAATGGCAAGCTCATCTTCATGACTCTATGTTTTAGGTGACCTAGAGCTTCATCCTTTATCATCAAAACCTGCAAAGTATGCTATGATCTTTGAAAATTGTCGGATTTGTTTTGAACTCTTTAAATCTAATCTGATTTTATGTTTAAAATCTATTTTTGAACAATACCTTGCCAAGGAACTTTGAATTTCACCTGAGCAAGTGTGCTAGGAAATTACAATATATGGAAAAAAAATAGTATTTTCAAGCCCAAGAATCCTATATTTTCTCAAAGAAAGCTCTTCTCACCCTCAATTTTCATGATCGTTTGATTTGTTTTCTTTTTTATTTATAGAAACCGTTCTATAGGTATGATGGAAAGAAGAGGTATCTAACGAGTGACAACCGCAAAACAGTCCAACTGAGCTACGAGGTCACGCGTGTGCTTGCTTATAAGTTATTTTTTGTCAGTTCTAAAATGTACTTCCTTCATCCTAAATTATAAGATATTTGACTTTTTTCATCCTAAGTTTGACCACTTATCTTATTTAAAAAATTTATCCAAGTGTAGTTAAATTTAAATTATTCTTGAGGAAACTTTATTAATAAACCAAGTCACGGCAAAAAAAAAATACTCCTTCCGTCTTACATTATAAGTCATTCTAAAAATCTTGGAAAGTCAAAGCATATTAAGTTTGACCATATTTATATGATAAGATAGTGACATTTAGGATGTCAATTAAGTATTATTAGATTTTTTATTAATTATATTTTTATAGTATATCTATTTAATGTTATAAGTTTTTTTTTATTTTTCTCTGTAACTTTGATCAAACTTGAGATGTTTTGTCTTTTCAAGATTTTTAAAATAACTTACAATTTAGAATAGAGGGAGTAATATTTTGCATAATTTTTAATAATACGAGTGATCAAATTTAACATAAAAAAATCTAAACGTTGTTTTGCAAAAAAAATTTAAACATTTTCTAAATTGAGATGGAGGAAGTATGATGTTTATATTTGTTTTAGATATAGTCTTCGCTATACATTTAGATGTCCCTTTTTCTCGAAGGCTTGTGAAATTCTAACCACGCGGCCACACCAAACACGCACCGAGGCGTGAAAAAACGTGGCGATCCGGCGAGGCATCGCCCCTAGCGGCGTCGCCCGTTCACCGCAAACCGCACAGCCAAGGCAACGCGGGCGCGCGCGGCGGTGGAGTGGGCTGAATCAAGGGTTGGGTGGGGGTTTCTTTCCACGTGCCGACCGGCGCAGCTGCCATCCCGACGCCCGCGGCCATCCGACGGGCCTCGCAGATTGGCCGGCCGCCGCCCACGCCTCGGGTCTGACACGCCGCAGTACCCTGTCGGCACCGTGCACGCGACCTCACCTCCCATATGCGCCGTGCCGAGAAAAAAAAAAGTCGTTTCCGTCAGCCGAGGAAAGAGGCCGGAAACCGCGAGCATGGTACGTAAACGTACTTCTACGTACGCACGCCTACTATCCATTGGGGTGGTGGTACCGGCCACCGGCCCCCCGGCCTGCTGCTATATAATGGCTGGGGTCCCGGGGCGGCACAGCCCAGATCAGGACATGAAACTACCCAACGTCTCACTGCATTCATCGATATTGTAGTACCATTCCTCTCGTCATCTTTTACTTCAACTGACTTTTCCCTGTAGGTTGTAGCATATACTCCCCTACATAGTAAGCTACTATCATCTTGATCTGTTTTATTTGATTAAGATCGGCGACCTTCTTTTGCTTCGATACATCTCCACTTGTTTTTGCTGGTTGGAGAGTTTTTCTTTGTTTTCTTTTACCTAGCTACTAGTTAGTTCTGCACCTTCGATTTTGTTCCGAAGCTTTGTTGATCTATCTGTGGTATTGCTCAGATCAGCTCACCCACGTCGCACGGAAGAAACACCGTTTTTTAGATCTTACCACTAGATCTCTGACTCCGTGGTAGTGCGTTCGCATCCTTGATCTTGATCTGATGGCTTGCAAAACGTACTACACTACCAACAGCTGCACAGGCCGCCACGCTACGAACGCGCCGTCATTTCCACGGCCGCCGGCGCCACCCCAGCCTGGGCTCCTGCCGCTGCCGGCTCATCAGGCCTGGCCGCAGTACTCCTTCCCGCCAGTGAGCCGGCCGGCTCCGCGCGCCAACAAGAAGCCACGCCGCTACGACGGCGCAGCGCCTGGGGCCTCGGCGCCAATCGCCGTCGCTGAACCGTCCAAGAAGAGGGTGGCGCCGGCGACTGGACTGGAGGAGTGGACGGAGACGGCGGACTCGCTGTACTCTGTGTCCCCACCTCCGAGCAGCGTGCCGATGCCTACGTCCCTGTTGCTCACAGTCACGGCGTCGAGGACGAAGGCGCCCACGGCCTGCGCCGTGGAAGTGGTGGCCGGCGCCGGCAGCGGCGTGGATGTCGGCGCCACCGATGAGCTCCGACGGATCCTCAGGCTTTAGTCCCGACAACGCTGCGGCGGCGACGGCAATAAAAGATGTGATCTGCGTGACTGTCCCGTTCTCTTTTACTCGTACTCCTGGCGCACGCAATAGCGAGGCCAGCTTCGTTCATGGGTAGTTTTAACATGCCCTGATTATAATGAAGCATGCTGATGTTGTCCCCAAGTTGTATTTCAATAATCGAATGTGTTCCAATGTATTGTGCTATGAACCAAGCATTTCCAGTATGAGATATTGAGATGTCTCGGCTTGATTTCATTTCTCATCTCAGACTTGTGTATTTGCACTCCTGTTGAGATTTGAGATGGAAAATTAACTAGTTTTTCGCCCTCCATATGTGGATTCGGGGTGGATTAGAGTCCAAAATCCACTGTATTGGGGTGGATAATGATAGAATATTAACAAGTTTCTCACTCCAATCAATATGGATTGGAGCGATTAGAATGTAGCTAAACAAAAGCCTTATAAGTTTTCAAGTCCTGAGCTGAACCAGTGTTTTCTACCCACGGCCGGCAGTAAGGATACGCTGAACTGTATTTCCGGATTTCCTAGTGGCACAATATAAGCAGTTCACAGACAGGGATGGCGTGTTTGCTGCACTGCATCCGGGAGGCCTGGCCGGCTCTGGTCCAAACGATACAGGTGCCCGTGTTTGGTGCACGCACGAACAGAGCCAGCCAAGTTGAGAAGTGTTTGGTTTGCGAGTTCGGTGACCCTGCAGTCCTGCACACCTATCATGGTAACGTTAACCCCCTCAAACTTCCTCTTTGGCATTTTATCGAACATATGTGGCGCGTCGGCGGAGCTCGCGGCCGTGGCAAGCAGCGCGAGCCCTAGAGGCGGAGCTCGCGGCCACGGCTAGCGGTGCGCGTCCCGGAGGCGGAGCTCGTGGCCAAGGCGAGCTGCGCGCGATGGAGGCGGTGCTCGCGGCCATGGCGAGTGGCACACGCCCCGAAAGCGGAGTTCACGGCCATGGCGGAGACGGAGCTCGCGCCGCGTGCCGGAGGCAGCGCTCGCAGCCATGGAGAGCGGCGCGAGTCCGGGAGGCGGAGCTTGCGGCCAAAGCGAGCTGCGCGCGCTGTGGAGGCGGGGCTCGCGGCCATGGCAAGCGGCGCGAGGCGGAGCTCGCGACCATGGCGAGCGGCGCGCGTCCGGGAGGCGGAGCTCGCGGCCAAGGCGAGCTGCGCGCGCTGTGGAGGCGGGCCTCGCGGCCATGGCAAGCGGCGCGCCCCAAAGGCGGAGCTCGCGGCCATGGCTCGCGGCGCGCACCGGAGGCGGAGCTTGTGGCCGTGGCAAGCAGCGCGCGTCCCGGAGGCGAAGCTCGCGGCCAAGGCGACCTGTGCGCGCGTCGGAGGCAGAGCTCGTGGCAATGGCGTGATACGCACGCACCGGAAGTTGGAGGTGAAGCATGTCCAGCGGCGGTGGGTGAGAGACGTGGAGCGGTGACTGTCTTTGGGAGGTGAGAACAAGGAGGCAGCCAGGAGGTTACGAGAGCGATCGCGTCTATGCTTAACGCAGCCAGGCCATCGAAAAACGGTGGGGGTGACCGTTCCCCGCCCGAGCTGCTTTAAATCCGTGCTGCGCAGACTCCGATGCTGGGCCAGTGCACCAAACACTGGCTGCTGCAGCTGGGCGGCTCGGGCCACCCTCCTGGCCTGTGGCAAACACGCCCTGAATGAATGGCCGGAGATGAAAGAATTTTTTTATTTTTAATTTTTTTAAAATTTTTTTTATAATTTTAATTTTTTGTTTTAAAATATGACAGAACTGGTCGTCCACAGTGGGCGTTTTTTTAAAAAACGCCCACTGTGTGGGCGTTGTATGTGACGTGGCACAGGCACCGGCTGCCGGCTTTTGGGGCGGCCCCTGGCGTCCAAAAAAACGCCCACTGCGTGGGCGTTTTTTTGTGGCGAGGGGGCCGCCTGCAAAACTGAGCGCTGTTTTACGGGCGGTCCTCGGAGCAGCCAAAAAACGCCCACACAGTGGGCGTTTTTGGGCTCCGCCTATATATATTCAGCCTCCCTCTTCAGATTTTTATTATATTCACTAAATTTTCTAGAAAAAAAGAAAGAGGAGATGAGGGAGGGGAAGGAAGTAAACGGCGAAGCCCTGTCAGTTTGAGACCTCGGCTTTTAGGTAAATTTCTCATACATTACAAGTCTGTTGCTATGCATTAGTAAAATATAATGTGCACTAGAGTTGTTTAGTTTTAGTTGACTCTGTGAGTAGTATGTATATTAGATCTATAAATAATGATGTTAGAGCATTGCAGTTCATGTTAGAAATAATGATGTTTCTTCTATGCTTTAAACAATGGATAGCATGATTTGAAATGTGACGAATATTGTATTTTCTCTGAATAGATATATTTAGGGTTTAGGAATAATGATGTTTATGCTATGCTTTAAACAATGGATTGCATGATTTGAAATGTGACGAATATCGTATTTTCTCTGAATAGATATGTCAACCAAAGTGATGTTTCGGTTGTTCCATGGTAGTGGCACTGTCAGATATGGCCCGTATGGTATAGATCTGTCTGAATTTAGGTCAACACTAAAGGGGATAGATAGGCCAGCGGAAAGAAATTTTCAGTCAGTGTGTAACTGGTTAATGATGGTATTTTATATCAACCTAGAGATTAACACAATAAAAGTAAATGTAGTAGTCAACCGTGGCAACGAAGAATGCTTCTGGAAATTGATGTCGGTAGATTGCACCGAAACATGGAAATGGTACGTAAAAAATGCATTACAGCGGGGCTGGAAACCCAGCATTTTCATGGAGGTGCACGATAAAGACAATGCAATCTTGCAAGATGTAGAGGGTACAAGCATGGTTAGGACTGATGCTGAAATGGAAGAGGAAAACGACCGTGCTCAGCAAGGAGAAGAACATGGACAGGATGTGCGGGAACCAGAAAGAGAAGAAGAAGCCAGTGAGCCGAGAGGCTTGGCAGATGAGGGCGAGAGTATCAACTCCATTGTTCAGGCAATGGAAAACGAAGATGCGGCGAATGAGAAAGTGGAGGGTGATGAATCTTCTGATGAGGAAGGATGCAATGTGAATCCGTGGCAATGGTCTAATGAAGACTTCTCTGGACTTGCTATTTCAGAGGGATACCATGTTTCATGGGAGTATAAGGAGAATGAGGTAATCGAGGGAGCGATGTACGCAGAGAAGGAAGAATTGATAGAGGCAGTCAAGCATTGGGCTGTATCACTGCAGAGGGAGTTCTGGGTAGCAAAGTCCACAAAATGTGTATATGAAGTTAAGTGCATGAGATCCAGCGATGGTTGTTCGTGGAGGGTGCATGCATTCAAGGAAAAGTGGAAGGATTATTGGAAAGTGTCAATAGTCACAGAGCACAACTGTCACTTGGAAGGTGTAGAGAAGTACCACAGAAACATGACATCTGTATTTATTGCTACAGAGATGTATTCAGATGTTGTGCATAATCTGGGATACGAGCCAAGGTCAATAATAAGGCATATCGAAGATAAATTCAAATACACCATTTCATATGCTAAGGCGTGAAGGGCAAAACAGAAGATTATCGAGATGAGATTTGGCACATTCAAAGCCTCATATGATAATTTACCATCTCTTCTTCAATGCATAGCCGCCAGAAATCCAGGGACATGTACAATCTTATAACATACCTAACCATGGAGAATGATCGTGCAGTATTGGTCTTGCAACGTGCTTTCTTTGCACTAGGTGCTTGCATCAGGGCATTTTGCATTGTCGTCCAATACTCTGTATTGACGGGACATTTCTGACAGGTAAATACAGAGGTCAGATACTAACAGCAATTGCCGTGGATGGGAACAATCAAGTTCTACCACTGGCATTCGCTTTTGTGAAGAACGAGAATACTGATAGTTGGTACTGGTTTCTCAAGCAGGTGAAGGTTAGCATTGTTGGTATGAGGCCTGGTGTATGCCTAATTCATGACCGTCACGCTGGCCTTCTTCGGGCAATTGAATATCTGAAGAACGGTGATGCAGAGATGGGATATGGTAAAGATTGGCCAGATGTTCAAAGTCGGTGGTGTATGCGTTACATGGGTGCTAATTTTTACAAGCAGTTTAAGAGCAAGAGGTTGATGGATCTATTCAAGAGACTGTGCGGACAGAATCAAGAGAAAAAATTCAATGAGTTTTGGAGGAGGTTGGACGAGCTCACAACGAAGCAAAGGGAAGAGCACTCAAGCCGATCAGCACCTGTTGGTGAGGATGGTCCAGAGGCCTTAGGACCGCTGCCCATAGATGGTCCAAACATCAGAAGGAGATCGGCATCTGCTGTGAGAAAATTTTCGCACTGGATAGAGAATGAGCCTAAGGAGAAGTGGTCTTTGCTGCATGATGTCGGCGGCGCGCGGTTCAGCATTATGACAACTAATTTGGCCGAAGTTTACAACTGGGTGATGCGTGGTGTTAGAGACCTTCCCCTGGTTGCCATTGTTGAGTTCATCCTGCATGGAACATGCAGATATTTCAGCGACCGGTACCAAATCGCTACCCTATCAATGCAAGTGCGAGGTGTTTTCTTCGGACATATGTTGACAAATTATCTGGAGAAAAAATGTAAGAAGACAAAGGAGCATAGAGTTATAACTCAAGGTACTAGAGAGCACCGATTTAAAATCTTGTGTGCTGATAGGGCGAAGCGTGGAATATATAGAACAAGAGTTGTGCAAGATTGCATACTTAAGGAGGATGGGTATTGCGCATGCACGTGCCACAAACCAAGACTCTACCACAAACCATGTTCCCATGTTATTGCAGCGAGCTCGGAGTGTGGAATACTTGATCGTACTTCTGTATCTCCCTATTTCACCAAGGAAGCCATATTGCATACATGGTCACATGAAATTTATGGTTTTGGCATAGCGGGAAATTTTACAGGTACAGTACCGTAACCTAGTTATATTCCAGACCCAAGTAAGATCAGAGACAAGGCTGGGCGTCGAAAGACAAGACGTATTCGAAACGCCATGGATGAGTCCGAAGCAGGTGGAAGGTACAAACGTTGCAGCAAATGCGACAAGGAGGGACATACTTACAAGAAGTGCCCGAAGGACTCAGACATGCTCACAACAGCAGAAGCCCCGCCATCAGGATCCGGATTGGATGGTACCCCGCCAACAGGGGAAGGGACAACTTCTAGGCCCACCAGGCCAAGGCGTGCACGCGTGCCTCGTGGTTCGGTCGTGTAGTGATGTGTAGTAAGCTTGGTTAAGATTATGTAATGTACGGTTTTTGCTTTGTTGTAGCTGAAGTGAACAAACTTGTTGTTTTAACCTATCTTGCGGATGTAATGTTCTGTGATGTTCTTAATCTCTGTCTTGTATTTGAATATATTTTAGTTACATGTTGTACATGCATTCTTTATGTTTCAAATTCGATCATTTCTTGTTGTACCTTAAATTTATTGTTGTATACTTTTTCGCTTTCTGTTTGCATGTGTCATATGTGTGCAGAACGCCACTCTGCCCGTACTTTGACCGCGACCGTCCAGACGTCTACTTTCAGTGGACCCTCGGTTCTGTTCCAGGTATCCGTTGACTCTTTGAGGTCTCCCAATTAAGTACACATGGCTTGTTAATAACATATAATTTTTATGTGCAGGTTACGTGAGGCAGGCCTCCTCCAGTTGTGTCGCCTTATGGAGGCTCGAGCTGCTGAGGCCAATGAGACGAGGAGGTGGAGTTTTGATAGGTCTCTTCTAGCAGCCCTGGTCGACCGATGGAGGCCGGAGACACACACGTTCCACCTGCCGTGCGGGGAGGTCGCACCGACGCTTCAGGACGTTGTGTTCTTGCTTGGCCTTCCCCTCGCTGACGATGCCGTCGGGCCAGTCGACGGACTTCATGATTGGTGAGACGACATTATGGCCCGCTTCGGCCACGTGCAGCGTCACCCTACACTTCCAGCTATGAGTAGCCTCCCTCCGTACACGACCATGGGCCCGTCGCAGCAGTGGCTCATGCAGTTTACCATAAGGCCTATTTGAAAAGAATTTTATCAATTAGCAGTTCTACTCAACTTTATTAACTGTATCTTTTTCAGTCCGATCAGCTACACCCAGAGGCTGACGTGTACTCTGTGCGACGGAGCTTGGAGGCCTACTTGTTGTGGCTTTTTGGCTGGGTCATGTTCACCAGCAGCGCGGGACATGCCGTCGACAAGGTCATGATCCCCTACGCGCGCGCGATCGCTGATGCTGACGAGGGAGCAGTGCCACAGTGGAGCTGGGGATCCGCAGTACTGGCGGCGATGTACAGGGGGCTTTGCGAAGCGTGTACCAAGATAGAAATAGGTTCTTTGCACACTGGTTGCCCCCTCCTTCTACAGCTATGGGCAGCTGAACGGTTCACGATTGGTCGACCTGTGGTGGATCACAGCGCCTACGAGGACGACCTGTACTTGCAGCATCCGCCCGAGGACTTCCCCACCATGAGTACAGTCTGGTGCCGTCATCAGGTTCGTGTTCCTAGCTGACGTATACATATAATTCGTATCGTACCTTCTAACCTATTAATTGTTATATTTTAGCGATGATGGGCACATGTGCAGGTCACGCAGTCGTACAACGAGTTTATGATGGAGTTCGACAGGATACAGGTGACCAACGTGATCTGGGAGCCTTACAGCCAGGAGGCTATCCACGCACGAGCTCCCCTTGTGCTGTCCACGTTGTGCACACGTGACCAGGCCTTCTGGCTGACGCTCCGACCGATGGTGTTTGACATATTCGTCGAACCGCACTGTCCAGGGCGTGTTTTGCGCCAGTTCGGTCTCATGCAGCCATCCCCCGCCCCTATCATCCGTACCGTCCCTGCAGATGCTCACAGGTAAGTACTACTAATAACTGACTTTGAAAAATTAATCGCAATAGACATGTCTTACTCAAATTTATGTTCAGGCTGACTCGGAGGGGACAGGTTGACGGCAACTTATGGGTTCCACGTCTGCAGCCATACGTGGACGACTGGTTGCTTGCCACAGAGGACGTCGTTGAGGAGTACCGCCCCCACACCGAGGACTCGTACATGAACTACCTCCGGTGGTACCAGCCTCGTACCCGCACATGTGTCACCTTCGTTCCTCCGAAGCAGCAGCCACACGTCGCCGCCGTGGGTGACGCTTACCCTACGCACCGTGATCAGGATTACTTCCGCGCCGTGAGTACTTGAATCTCTCATATATATCAGTAGTTCATTACGTATATCTTTCATCTAACTTAAAACTAAAATTAGGTCAACGGTGCGCAACTACTTTATACGGAGGTTGACTCCGTGTGCCGCCGCTTGGAGGGTGGCTTGGCGTTGACAGTGGACGAGCAGCGCACCTCGTACACGTGGATGCGTACGACGCTTAGATCCGTGCTGAGGGCTCTGACTTGTTGGACCTCCGACGTAGCGCCTTGAATTCCTGCACCGGCACCCGCAGCACGTCCTCCTGCACCCCAGACCAGAGGTAACTCCGTGTACCCCACCTCGTCTACCTATGTTTTTCCAATCTGGATGACTGTGTGACTTACGACGACACCTTTCACAGCGTTCTCTACGCCGTACCTTCGTTCCTCCGGAGCGGGGTCCTCAGTGCACGGAGCAGAGACATCCAGGCACTTCACTCATGCTCCACCTAGCGCGTCGGCCCATGGTGAGGGTTCCTCCGCTCAGGGAGCAGCCTGGGGAGCCTGGCCTTCGCCCATGGAGTGGGTACCTCCTCTCAGGGAGCAGCCTGGGGAGTCTCGCCTTCACCCCATGGAGTGGGTACCTCCGCGCAGGGAGCAGCTTCGACGTCAGCCCAGGGAGCCGGCACCTCGTCGCGGACCTACCGACTACCTAATGACCCCCCCACTGACGCACCAATCAGCGACGAGGAGGTCGAGATCGGCCCTTCACAGCTTGCAGGAGCACCTCCGCCCTACACGCAGGAGTTATCATAGATGACTCCAGTGCAGCACATCCGTGCGACTCGAGGTGTTCCACCAGATCGCCACACCTACTCGTCGGGGCACGTGCGACCGAGGAGGCCGAAGAGGGGTAGGGGCAGGGGCAGGGACAGGCTCGGGGACAGTAGTACCCTGTACGATGTAATTACTGTCTTGATGTATGATACACACTTTCCTTTTGTCAAAATTTACCTTTTGTTATATTCTTCGTTTTCCGTCGGGGCCCTGGCGTATTGTGACGATTCTTTTGAGTACTATATCTAGAAATCCCCGTCGGTTCCTTATTCGTACCCTTTCGAACACAACTAATACATTCCAAAATTATAGGTCCGCTAGGGAGATGAGCTACTAATCCGAATTCATCAAACAAAACGGCCCTAATAATCCGAAACATAACCGGGAAGCAAGTCTTCATCTTCAGAACCACTGTCCTCTCCCACAAACTCATTGGTACGGCTACGCTCAACTGACAGAACCGCCTGTAAAAGTGCGCGCTGTTTTGCGGCGGTTCTCGGAGCAGCCAAAAAACGCCCACTGTGTGAGCGTTTTTTGCGCGCCAGGGGGCCGCCTGCAAAAGTGCGTGGCCGGTCTCGCCCTTTTGCAGGCGGCCCCACAGTGGGCGTTTTTTGGCTGCTCGAGGCCCGCCCGCAAAACAGCGCGTACTTTTACAGGCGGCCCCTCGGTACCAAAAAACGCCCACGCAGTGGGCGTTTTTTGGGCGCCAAGGGCCGCCCGCAAAAGCCGGCACCGGCGGCGGCCGGCCCTGTGCCACGTCACATATAACGCCCACAAAGTGGACGTTTTTTAAAAAACGCCCACTGTAGGCGACTAGTTCTGTTATATTTTGAAACAAAAAATTAAAATTGTAAATTTTTTAAAAAATTAAAAATAAAAAAATTCGGAGATGAAACGCATCAGATCTGAAGATCTCCAGCCAGTTCTTCATTTATTAAAAAAAAAAGCTGCAACTGGCAACTGGAGTTTTCTCGACACGATCTAAAGAGGTGCAAAATTGCAACAGGCAAACATTTAATAATGTTATTATGATCTCGGTCATATCAAACTATGAAAGCACAACCGTTGATGAGAAGCGCAAGTTATCATAATAGTGTACTTTTTTTTTGAAACTATAATAGTGTACTTCTGAATTCTAATAGAAATGCAGCACCATGAACGTACACTGTACATTCTCTATAGCCAAATTTATTTAGATTTGACCTAATTAATAATAAATGCACAAGCATCTAAAATATCAAATCTGTTTTTATTGAATACTCTATGAAATATTGTATTATAATTTAGAAGTGCATTTATTTTGTAAATGCTAATATATTTTGGTTAAACTTGGTCAAAGAAAGAGAGGTCTGACTAAGGACAAAGCCCAAGTGAAGTATTATAATTTAGAAGGGATGTAGTAATAATTTGACTGGCACAAAAAACAGGTCTAATAAACTGCTACGAGAGTATTGTCACCTGATTGTAACAGAATCTACAGAAAGGGATGCAGTGAAGCTTCTTTATTACGAGAGAACAGCTAATCACAGTTGATTAGCCATGGTTCTCTACAAACTCAAACCAACACATAAACAATTATACAATTATTTCTGACAAAAATATACCAATGAGACAATGAAGCTAATGCACATCCCAATCTTTTCTCTGATTGATACATAGCCTAGTACTATTATACAGAAGTGAAGTCCAAAACTGAGAAGAGTCAGTTGTCGCAGAATGCATGAAGGGTTTCATCGAGTGCTTTCCGGTCATAATCCCCTGTAAAGACACAGCACCCTAGCGGTCCTTTCAGAAGGATGAGTCTCAACAGACCATCAGCTACCTTCTTGTCAACCTGATATGTCATACATGAATCCATTAAGAGTGTTTTTTTATAGAAAAAATGAAGCAAACCTGAGATATTCTAAGTGCGCTACAATAGTGCAACGGAAGCACAAATGAACAATTTGCATGTCCTGCAAGAACACGGTACTTTGTGCAATTGAAAAAAAAAAACTGGCTAGGTGCTAAGTAAAATGCTGCTGACAATATCAAGGAACTTACAGCCATGATGTTTTTAAACTTATCCACGGTCATGGCCCCTGGAGGTGCAATGGGAAGCTTGGCTTGCTTTAGGATGTCAACCACACGATTTTTTAGGGACTCATCTATCCACCCCAGGCGGTAAGACATATCAGCTGCCATAACCTAAGGGTAGTTCAACCCAGATAACATAAGCAAAAGATAAGAAAAAAACAATACAGAATACTAAGAGACTGGATAATAATTTTCAAGTGACTTACTGTTCCAGCTGCGACAGCCTCCCCATGGAGCCATGCTCCATATCCAAGCCCAGTCTCGATAGCCTGACAAATAACTGTGAGGATCAGTATACAGTTGATGAATTACAATAACATAAGGGTGCTAAAATTCTGATGTGACAATGGTGTTCGAGGTTATTGCACCCGAAACTTATCAGTGTCAGTAAAAATTAATCACACATAAAAATCTAAACATACACATACATGGCCAAATGTGTGACCCAGGTTTAGTGTTGCTCGTAGACCACTTTCCTTCTCATCTTGTGCAACCACTTCAGCTTTGTTTTCACATGATCTCTTGATAGCATAGGCCAAAGCATTTGGTTCTCTACATATATACATTTCAAGCTCAACGTTAACAGCAAGATGAAAATGAATTACTGCATCCAATTTATGACAGAAAACTATTATGCATTTTCTTAACAAGAGAAAGTTCAGCAATTCGCTAAAATTTCGCCCTAATTGCAGTTCGCCAAACATATTTCGCGGCTACTAGGAGTAACAGAGAACAAGATCAATCTACGTAGAATGGGCAAAGTAAAAACTGAAAGTTTATTGAGCTACAATAACAAAATTGACTTTTCCCCCAACGCCTATTCAGAAGTTGGGGAACACAAAATTCGGATAACCATGTTCTTTCATTTGGTCATACCACTCCCAAATTTGCCATTTACAACAACAACAACAACAACATAGCCTTTTGTCCCAAGCAAGTTGGGGTAGGCTAGAGATGAAACCCAAAAGAGGCATGAAAACAAAGAACACATAAATTTGCCATTTCAGGAAATATAAATATACAGAAATGGCTATTCCTCTGAATGTTTGAAAGTGGGAAGTGACAACAATTTATTGAATTACAAAGAAACAGGATTAGGTAGAACAGAAAATCAGATGTTGAGGTGACTACACATTCCTTGCAGTCTAGGACCAGTGTCCACAAGAACCACAAGTCTAATACAGACATAAACTGCTGCCTAGTGTCTACATCTCGTTGAATAAAAATATGATAGCATTAATGCACACAGGAACGAGTTAAATACCTTGCTAACAATTTCGACATGTTCTTCTCTTGCCACTCAAAGAATGGTGCATCCCTGATGAGCCCATACTTTACTACCTCGGCGATGCCCGAAGCTAGCTCCCTGTCCGGCAATGTGTTCAGTGTATCCGTGTCAATTAGAACACATTGTGGCTGGTAGAATGCCCCAATCAAGTTCTTCCCTAGCGGGTGGTTAATCCCGGTTTTCCCACCAACAGATGAGTCCACCTAAAGCAATCATACGAGCAACATCAGAATCAAACCTATATGTAACCCAACTTTAGGGAACCATAAAACAAGCTTATGACCTGGGCCATCAGAGTAGTTGGTATCTGTATGAAATTGACGCCCCGGAGGAATGCAGCAGCTGCAAACCCACACATGTCCCCAATGACGCCACCACCCAGTGCTACAAATGTGCACCGGCGGTCAAACCGGGACTCGACCGCCTTGTCAAACACCTTCATCAGCGTGTCCTGCCGATCACACCCAAGTCAGGCAGTCAGCTAAATCTATACGAACTGAAAAACAAACGCATTCACACAGAAGGCTGGTAAAACACAAGCGAGCTCACCATATCTTTGTACTTCTCGCCGTCGGGCAGGATCACGCTCTCCACTGACACATTGGGGTTGTTGTGGGTGAGTGCCCATGTCACCTTCTCCAGGTAAATTGGCGCGACGGTCGTGTTGGTCACCACCAGAACCCTCTTACCATGAACATGCCTGCGCAAACAGAAACAAGGATCACGGACTGACCACTCCAGTCTAGCAGTCGAGGGGGAAAATTTTGTATAATTTGACTACCTCTGCAGCAGGTCCGGCTCGTCGAGGAGGCCTGCGCCGATGTAGATCGGATAGCTGCGGTCGCCGAGGTCGACATCGACTACCGTGGAGACCCTGGACTCCGCCGGAGGCTGCATCGTGGGAGCGGCGCTGGCTACGAAGTGGCTCCGATGGCGCCTCGCGGGGGAAGCGCGGAGTTGGGAATAGCAGGAGTGACGCGACGGCGAGGGGACGGAGGCGGCGGCCGGAGCTCCACGAGAGAGCCGGGGAGAGACGGCCGCGCAGGATGAGGATGCGGCGGCTGCTAGTAGGGAGGACGTGGAGGCCGCCATGAGATAGCTGGGGAAGCAGCGGCGGCGGCAGCGGTGACGGTGACGGCAATGTGGTGGTGTAATCGGTGGTTTTTTCCGAGCCGGAGATTTGAGGCAGGTGTGGCGCGGTAGGTGGGCGAGGAGCACGTTGATGAGGGAGACGGCTCGATCTGGGCAGTTGGAATTATGAATGGACGGCTGGGATGGTGCTACGGTTGGTGAGGGGGGATGGTGCCGCCACAGGGGAAGGTGAGTCAGACGTGGCGGGAGGGTTGGCGAAGGTGCCGCCGGCTTACCAACGGCGGCTTTGTGTGGTTCTTGTCCAAAAAAAAAAAAAAACGGCGGCTTTGTGTGACTGGAAGTGGAGCCGGTCAACATTGAGATCTTCATTCCGAACGTTTTTCTGTATAATAAGGATTCTAACCTATAAATTAGGATGGTCTATGATCATTACTCAGAGTAACAACTAAGAAAAATAGTTACGTGGCATTGAAATTAAGAAAGAAAGAACAGTTTCATAAATAATAAAATACAGAGATGTAACAGACAGATAATAGATGAGCATGAGTACATTTTTCAAGGTCAATGCCATGATATACATGTGGAGCATTTGATCAATTATTATTTTCTTCCTTTCTACGTCCATTCCGATCTCATTTCCCTCGTGTGTGGTCTAACACTACACTCCATTTTAAGAGTATGTTGAGTATGAGTATAGAATATAATATCATATAATACACAACACATGCAGGAGTTATCGTACCATCTATTAAGTGACCTCAGATTGTTAGGGTCAGGGTCATAGAACGTTACAAAGAATTAGGCCACCCCTCAAATTCTAAATGGTGAGATTCGTGGATTATTCGATTATGAGTAATTTGGTCATGTTTTTAGCCCTCCCAGGCTTGACACGATGAATTAATTGGATTATCTGACAAGGTTCGACAAACCGACCGGTAATTATAGGATTTGGCTAAGCAAGAAGAATTGAGTTTTAGTGTTATTAGAATGTCTTTCAAATGAGGAATGACTGTCCGATAACTCGTCTACAGAACGCTGAGCTTTGCTATGTATAAAGCCATGTCTGCTGTTGTTAAAAGAAAAGCCAGGTCTACTTTGTTCTTTAGAATTAAAAACCAGGTCTACCTGAGTGTTAGGATTTGTTGAGGCTGTTCTTAAGATCAGGTTTTTTTTTTTTGAGCATAAGATCAGGTGTTACAAAGGCCGAGCTTTGCTATGTATAAAGCCCAAGTTGGCCATGGCCCATGGCGGTCCAGAGTAGACTCCAGACACAACGCCCGACGGCCCGACCGCTGCGCGAAACCAGCGCACGAACACCGTCACCCACCCCGCTCGCCGGTCGTCCGCTCGCAGACTTTTGCCGCGATGTCCGACCAAGCAGCGCCCCGCGACCGTCCACCTCCACTCGCAGCTCCTCCATTTCCGGGCGTCCGCTCCACCGCAACGCTCCGCGAGCCCGTCCCCTTCAAAGCAGTGACCTCCTCCCCCGACCCCTCGCTAGCGTCGCGTCCCCTCTCCTGCCTGCCCTTCTTCACCCCCCCTGTCGTTCCCGCAATTCCGGCTCACATGACCGTCCGGGCCGCGGCCGTGCTGGTGGCCGCCGCCGTGCTCGCGCTCCTCCTCCCGGGATGGGGGGCGGCGGAGTGGACCCTCACGAAGAAGGGCAGCGTCGTCAGCTACGACGCGCGCTCCCTCCTGATCGACGGCAAGCGGGACCTCTTCTTCTCCGGCGCCATCCACTACCCCAGGAGCCCGCCTGAGGTACTCCTACGCGCGCGACTCCCCAGCCGATGAACCGAACGAAATGCAGTCGCGGCGTCCTGCTGCCGGTCGGCTGGTTGGTTTGATCCTGGAAATGTGCTGTGGTAAAGCAGGTGTGGCCGAAGCTGCTCGACCGGGCCAAGGAGGGCGGCCTCAACACGATCGAGACGTACACATTCTGGAATGCACACGAGCCTGAGCCTGGCAAGGTAAAGGACATTATATTCAGATGGACGCGTTGGTAACCAACCACAGCAAAATTAAGGAGCAAGACGTCCTAAATCTTTCTTCGGCTGTATATTATATTATACCGGCAAATAGATGTACATGTAGCTCATCTATTGCACGCCTTGCAGTACAATTTTGAGGGCAGGCTCGACTTGGTCAAGTTCCTCAAGATGGTCCAGGAGCGTGGCATGTATGCAATTGTGCGCATCGGGCCCTTCATCCAGGCAGAATGGAACCATGGGTCAGTGCGTCCAACTAAGTACCACTCTTCTGTCTAGTATATGACCATATCGATCTGACTGTTTTGTGCTACTTCTATGCCATTTGCTCTACTTTCTCCCAGTGGTCTGCCTTACTGGCTTAGAGAGATCGAGCACATAATATTCCGGGCAAACAATGAACCGTTCAAGGTAATCAAGGAATTCCCTATCCATGGTTGTAACAAGGATATGCATGTAGAGTTCTGGACTAATGGCATTTGGACTTCTCATGCAGAAAGAAATGGAGAAATGGGTGAGATTCATAGTGCAGAAGTTGAAGGATGCTGAGTTATATGCAAATCAAGGAGGACCCGTCATTCTAACACAGGTCGTTCATTTCCCAATTTACTCACGCTATTTGTCAAATCCTGTTTATTGGCACCATATTTACACTATACACTCTGTGATTTTCCCTTTGGACAAATACATCAGATCGAGAATGAGTATGGGAACATAAAAAAGGATCATCAAATAGATGGTGACAAGTACCTCGAATGGGCAGCTCAAATGGCCCTCAGCACACAATCAGGAGTTCCATGGATAATGTGCAAGCAGTCTTCAGCTCCTGGTGAAGTGGTAACTTTCTGATCAGTGGTGAATATCTGTATACATTTTTAATGGTTCACAAGTTCTTTTATTGCAATTCTATCTTGAAAATAGTAACAAAATACTATTCAGAACAGGAACGACGTCTAATCTCTTAGAAGTGGCCGTCTACTTTCTATTTTAAGGGTCTAGTTACTTCAGCTCAATCTTTTAATTAATTTCTCGCTCTCACTAGATCCCTACTTGCAATGGAAGGCATTGTGGAGACACATGGACACTGCACGACAAAAATAAGCCTATGCTTTGGACTGAGAATTGGACTCAACAGTAAGTTCAAGTAATTCACACTCAACATTCGTCTTTTTCACCAATTACACAAATATTATGAGCCAACATTAACGCAATGGCAGGAACCAATATTATGAACCAAAATTACTACTTATGGAAGGTACACAATAGGGAGAATTGAGTGAGATGAAATATCTAGCGCTGTTTATAGAAAGAAGAAAATCTAATGCTCTAATGAACTTATGAGCTATGGCCATTCCAAGAACTATGTTGCACATTCATATGTGTGGTTACCTTACATTTAGGGATGCAAGTTCCACTTGTTTTTGGGTCATTGGGTAGACCCAAAACTCAGGAGATCTGCGACTCTTTGCATTAAGAAGAAAAGGGGTGAGAACCCTTACAAACACACATACAAGAAAAGAAAGCTATCCAGTTTACTTTACAAAAGGCTGCTTAGACCCAAAACTTTTATAAAGTGAAATAAATGTCTCGCCACATAGTTAATTTAGGGGGACTAGCTGACCTAGAAAACACAATTGGGTGCCCACTTGCATCCATGCATATATCGATTCTTGCGGCATCTTAACCTTGAGCCATTCTCCCTATTCTTCCCTTAAAGAAGTGAAATTTGTATTTTATGTCCGAATCAGAGGTTCTACCCCCTGTCTGATTGAGCGAATATGTTCATACCTGTATATTTTGGAATATAAAAAGATAGAGTTGAATAGTAAAGCATACATCTCATCAGTTAGCAGATGGACCCATAAACACAATAAAGCAATATTTTTTTAATAGTAAAGCGCACATCTCATCAGTGTGCATCGACTAAACATAAACCTCTAAGGGTCCACTGAGCTATAGAATATAGTTTGGACAATATTTATAATTCTAGTATATTTATTTTCTTAATATCCATAAAAGGTGCTCTTAACTAAAATCTGCATTCATAATTAGGATCAAATAAGTGCTTTTAAATTACCACCGTTATGCCAAACAGTTCTTATATCAAAAGGCAATTCTCCATCCGTAAACATTTGGAGCTCATTCCCTGCGAAGACAGTAGGTACATACACAAAGGATTAATCTCTTCGTATAATTTTCCTGGGCATACACAGATTCAGAGCATATGGCGATCAGTTAGCTATGCGTTCAGCTGAGGACATTGCATATGCTGTGCTACGATTTTTTGCAAAGGGTGGCTCAATGGTTAACTACTACATGGTATGGATTTACTTTTTGTTCCTGCAATGAATATGTTAATAAACATTTAAAGGGGAAATGTGGAGATTTATGGAATTTCACTTTAACTTGTCGACAGTATCACGGAGGAACAAATTTTGGAAGGACTAGCGCTTCTTATGTGCTGACTGGATACTATGATGAAGCTCCCTTGGATGAATATGGTCAGATCACCTCAGTTGACCATTATATTTCTGTATTTTTTTAATCTTTGTCATGTATGCTCCTCTCGACATAAGGAGAACCTAATGTAGTCCGTGAATTTTCATAGGTATGTACAAGGAGCCCAAATTTGGGCATCTCAAGGACTTGCACAATGTAATAAGGTCATATCAGAAAGCATTCCTCACGGGGAAGCATTCGTCTGAGATATTGGGTCATGGATATGAGGTTGGGAACAACTTCTTCAATCATTTTGGTTCCTGGAAACTTATATTATTATTTGACAGTGTTCTCCGACCTACAAATCAATCTTCTTTAGTGTTGTTTTTCTTTTGAAAGAAATTTCTTCTTTGGTGTTGTGATTAATTTTCTATATTGCAGGCACAAATCTTTGAGTTGCCTGAAGAAAACCTATGCCTCTCTTTCCTTTCCAACAATAACACGGGGGAAGATGGAACAGTGATCTTCCGAGGGGAGAAGCACTACATTCCTAGTCGTTCTGTCTCCATTCTTGCAGGGTGCAAGAACGTGGTTTACAATACCAAGAGAGTATGTTTGTTTGCACTTATACCACAACTGAATTAGGAACATAGGCATTGGGCCCTAATTTGTATTTTGTTTGTTATGGCAGGTGTTTGTACAACACAGTGAAAGGTCATACCATACCTCAGAGGTAACAGGCAAGAATAACCAGTGGGAGATGTTCTCAGAAACGATCCCGAAGTATAAAGATACTAAGGTCAGGACAAAGGAACCCCTGGAGCAATATAACCAGACCAAGGACGCTAGTGACTACTTATGGTACACCACAAGGTATCACTCTTGTCTCTCACACCTTACAGTTTCTGCTCAATGTGATTCTTTATTCTTTCTCGTTTTAGAAAATTCACTTGACTATTTATTTGTCACCATCTTCAGTTTTCGCTTGGAGGCGGATGATTTGCCCTTTAGAGGTGACATCCGGCCTGTGCTTCAGGTCAAAAGTAGTGCACACTCAATGACTGGATTTGCCAATGATGCTTTCGTAGGTAACTTGGACCAACTCTGTAACAATCTTCTTCCTCCAAAGACACTCTCTTGTTGCAAGAATGCAAGTTAAACTATTGACAAATCAAAATCCCTTTATGTAGGAACTGCGCGCGGAAACAAGCAGGTGAAGGGTTTCATGTTTGAAAAACCTGTTGATCTGAATGTAGGTGTGAACCATGTCGTATTGCTGTCGTCAACTATGGGAATGAAGGTAAAATTTTTTCGGAACTGTGGAATGTGTTTGGAACGTAAGATGACTAAACCCTAAACCCTAAACCCTAAACCCTAAGATGACTAACTATCCTATCCTAGTCAATAGCCAGGTGAAAAAAATTTGGTTGTACTGATGCAAGATACAAAAGCTTTATTTTTTTGAAGTGAAAGGTAGATATATGTAGTTTATATCATAAATAGAAGTGTTGGAATTGTGTTCTCTCATCACATTAGGCTAACCCTAGATGGGTAGCAATATATGTCATACACGGGCCTCATGGGCCTCGCCACATGGGCCTAATACTCATACTCCAACACCCCCCCGCAGTCTGAACTACTGGCGCAGCGGAGTTGCAGACTGAACACGAAAAGAAGCACACACACGAGCCCCCCACAGACGCAACTAGCCACCGGTGATGTTGAGGCTGGAGCGAAACTCATTGAAGGTCGAGGACGGGAGGCCCTTGGTGAAGATGTCGGCAAACTGGGAGGTAGTCGGAACGTGGAGGACGCGAACATCGCCGATGGCGACACGATCTCGGACAAAGTGTAGATCAATCTCCACATGCTTGGTCCGCTGGTGCTGTACGAGGTTGGTGGAGAGGTACACAGCACTGACGTTGTCGCAGTAGACCAGCGTGCTCTGGGAGAGAGGGTTGTGGAGCTCGGCGAGGAGCTGCCGGAGCCAGGAGGCCTCAGCCACGCTGTTAGCGATAGCGCGGTACTCCGCCTCGGCACTGGAGCGGGAGACCACCGGTTGGCGCTTGGACGACCAGGACACTAGGTTGCCGCCTAGAAAGACAGCGTAGCCGGAGGTGGAGCACCGAGTGTCCGGACACCCGGCCCAGTCGGCGTCAGTGTAGACGACGAGCTCGGTGGAGGGAGACCGGTGAAGGAGCAGGCCGTAGTCGACGGTGTCGCGGAGGTAGCGGAGGAGGCGCTTGAGAGCAGTGAGGTGGGGCTCTCTAGGATCATGCATGTGAAGACATACCTGCTGCACTGCATAGGTGATGTCCGGCCGGGTGAAGGTGAGGTACTGGAGTGCACCGGCAAGACTCCGGTAGGCAGTGGGATCTGCCACTGGGTTGCCCTCGGTCTCTGATAGCTTGCCCTGTGTGTCAACAGGAGTGGAGAATGGCTTGCAGTGAGTCATCCCAGCTCGCTCCAGGATATCAAGTGTGTACTGCCGCTGGTGAAGTAGCCCGGTGGGACGAGGCTCAACAGTGACCCCGAGGAAGTGGTGGAGCACACCGAGATCCTTCACAGGAAACTCCTGCTGAAGAGCGCTGATAATGCGGCGGAGTAGTGACGGACTGGAGGCTGTGAGGACAATATCATCAACATAGAGCAGCAGGTAGGCAGTCTCAGCGCCATGGTGATAGATAAACAGTGACGTATCTGACTTGGCCTCCACAAACCCCAGTGTCAACAGGAAAGTAGCAAGCCGAGAGGGCCACGCCCGAGGGGCCTGCTTGAGGCCATAGAGAGACTTGTTGAGTCGGCAGACCATGTCAGGACGAGAAGAGTCAACAAATCCTACCGGCTGGCTGCAGTAGAATGTCTCAGTAAGAGTCCCGTGCAGAAAAGCATTCTTGACGTCCAGCTGATGCACGGGCCAGGAGCGAGCGAGAGCCAGTGAGAGCACCGTGCGGACGGTGGCCGGCTTGACCACTGGGCTGAACGTCTCATCGTAGTCAACTCCAGGGCGCTGAGTGAAACCCCGGAGCACCCAGCGAGCCTTGTACCGCTCAAGGGTACCATCGGCCCGCCGCTTGTGTGTCCAGATCCACTTGCTGGTGACGACGTTGGAGCCAGGCGGACGGGGCACCAGATCCCATGTCTGGTTGGCGAGGAGAGCCGCGTACTCCTCTTCCATCGCGCGGCGCCAGTGAGGTCCGACAAGGCGTCGCGGACGGAAGAAGGTACAGGAGAGACCTGCGGGTCACTGGGCATCGCCGCAAGAGCCCGGGACCGCAGGGTACCACTCGCGTGCCGCGTCACCATAGGGTGAATATGCCGCGGGTGTCGGTGAAGGAGCGGTGGGTGGTACACCGGTGGGACGACACGAGCAGCCGGCGGCCGCGGCGGTGGTGTAGGCGTCCCCGGCGGAGAAGAGGCCACCGGCGGTGACTGAGGCAGCGGAGCCGTTCGCGCATGACGCTGGTAGACGTGCACCGGCTGGGCGAAACGCGCAGGAGGTGCGGGAGCCGGCGCAGGAGGTGCAGAAGTCGACATGCCCAGACCCGCATCGGACGCAGGGGCAGGAGCAACACCGGAGGGTGACGCCTCCGGACCCGGGCAGGGTGCAGGGCCAGGGGCGTCACTGGTGGGCGGTGAGCCGGGGCACGGGCCCGGCGCCGGGTACGGAGGAGCAGTACCTGCAAGAGACAGCGGGAAAGGTGGTTGGACCACCATGTCAGTGGGAAACAGAGAGAAAGGGTCAGGGTTAGGGGTGGAGGTGGTGGTGGTGGTGGTGGTGGAGCAGGGAAAGACAGACTCATCGAACACCACATGGCGAGAGATGAGGACCCGACGAGAAGTGAGATCATAGCATCGGTAACCCTTATGATCAGAGGAGTAGTCGAGGAAGACACACAGGGTCGAACGGGGAGCCAGCTTGTGGGGAGCGGTGGTGGTGGTGTTAGGGTAACACGCACACCCGAAGACCCGTAGGTGGTCATACCGAGGAGGGGTACCGAAAAGAGTGTGGTGTGGCGTAGGAGCTGGACAAGCAGCGGAAGAAAGGCGGTTAAGGAGATAGGTAGAGGTGTGCAGGCTCTCAGCCCAGAAGCGAGCAGGGAGGGACGCCTGGAGCAGAAGGGTACGCATGATGTCGTTGGTGGTGCGAATCATACGTTCAGCCTTGCCGTTCTGGGAGGAGGTGTACGGGCAAGACATGGGCAACTGGACACCGTGAGAGAAGAAGAAAGCGCGCGAGGTGGTGTTATCGAACTCGCGGCCATTGTCACACTGGACGGCCTTGATGGTGAGGCCGAACTGAGTAGACTCCCAGGCGAAAAAGTGGAGAAGAGTGGGGAATGCATCAAACTTGGCACGCAAGGGAAAAATCCACGAATAGTGAGAGAAATCATCGACCACCACAAGATAGTATTTGTAGCCAGAAATGTTGAGGACAGAAGTCTATAGGTCGCAGTGTACAAGATCAAACACACGAGTAGCATGT
Organism: Bothriochloa decipiens; assembly: GCA_023333625.1. NCBI lineage: Eukaryota > Viridiplantae > Streptophyta > Magnoliopsida > Poales > Poaceae > Bothriochloa > Bothriochloa decipiens. The sequence continues at coordinate 16,421,060 of CM041631.1, read as the reverse complement.
GAAGAAGAAGACTGAAAAGGAAGACGAACATGACGGCCCAGCTGGCACGCATGACACAAGTGCTCATCGTGAGCCCGAGGGCACTGAATGTCGGAACTCCGACTGAGCTGCATCAGAGCATCATGGCCAGGATGGCCGAGACGGCGGTTCCAAGTGGTGGGGGAAGGTGTGGCGGCGAAAGCAGTTGACAAAATAGGAGGCGAGGAAGAGGAGGCAGAAGCGGGAAACCAAAGGGTGTAAAGGGGCCCCGTGCTGTCGCATCGGAGAAGAGGACGCCGGGAAGCCAAATCCTTCACAGTAAGACCAGAAGAGTCAAACTCAACAGAACAGGAGTTGTCAGCTGTAAAACGATGAATAGAAATAAGGTTGTGAACCATAGAAGGTGCAACAAGAACGTCGTGAAGACGAAAGGAGCCATGAGCGCCGGCGGCACCCACGGACGTGACAAGAAGACACGAGCAATTTGCGACCATGATGCACGAAGGATGAGAAGACGAAGGAGGGTGAACAGAGGAGAGTATACCAGGGTCAGGAGTAGTGTGGTAAGTGGCTCCTGAGTCGGCGATCCAGTCGGGCCCGACAGGAGGTGTCCGGGCCATGGTGCTGAAAGAGCTGGTCAAGGCCGCCGGGTCCCAACCGACAGGCCCGGGCGAGGCACTGGGAGGTGTAGCCCACGGAGACGCAGAGTGAGACCCCAGAGGAGCAGCGAGCATGGTCGCCGGCGGGCACGGCTCACCGCCGGGAGCCTGGAAAGGCCAGATGACCCTCGACCACGGGTTGTGGAAAGAGGCCCAGGCCGCCGGGTCCCAACCGACAGGCCCGGGCGATGCGCCGGGAGGTGGTGCCCACGGAGGTAGCGGAGGAGCACCTGCGAGCATGGGCTGGCGAGTCTCACCGCCAGGACCCCCACCGCGTCTCCCGCCGCGGCGATGGCGGCCGTGACGGCCCCCCCACACCCGCTCGGCTTGGAGGGAGGAGAACCAAGAGAAGACAACGGCGGCGGAGTAGCAGCAAGGGCAGTCGAGGAAGACGAGGACCCCGGCGCGATGTCCTGAAGCTGCGCCACAAGCGGATCGGCCGGATCGGGCCAGAAGACCGCGGTGTGGGACACGCGGGAACCCGCCGAGCCGGAGGAGGTGGCCCCGCCGCCGCGTGAGGCAGGGCATCGGCCGCATTCCGCTCGCGTGCCCACGGGAGAGCCACCGTCCGCATACGGGCCTGCCCTGCCGCGGCAGCCGCCCGGGCAGCGACAATGGCGGCGGCTAGGGCGGAGTCGGGACTCGCTGCGTGGAGGTAAGCCGGTGGCAGAGGCGGCGGGGCGGGGAAGAGAGAAGCGCCCGCGCTGGCCCCAGGCATGCGCGGCAAGGCGGCCATGACCGCGGCGTCCAGCAGGGGCATGCTCAGGCCAGCAGCAGCGGAGGCAGCGGCCCCGGCGTCCGCAGCGCCCAAGCCCGCGGCGGCGCCGGCGCCCAGGGCTGCTCCCGCGATTGCTCCGGTGCCCAGGGAGGGGTTGGGGGCGGCGCCGGCCCCCAGGGCGGCGCTTGGGGCATTGGAGGGGCCGACCAGGGCCGCGCTTGGGCGGCAGACGAGCCCAGGGGTGCGGCCCCGGCGGCGGAGGTCGGCGCGGCGGACGAGCCGAGGGGTGCGCCCTCGACGGTGCCTGCGCCAAGGAGGAGGCGTGGGGCGGCGGCGGACCCCAGGGCGCGAGGGGCGGCGGCGGGGCCTAGGGGAGCGCCCCCGGCGGCGCCCGCGCCCAGGGCGAGGGCTCCCGCACCCGGAGCCGATGCGGCGGCGGCGCCCGTGGGGGCCGCGCCCAGGCCCGAGGCCGCTGTGGCCGGCGCGCCCGCCATGAAAGCAGCGGCGGCGGCGGCGCGTGGGGCGGCGGCGGGGGAGGAGAACCCGCCACCTGCGCCCAGGAGGAGGTGGAGAGAGGGCCGGCCATAGCCGGCAACGGTGGCTGGCGGCGCGCCAGCGGCTCCTGGCGGCTGGGCAGGGAAGGGGAGGGAGGGAGAAGGAAACCCTAGTTCGATACCATGTTGGAATTGTGTTCTCTCATGACATTAGGCTAACCCTAGATGGGTAGCAATACATGTCATACATGGGCCTCGCCACATGGGCCTAATACTCATACTCCAACAAGAAGGGTGGCCCATATGCTCAGTTAATGCAATCATCCTGTCTATTAGCTCCAAATTTGCATGTTTTACTATCTTCTGCAGGACAGTGGTGGTGAACTTGCTGAAGTAAAGGGCGGCATTCAGGAGTGCCTAATCCAAGGTCTCAACACTGGTACATTGGATTTACAAGTCAATGGCTGGGGCCATAAGGTAAGGCTATTGTCTTTAACTTTCCAAAAACAAAAAAAAAACTCATTTCCTTGGAAGCTTGAATGTCATCATGTGGAAGCTGATCGCCTCTATACTTCGTTTCAAATAGGCTGCACTGGACGGTGAGGACAAGGAGATCTACTCAGAAAAAGGTGTGGGCAAAGTTCAGTGGAAACCGGCTGAGAATGGCCGGGCAACCACTTGGTATAAGGTAAGTTGAACCACAAATAGGAGCACTATAGATTTTGGAAACATCAAACATCTATTTCAATTTTGGTTGCAACCCTGGCCCTTGGTGTCACTATGTACACTGCCATGCTAGAGATACTTTGATGAGCCAGATGGAGATGATCCCATTGTACTTGACATGAGCTCAATGAGCAAGGGAATGATTTTTGTGAATGGTGAAGGCGTGGGAAGATACTGGGTCTCATTCCGAACTCTTGCTGGAACTCCTTCTCAAGCAGTGTAAGTCTATAGAGTTAACCTTATTGAGGCAGGTACACTGTTCTTGGCGTACAAGCTTTGCAACAAAAAGTCATTTGATTTCCCACCCCACTGTTCCTTCAGATACCATATTCCTCGTCCTTTCTTGAAATCCAAGGACAACCTCTTGGTTGTCTTCGAGGAGGAGATGGGCAAGCCGGATGGCATCCTCGTGCAGACCGTGACGAGAGATGACATATGCCTGCTGATCTCGGAGCACAACCCGGGACAGATAAAGACGTGGGACACGGATGGGGACAAAATCAAGGTCATTGCAGAGGATCACAGCATGCGCGGCACCTTGATGTGCCCCCCTGGGAAGATAATCCAGGAAGTCGTCTTTGCCAGCTTCGGCAACCCGGATGGCATGTGCGGCAACTTCACTGTAGGCACTTGCCACACTCCCAATGCAAAGCAGATCGTTGAGAAGGTACACGCTTCTTCACGATGATACGTGTTTGTTGAACTACTATATCACATTCAGTCACAAATCACATTTTGGCCTCTTGATTGATACTGACGTGTGGAATGGAATGGACAGGAATGCCTCGGCAAGCCATCCTGCATGCTGCCGGTGGATCACACAGTGTACGGCGCGGACATCAACTGCCAAACAACAACTGGCACACTAGGGGTGCAGGTGAGATGCAGAGGGGGCAAGAAGGGTGCCTGAGAATAACAAGATGGATGCTGCTAATTGACTTTTCAGCTTGTTTGTTTGTTCATCCCTTCGGTTTCGGTTTGGCACTCATGCTTATGACCCATTGGTCTGCCACTGCAATTGAAATGTGATTGGAACATGCTTGATCGGGAACTAACATGAAATGAGTGAAGGGTATGAATAGCTGATCAGACCAAAGATGTGCGTTTCCCCCTCTTTCCTTCTGTGTCGTGTTGTTTTATGTAACCATCACAATATATATAGATGTTGAATAATCATGATTGTAGTATAGATCTTAGAGCATTCCTAACTTTTGACCAAAAAGACTGTTGGAGATTGGAGTTGTAACTTACTGATTGCTTCCTGCAACATGGATATGAGTATTCTGTTTTTTTTTTAAGAGAGAGAGAGAGAGAGAGATGAGTAAAACAATATGCCCTGTTTGGATGCTATCAAATTCTTTACACAAGTAAATAAATTACACTTGTAATCTGTTGCGCACAAGAAAACCATCGGAACACAAATATTTTTTTATACCCCTGGAAATGGCTGTTTGGGTAAAATAGTGAACCATGCGTGTCTGTGGCTACTGAAATTACCATTTGAATTTCAGTAGAATGATAGACAGAGCCCATTCTAGTTTCACCAAACGGCCAGGAGAGTTCGCAAGCCAACATCAAAGCAGCCAGTTCGTTGATGCTAAAAAAATCAAAGCTAAAAATTGAATAGATAAAGGAACCATGGCCGGATAAGCTCGCCGTCTGGCCACGCAGGTTTGCTTAGAGTCCCTGGCACTCGCCCGCGATGCTTGAGGTCCTGAAGCATGGATGCAGCTCAGCGCTGCCATCCGTCGGTCCTCGGCAGATCGAATCGCGAGGCCAGAGTTTCGGCAGTTCTCGACGCCGCATACCATGTCAGACAGTCAGAGGGCCGCCTCGCCAAAAAAACTGAGCCACTCTAGAGCTCTTTTTTTTCATCATAGAAATTTTGTCTCGTAATATCGTACTCCTAAAATTTGTTATTTCATATGATTTTTTCTAGTTTAATTTTGCATCTCAATACATAAGTACATATATGAATGTACTATAGATGTATCAAGTTTCAAAAAAAATGACTAAAGTATGATTTTTGCAATAATTTGCATATTTACAACTAAGATGTGGTTTACATCATATAGTATTTTTCACACCACGCAGCCCATAATCTGCCATCATACTTAGTGTACGGAAGTCTCGTGTCCCAGTCATAAATTACCTCATTTCGTCTCTCTATTTCCCGTTCCCGGCTATCCGTGCCCTAGGATGGCACCATCCAAACGAAATGTTTACGGTAATGCTAGGAAAATCTAAGCCTGGGCAAATTACCCGTTGCCCAATACTTAAGCGCGAATTATCTGAATACGAATCCGAACTACCCGAGACTACCCGAGTACAATTTCGAATACTGATTGCATATACACAAATTAGTTTGGGAAATTCGGTAGCATGTCGCGGTACCCGAACTAGCTGTATTACCCGAATTAAGAGCCCATCAATTCATTAAAAAATCAAGCCCACTACGGCCCAGCAACCAGCATCCAGCTTCCACTTCCGTCGATCACCCCTCGACCCCAAGCGGCCGAGCGGAATCCCCGTCCCGGCGTCCCCGAATCCCCAGGGAAATCCCTTTTCCCTCCAAAAATACTCACTCCTCCCCTTCCGAATTCTCGTTTCCCTCGCATCCTCCATTCCTCCCCCTGCATCTCTCTTCCACCTCGCACACCAGATTCCTGATTCCTCAGCGCCCCGCTGTCCCCCCACACCTCACCCCCAACCATGGCGAGCGCCGCCGACGACCTGGACCTCCTGCTCTCACTGGGCGAGGCCGTCCCGGAGACCCCTCCCGCCTCCCCCCGCGCCGCCGATGGCTCCGCGTGCGACGCCCGCGCCTATACACCACCGAGGGCGGCGCGCCCCGGCGGCACCGACATGTCCGTTTTCCGCAACGCCGTCAAGGATTACCTCGACGCGGCGGCCCCCGAGGCAACATCCCCGCTCGCCAATCGCCCCAAGCGGCCCAAGGCCACCGAAACCCTCGTCGACAAGCACTCCGGCCTCCGCATCAAGCACCTCACGCTCTCGCCCCTTGAGATCAGCAACCGCTTCGCCGACATCCGATTTGTGCGCATCACCTCGCTAAAGTGAGGATCTTTTTTTCCAATTCGCCCCGCTGCGGTCATTCAAGGTCTTTGCTCACCGATTCGTCGTGGGGATTTTTTTTTCTTCCCTTTTCTGTTCCGCCTGCAGGAACTCTGTGGGGAGCGACAGGTTCTCCGGCTGTTGGGCAACCGCGGGCGTGGTGCTGGACAAGGGCGTGCCGCGGGTGAGTGCCAAGGGGAGCAGCTACAGCATCTGGAAGATGGGCGCTCTGGACGAGACCGACGTGTCTCTCTTCCTGTTTGGGGACGCGCACGTCCACTACTCCGGCGCTTCTGTGGGCTCAGTGTTCGCGGTGTTTAATGGCAATGTCCGGATGGACAATGGGGTACTTCTCGCCTGACGGCTGTCATTTTGATTTTCTTAATCGCTTGGTTGATTTGTGCTCAGTGACTCCGTTGTTGATTTGAGGGCGTGTTGGTGATGCTGTTGTGCAGGGCAAAGGGTTCTCTCTGAGTGTTGCTTCAGTGGGGCAGATGTTGAAGCTGGGGGTTGCAGCAGACTTTGGCCTCTGCAAAGGCAAGAGGAAAGATGGGGTGGCGTGCACCATGGGTATAAATAAGTATGTACCTCGACCCTGTGAGAATGTCTTGATATTTCAGTAATCAGTAGTAACTTCATTATCATCAATTCAGTAATGTTGATAGATAACTCTTGATATTTCAGTAATCAGTAGTAACTTCACTATCATCAATTCAGTAACATAGATAGATAAATTTCGGGACAACAATGTACATGGAAGTGATGAGAAGATTTTGTGATCAGTGATTACCACATCACTTCACAGCTATCAGCTCAAAGTGTAATGTGCTAATGCAGCACTTTTTTTTATGAGACTGTGCTTGCCTTCCTGCTGCCATACTTGTACCCTCAGCTAGATGGGGTCTATCCATCCATGTCTTTGCTGTTTTAGACTGCCTAAAGCATCTCCTGTGTATCATGCCTCAATCGTAAGAATTTATTAGAACGCTGTTCTGTGACAGTTCTCTTTCTCTCTTTTCAGGAGTAAAGGATCATACTGCAAATTTCATTCGTCGGTAAGGATATAACCATCAACATTCATCAACTTGTATTGAGAGATGAATATGCATGCTACATTATTTCATCATGCTTTCAGCAACTTGTATTAAGAGATGGATATGCATGATACATGATTTCATCATGTTTCTTTCTAGCAGAAAACATCACAAAAGTACACTACTGGCAGAGTAGAGCTTAAGGGCGGGTAAGTAAAACCTTAAAAGGAGTAGGCTAGGACTTTCCTTAATGATCCCACTCCTTACGCTCTTTTGTTGGTTGATTGATATAATTGCTACAAGTATCTTCTTGTGCCATGCCATTCTTGATTATATACAAGTGATTTTTCCCCATGAATCTTTTCAGAAATTTCAAATTTGCTTCCAAACTTAGATCTGAAGGGATTTACATGGTCAATCCTTCCTCAGAACGGCCCAGTCCAAGAAATTCATTCCAACCAGTGAAAGTAATGTCAATCGATGGGCTAAAGAGGGCTTTAAGGTATGTAAAGCACTATTTTATCTTTAATCGATGTGTTTGGCTAGTATAGTGGTTGTTAAGTTGGTCACCGTTCCCCCCTTTCTCTTTGATAAAAAAGAGAAGTTCAATGTTGATTGGACCATATTGTGAATGTACAAATTTTGATGCCATATATAATGCACGTAACATTTCACTAGTCTGTATTCACTCAATTCTGGTTGGTGTATGACCACCAAAAATGATTACCGTTGTGTTTCTTAAAAAACCATTTATTCATGGTCATTTCACCCTTGTGGTATATGAAGGTTGTCAATTGTCATTGA
>CM041631.1:16365472-16403571 GCA_023333625.1 Bothriochloa decipiens | reverse complement strand
GCTTTCTCTGATGGATTCAGAATATTTTATTCTATTCACTGTATATTTCTTTTGCGCTGGCTGTTGCGCTGGCTGTTTTTGTCTCGAAAAATTTCAGGGGATATGGTATGGTCTTCCACACCCGAATGATTAATGTTACAAACATTAATCAAAACTCTGGCACGTGTGTATATTATTATATATTATTCTTCCCCGGACCAAATTGTTGATAAACCTTATCAACATAGGGAATATATTCATTGATATTGATCACAGCCTGCCTAGATTTTTCTTATTTAGTCAATATCTTCTTCAATGTCTGAATCATCAGGCTGGCATATTTCATGAAGAGACAATAAATCTCTGTATTCTTTTCTTATATCACATTCTTCAACATAATTGGGCTTAATCAATATTCCAATCCCTCGTTGTTCAACATAGGGAATATATTTCTCGATATTGGTTTGGAGACTTATTTATTTCAATATTCATAATATTAGAATCTATCATTCTGATATATATATATATATATAATCCTACAATATATTTATTTCTTGACACTACAAAAGACCAGATTGCAAAACAAAAAATTCTGCAATAATGAATAATAAACTATTACAGCTTATCATAAAGCATAAGTAGATAGGTGCAAACAACTCTAATTACAAAGCGAACAATTTCAAATCCATAGGCATCCTCACAAAACGTAGGATACAAATAGAAGTTCCACATATAGGATAAAAGAAGACCATATATCTAAGAGAAGTTGATCCCAGTTTACATCCCAAACGATTGAAGCGTAAATAAACCAAGCTCCTGATCTAATGTATGATAGTCAAGCACATGGTAACTTTTGGTTGTTGCGGGTAACGACAAGATACATACATGACAGGGCAAAAACTACCAATATACATATCATTCACAACATGGATGAACCATGAGAAGGCAATGATTTCAAGCAATGAACAAATATCCAAAACAATATAAGCACAGTTATGTCAGTTCTATAACAAATGAATCGTCATTTCCTGCTACCATATCGTGAAAAGCAAATTTCACAGTTTATGCCAGTCCTGCAACAAATGAATTCCAAATATTGCAGAAACATTAGACATAGGGTAAACTATCTCAAGCATCACCAGGCAATTCCAAATATAGTGTGGCATTGACAAAAATGTGGGGGATTCAATGCCTACTCAAATTCGTAAGATAATAAAACAGCATGGTAACCAATTACTGCATAGAGCAAATCCAATTACACAAAAGTAGTTTACGCCCAGCAAATTAGCAGTTATCTAGAAACAACAGCAACACAAACACAGAATTTAGGGTTTAGGATTTAGGCATCTAATCTTAATTAACCAAGCAGCAGCCTTTAACAGTTCGCACAAGCAGATCGAGGCAGCAAATTTTAACATTCGCACAAGCAGATCGAAGCAGCAAATTTTAACATTTCGCACAAGCAGATCCAAACAACAATCGGTTGGAGAGAGAATAAGTGGGATGGCCTCACCAGAATCAGGTCAAAGAGGGTGGCCTGGTCAATCTTGACGAACTCGGCATCGAAGGTCTTGAGCTCATCCTCCGATGTCTTGTTGGTCGCTACAGTCGGCTCCGCGGCGTCACCACCTTCGGCGCCGCCGGCGCGCGCCGCGGCGTGCTTCCTGCAGTAGACGATGACCTTGGCGAGGATGCTGGAGTTGACGTTGGGCAGCGGGATGTCGTTGTCGGCGCAGCTGTCCTCGATCATGTTCCCGATGGTGCGCGACTCCCTCGCCGCCGACTCCTCCACCTCGAACTTCTCGAGGTCGCTGCTGATCAGCGTCAGCATCTTCTCCTTCCCGGCCCCCGCCGCCGTTGCAGCCACTTCCGCCGCCGGCGCAGCCACTTCCGCCGCCATCGATCCGACCGCTGGGTGGGGACTACTGTGGTGGTGTGTCTCGAAAGGGGAAAACCGCTTCAGAGGAAACCCTAGCGGCGGAAGCGAAAGCAATTGTGGGAATGGGACGGGTGCGCGTGCGGCTTTTATAACGGCCGCCGCGGCGGGAAGGGTCTAGAAGACCATTTCCTGGGCTGGGCTGTGCTGTTTCTTCTTTTGACGGGTTCTTTTGGTGGTAGTGGGCCTTTTGGGTCTTATATTTAAGTTGCTTCCAACTGAGTTCTTCCATTTCTGAAAAAAAAAACTGAGTTTCCTCCATTTCAAAAAAAATAAGTGAGTTTCTTTCAAAACTCAGTATACATCTTAAAATAGAATTAATTACATCGCGAGTTGTTCTAAGCATATGTTTGCGTTCATTCGGGCTCCGTACCTTTAGCATTATTTGTTTTTTTAGTAGGTTGCGGTCTGGTAGCTTCCGTCCAGTTTCACATACCTCCGGCATCTCCGGGATTTCCTATGTAAAAGTTCGGCAAAAGACCACCTTGACTCTCAGTAATTACCAGCTTGACACTCAGTAATTATGTGAGAAACTGACGTTAAAGAGTAACTACAACTCAAATGAAAAAGTCTCGGAACACAAAACTAAAATTCTTTGAAACTGGGGGATAATAATTAAAACATATATGTTGGCAACACAGAAGGTATCAAGAGCATGGTGCCGCTCTAGCGTTGCTTCGCCGGATTCCGGACGAGAAGGAGTCGACCCTGAAGTGGTGCCGGAACGCCGAGATGAACTCATCAGCCCGCTTGTTCACCTCCTCCGCGTTGCCGGCCGCATCCTCATCAGCCGCCACCTCCTCCTCCATCACCGCCGCCGCCGTCTCTATCGGCTCGTCCGTCGTGACGACCAGCGCCATGCAGCAGCCACCCGCAACGGCAGCCTCGGCCGCCGTTCGCTTCTTGCTGCTCCTCCTCTTGGCCCTCCTCGCGGCGTCTCCCCGCGCCGCCGGCGCCTCCCGTTCGTCGCCCGCGGCGGCGCCCGCAGACGACGATGCCGCCGACGACGCTGCCGCTCCCCGGCGCCGCGGCTGCACGGACGCCACGACGATGGACGCGATGATGACGTTGAGGAGCAGGAACAGCGCGGGCGACGGCACCGAGAGCGACGCGGGCCACCACCACGGCGCTCCTACGGCTACGGGGACAGCCGGCGCCACCAGCCTCTTAACGCCCGACACGAGCAGCGCCGCGGCCGCCGCGGCCAGCGCGGCCTCCACGAGCTCCTCCTCCCTCGGCCTCGCCTTCTTCCCCTCCGCCATCGGATCGACACTCCCCCTCAGCTCAGGGCTCAGCTCGCTCTCCCTACTAGCCCTGCGCTCTGTTTCGCCTCCGGCAGCCCCCTCCTGCTCTGCTTTGCCGTGGAGCTAGGCAGGTAGCAGCTATATGGGCAGCTCGGCTGCTTTTCTACCGTGCTTGCAACCATTGTTCGGGCGCGAAAAGGTCTCAGCTGGGCAATCGATCGATGGGCGCGGAGGTGTCGTCGCCGTCGCGCCTGCGTCTGCCGTGCCGACAGCCACGCAGCCACGCAGGAATGCAGCCCGTGGTGATGGCTGTCGGGGAATTTGCTCCGACAATGGCAGAATATTTTCGTTCCTGCAGAGGCAGAGCCCGCCACCGCCGCTAGTGCTTGGCAAGATCTGAGACGGTGCCCACGGCAATGGCCGGCACCAACAGCTGGCACTGCAGTCTGCAGGGCCACTCATGGTATGGTCTCTGACGACAGTGAAATTGGATGAACATCTCATGGTATGGTCTCTGACGACAGTGAAATTGGATGAACATGAGGACGCTCGCGTATGTTTAACCTGCTCGAAAGCAGGCTTAATTGATTGAATTTTTTAACATGTTTGATTGTTTGAATTAACGAGGGAGCGTGACTTGTATGGCTCTATTGTTTTTTGTTTACGAGTAATACTGTCACGGTAAAGCTAGCTTGCGAAGTAGCACGCTTGAGGCTCGTGCGTTTTCATTTGTCCCGTGCGCGTGCTTGGCGGTCTGCAACCAGAATGATGACCTTTCCCTCGGTTTGCATTTTGCAGTAATCATGCCATCAAAAAGCACAGCATGAGCCTACTGAATAACTCTGGTTTGTTTATATGGAGGATAACCCCACTTACCTCATGCATACTTCAAACTGATGTCAATATTCCAATTCTACCAAAACATTGGGTTTTTACGAGTTTTGAACCTAGCTGTTGCCTTCAACTCAATGAAGTAATAACTTTCAACTCGCTAGGATCAAACCAGTCATGTTCGCTTCAACTTATCAACCATGGCACAAATTGTTGTAAGAAAAATCATGGTACAAATTTTGAATTCTACCAAATCCTTGGATCTACGGGAAGTATACGAATAGTATAGAAAATTTCGATTTTTATGCTATATATGGGAAAAAAATGTTGAAAACTTAATGTGAGTTTGGTTTGAGAGAGAGAGAGAAAGAGAAATAGGTAAGACGATCCTCTATTCTAGTCCTAGGCTTTTGATAGTGAGTTTATGTGGGTTTGATGTCATAAATTTTGGGAAATATTCTATAATTATTTCGGTCAAAGCTATCCTCAGTGGATGAGCTCATCATCTCACAATGCTCCTCTCCTCCCTCCCGCCCTCCCTCTCATGTTTGGCTGCAGTGGGCCAATTAATTGGGTGCTAAGGATTCTTTATTTTTACGTGAATTCCACCTTATAGGCTGCACATTATGGAAGACAAAATAGTAAAGGACCATTAATGTTAGGTCTTCTCCCTATGGACTGGTTTTGCCATATACATTGAGCTTGATGTCACACCACCATTTGGCTAGTGTTATTGTTTTCCTCTCTTGCCGCCATTTGGCTAGCCGTGCATGCGAAATCATCCAATGCATGTGCCCGCTGCATATAATAGTTGGAAAAGAAAACTACACATCTCTAATGTCTTAGTTTTCGTATGCACACGTAGTATACATTTGTTGTAGGTGCCCGTGGTTTCTTTTTCAATCCAAAGAGGGTTGGGCTATCTTTTGAGCCTAACCAAACTATAATAATCCCTTTAAAATTCATATGGTTTCAAATCATTTTCTTTGTCATTGTATTCCTACATATTTTTTATGGTTTTTAGTTCTCAAAAAAGAATTATGGTTTCTATTGGTGTTCTCATTTATTCCAAAAAAAAAAAAGAGTAGGAGCCTATGTTTTTTTGGACGCCGGACTTTTGTTCCAGGCTTGGTTATAAATTTAGTGGCAGTGAAGTGGACAATGGACATTGCTTTTGATCTATGGCAGATTTCACAAAATCAGTCGGTACCCAAGGCAGGCAGTGAAGATGAAATGTAACGTTGATGGAGCTTTCTATGAATATCAGCGGCATGGGGCGACAGGCGCTGTTATATGCAATGCTGCTGGGAGTTTTGAGATGGGTCGAGCACAATGGTATGAGCATGGGCTTGATGCACTTACGATGGAGGTGCTCACTTGCCGAGATGGCTTGATCATGGCGCAACAGAAAATCTAGTTAGAGATCGACTGCCAAGACTTGGTGCATTTATGAAGTGATGAAAAGAGTCAGAGATCCGTTGTGTGTTCAATCCTGCGGGAGATCCGGGATTTGAGTTTGCTTTTTGAGGAGTTCAAAATTTCCACCGTTACTAAATTCTAACAGTTTTGCAAATAGACTTTACATTTTTATTTTTACAAAAAAAAATCTACGAGACTCCTATCAACAGTTTTGTAAATAAGCTGTGTATTTTTGTTAACTTGGCAAAATTCTGAGATGGATTGATATATATGCAAGCTTACGATCGGCTTGGCATTCCGTCTCACGCACTACTCCTGCGCTTGGTCTTCCCTTCCGCACAGCCGTGTTTCCTTTTTTGGATTTTGATAAGTCAATTTTATCAAATTGTTAGAGATAACATTTTTTTCTCCTCCTCATATTGATTTGAGAGTTGACAAACCATATGTTTTGTCAAACAAAAAATACAAAACTGATAGAGTTGTTCTGATAGAGTAGCACATACGTCGGCTAAACAGGTCACCGATAGAGATAGTGCACAGTTCGGGTGGTACCATATTGTCAATACCCTGGAAACGGGTACCCCAGACCCCTGGCTTACCAAACTAAAACCCCGAGAAATCAGCATCTTGACCCCTCCGATAACCTCCCGCGCTAACGTACGAAGGCCCATAGGCTGAGACGTATCGGACTGGCCCGCGAACGAACAACGACGGCCCAAAACCAAAGCCTGCTCGAGAGGCTACCGAACGGACTAGTACTGTATAACCGAAAGGTTACCGAACGGACCAGTACTGTCCACCCGAGAGGATACCGAACGGACTAGTACTGTATACGCGAGGGTACGATTCGAGCGACCCCTCGAGGACGAAACTTCATCCTCCGAACGAGCCTGCCCTCGAGGACGTAACTTCGCCCAGCGAACGAGCCTCCCCTCGAGGACGGAACTTCGCCCGGGCGAATGGGCAGCCCTCGAGGACAGTGCACCCCTCGGCCACCAACTCCCCCGTACGGATCCGAGCGCATTTAATGCGATCTATCTACCCCCGCCTAACCGCATGGCCAAAGTTACGGTAACAGTTACAGGCGTGGTGGTCAAATCTACTTTTACCGCCCATACCCCAAAAACCCGCAAGTCATATTACGTTGTTGCGCCATACCGAGCGTTGTGCCACGACCTGCACCACCTCGAGACGTATAAACTAACGTGTTTTCTGGGATTCGGTCTTATCCAGCGAAGCTCGACCTCCTTGGCACGACACCCTCGGCTCCGGCCAAGACCCTCGACCGTCGCCCCTCGACTTCACCGAGCGAACCCTCGAGCTGAACTTCAACAACTCCCGACGCGACGGCTGTAGGGCCTCCCATACCGACGTACATCACAACAGCGACACCGACGTGATCGGCCTCAACGTCGTACGTCATCAGTGTCATACGAACTCGAAATACATGTACACCTGTGCCCCTCCTTCATCTATAAAAGGAGGCGCCAGGGCGTTAGAGAAAGGGACCGGACTCCAAATCAAGAGGATCTAGAGCATAGAAACATTAAGGCCCTAGATAACAGAGCGACACCGTGAGCCTGTGCAAGGTCGAGAGCAAGGCGTCCGAACGCCCCAACTCCACCTCACACTCCTCACACCTGCTTGTATTTTCCCCTGTACTAGCACTTCGGTGCAAGATAACATGAATCATCCTCCCCCCGCTGGACGTAGGGCCTTCTTTGCCCGAACCAGGATAAATTATTGTGTCCTTCTTGCATCACCCACCGGATTAGGGAGCACGCGAATACAATATTACTCGTTGGTGTTAACCCCTCGAGGGTCAGAACACCGACAGTTGGCGCGCCAGGTAGGGGAGCCACGTGTCACTAACAATTTCCCGCCATTTTTTCGGATGGGCGATTTCGTTTCACCACTTCCGCACGGTACGGTGATCTGGTTCGGGAGCCTGGAGTTCATGACCCTCGGCCAGGGCTACGACATGACCCTGCTCTCGGTCAGTGACCCGAACGGAGGTCGCGGTACACCCCCACGCTCATGGGGAGCCGCTCGCCAGTCTCATGACCACGCTTCCACATCTAGAAGGAGGCACGATCGGCGCCGTCATCGCCGTCAACCCAAGTCAAGAAGGGTCCCCGCCGCTTTCTCCACGCCCCTGACCGGAGATGAGAAACCTCTTGTTGAGGGAGTATCTGATCCGAGTTTAGAGGCAGAGGGCCAATCGGCAGGATCCCAGCACAACCCTGACTCCACCTTCACCGTGTGCTCGTCGGGGAAGTGCGACGAAACCCCCGCTCGATCGAGCTCGCTTCCGCACGGGCTGTTCGAGCGTCGTCGGTGGTCTTCGTCCGACTCCAACAATCCCACGACGACGACTACGACAGCAACCCACTCCAACACGAGCACATTGGAGGACCGCCCAGACACCCTTCTCCGCGCGATGACGGACGTGGGGACTGTCACACCGGCCTCCGAGGGTTTGGCTTTCGCAAGAGCGCCCGGCCCCCGGAGGTACACCGTCGGCACACTCCGACGGTGGCTGCAGGAGGAGGCGCGGGGGCAATTCCCCGTCTTCTACTGCGGCGACCCTGACTCTGACTCTGATCACTGGGATCCTACCCGAGAGTGCCTCCACATCGATGGTGGCGTCGATTCCGATCAGGAAACCATCGATCCAGCGGCCGCGGCGTCTACCGTCGTGGTGAGAGACGCTCCCCCCAGAGCAGGGGACCAACAACCAGACGCACCCCGAGAAGCGTGCCCTCGTCCTGGCGAGCAGGACGCGCAGATGGCACAGATTCGGGAGTTGCAGGCGAAGCTCGCCGACGAGCAGGAACGCTTGCGCTTACTCGAGCTGACCCTCGAACAAGAGCGGCGACCGCTCGGTGGTAGAGCCCGAGCCAGGGCTCGAGAGGTCAACCGGCAGATCATCGAGGAAGGAGCACCCGAGCAACCCGTCCACCGTTATCCCCGAGCAAGCCAGAACGTTGTTGCAGCGGCTATGCTCCTTCGCAATATGCCCGCACCGTCCAACTCGCAAGCTCGGCGGATACAACGCGAGGTCGAGGATCTCCTCCAAGTTGCTGCTGCCCAACAAGCCGAGAGCTCAGCCTCGAGGCGTCAAGGAGCTGCCTCTGAGCCTCAGGTCGAGCCCTCCCGGCCCGAGAGGGAGGGCTCGGTCGATCAGGGGGCGGCCCCCCGACAGAAGAAGAACCCGGCCCGAGAGCCTATCAACGATGACCGCGCTCCCCGCGACGCGCGCCTCGACATTGTCGACAACCGCAGACGCAAGCACGGGGATGCCAAGGATCGAGGGTACAGCGCCCATCGAGGAGGGCGTTACGACAGCGAAGAAGACCAACAGGCCCCAGAGCCACCGGGCCCCCGGGTCTTCAGCAGGAGGATCCGCTGCGCCCAGCTTCCCGACAAGTTTCGACCCCCCACGAGCCTCGTCAAATATAACGGCGAAACCAATCCTGAGCTCTGGCTAGCCGACTTCCGGTTGGCTTGTCAGGCGGGCGGGGCGCGTGACGATCACGCCATCATACGTCACCTTCCCCTGTTCCTGTCTGACACCGCGCGTAGGTGGCTCGAGGAGCTTCCCCCCGACCAGATTCGCACTTGGACCGACCTTGTCCGTATCTTCGAGGGGAATTTCAAAGGTACTTACGTGCGTCCCGGAAACTCCTAGGAACTGCGCAACTGCAAGCAAAAGCCAGGGGAGTCTCTCCGCGACTTTGCTCGACGATTCTCCAAGCTCCGCACCGAGCTGCCCCACATCTCCGACCTCGACGTCGTTCTAGCGTTTGTTGCGGGTACAACCTGCAAGGACCTAGTTCGCGAGTTAGGGCGTAACCGCCCCGACACCGTCGACGAGCTTATGGATGTGGTCGCCAACTATGCGGCTGGCGAAGAGGCCGTCGGCGCCTTCTTCAGCGACGTGAAGGACAAGGGAAAAACACCGGTAGCCGACAACGCCGGAGGCTTGAGCAAAGGGTCAAAGAGAAATAACAAGAAGAAGAAAAATCAACAAGGCAAGTGGGAGGCTGCAGAAGATGATCTCATCGCTGCAACCGAACGTAAAAGACCTCGAGGTCCCCCCGCACCCCCCGAGGGCGCCATCTTCGACAAAATGCTCAAGGAGCCCTGTCCTTATCACAAGGACGGGGCAAGGCATAAGCTTAAGGACTGCCGCATGCTTCGAAGGCACTTCGAGCAAGTGGGCGTGAAGAGAGGTGACGACAAGAAAGACCAAGGCGGCGATGAGGGAGACAACGGGGAAGACGGAAAATTCCCCGAAGTCTATGACTGCTACTTGATCTACGGGGGGCCCTCGACCCAGCTCACGCCCCGACAGGGTAAGCGGGAGCGTCGAGAGGTCTTCTCCGCTCACGTCGCGACACCTCACTACCTCGACTGGTCTGATGCGCCCATCACGTTCGACCGCGATGACCATCCGGATCGAGTCCCCAACCCCGGGGCCTATCCGCTCGTCATCGACCCGATCATCATCAACACCCGCCTCTCGAAGGTCCTCATGGACGGCGACAGCAGCCTAAATGTCATCTACCTCGAGACCCTCGACCTCCTGGGAGTCAGGAGGCACCAACTCCGACCCAGTACCGGGGGGTTCCATGGCGTCGTGCCAGGGAAGAAGGCTTTCCCCGTCGGCCGTATCGAACTTCCTGTCTGTTTTGGCACCCCTGCCAACTTCAGAAAAGAGACCCTCACCTTCGAGGTGGTTGGGTTTCACGGAACGTATCACGCCATCATCGGCCGACCGGGCTACGCACAGTTCATGGCGATGCCGAACTACACCTACCTCAAGCTCAAGATGCCAGGACCCAAAGGCGTCATCACGGTCGCCTCCTCCTACGAGCACGTGTACGACTGCAATGTCGAATGCGTCGAATATGGGGAGGCCGTCGAGCAAAATGCCATGATAGCCGCGACCCTCGAGCACCTCGCCGACGAGATGCCAGATCCCAAGCGACATGCCGGCAACTTCGAGCCAGCACAAGACACCAAGAAAGTCCCCCTCGACCCGAGCTTCCCATGCGAGAAGGTGCTAACGATCAGCGCCAACCTCGAGGACAAATAGGAAGTCGTGCTCGTTGACTTTCTCCGCGCGAACGCCGATATGTTTGTGTGGAGTCCTTCGGATATGCCGGGCATACCGAGGGAAGTCGCTGAGCACGCCTTGGAAATCCGGGCCGGGTCCAGACCGATGAAGCAACGCCTGCGCCGCTTCGACGAGGAGAAGCGCAGGATCATCGGCGAGGAGGTACACAAGCTTTTGGCGGCTGGATTCATCAAGGAAGTTTATCACCCCGAATGGTTAGCTAATCCTGTGTTAGTTAAGAAAAAGAATGGAAAGATGCAGATGTGTATTGACTATACTAGTTTAAACAAAGCATGTCCCAAAGTTCCGTTTCCTTTACCACGCATTGATCAAATTGTCGACTCTACTGCGGGGTGTGAAACCCTCTCGTTCCTCGATGCTTATTCCGGCTACCACCAAATTAAGATGAAAGAGTCCGACCAGCTCGCGACTTCCTTCATCACACCTTTTGGCGTGTACTGCTACGTGACAATGCCCTTCAGCCTCCGAAACGTCGGGGCAACGTATCAGCGGTGTATGCTACATGTCTTCGGTGAACACATAGGCGACACGGTCGAAGCCTACGTCGATGACATCGTGGTCAAGTACAAAAGAGCGGACAACCTCATCCGAGACCTCGAAATCACGTTCGGGTGCCTTCGAGCCAAAAACATAAAACTCAACCCCGAGAAATGTGTCTTCGGAGTGCCTCGGGGCATGCTCCTCGGATACATCGTCTCCCAGCGTGGGATCGAGGCCAACCCCGAGAAGGTGGCGGCCATCACGCGAATGGGGCCGATTCAGGATCTCAAGGGCGTGCAGAGGGTCATGGGCTGTCTCGCGGCCCTCAGCCGCTTCATCTCACGTTTAGGGGAGAAGGCCATGCCTCTGTACCGTCTCTTGAAAAAATCCGAGCGATTCACATGGACCGCGGAGGCCGAGGGGGCCCTCGATGAACTCAAAGCCTAGCTGATGTCCACTCCGATCCTCGTCCCTCCTCGATCAGCAACGGCGACTGAACCGCCTGAGCCCCTCCTCCTCTATGTCGCCGCAACCACCCAGGTGGTCAGCGTGGCCATAGTGGTGGAGAGGCAAGAGGAAGGACGCGCCTTGCCAGTCCAACGGCCAGTTTATTTCGTCAGCGAAGTGCTTTCAGAAACGAAAATCCGTTACCCACAGGTGCAGAAGCTGCTCTACGCCATCGTCCTTACGTGTCGCAAGCTCCAACATTACTTCCTCAGCCACCCGGTTACTGTGGTATCCTCATTCCCCTTGGGGGAGATCATCCATAACCGGGAGGCCACTGGAAGGATTGCCAAGTGGTCGGTCGAGCTAATGGGCGAGACCATCGCCTACGCACCACGGAAGGCCATCAAGTCTCAAGTGCTGGCGGATTTCGTCGCCGAGTGGACCGACACTCAGTTGCCACCAGTCCAAATTCAAGCCGAGCTGTGGACGATGTACTTCGATGGGTCACTCATGAAGACAGGAGCAGGCGCGGGCTTGCTCTTCATTTCACCCCTCGAAGTCCACATGCGCTACGCCATTCGCATCCACTTTGCCGCTTCTAACAATGTCGCGGAGTACGAAGCACTTGTCGCCAGATTACGAATCGCCCTTGAACTCGGGGTCCGACGCCTTGACGTTCGAGGCGACTCGCAGCTAATCATCGACCAAGTGATGAAGGCCTCGAGCTGCCACGACGCCAAGATGGAAGCATACTGCAACGAAGTGCGCAAGTTGGAAGACAAATTCCACGGCCTCGAGCTTAGTCATATCGCTCGACGATACAACGAAGCCGCGGATGAGCTCGCGAAAATCGCATCGACTCGAGGTACAGTCCCTCCGGACGTGTTCTCGAGGGACCTCTTCGAGCCCTCCGTCGATTTGGGCTCGGGGGCTTGCACTACGCCCTCGAAGCTCCACCCCATGACCTCGATCGGGGCCCCCTCGACCGGGGCCCAGGTCATGGAGATCCAGGAGACATATCCTCCGTCGAACCTGCCACCGGATTGGCGAGCCCCTTTACTCAACTGCCTCGTTCGGGGAGAACTTCCGGAGGACCGGACCGAAGCTCGACGGATCACGCGACAGGCCAAGTCCTACGTCATCTACGGTGACGGCAAGGAACTCTACAGGCGAAGCCCCTCAGGTGTTCTTCAGCGCTGCATTACCATCGAGGAAGGCAGGAGGCTCCTCGAAGACATACACTCGGGAGCCTGCGGCCACCACGCAGCACCAAGGACCCTCGTAGGCAATGCTTTTCGACAGGGTTTCTACTGGCCGACCGCCGTTTTCGACGCCACGAACATCGTCCGCTCGTGCAAAGGGTGTCAATTCTACGCCAAGAAGACGCACCTCCCAGCTCACGCCCTACAAATGATCCCCATCACCTGGCCGTTTGTGGTCTGGGGGCTCGATCTTGTGGGGCCTCTCAAAAGGACAACCAAAGGGTACACGCACTTGCTCGTTGCCGTCGACAAGTTTACCAAATGGATCGAGGCCTGGCCCATCAGCAACATCCGCTCCGAACGGGCGGTCGAGTTCTTCACCGACATCATCCATCGCTTCGGGGTCCCGAACGTCATCATCACCGACAACGGCACGCAGTTCACCGGTAAGAAGTTCTTGGATTTTTGCGATCGCCATCACATCCATGTGAATTGGTCCGCGGTTGCACATCCTCGAACTAACGGCCAGGTCGAGCGCGCCAATGGCATGATTTTGCAGGGCCTCAAGCCAAGGATCCTCAAACACCTCGGCAAGCACGAAAAAAAATGGGCCGTGGAGTTGCCATCGGTCCTATGGAGCTTAAGGACAACACCTAGTCGAGCCACGAGGTTCACCCCATTCTTCTTGGTCTATGGGTCCGAGGCCGTCCTCCCCACTGACCTCGAGTATGGTTCCCCTCGACTAAAGGCGTACAACGAGCAAACCAATGAAGAAGCCCTCGCAAACGCCGTCGACCAGGTCGAGGAGGCTCGAGACATGGCGCTGCTTCACTCCGCGAGGTATCAGCAAAAACTTCGACGCTACCACGACAAGCACGTGCGCTCGAGGGACCTCCAAGTTGGAGACCTCGTCCTACGTCGACGGCAGAGCAACAAAGGACGTCACAAGCTGACGCCGCCATGGGAAGGTCCATACGCCGTAGCTGAGGTGCTAAAGCCCGGGACGTACAAGCTCGCTAACGACAAAGGCGAAATCCTCACCAACGCGTGGAACATCGAACAGCTACGTCGTTTCTACCCTTAGGGCACCAGTGCCCTTGTACATTCTCGCATGTCTTGTACATTTCCGCATGACAAATATAAGGACTACTTTCAATTATAAGTTCAAACTCGTTATTGTACATGCAAGAGGTAGCCTCGACCCTGTCTCACCAGAGTCGAGCCTCCCTCGGGGGCTAACGGGGGAGAACCCCCTAAGTTCCTAAAAATACGAACGATTTTTTCGCACGCCTCCCTTTTTGCTTCCCAACTAAGTTGACAACGCCTCGGACTCCCTAGGGGTCGAGGGCTGTCGAGCCGGAGCTCTCCTACGCTTCCGGGCTATGGTACCTCCACTCGCTCCCCCCTCGAGGGATACGAGTTCACGTCGAACGCTCAGTCGGAAAGCAAAAAGTGAGGCGAGAAAAACTCGAGCGCTTCTTCTTTCTCACACCTCGATACGCTTCGCGACTAAGTAGAAAATGCCTCGAACTCCCTTGGGGTCGAGGGCTGTCGAGCCGGAGCTCTCCTACGCTTCCGGGCTACAGTACCTCCACTCGCTCCCCCCTCGAGGGATACGAGCTTGCGTCAAAAACTTAGTCAAAAAAGCAAAGTCTAGGTGAGAAGAAAGCAGAAAAGGTTCGAAAGTAAAAGGACACATCACATTACGATAGATGTATTAATGTCCAAAAAGGGCTTTCGAAGCCACATTGAATATAAGTTACAAAAAAGTAATTCATTACATGGGCACCCTCGCCCAGTCTTGCCCTACAGGCTTGCCCCGTCACCGCCCTCCTCGACGTGGTACCCTCCATCCGCGGGGGGGGAGGACTTCGCCCTCGAATAACTTCGCCAGCTCTCCCCCCCGGCCTCTCGGCGTCGTTGATGAGCCCTCGGCAGCACTCCTCATTCTCGGCGTCGGTCTTCGAGATGTCAGGAACAAAGCCTTGGGCCACCACGTTCATATCAAAAATGAAGCCGGAGGAGACCACTGCAAGCGCCCGCTTCACGCCAGTGTGAAGCGCCTCCCGCACGCGATCGCGAAGGGTGGCATCGAGGTAGTAGATCCGGTCCACGAGCGCGGCACCCGGGATGTCTTCTTTGGCACCCTCGACGGGCCCGACCTCCCAGAGGGCGCAGAGCCCATCGAGGGCAACCCGGAGCCGACCAAGAAGCGCCCCCTCCGCCGCAAGGCTCTCCTGCAGCGCCTTGGCGGCGGTCTGGGTTGCAAGCAGCTCGGACTCGACGCCTGAAACACAAAGCAAGAATTAGATAAACCATACGAAAAGAACAAAGATCAAAAACCCTTTGAGGAACTCACCAGCACAGCGAGTCTCGAGGGCGTTGTGATCCCCCAGCACGGCGTCGCGCTCCCCCCGAGCCTCGTCCCGCTCCCGCTGGGCCTCTTTGAAGGCTCGGGTCACCTCCGTCTTCTCGAAGCGGAGGGTCTCGAGGGCGCCACCAGCTAGCATGATGGCCTGCTCCTTGTCCTGGAGGGTGGCCTTCATTGCCCCGAGCTGGGTTTCCAGGTCGGCGGCACGGCTCTTCTCCTCCTGGACCAAGGCGGAGAGGGCGTTGCACGTGGCAGAGACTTCAGCGAAGCTGGCCTCGAGCGAACGGATGCGCTCCATGGAGCTCTGAGCCTCCGCCATGAGCAGCTCGACGCGCTCCTAGGCTCGGACCCTCTCGACCCCTGGCCTTCTCCGATTCGGCTTTTGCCGCGTCAGCCTCCTCCCTGGCACGCTCGAGCTCCCCCTCAAGGCGGGCGGCTTCCCCTCGAGTGGCGTCGAAGTCCGCCTTCGCCCGGGCGGCCTCCTCTTTGGCTTTGGTGGTTTCCTCCCTGGTCTGCTTCAGCTCCTCCTCAAGCTCGGCCACCCTGCTCTGCGCAGAGCGGCCAGCCTCGAGTTGGCGAAGCACTTCCTCTCGGCTGTTGTGCGTTTCGTGGAGGAAGACTGACTTGGAGTAGGACCGCCTCCGCGCCACCCGGGGACAGGAAATCGAGGGTTAAGGCATCCCATACGAAAAAAAACTATATACGGCTTAACACTGCGACTCACCGTGAGGTTCCGGTCAAGGCCTTCGGCGAGCTCAACGCCCAGTTTCAGCAAGTGCCGCAGCCACGCCCGGGACCACTCGGCCTCCTCCCAGCACTCGACCTCCGCTGGGTCGTTCATCTCGATCCCCGGAGCGCTGGAATCGCCGAGTTCCCGGAGCACAATGCGCTCCTTGCCCCAATGCGGAAGGACCATCTTGACCTTGGCTCGCGCCAAGGACTCGATCTCCTCCACCACATCGCCCAGAACGCCGTAGCCCACGGCCAACTCCCCCGGGATGTGGAACTCCAACGCGACGCGAGCACTCCTCAGCCCGGGGTCGGATGTCGACCTCCTCAGCATGCCAGAAGCCGCCGTCTCCTCCGGCTACTCCGTCGACGGTTGTGGCGCCTGATCCGATGCTGCTTCCGGCACCGTCGGAGGCAGGGAGGTGTGGAGGCCGTCGCTTCACCCAACGCCACGACTTGTAGCGCCGGTGGGACCACTGTCGGCGCGTCTTCCGCCGGGCTCGGTACCAAGGCATCCTCCGGTTGCGCCCCCGGCAACCGCGGGACCGTCGACGCCTTCGACGCCGTTTCTTGTTTGGCCAGCAACTCGTCCAAAGTAATCACGGACACCCATTGTTTGGGCAGTCCGGAAGTCGCTTCCGCCTCAGACGTCTCGGGCGGTTGCTGCGCCGGCGGGTCCAGCAGCGCCGCATCCCTCGGCGGCGTCTGCTGCGCCTGCTGATGCTGGGGCTGGCCCCTAGTTTTTTCCTCCTCCTGCTGCGGCCGTGGCAGCTCCGTTTCTTGCAGGGCCCCCTGCTCCTGCTCCCTTCGGGCCTCGAGCTCGCGCAGCCCCGCCGGCCAGGGCCGCCGCTCTCCCGACGAGGGGGGAAGGGTCGAGGTCTCCTCACCCTCGAGGTCCACGACGACGACCTCCTCTCCCGGCTCGCGGCCCTCGGGGGCTCCCGCCTTGGGTGCGGGGATCGAAGCCTCCGGACCGCCAGGAACGGAAGCTCCCGACGTCGGGGCACCGCCTCCTGGTGCCGGGTCGAGCTCGAGGGCCACAGGCGGTGACGTCAAGGAGGCGCTCCCTCCCTCATGCGTCCTCCCCGGCACGGAGTCACCACCGCCGCGGCCCCTGGGACGCTTGACCCTGCAGCAGGAGTGGAACCCGTCAGCCTACCGCGCGCCATAGCACCAAGGGCTGAGGACAACCACTTGGCTTCCCATGGGGCCAAGGGCCTCGACGACGCACCTGTAGCCGGGGCCTCCATCTTCGCGGCTGCATCCATCTTGAGCCGCTTAGCCGGCACGAGAGACGCCTCCTCGATCTGGCGCTTGGGCCTGAATGGGAAGTAGAACGGCAAAAAAGTCTATTGAAGCGCACAAAGAAGACGCAACAAAAAGAAAACGATTCAACGACGCTTACCCGAAGGGTATAGAGGCCTTTCGGGTACCCCTCGAACTGCCCGCAGATTTCGAGACCCCCCGAAGCTGAGCTCTTCGCAGGGCTGGGGCTGCTCGGGGCCATCGGTGGGGTCGCCGCGCTTCCCTGCTTCGACGGGGCCTCCTGGGCACGCCTCTGCTCCGCGCGCGCCGACGACCGGGACCGGGTCTCCCGGATCGAAGTGGGTGGGCTCCTGCCTCGAGTACGACGCGAGGGGGCGGTCCCCCTCGAGGCGAGGCCTCGGCCCCCCTTTTTTCACGTCGGCGCTCCGAGGCCGACGCCGCCGGCTGAGGGGCGCGCTGCTCCGCCACCTCCTCCTGCACGAAGGGGCGGTCAGCATGGGAGGAATCCGACAAGATGCGGTCGAGGCGCCCCTCCACCCCCTCGACGTCATCACTGTCATCATCATCATCTTCATCTCCATCAGAGGGAGACTCCTCCTCCGGGAGCCCGTCGCGCCTCTGCTCAGCGCGGCGCTTTGCGAGCCTTTCGCGCTCCCGGAGCTTCTTGGCTTTCTTTTTCTCCTCCTCGTCCTTACTCCGCTTCTCTTGTTGGGCGGTGAAGCGTCTTACCTGACGATCGGGAGCGTCCTCCCTCAGTGGAGGCCTCGATCTCTGGTAGTCGATTCTCCCCTGCGCAAAGACGTTTAGTCACAGGGACAAGAGAAATGGGGGGAGGGGAAGAACTCGAAGGGCACGAGTCGGGGCACTCACCAAGTCGAGGCAACCCTCCTCCAGCCGCATGGGGAGGCGGTTGACGTCTTCCACCCTGAACGAGCCAGCCACCATCCCCTTTACTCGCGCGACGACTTCCGAGCCGGACAGCCTCTCGCCGGACATCCGGCACCTCTTGAGAACCTCGGGCGCCACCGAAGGAAGCATCTCGTCCAACCGCAATGGGCGCTCCATCAGGGGGAGCACCCGTCAACTGTGAAAGGCCGAGGCAACCACCCCCGCCGTCAGGCCCGCTTCTCGAAGGGTCCTCGTCGTGACGACGAGGTGATGAAGTCGACGCTGAAGGTCTCCCGCGACACCGAACGGCCAATTGTATGGACGCTCGGCGATGAGCCGCCCGGTGTACGACGGGAGATAGCCGCCGTCGTTGCGAAGATAGAACCACTGCTCGTCCCACCGGGAGTGGTTGGTCGCCAACCCGGTGGGGATGTACTCGCGTGGCTCCTCCGACCTCCCGGTCTTCAACGCGAAGTTGAGGCACCCTGCTCTGACGATTCGCCTTACTCCGGCCGACACCGGGGAGGCGAACCACTCCCCCTTGTAGAGGTGGAGCCATAGCTCCCAATGCGGTGCCATTCCAAGGTAGCCCTCGCAGACGGCCGCGAATATGGCGGCGTTGGAGATGGCGTTGGGGGAGAAGTGGTGGAGCTCGACGCCATAGAAATTCATCAGCCCCCGCATGAACTCGCTTGGGGGCACGCCGAACCCGTGCCGATGGAACTTGAGGAAGCTCACCACATACCCCTCCGGCGGATTTGGCTCTTCGTGGTCCCTGGGCGGCGCAATCCACTCCGGCCGATTCGAATCGGTGACGGGGCGGAGAAGTCCTTCTCTCACCAGCTCGGTCAGCCTTTGCCGCGTCACGGTCGACGGGCGCCAGGGCTCGGCGGGCTGGAGGACGGGGGCCATGGCGGCGGCGGTGGCACAAATCTGCTCGGTGGGCGCGGCGGCGGCAACAACAGCACGAATCTCCTCGGCAGACGGTCGACCAGGAAGGTTCCCAATCGCGACTTCTCGCTCTAAGTTTTTATCCTCACGCGCGCAGGAAAGCAGGAGCTCGGCAGAATGGCAAAGGTGGGAGCGAACGCCTGTCCCCCTTCGTTTTTATACTCGGGAAGAGCAACGGGCGGAGCCCGACGGCAGGGAAAAGGTAACTTCCCGCAATTAATGCGTTTACCTGACCGTTCCCCCCTCGACCCTCAACCGGACGCACGCGTCACACCTCTGACAGAGAGCCGTTGCTCGGGCCCGCCACGATCGCACCGCTAAGCCCTTCTCCTCAAAAGGCGTGCCCTACGGTAAGAAAAAAGAACCGTCACTCGCTAACGGAGTTTTCTACATAAGGTAAAAAACGCTCTGGCCCCGCCTAGAAGTCTCGAGGGAGCGAAGGCCGGTCCTCGAGTGAGGGCTTAATGGCCGCCCTTGAGCACCGCAAAAGAGCGGGCTCCGACCCCGCCACGAAGTCTCAAGGGAGCGAAGGCCGGTCCTCGAGTGAGGGCTTAACGGCCGCCCTTGAGCACCGCAAAAGAGCGGGCTCCGACCCCGCCACGAAGTCTCAAGGGTGCGAAGGCCGGTCCTCGAGTGAGGGCTCAACGGCCGCCCCTGAGCGCCGAAAGAGAATGGTTACTCGTCGACGGAGATTTCCACGAAAGGAGGAAACGGGCTCTGACCCTACCTCAAAGTCTCGAGGGAGCGGAGGCCGGTCCTCGAGTGAGGGCTTAACAGCCGCCCTTGAGCACCAAAATCGGGCTCCGGCCCTAAGTCTCAAAGGAGCAAAGGCTGACCTCACGAACAAGGTTCGACAGCCGCCCTCGAGCACCCGAGTCAGGGGTGACCAAGGGGGAGCCAACATGAGGCCCTGCTCGAGAACGAACTCTCGAGACCCCTTTGGACGCATCCAAGGCGAAACGCTACGGACTTTATGGAATCCCCCCGAAGGGAGGCATCGAGCCGCTGAGACCTATCGAATGGAATCGGAATCCGTAGGACCATTGCGTTTTGCTTTAATGAGACCGCCTCCGGGCCTCCTGCCGACCTCTATCGAACGAGGAACGGGCTCTCGCTTGGATTTTCCCGTTACCAGCTCACTGAGAACTTCGCGGCTCGCCCTATCGGGGGTAGTCCGATGCTTCTCGCCTCACATCCGATCGAAAGGACTCATGAGAAGAATGCCGAGGCCAGCAATGTCCCAGCCGCACGAGGCTCGGGGGCTCGCCTGTGCCCGGCGCCCCTCGACGAAAGAGGGTCGAAAATCCCCCGGGGGCCCCCTTCGGTAAAACCGCTACGACTCCAGTTCAGGCCTATGCCCGACTGGACGAGCACCCTTTAACTAAATAAAAATAAAGCCCTCACAGGAGTCTTTCGACTCCTACGAGGCCTCGGGGGCTACCCCTGCGGGGGTCGCTCGCGCGCCCCCCGCGAAAAAATCCGAATCACGTCTCATTCCTAAATTCCTGACCCCCTCCCCGAGTGTCATCACTCGCGCAGGGGCTCGGGGGCTACTGTCGATACCCTGGAAACGGGTACCCCAGACCCCTGGCTTACCAAACTAAAACCCCGAGAAATTAGCATCTTGACCCCTCCGATAACCTCCCGCGCTAACTTACGAAGGCCCATAGGCTGAGACGTATCGGACTGGCCCGCGAACGAACAACGACGGCCCAAAACCAAAGCCTGCTCGAGAGGCTACCGAACGGACTAGTACTGTATAACCGAGAGGTTACCGAAAGGACCAGTACTGTCCACCCGAGAGGATACCGAACGGACTAGTACTGTATACGCGAGGGTACGATTCGAGCGACCCCTCGAGGACGGAACTTCATCCTCCGAACGAGCCTGCCCTCGAGGACGTAACTTCGCCCAGCGAACGAGCCTCCCCTCGAGGACGGAACTTCGCCCGGGCGAATGGGCAGCCCTCGAGGACAGTGCACCCCTCGGCCACCAACTCCCCCGTACGGATCCGAGCGCATTTAATGCGATCTATCTACCCCCGCCTAACCACATGGCCACAATTACGGTAACAGTTACAGGCGTGGCGGTCAAATATACTTTTACCGCCCATACCCCGGAAACCCGCAAGTCATATTACGCTGTTGCGCCATACCGAGCGTTGTGCCACGACCCGCACCACCTCGAGACGTATAAACTAACGTGTTTTTCGTGTTTTCCGGGATTCGGTCTTATCCAGCGAAGCTCGACCTCCTCGGCACGACACCCTCGGCTCCGGCCAAGACCCTCGACCGTCGCCCCTCGACTTCACCGAGCGAACCCTCGAGCTGAACTTCAACAACTCCCGACACGACGGCTGCAGGGCCTCCCATACCGACGTACATCACAACAGCGACACCAACGTGATCGGCCTCAACGTCGTACGTCATCAGCGTCATACGAACTCGAAATACATGTACACCTGTGCCCCTCCTTCATCTATAAAAGGAGGCGCCAGGGCGTTAGAGAAAGGGACCGGACTCCAAATCAAGAGGATCTAGAGCATAGAAACATTAAGGCCCTAGATAACAGAGCGACGCCGTGAGCCTGTGCAAGGTCGAGAGCAAGGCGTCCGAACGCCCCAACTCCACCTCACACTCCTCACACCTGCTTGTATTTTCCCCTGTACTAGCACTTCGGTGCAAGATAACACGAATCATCCTCCCCCCGCTGGACGTAGGGCCTTCTTTGCCCGAACCAGAATAAATTATTGTGTCCTTCTTGCATCACCCACCGGATTAGGGAGCACGCGAATACAATATTACTCGTTGGTGTTAACCCCTCGAGGGTCAGAACACCGACACATATAAGCCCGACTTTGCATTGATAATCTGTTGATCATCAAAGATTACAATTCCGGAACTATTTAATGAATGAATGAATATTCTTAGTCGAAAAAAAGGCTTGGTTATAAATTCCTTTTCCAAGGAAGCCTACTAAGTTTTTTTTTGATAAAACCGGGTTGCATTTCATTCATTCATGGAAACATTGATTACACAAACACCCTTACAAAGACACCACTGAATAAAAAAAAATTACATCCAAGTCCTTACAAAGGTCTCCGCCACCGCTCGAAACGCCGCCCTGGAAGAGAGAAACACCGAGCTTGCAACTTAAAGCCGGTTCCCACCTCAACGAGGAAGCTTCCAAAGAAGCTACATACAGTCTTAATGCTGCAACGATTGGCACACCGAATCCGCCGTTGTGCACTTGGAACGCTGAACGCCCGAGCAAACTATGATGGCCACGGGCCATATCTTCGTCGAGAGATACGGGATCAGACACCGCAAGCATTGCTGGCGACCCCAAATCACACGACGACAAAGCAACCCCAAAAGGGAAGCCTACTAAGTTGGAAACGACGTTTTCTTTTGCCCAATAATTTGAATGGAGGGAGGATTAATCTGTGCACTTAACATGCTTAGCATCATCTTTTTTTCTTGAAAAAAATCTTGCTTAGCACGTCTTAGCAGGGAAGAAAGGGTTAATCTGTGTCGTTAGCAGGGTCTAAATCGTCCTCTCTGAGCATACACGACAACAAAAAATTCCTTGAACATGCGCAAAAGCTTCAATATAAATAACATACATATATTGCAACAACATTTTTTTTTTCTTGAACAAGCACAAATGCTTCAATATAATAATATCGCGAGATCCACAATGACAGTCATGACACGCTCTCCAGGGTAGAAAATCTAGCAGGGAAGGGACATAGAACAAGAGGCACGGAACAGGGATGCCGGGGTACAGGAGCAGGGTAAGCACCCAAAGCACTACGACCTTGAGTATAATGCGATTATGCTTTTGCTGCCATAAGTTCTTCGATCAGATTAGCAGCATCTTCCACAGTTGCGATTGACTGTGCACTTGACTCCTCCACAGTGATCTTGAAAGCCTCCTCAAGGCCCATAACAATCTCAACCTACGAAGAAAACATATCCATGGAAGATTTAGTCACTTTGGAAAAGAAAAGGGCGAGCCCAAGAAAATACAAGATGAGAGAGTAACACCAGTTTATACTTAACACAAATGAT
The DNA here is from genome assembly GCA_023333625.1 of Bothriochloa decipiens. NCBI lineage: Eukaryota > Viridiplantae > Streptophyta > Magnoliopsida > Poales > Poaceae > Bothriochloa > Bothriochloa decipiens. The sequence continues at coordinate 16,380,612 of CM041631.1, read as the reverse complement.
AATAGAAGTGTGCATAAACTTAAAGTCCAGAATTAGGTATAAAAACAGTTCAAGAGGAATAAAGACGAGAACATGGCTCATCTACAAATATAAGACTTATCTACTGGTAATAGAGAATTTGCAGAGTGAATAGACAACCAGAGCACTGATCCTAAATGGTGTTCCATGGAAATGTAATCAGTTTATGATTGGTACATGTAAAAACAAAATGGCCAATTGTTGTTCCGCTACCCAAGAATCATACAAAAATTTAAATAGAGATTCAATTTTTGCAAACTTAAAAGTGTGTTATAGTTCACTTACAGTGTCCAACGAATCAGCACCAAGTTCTTGAAACTTAGAGGAGCCAGAAACTTCAGTGCCCTCAGCAAGTGCAAGTTGCTTCTTGACAATTTCACAAACCTGATCCACAGTCTCCTTCTTAGCCTGGTAGTGCATATTTTACAGCAGCAATGGAATGATCATTAATCATTAGGTAACACAAACTTCAGTTTAAAGAAGGTTGCACCAGTATAATCTACCAGTTTAAAACACAAACACAATGTGATGGGACGTTTTACATCCCCATCTGGTGCTAACAGATGTCAAAGAAAACTCCTGGGGTGCCAAATGCAGAGGAAAGAAAAACAAAAAGATAACCAGTACTTCAGGAATTCTCTTCAAAATTCCTTTCATCGGAGCTATGTGTTCGCAAAACCACAATCAAGTACATAATGGACGCACACACTTCAGTACACAAAGCATACAAAATCTCTTCAGAAGCAAAACAAAGAAGTTGAAACAATTGGCATATGACATAGAAAAGAAATTACATGGAGATAAATAGATGCAGCATCATGCAGTGATTAATTTATGTGGTGACAGATCCATAGTACAACTAGTTACTTACAGGACAGCAGACTGCGAATCTTTGTGGCACTGGCTGCAGGCGGAAGGCTACATTATCCTTCCTCAAACCAGAGAAAGAGGCAGACTTCATGCTGATTGCCTGTGAAACACCAAAGGTAACATCGTAAGATATGAGAACTAAGTCCAGACAGCATACACCAATTGTAAGCTATGGAATACTATATCAGGCTTATCATTTGTCCACTCGACTATGTATCCTTGATATTCAAGCTTATTGTAGAACCTTTGCCATGTACTATCACTCAACTCTAAGAGACATAGTCAAAGACCTTACGTGCTTATCAAGAAGAAAAGCGAACAAGGACACACAAACTCAAGGATAAATAGATAATGATAGCAGTATCCCGTGCTACACAGAATAAAATGAATCTGTGTATATCACTTCTCATATTATCCTAAATGTTCCATTTGGTTTCAACCAAACAGTAACACAGAACTACAGAAGAAAAGGTCACCAGACCACATATGGCCACTACATTTGTGTTAGTTCAAACTTTGAAAAGAATATAACACTTTTGGTTGAATGCCAACGGACTTGCAGTGCAAGAACATAAAAACACAATGGATTGTCTATAGCATGAGTACAATAATCAGCATTTATATATGATGAACATGAGTTCAGGGTACTTTCTCATTTGAAACCCAGACTATCAAACTATTTGCAAATATTTAGCATATACAGGCTAACAGGCACATAAGTCAACAATCCCTTCACGTAAACAGAGGAGCCATAACAGCCACAAATCATGTATTTTGTGTTGCGTTTGTGTGAAAAGGAATCAATATCCTTTATAGTTTCCTGACTCCATCAACCTAAAATATGCAAACTAGCTATTCTTGTGACACACTAGAACCAAAAGTAGATAGACATCAGTCCACACAAAAGGGGGCATGCCTTAAACCAACCGTTAATAATACTCTAGTGGTTAAGGGTGTAAGCATGAACTTGTCAATGCATGATAAGCATGGAAACCTTTGTCACCAATATACCCCTAATTCATTGTGTCAGGTGAGACGCGATCTTAGATTTGGGACCAGCAAATTCCAAAAATCACATGGTACGGGTACAACCGTACAGAACTTCTGATGCCACAAACAGTCGGTCGGTTACAGGTCCATAAACACGAAGGGGGCACTGCGCCACTAACCCAATCGATGAAGAAGTGAGCGTGTAAACTTATGTCAGCGCAGATCTATCGATTTGAACTCTACAATCGACCGGTGCGATCACCGTGACTGGCTTCGCATCAAAGACCCTCTCAAACGCGACCAGACCCCGGTAGATGAACCAATAAAGCACGCACGCACGCAGACATAGACCAGACAAGAGAAATCGCAACCCGGCGCAACGACCGGAACCCTGCGGCAACGCTAAAGCTAAAACCCTACCTGAACTCGGATTATCTCACAGATCGGACAACTCGAGAGGCGATCCAGCGCTATACGGCATACCTTGACAGGCCTCGCGAAGGAGAGAGCGGATCCAGTGAGGGACGCCATGGACGAAGCTGGAGCGGCGGCGGCGGCGGCGGATGGAGGCTCGCGGCGGGGCTCGGGAGAAATGAGTTGCAGGCAACGACGGGTGGGGGCTAGGGAAGGTGGCGGCCCGTGGTATATACTCGGGTGGGGACATGGGCGGAGCTGTGCGCGCATCGGGTGTATCGATCGATGCGACTCGGGGCGGGGACGGGCGGAGCGCACGAGGCCCGGCCCGTGACCGTCAAGGCTGGCCAGGCCCGCCTCACGGGCTCGCTCGCTGGCTCCGCCGCCTCGCGTACAGTACGTGCCAGGTCGTGCGGCGTGGGCTGCTGTGAGAGACTTTCTGCGATTTCCATATCTCAAAAGGAAGAAAAAAAAGGACTTCTGCGATTTCCAGCCTGCTGTCGCCAGGAAAAAAAACTTGACTGCCTAGGCGAGAGATCGCCTATTGATTGCGACTTGCGACTGCCGTATGTGCTTTTGCACTCGCGACGGTACCGGGGTTGGTGCCAACTGTTGCGAGTAACGTAAACGAATGAGACGGAGAGGTACGGTGAGAAATCATCGATTATAATTTACAGTGAAAGTTACGGAGAAAACTCCGTCGCTACGGAACCACGACTCCGAGCGAAGTCGGATCCCTCAAGTCACGATATCCATGAGGAAGCACTCGTGGAGAGTACTTCGAGTAGAAGTCTTCCGTATCCGGGAATATCGCACTTACGAGGGGAATATTCTTTTATGCTGTGTGAGAGGATCCGAAGGAAAATCCAATGTACGATGAGATCATCCCTTCAGGGAATATCTGTTCTACGAGATATTTGTAACACTCCTCCTTCATCGAATTCGTCCTTGAGATCAATGTATGGTATTGTTCCTCCAAAAATTTCTATATGATAAAAACGAGAAAAAAAATACATATAGATATGCTATGAAAAACTCCTTAAAATCCAATGGGAAAAGGAGAAAGGTATAGCATATAATGATTATTGCCTCATTGTAAACTTATGAGAAAACCTTTTCAGGAGAAAAACTCATGTAGTTTAGATAGCAATATATGTCTTTGATATTCTAAAAAAAACCTTATGGAGGAAAACAAGGAATATGACATATGCTTTATATTAATATTGCCTCATTAAAACTCTCTATGAGAAACCTTGTGAGAAAAAATTCATGAAGAGAAAAGAGTGCAATATGATGGTTTGGACAGGACAAAGTCTAGGGAATTTCTCCCCCTGAACTTTGTAACTCTCTAAGTCGCCGCATACCAAATCCTTTGACACATCTCTCAAATGATGAAGTTGGTAGGGACTTAGCGAACAAATCAGCGAGGTTGTCACATGATTTGATTTTCAAGATATCTATTTCTCCTTTCTGTTGTACTTCATGAGGATAAAACAACTTAGGAGAGATATGCTTGTTGATGTTGCTTTTGATGTAGCCTGTCTCCATTTGTGTAACACAAGCTGTATTATCTTCATAGATAATGGTTGGTGTTGTGATAGCACCAATACCATAAGACTGTTGTATGTGGTTGATCATTCTGCGAAGCCATACACATTCACGTGAAGCCTCATATAGTGCAACTATTTCAGAATGATTTGTGGATGTTTTCACCAAAGTTTGTCTGGAGGACATCCACGAAACGGTTGTTCCATTGTGTAAAAACACAAAGCCTATTTGTGATCTGCCATTGTGGGGATCAGATTGATAGCCAGCATTAGTGTATCCAATCAAGGCGGAATTTGGTCCTCTTTTGAAAAAGAGTCTAAGATCTCTTGTGCCATTAACATATCTAAGGATTTGTTTTACTCATGTCCAATGTCTTTTGGTGGGAGCAACGCTATGTCTAGCAAGCAAGTTCATTGCGAATGCAATGTTAGGCCTTGTGCTATTGGTGTCGGTTACCAAGAGAAGGGGTACCCTGAACCTCCCTTGTCTTCGGTTGAACCCTGAGTTTACCCTCAGATCAATCTCATGGGGACCCTCGAAAAAACAAGCGCAAGACCCGACAATACATCCTCGACCCACCGGGGCCCACCAGCAAATACAAACTGGGCCGACCCACAACAGAATACTTAACTTCTGCCGAGACCCTCGACAATCCACTGACGTCACCATCTGACCCTCGACAAACCACAGACGTCACCAGCTGATGATCGCTCGAGATGGGGGGACCTCGCGTCAAGTATCGAGGCCCCGGTGGGACGGACGCCTCAATACAACAAGGGTCGAGCCCCCTCGATCCACCAACTCCAGGTGCGTCCGATAGCGCATTTAATGCAAAACTACCTAACCTCGTCAAATCGTATGGCTATAGTGTCTACACAGTGGTCTGTATAGCGGTCGAATCCCGCTTTACCGCCCATACTGAGGACGTGCATCGGTCTGCACGGCACTATTACGCCGTACTCAGCGCTGTTAGGCAGCTCGAGGCCCCCCTTCGACGCGCTACGTGACAAACAACCGACATCGGATTCCCTAAATTCAATCTTATCCGCTCAACCACTACGCTCGAGGCTACCCCTCGACTGGTCCTCGAGTACGCATCGATGCCCTCCGGTCAACCTACATCGACTTCGAAAGCTGCGCCAACAACTCCCGATGTGACCCCAACAGGAACTCGCACGTCCTCTACAGGGGATCGCGTCTTTCGCCGGTCAGCAACCACGTCTCCGAAGGACGCCTGTCAACTCCGAGCCACGCTGCTACAGAATAAGCCATGCTCAGCAACGTCTCTGCAGAGGCCTCGAGTTGACCACCACGACCCGCGACATCACCACCGCGTCATCGAACAAGGACTTCTGTACCCCTGTGCCTCCCCTTGGCCTATAAAAGGGGACGCCAGGAGACCCAATAGAGAGGGAGGACCGACCCCAGACAATGATCTCACGAACAATCGAACACACGCCTAGGCTGACTCCTAGACTCTGAATAACCCTTTCGCCCTACACCCGAACCCCCCACCCCTCGAATTCTCTCCTTCGCTTGTATTCACCCCTGTACAAGCACTTAGGTGCAAGATAATACAAATCTTCTCCCCCCGCTGAACGTAGGGCCTTCTTTGCCCGAACCAGGATAAACCACTGTGTTCTTCTTGCATCACCATCCGAACGGGTTACACACACACACGTTTACTCGTTGGCTTAGGACACCCCCGGGTTCCTCACTCCGACAGTTGGCGCGCCAGGTAGGGGATCTGTGTGTCAAACCGCTTCGTCCAGATGGCGGACTTCGTATCATCACTCCCTTTTGGCTCGGTGATCTGGTTTGGGAGTCTAGAGTTCATGTCGCTCGGCACGAGCCATGACATGGTCCTGCTCTCAGCCGGGCACACAAGCGGGGGCGCTTCAGGGACTCCGCGAGGAGCCCCGCGTCGTCCTCACCACCACGCTTCCCAATCATGAAGGAGACGTGGATCGCAGGGCAGGCGGCGCCGCCGTGCGACCACGGTCATCACACCCTCCTCCTCTTCGACGGATGACTTGAGCTCTCTGGCCAGGAGCCTCCCACGACTACGCATAAGGCCCGACATGGGGCAGCGCTCGCCAGGGTTGAACGCTTCTCCCCAGGCGAACGCGCCCCTCACGACTACGGTTCTCTTGCCCCATGAGCAGTTTGCCGTCCGACCGGCACTGCCATTTGGGCTCGACAATGCCGCTTCAACGTACTCCACTATCATGCGCTCGAGTTTCAGAGCGGACAGGGAACGGACTGGCCCCCCCGCGCACAGCAGCGTGCCGGGAGGTACCGGTACTGGCCCTCGAGCGCCCGATTAACCCTTGCCCACGCGGTGCCTTCCCTCGCGCGCTTCGACAGTGGCTGGAAGTGGAACAATATGGGTGGACCATCATGCCTTACCCGCTCTACTCTGACTCCAACTACGACTCCAGCTACTATGATCCCACGCGAGAGTGTTTCAACGTCGACATAGCTGCCGCGTCGGGCGACGACGATGTTGATCCCGCAGAGACGTCCACACCACCGGCTGCAACAGGTGGACCCCTCCTCCTGGCGGGACAGGAGGAAGGGCCCCCTGCCGTGACCAATGACCCGTATGATTCGCAGGGCGCTCGCGTCGCCCAGCTCGCGTAGGTCCGGGAGCTTTGAGCCAAACTCGACGAAGACAAAGAGCGACTGCGCCAGCTCGAGCGCGCCCTCGAGCAAGACAATCGGAATCCCCCAGGCGGAGGGGCTCGGGCCCGAGCGCGGCAAGTACAGCGGCAGATTGTGGGCGCGGATACGGTTGCACATCCCGCCTTCAATCGAGCCAGTCAGAATGTCATCGCGGCAACCATGCTTCTCCGCAACATGCCAGCCCCCTCGAATCCTGAAGCCCAACGAGTCCAACAGGAGATCCAGGGCCTTCTCGAGGTGGCCGCCATCCAGCAGGCCAAAAGTTCTACCTCGAGGCGTCGAGGTGCGGCCTCAGGGGAACACCACGAACCCTCGTGGCATGAGAGGCAGGCCTCGACCCAGCCGGTAGACTCCTCCTGTTCAAAGGGGGCGGTCATGGCCCACGATCGCGTTCGTGACAAGTGCGAGCCCCGTGATGCACGTCACGACATCAACGAACACCGTAGACGCAAGAGCGCTGACGCCAAGGCGCGAGGCTACAGCGCTCATCGGGGCGGATGCTACGACAGCGACGAGGACCGACGTCGATCCCCGAATCCGCCGGGACCTCGAGTCTTCAGCCGTGCGATTCGCAACACGCCGCTGCCTAGCCCCTTCAGACCCCCGACAAGTCTCGTCAAATACGACAGTGAGACAAAGCCTGAGCTCTGGCTTGCCGACTTCAAGCTGGCGTGCCAGCTTGGTGGGGCCCGTGATGACAGCGCCATCATTCGACAACTCCCACTCTTTCTCTCCGACACCGCACGATGGTGGCTCGAGGAGCTTCCCCCTAACCAAATCTATGACTGGTCCGACCTGGTCAGGGTTTTCGAGGGGAACTTCAAGGGCACCTATGTGCGTTCGGGCAACAGGTAGGAACTCCGAGGCTGCAGACAGAAGCCCGGGGAATCCCTCTGTGACTTTACTCGACGTTTCTCCAAGCAGCGCACTGAGCTTCCCCACGTCACCGATGAAGAGGTGATCCTGGCTTTCATTACCTGGACCACCTGCAAGGAACTGGTCCAGGAGCTCGGGCGTGCTCCCCCAAAGACCGCCGATGAATTGATGGACATCGTGGCCAACTTTGTCGCTGGAGAAGAGGCCTTCAGCGCCTTCTTCGACGGTGGCAAAGGCCAAACGCAAGCCTTGGCGGCCAACCCCGAGGGTTCGAACCGGGGCGGCAAGAAAGGGGCAAGAAGAAGAAGAAGAACCCGCGAGGCAAGCGCGAAGACGCCCCCGACGACGACCTCGTGGCAGCTGTCGAGCGCAAGAAGCCTCGAGGCCCTCCTGAAAAGGGCCTCTTCGACGAGATGCTCAAGAAACCGTGCCCATATCACAAGGGCCAGGCCAATCACACCCTCGAAAACTGCCGGATGCTCAAAAGGCATTTCGGGGGTACGGTTCGAGGGAAGGAAGAGGAAAAGGAAGAGCCCGACGACAAGAATGACGACAAGGTTGATGGGTTCCTCGTGGTGCAGGACTACTACATGATCTACGGGGGACCTATCGCCCGGCTCACCCCTCGACAGCATAAGAGGGAGCGTCGGGAGGTATTCTCTACTCAAGTCGCCACCCCTCGATTCTTGGACTGGTCCGAGACGGCTATCACGTTCGACCGTGATGACCATCCGGACCACGTCTCGAACCCAGGGCTGTACCCGCTTGTTGTCGACCCTGTCATCGTCAACACCCGCTTCTCCAAGGTCTTGATGGACGGAGGCAGCAGCCTCAACATCATCTACTCTGAGACCCTCGACCTTCTCGGAATCCCAACGAAAAAGCTGAAACCCAGCACTGGGGGCTTCCACGGTGTCGTGCCAGGCAAAAAGGCTATTCCCATCGGGTGCATCGACTTGCCGGTGTATTTCGGTACTCCTGCAAACTTCTGAAAGGAGAACCTCATGTTCGAGGTAGTCCTGTTCCGAGGCACATACCATGCGATCATTGGGCGATCGGGCTATGCCAAGTTCATGGCAGTTCCCAACTACACTTATCTCAAGCTCAAGATGCCGGGCCCCAACGGCATCATCACCGTCGGCCCCTCCTTCGAGCACGCATACGACTGCGACGTTGAGTGCGTCGAACACGCAGAAGCCCTCGAGGAGACGGCGATGCTTGTAGCCACTCTCGAGGCCCTCACCGACGAGATCCCCGAACCCAAGCGACATGCCGGCAGCTTCGAGCCTGCCGAGGACACGAAGAAGATCCCCCTCCACCCGAGTTGCTCCGAGGGGAAAGCGCTGCTCATCAGCACCTCCCTCGACGCCAAATAGGAAGCAGTGCTCATCGACTTTCTTCGTGCGAACGCCGACATGTTTGCGTGGAGTCCCTCGGATATGCTGGGCATACCGAGGGAAGTCGTCGAGCACGCCTTGGAGATCCGCCCCGGGTCTAAGCCGGTGAAGCAAGGCCTGCGCCGCTTCGACGAGGAGAAGAAGTCAACAAGCTCTTGGCGGCCGAATTTATCAAGGAGGTCCACCATCCCGAGTGGTTAGCTAACCCTGTAATAGTCAAAAAGAAAAATGGGAAATATAGGATGTGTGTAGATTACACCGGCTTGAATAAAGCATGTCCTAAAGTCCCATTTCCCTTGCCACGCATTGATCAAATCGTTGACTCTATGGCGGGATGTGTGACCCTCTCCTTTCTCGACGCCTATTCTGGCTACCATCAGATCCGGATGAAGGAGTCCGACCAGCTCGCGACTTCCTTCATCACCCCCTTTGGCATGTACTGCTATGTTACTATGCCCTTCGGCCTTCGAAACGCTGGGGCAACGTACCAGCGGTGCATGCTCCATGTTTTCGGAGAACACATTGGCTCGACGATCGAGGCCTATGTCGACGACATCGTGGTCAAGACCAAAAAAGTTGAGGATCTCATCTCTGACCTCGATGCCGCGTTCAAATGCCTCCGGGCGAAGAGCATCAAGCTGAACCCCGAGAAGTGTGTCTTCGGCGTCCCCCGAGGCATGCTCTGAGGGTACATAGTCTCTCAGCGCGGCATCGAGGCCAACCCAGAGAAAATCTCGGCGATCATCAAGATGGGGCCCATTCGAGACCTCAAAGGCGTTCAGAGGGTCACAGGATGCCTGGCAGCCCTGAGCCACTTCATCTCCCATCTCGGGGAAAAGGCGTTGCCCCTCTACCACCTTTTGAAAAAATCGGAGCACTTCGAATGGACCCTTGAAGCCGAGGAAGCCCTCTCAAAGCTTAAGTCTATGCTAGCCTCACCCCCGATCTTAGTACCTTCTCATCCGACCGAGCCCCTCCTCCTCTATGTCGCCGCAACCACCCAGGTGGTCAGTGCAGCCATAGTGGTCGAGAGGGCAGAAGAAGGGCACACCCTGCCCGTTCAAAGGCCAGTCTACTTGATCAGTGAAGTACTCTTGGAGACCAAGGCCCGCTACCCTTAGATTCAGAAGCTGTTGTACGCTCTAGTCCTTACGCGGTGCAAACTCCAACATTATTTCCAAAGCCACCCGATAACCGTGGTCTCGTCCTTCCCCCTCGGGGAGATAATCCAGAATCGGGAGGTCACAGGGAGAATCGCTAAGTGGGCAGTCGAGCTCATGGGCGAGACCCTCACTTTCGCACCGTAAAAGGCCATCAAGTCATAGGTGCTGGCGGATTTCGTGGCCGAATGGACCGATGCTCAACTACCGCCCGTACAGATCCAGGTCGAACTATGGACTATGTACTTTGATGGGTCGATGATGAAAACGGGAGCGGGCGCGGGCCTGCTCTTCATCTCGCCCCTCGGGGTTCACATGCGTTACGTAATTCGACTCCACTTTGCAGCCTCGAACAACGTCACGGAGTATGAGGCCCTCGTGACCGGACTACGCATCGCTATCGAGCTCGGGGTTCGACGCCTCCAAGCTCGGGGCGACTCGCAGTTAGTCATCGATCAAGTCATGAAGGCTTCGAGCTGCCGCGAACCTAAAATGGAAGCGTACTATCAAGAGGTCCGTAAATTGGAAGACAAATTCTACGGCCTTGAATTAACCCACATTGCTCGACGCTATAACGAGGTCGCGGACGAGCTTGCAAGGATCGCGTCAACTCGAGGCACCGTGCCACCCGACGTCTTCGCAAAAGATCTCTACAAGCCATCAGTTGACTTCGCGGGTGAACATGAACATCCGTCCAAGGGGGTCGAGCCTCAACCAACCAAGGCCCCCTCGACCGAGGCCGAGGTCATGGACCTCGAGGTATCAACCCCTCGAGAAGGCGACGAAGACGATTGGCATAAGCCCTTCCTCGAATACCTTACTCAAGGGGAGCTGCCAGATGAGCGAAACGTGTCTCGACGCATTGCGCGAAGGGCCAAAACCTACATCCTCTTCGGTCCAGACAAGGAGCTCTATCGACGGAGCCCGACCGGAGTTTTGCAGCGTTGCATCACCATCGAGGAAGGCAAAAGGCTACTCAATGACCTACACTCGGGGTCTTGCGGTCATCATGCTGCGCCCAGGACCCTCGTCGGGAACGCTTTCCGACAAGGCTTTTACTGGCCGACCGCTGTCTCTGACACCGTCAGCCTCGTCCGCTCATGTGAGGGGTGCCAGTTCTATGCCAAGCAGATGCACCTCCCTGCGCATGATTTGCAAATGGTCCCCCTCACATGGCCGTTCGCCGTATGGGGGCTCGACCTCGTTGGTCCCCTCAAAAGGACAACTGGAGGCTTCACCCACCTGCTCGTTGCCATCGACAAGTTTACCAAGTGGATCGAGGTCCGGCCTATCGGCAATATCTGCTCTGAGCGGGCGGTCGAGTTCTTCACTGACATCATTTATCGCTTCGGCGTCCCGAACGTCATCATCACTGACAACGGCACACAGTTCACTGGCAAGAAGTTTTTGGATTTCTGCGACCGTCATCACATCCGCATGAACTGGTCCGCGGTTGCTCATCCTCGAACTAATGGCCAGGTCGAGCGCGCCAATGGCATGATTTTGCAGAGCCTCAAGCCGAGAATCTTCAACCGCCTTAACAAGCACGGCAAAAAGTGGGCCATCGAGCTGCCCTCGGTCCTATGGAGCCTAAGGACAACACCTAGTCGAGCCATAGGATTCACCCCGTTCTTCATGGTCTACGGGTCGGAGGCCATTCTCCCCATCGACCTCGAATACAGGTCTCCTCGATTAAAAGCCTACAACGAGCAGACGAACGAAGAAGCCCTCACAAACGCCGTCGACCAACTCGAAGAAGCTTGAAACATGGCCCTCCTCAACTCCGCAAGGTACATGCAGAAGCTTCGACGCTACCACGACAAGCATGTGCACAAAAGGGACCTTCGAGTGGGCGACCTCGTCCTACGACAGCGACAGAGCAATAAGGGCCGGCACAAGTTAACTCCACCGTGGGAAGGCCCCTTCATCGTAGCAGAGGTGTTAAAGCCCGGAACCTACAAGCTCGCTAACGACAAAGGCGAAATCTTCAACAACGCATGGAACATCGACCAGCTACGTCGCTTCTATCCCTAGTCGATGCCTTCTTCTTACATTTTCGCATAACGGAATGCTTTCGATCACAAGCTCAATTTCCTTATACATATAAGAGGTAGCCTCGACTCTGCTCCCTCAGAGTCGAACCTCCCTCGGGGGCTATAAGGGGGGAACCCCCCGAAGTCCCCAAAAAACTCGCATGATTTTTTAAAACTCAAAAAGTCTATTTTCTCCCACGCACCTCGATACGTTCTAATACCTAGTCGAAAACGCCATGCGAATGTCCTAAGCGTCGAAGGGTGTCGAGCCAGGAGACCACCTACGCCCCAGGGCTACGGTACCTCCACTCGCTCCCCGACGAGGGGCACGAACATGCGTCGAATTCACTAAGTAAGAAACATTATCAGGAACGCGAGAAAGAAAAGACTTAAAAATCATACACTTTCTAAGTTTCGAGGTCCACTCTGCCTCGATATGCCTCGACATGGGTTGATACTAAGTCAAAAATGACACAAGAAGGTCCAAAAGGTCGAGGGATGTCAGGTCGTGAGACCGCCGATGCCCCAGGGCTACGGCACCTCCACTCACTCCCCCCTTCGAAGGGCACGATCGTGTGACGAATTCGATAAAAGTAGAGATCCGATCAGGCAGTAGAGATAGAAAAGACTTAGAGCACACTTAGACATATACATACGAATATAAATGTACATTGGCTTGAGGCATCGCGACCTCGAGAACAAAAGATTACAAGATTTCTCACAAAGGCCTCCTTGCCTAGGTTTGGCTCGTAGGCCATCATCCTCAGGAGGCGAAAGGACCTCAGGCTCGAAGAGGCTTGCAAGACGACCGCCAGGTTCCTCGGCAGCCTCGACCAACCCCATGAAGACGGCTTCGTTCTCCTCGTCAGTCTTCGAAGGGTCGCTGACGAAGCCGTGGGACACGACCTCCATGTTGTAGATGTAGCCGGAGCCGATGACCGCCATCGCCTGCTTCACGCCGACATGAAGGGCGCCCCACACCTTCTCCTTAACCACACGGCCGAGCTCGAACAGCCGGTCAAGGAGAGGGGTCCCATGGACGTCATCCGCGGCTGCTTCGGGACAAGGGACGCCGAGGCTGTCACAGACCATATCGAGCATACCGCCGAGCTCGCCGGTCAGTTTCACCTCGGCCGTGTACGAATTTTGAAGCAGGCCGAGGTCACGATGAGCCCGATTCAGCTCCTCCTCCAAGGCTGAAAATAAACAAATGGAGTCAGTAACACTTAAGAAAGAAGACAAAGGCAAAAAACTCTTCGAGAGAAGAAGGAAGACTCACCGACGACGTGGGTCTCGAGCTTCGTGTGCGTATCTTGCAGAACAAGATACTCGTTCGCAAACGCCTCACCAGCGCGGACCATCGACGCATTCTCCTCCTTGAGCTTTTCGAGGGCCTCGCCTGCCGAAATGGCATTCCGCCTTTGCTCTTGCCAGGCTTCGGAAAGCCTGGCGTTTTCAGAGACTGAGGCCTCGAGCTCCTTCCGCACAGCTTTGAGGGCCGCGCCAGCCCTTGCCAGCTCGTCGCTGGCCTCGGACCTCGCCTTCTTGAGGGCCCTCCCCACTTCCTCCTTCGCCTTGGCCTCGGCCTCCTTGGCTTGGGCAGCCACCTCTTGGGCCAAGGCGGTTTCGGACTTTGCCTTCTCAAGCCCACTTCGAGCGGTGGCAGCCTCCTCCTTCGCCTTCGTAGCCTCGACCCGAGCAGCCTCGAGCACTGCTTCTAGCTCGGGGATCTGGTTCCACTTATCCCTAGCGCCGTGGATAAGATAGGACTTGATGTTCGAGCGCTTTCTTAGATCCTAAGAGCAAGAAGAACAAAGGACATCATCAACAAAGAGAACACACCCCGAGTTTCATAACTTCGAAGTAGGATGCTTACCGCGAGGCGCTGGTGAAGGTTGTCACTGACAAGACCAAGCATTGCCTTCAGCGAGCTCTGAAGGCAGGAACGCTCCTCCTCGACGGCCCTCCAGCACTCGAGCTCCGCGGGGTCATCCACCTCCCACGAGGGAGCGTCGTGACTCATGGGGTCGTGGACGCGGGTGGGCTCCGAGCCCCATCCCAAAGTCTCTGCCTTGGAGCGCCGCCGCGTCGCCTCAGCTGCCGCACCCTCCACGTCGATGGCCGCGCCTGCCGCAGGTCGTTGCTCGTGAACCGTGGGGGGAGACGGACCCTCCCATGGCACGATAGCCAGCAAGCCGACCTGCGGCCCCTCCCGCTCGACAAAAAGATCCGCCGGGGCAGGCACGGCGATGCTCGCCTCCCCGCCTGATGGGGCCGCTTCGGCACCCCCGGGCTCAACGACCCCGGCTCGGGGGCTCGACACCGCAGCCGCCGCAAGCTCGGTGGCCGCTTCGCCGATAACCGAATTAGCGCCCCGGGCCAACGCCGCGCGTGCGGCCTTGACCCAAGCGACGACCCCCGCGTTCGAAATCGACGGGGGAGTTGAGGCGGCGCTCGTCGCCAAAGGAACCGGGCCCGTAACCAGAGCCGCCGCGACCGCCATCACCTTCGTCGCAGCCTCCGTCCGAAGGCGCTTAGCCGGAGTGGGCCCCGCTAGTGCCCGCTCGCGCTTGAGTCTGTAAGAAAGGAAAAATTAGATGCGTGGAATCGAGACGCGAAATATAAAGCTGCTCCAAGGTTAAGAACTTACCCCATCGGGAACCTTCCCGGGGTTCGTGAGGCCCCCGTCGACGGCCGCGTCCCGGCACCCAGAAGGCTTGAAGTCGCTGCCGGCGGCGTCACGCCGCAAGGCCCCACAGCCCCACGAGCGGAGGCCACCGCCGATGCGGCCAAGGCCAGCGCCACCGGCCCGGCTCCAACGGCCATGTGACTTTCACGGGACCCCTCTGTGGGCCCCTCAGGACCAGCGGCGCCCTGCGTTGAAGGTGAAAGGATCAAGATGCCCAAGAGGGGGGTGAATTGGGCTAATTCTAAAATTTCTTGCGGAATTAAAACCTATTAGCCCATTTCACCCTATGTGCCTGTGTGTGTTCCTAAGGATTCTACCGAGAAAAGTTTTGCACCCTAGTTCCAATCCTAATCTAGCATGGCAATTCTAAGAATGTAAATTGCGGAAATGTAAATGCTAGAAAGTAAATGCGAAAAGTAAAGGGGCAAGGAACACGGCGATGTTTTCCCGAGGTATCGGA
>CM041631.1:16294080-16355472 GCA_023333625.1 Bothriochloa decipiens | reverse complement strand
TGTAGCGTCCGGACGCTGTCAGGGCGCGTCCGGCGCTACACAGTCTTTACTGTGCCATCTCCATGAGCGCCGGACGCGTCCGGCGCCTGGCAGAACAGCGTCCGATGCTAGAAAAATGATTCGTTCACTTCCAGTTCAACCAACTTTGTGAACGATCTCAATTCCAACCAATCTTAGGGCCTCCAGGTAACTTCCTAGCACTAAGTTCACAAGTGTGCACCACACCTAACCACTTAGACTTAACTAGGTCAAGCTACCCATTTGCTCCCCCCTTAATAGTACGGCTAAAGGAAAAAACAAAGTCCTAAAGACTAATCCGTCGTCACCCAACACCATCGACGAACGGAACTAATCCTATCTTCGATCTTGACGTTCATCCTTTGAAAACCGAAACGAATTCCATCGTCAGGGGGCATGAAAACCATATTGCCCTAGATTGTTATTACCATGACCTAATCAATCCCTGTTTCTGCAAAACACACGTTAGTCATGATAATCGTTGTCATCAATCATCGAAACCCACATCAAAGGGGCCTAGATGCTTTCAGAAGGGGCACCAGCCGTGACCCTCCGGGTCAAGAGGTGCTCCTCTTCTCCGCTCCACTCCTCCCCTGATTCCTCAGAGGAGGACCTTCCAACGGGCCCCACCTCTCGTCTCTGCTTAGCCGAGCGCTGCTCGCCCGCAGAGAGATCGAGGCTATGCATCCGCCTCTTCTTGCTCTCCTCCTCCTTCGTCTTCTTTGCCGATGAGGCATCGAGAAGCCCTGTCAGACAAGCCCCAAAATCTTCCCTAACAGGGGGCAGCGACAACTCGTAGTCGAGCTCCCCCTACACGCAAAGCCAAAAAAAATGTAAGGTGAAAAGAAACAGAAAGAAGGGCTCGACGAAGTGATACACTCACCAGTTCGGGGCAACCGGGATCCGGCCGCATCGGAAGACAGTTGACATCCTGCGCCATGAAGGGGCCTGACACCGTGCCTCGATCCCTCTTGGTGACGCTCTCCGGTGTAATATCCTCAGCAACCATCCGGCTCCCCTCGAGCTCCGCTCCAACGAACATTTGGCTCATGCGAAGCGAGCGCCGCATCAGGGGGAGCACCCGTCGATGGTGGAAGGCCGAGGCAATGACCCCGGTAGTCAACCCCTGCCCTCGAAGGGTCGACAGGGCGTCGAGGTGGTCTTCGAGCCTCTCTTGATGGTCCCACGCTGGGGCACCCCAGTTGTGGGGACGTGACTCGATGACGCGCCCCGTGTACTGAGGCAGCAGCCCCTCGTCGTTCCTGATGTAGAACCACTTCAAAGGCCAGGCACCGTGGCTCGAAGTCAGGCCGATAGGGATGAAGGTGTCGGCCTTCCTCATGGCAAAGTTGCAGCACCCAGCCCGCACCAGCCTCCGCACCCCCGGCGACGTGCTCTTGGAGAAGTACTCCGCCCAAAAAAGATGGAGCCAGAGTTCCCAGTGCGCCTCCACCCTGAGGTAACCCTCGCAGACAGTGGTGAAGATGGCGGCGTAGGAGATCGCGTTGGGGGAGAGATGCTGCAGCTCGATCCCGTAGTAGTGGGTAAGGGCGCGCATGAACCGGCTCGGCGGGGAATCGAAGCCCAGTCGGTGGAACTTGATGAAGCTGACCACGTAGCCCTCCGATGGGTTCGGCTCGCGGTCCCCCTTCAGTGGAACGAGCCATTCGGGCTTGGCCCTATTGGTGATGGGGCGAAGAAGCCCCTCCGCCACCAACCCCTCCAGCTCCTTCCTTGTCACATCTGAGGGGAGCCACGCCGCGGGCTGAAGAATCTCCGACGGCGCGATGGCAAGGGCACGGAGCTCTTCGGTGGACGGACGACCCGAAAGATTTCCTATCTTCGCAGGGAGGCGAGCGCAAGGAAGGTAAGCGCAGGGAGGTGAGCGCAAGGAAGGCAAACAAGCGCAGGAAGGCGAATGCGAAAATGGCAGGAAAGCAAGTGAAGAACAATGGTGCGCGGAGTGCCTCCTTTTATAGGGGCAGAAGACCGACGGACGGCCGATGCATGCCTGACCAGTAAGTCCCCGCATTAAATGCGCCTAAAGCACTCTCCTCTCGATTCCAGTGCATCATGGACAGGGCCATTTCGCATTCACCCCCTCGACTGCCATCGACCATGGACACGCGTCAAGCATCCGCGAATCAGCCGTCATGCCGGCTCTACCACGACCTCGCTGTTTCGACTCCCGTGACATTACGGCCGCGCCGCTTCGAATCTTTTCTTGAAAAATGAGAACTGACAATTGTCCTCCTCGAAATGCGCTTTAAGTACAGGAATCATCCACTACCGCGCCGCTCCGGCTTCTGTGTAAAAAGGCACGCGTGATGGACAGGAGGAGTTATCCACAGACGGATCTTCCCATGATACGGGATACGGGCCCAGGCCCTTGAAATCTCTAGGGAGCGAAGGCTGGCCCTCGAAAAGGGTTCGACAGCCGCCCTCGAGTACCAGAGTTAGGGGTGACCGAGGGGGCCAACGCGAGTCCCTTGCTCGGGAACAAATTCTTGAGGCCCTCTCGGACACATTCAAGGCAAAACTAAGGGACCACGGCGGAATCCCCTCGAGGGGAGGCATCAAGCCCCCAGACCCGATCGAAAGGGTTTGGCATCCACGGGACCCATTGTTTTGCTCCAATAAGAGTGCCTCAGGGCCACTAGTCGACCCCTATCGAATGGGGCACGAGCTCTTACTTGAATTTCCTGATAGTAGCTCACCTGAGACGTTGATGCTCGCCCGAGCATGGGTAGCACAACGCTTCTCCCCCTCTACCCGATCGAAAGGGTTCGTGAGGGTCGAACAAAAAAGTCGAGCTCGCACCTGACCGACTTCGATGAAAGAAGCTAAGGAGTGGACTCACAACCAGGTGGCCTCGACGAAAGAGGATCCAACCACCCGGGGGCACGATCATTCGAGCACGCATCAACCAAACCAAAAATAAAAGACCTCGGGCGAGTATTCTACTCACCCAAGGCCTCAGGGGCTACACCCTTCGGAATACGACCAACACTCCGAGTCCATTCAACTGAGCCTCCATGTAAGTATCAGCACTTACACGAAGCCTCGGGGGCTACTGTCGGTTACCAAGAGAAGGGGTACCCTAAACCTCCCTTGTCTTCGGTTGAACCCCGAGTTTACCCTCAAATCAATCTCATGGGGACCCTCGAAAAAACAAGCGCAAGACCCGACAATACATCCTCGACCCACTGGGGCCCACCAGCAAATACAAACTGGGCCGACCCACAACAGAATACTTAACTTCTGCCGAGACCCTCGACAATCCACTGACGTCACCATCTGACCCTCGACAAACCACAGACGTCACCAGCTGATGATCGCTCGAGATGGGGGGACCTCACATCAAGTATCGAGGCCCCAGCGGGAAGAACGCCTCGATACAACAAGGGTCGAGCCCCGCTCGATCCACCAACTCCAGGTGCGTCCGATAGCGCATTTAATACAAAACTACCTAACCTCGTCAAATCGTATGGCTATAGTATCCGCACAGTGGTCCGTACAGCGGTCGAATCCTGCTTTACCGCCCATACTGAGGACGTGCATCGGTCTGCACGGCATATTACGCCGTACTCAGCGCTGTTAGGCAGCTCGAGGCCCCCCTTCGATGCGCTACACGACAAACAACCGACATCAGATTCCCTAAATTCAATCTTATCCACTCAACCACTACGCTCGAGGCTACCCCTCGACTGGGCCTCAAGTACACATCGACGCCCTCCGGTCAACCTACATCGACTTTGAAAGCTGCACCAACAACTCCTGATGCGACCCCAACAGGAACTCGCACGTCCTCTACAGGGGATCGCGTCTTTCGCCGGTCAGCAACCACGTCTCTGAAGGACGCCTGTCAACTCCGAGCCACGCTACTACAGAATAAGCCATGCTCAGCACACATCTCTGTAGAGGCCTCGAGTTGACCACCACGACCCGCGACGTCACCACCGCGTCATCGAACAAGGATATCTGTACCCCTGTGCCTCCCCTTGGCCTATAAAAGGGGACGCCAGGAGACCCAATAGAGAGGGAGGACCGACCCCAGACAACGATCTCACGAACAATCGAACACACACCTAGGCTGACTCCTAGACTCTGAATAACCCTTTCGCCCTACACCCGAACCCCCACCCCTCGAATTCTCTCCTTCGCTTGTATTCACCCCTGTACAAGCACTTAGGTGCAAGATAATACAAATCTTCTCCCCCCGCTGGACGTAGGGCCTTCTTTGCCCGAACCAGGATAAACCGCTGTGTTCTTCTTGCATCACCATCCGAACGGGTTACACACACATACGTTTACTCGTTGGCTTAGGACACCCCCGGGTTCCTCACTCCGACAATTGGCTAGATACATCAGCGCTCCAATGGCACTAAGATATGGGACATGAGGTCCTAGAATTTTCTCTCCCTCATCTTGAGGCCAGAATTGATTGGTCTTCATTTCTAAAGATCGAACAACCTTGGAGGTTTTAATTGGATATGCTTTGTCCATATTGAATTTCTATAATACTTTCTGGGCATAGGCAGATTGATGCACAAGGATTCCAGTTGGAAGGTGCCCAAGCTGTAAGCCTAAGCAAAATTTGGTTTTACCTAAATCCTTCAACTCAAACTCTGTCTTTAGATGTTTGCATGCCTCATCAATATCTTGCTGATTTAAATCATCAACATACACAGATATAATGCAAAATCCTATTTGGGACCTTTTGATGAAGACACATAGGCAATCATCACTGTTAGTGTATCCCTTCTGCAGAAGGTATTCACTAAGTCAGTTGTACCACATCCTTCCCGACTGCTTTAAGCCATAGAGTGACTTTTGAAGCTTTACACAATACATGTTGCGACTGGCATTCTGATTCGATATAGAGATTCCATTAGGAACCTTCATATAAATTCTGAATCAAGTGACCCATAGAGATATGCAGTCACTACGTCCACTGTATAGATAGACGATTTTGCATGGCCAGAGATATAAGATATCGTAATGTAATTCCATTCATGACTGAAGAATATGTTTCATTGAAATCAATGTCGGGTCTCTGAGTGAACCCTGTGCTACAAGCCTCGCTTTGTATCTCACCACCTCATTGTTCTCATTCCGCTTCTAGACGAAAACCTATTTGAATCCCATAGGGAATACTCTAGGAGGTGTAGGTATTGCTTGAGAGAATACCTTCCTTTTAGTGAGCGAGGATATTTCTTCTTGGATTGCATCCTTCCATTGATTCCAGTTCGAGCGTTGTTTGCACTCCGCCATAGTTTTAGGATCTAGATCATTTTCAAGGATTTCAGCAATCATTGTGGAGAAATATGTGTCGACAAGTGTAATCTTTCTGTCACATGATTCTCCAAATTCAAGAAAGTTGATGGAAATTTCTTGTACCCTTTCTCATGCATCAACATCTCCCAAAATGGTTGCATTAGGGCATTCCGATGTCCCAACATCAGTAATTGAGTGCACTGTTGATGTGGGATGTGAAGGTTGATCCTCCACAGGGTGTTCCTCAACATAGGGTTGAGTTGCATTTACTGGATCAGAAGATTTACTCTTCTTTTTTCTTAGCTTGCTAGAAGCTACATCTATGGAAATAGTCGTACTTCTCTCCCTCTTACTTGGGAGATGAGTAGTTTTGTTTGGTACGTCTACTCTTTCTGGCACATTTCGTGCGGGATTATAGGATTTTGTGACACCCTTATAATCAGTAAATGCATCTGGCGCATTATTTGCAATGTGTTGCAAATTGATGATTTTTGAACTTGGAGTTCAGTCTCTAAAGTATGTGAATCAGAGTTGGGAATGTCTGTGGCATCCCAGTTGATTTTCTGGCATTCTTTATGGTACTTAAAGTCTCCCCCTAATGTCAAAAAATGATCTTCGTTGAAGATGCAATCAGCGTACCGGGCCGTAAATAGGTCCCCTGTGGTAGGCTCTAGGTATTTTATGATCGATGGAGATTTGTATCCCACATAGATCCCTAATTTCCTATGAGGGCCCATAGTTGTACGCTGCGGTGGTGAGATCGATACGTATGTGGCGCAACCGAACTTTCACGGATGGGAAATGTTTGGGGGATTTCCACGTACTAGGTGCAACAGCGAGGTCGCATGATATGCAGTTGGATGCAATTGAATCAAGTCAGTAGCGTGTAAGACTGCGTGACCCCAACATGAAGTTGGAAGATTGCAATTCTGTAGCAATGGTCTTGCGATGAGTTTGATTCTCTTGATGAGAGATTTAGCCAAACCGTTTTGAGTATGGACATATGGTACTGAATGCTGCACTTGAATTCCTAAGGCCAAGCAATAGTCATTGAAGGCACGTGAGGAAAATTCAGCGGCATTGTCCATCTGAATGAATTGGATTTGATGTTTAGGATGCTGCGCTTTAAGCTTGATAACTTGAGCGACGAGTTTAGTAAATGCATGATTCCGTGTCGATAGAAGGGACACATGAGACCATCGTGTGGATGCGTATGTTAGAACCATGAAGTGCCTGAACGGCCCAGACAAAGGTTGAATGGGACCACATATGTCTCCTTGAATGCGTTCAAGGAACTTGAGCGGTTCAGCTCAAATTTTGAGGTAAGAGGGCCTCAAAATTAATTTCCAAGGGGCACATACAGTGCACGTAAAATCCGAAGATTGGGGAAATTGTGCATCACATAGAGACTGACCAACAGAATTGCTAGTAATTTTCCTCATCATCCCTATGCCAGGGTGACCAAGGAGATCATGCCAAGTTTGGAATGCATTGACATTCTGGAAAATTACTTTGTACGCAACATGTTGTACGGGTTTTATATATGTATAGTACAATCCATACGGGAGTGAGGGAACTCTTTCGAGTGTATCTTTGCCATATCTGTTGTCCTTTGTAATGAGAAGGAACGCCTCATTATTGTCATAATGGGTTTCAACTTGAAAGGCATTTTTTCGTATATCTCTATAACTCAACATGGTACGAGTTGAATCGG
Source organism: Bothriochloa decipiens (assembly GCA_023333625.1). NCBI lineage: Eukaryota > Viridiplantae > Streptophyta > Magnoliopsida > Poales > Poaceae > Bothriochloa > Bothriochloa decipiens. Next base: position 16,348,463 of record CM041631.1, on the reverse strand, counting down.
GATACAAGAGTGCAACCTCAATTGTTATCGATGTACCCGTAGGGAGCGTAATAATGGCTCGTCTAGAGCCTATAATTATAGCATCGCGCCCAACAATTGTTAAAACATTTTCTTTACTCTTGATGAGAGTTCAAAAATATTTTATTTCCCTAAGTATAGAGTTAGTGGCACCACTGTCCACTAGGCACATTTCCTCATCCATCGGATTAAACCCCGTACAATCTATATAAAAATGGAGAATAAAATAAAATTCTCAACAAATAAATATAGATAACTAATATAATATTGATAGCAATTGTGCAGAATATAATAAAATAGCAAATGTGATTGCAGAAATAAAACAAAGGATAATAACTATTACAACTTTTGGGCATGCTGATAATCTAGATCTCAAATGACTAGGAGCCTAAGCACAGTCTCCATATATGTCCTCTGAAGTGTATTCGATGAGCATATTGTCGATGTCGGCGGCGTCGCCATCAGGTGGAAGAAGAGCCTTGGTGTTGCTTGGTTCCGCTGCAGAAGTTGAGCACCCTGGGGCTGCCAGTGCATTGAAGTGTGCTTCATGCTGATGTCCACCTTGGTTGGCGCGTCCTTGGTTGGAGCGTCCACGTCCCACGGAATTTAAGTATAGATCCACTAAGTGCTTAGGAGTGCGACATTTTTGAGTTGGGTGATTGTAGCAACCACACTTGGTACAAGTGCTAGACTTGTCTTTGTTGAACTTAGAATTGTCACCCTTTCCCTTAGCACCATGAGGCTTACGGTTTCTCTTGCGCTTGTTCTTGCCTTGAGAGGGTCTAGGAGTGTTGTTTTTAGGAGCACTCTTGTGTGGTTTCTTCTGAGTGGCCATAGCATGTACTTCTGGCAAAGGTTTGGCGTCGATAGGGCCTTTATTGGAGTTCCATAGGAGGAGCTCATCATGCCTTTCAGCCTGAAGTAATGTTTTGATCAACTTAGAATAAACTGTGAAACCCCTCTGATGGTATTGCTTTTGAAGGATCATGTGAGCGGGAAGCATGGTAGACAAAGTCTTTTTAATTTTCTCCGCATCAGTTGGTTCCTTCTCATAAAACTTCAGTTTGGCACTGAGTTTGTGCATAGCATGGTTGAACTCTCCTACAGTTTTAAAATCCTATATGCGGAGATGGTTCCACTCATTTGTAGCCTCTGGCAGGATGACTGCCTTTTGCTGCTCATACCATTGTTGCAAGTTAAGACAGAGAGCCTGTGGGTCCTCTTCCATCAGATACTCAGCTTTAAGATCAGGATGGATGTGGTTCCTTATGATGTATAAGGCATGGTACTTTTCTGGTTCAGACAATGGAGCTACACCTTGTTTGGGAGCCTCAATTGCCTTGAACATTTCACGCAACGATAGACTCACTTTGGGATCTATCGCCCATGTAGGGAAGTTGTGTCCGTCAAGAGCAAGCTCAGAAAATTCCTTCTTGGAAGAAACTTGGGCATCAGACTCTTTGGGGGCCATTGTTCCTACAGGTGTGATGCCAGACTTAATTAAAAATCCATGGCATAGTTGTAATAATTGAGCAAATGCATAAATCAAGGTAAACTTGAATGAATAGAAGGGATTTGTCTCGTTTTAATGGAACTTAGGTAGTGACCATGGAGGTGTAGACCTTTTTGTAATTTAATTGATCCATGTCAAGATGTAGTCCTTGTATGTTTATAGTCAAATTGGAAGTGCACTTTGAGGAATAAATCTCGCAATAGTACTTGGTACTACCATGTGATTGCCAATTTGAAACTAAACAAAGGAATCAAGTTCCAAAGAGATCAATCGACCATAGCATTTGCATAAGTACATGTTATAGAGAATTGAAATGAACAAAAATGTATTGAACATTGTGGCAGAACCTCCTAAATCATATGGCCCACATGCATCATTATTGTCTAAACAGACTCCTAATAACTATGAATGTGTGCCATGAGACTTAAAAGGTCTATCGGGTAAATCCCGAATCATCCACGATTCTCCGAGCAGGATCAATCATTACAAAGAGACATTGCAGTATTACAACAATTTTAGACAAATAAGCTATATCAGAGTAAAATAGCGGAAGGATTATAATAACATAAGTTTACAAACCATTTAGTTCAAAACTTACAAACCATAAATTGAATTATTACAAACATAGTAGTAGTGGAATAGTAATAAAACTTATTACAAAACCTTAAAGACACGCTCTGCCCAAGAGCGAGACAGACTATTCCTCATCACTCTCCTCGACAACTGTCATGCAACAGGGTGCAAAGCAATCTTGCGCAGGGTTCTCACCTACAACAAGGGTTTAACAAACCCTGAGTACAGAAGTACTCAACAAGACTGACCCAACGAAAAAGAGGGGTGAAGACTTAGGAAATGCAGGCTAGAGGGACAAGGTAAGGCTTGCGAAAATAAGAATCTTTATGGAAAAGCTTGACAGAAAATAAAGTTGTCTTGCCTTAACTCAAGATTACCAACCTACTTCATTCTTTAAACCTTAAACATCATTCAAGTTGTTACTACGATGAAGAACACCGATCGAGTCTTCTTCTCTGAGAAGCAACGACGATTCGAATCCATTTATATACCCAGCTGGGACCTAGGTCTCGATATACATGAGGCTCCAACCAAAATGCAAACCAGACCATACGATGTACGTGAAGCTCCAACCAACACGTATACCGACCACACGATACACATAGGACTTTCGACCTACAGTGTATCGATATACGTGGGGCTCAAACCCACAGTATACCACATCATTGTATGTGGATTTTATAGTTTCTCGATATCACCAGTTCAACATCGGACATGTCCTAGGGCATCAACAGACGAAAACACTACAGAGGGACTCCTTTCCCAATGCAAGTTAACCGTCCGGACTCGATTTATTAATTATCATCATACTTCGAACTGAATAAGCCATACTCATCTTTTTTATTCTTTTACTTTGGAATATTTAAATAATTAAGCAGGGCTAAGCATTACTACGCATCTTCTAGAACAGGTAACAAAGAATATGGAAGTAAGACAGGTAATGCATTTGGTGGGTTTTCACTTAACTCCTATTACTTAATGCAACACCTCATAGCTGAAGCGATAAAACTTTTATAAAATAGAATAGGGTTTGAATGCATCCGGGGCTTGCCTTGGTGGTCGGCGTAGACGGCCTCGAGTTCTGGATCAACCCCTAACTCCTGAGTCTGCTCTTCCTTGGGATCTAGTGCGACAACGTTAAACTCTCCATTAACGAAAACTATACGATAAAAGCATATGCTTCAACATGATGGAATAGTAAACATGATGTTCGATGGATGCATGACCAGTTTAAGGACTTGAGTACAACTTTTCTTCATGATAAAGTTGCAAGCCAACTAAAACTTACATACTAAATTTATTAGGGTTAACTACGTCATTAAAGGAATTATTTAAGCACATGAAATAACGTTGATTAAGCCCTAATGACATGATCCAGGTAAGCGTAAATAATTAATTAAAGTGCCCGAGGTCATTAGGGTTAATGACCCAAGGTCATCAAGAAATCCCAAAATCAAACAACCCTATAAGGATTAAACTTAAGTAAAAGGGATTAATTAATTATTTAAAAGCATAAAATAAAGGCATAAAATTAAAGTTGTCTAGTTGAGCTTAAAATTTTATTTTGAAAAGCTCTTGGCCTAATTAGATGGCATAAATTTTAGAATTAAAAGCCCATTATTTTATTTATTAAAAATTCTTGAAGGTGCATTTTTCAATTAAAAGGGCCAATTTTAACTTAGGCAAAAAGTACTTAAATTTGATATTTCATATTTTTCCTAGGTAGATGACATCATAAAGAACATACACAAAAATTTTCAGAATTTTTGGAGCTATACATGAATTACTATGATTTTCTAAAAAAATAGCATTTAAATCATTTTCTGGAAATAGAAAAAATGGAATAGTGTCTCCGCGCTAACCGACGGCCCGCCGGCGGTTGACCGGCGATTTCTCGTCAGCGGTGAGGTCTCCGGTGATCGGGTTTGGCTCTACAGGTTCATCTCGACACGGTGAACAATTTGGGCTGGTTAGTGGAGCTGCGGGGCGACAGTGGCGCACTGGCCGACGGCCATGGCGGTGCGGCGGAGCTTGGGCGCGGCGGTCGAGCTCACCGGAGGCTTTTTTGGCGACGACGAGCGCATGGACACGAGATATACATCCACGCGAGCATGATTGACAACAAGATGAAGCTCTACTAGGTCCCTAACGTACGCGGCTACGCGCGCGGCGGAGCGGCATGGCCATGCCGGCGGCGATGCACAGCGGCCGGCCACTAGGGTGCATTAAAGATGAAATTGAGGACATGGATAGGTGCAGGAGCTCACCGCGGGCATGGTGCACACGTTAATGAAGGCTCGGAGTGGCTGAGGCGAGCTGTAGCCGGCGGCGCTAATGGCGGCAGCGGTGCTCCGGCGGCAAGGTCCGCGTCATGGCGACTCCTGTACACCATTAAGCTGGCCAAGATGCGCATGAGGGTCAGGAGAAGATGAAGAACATGATAGAAGGGTTAATGGAAATATATTTTCAACCTGGGCGGCGGTGAACGGCGAGAAGGCTCACAGCGGCTCGGCAACCGGCCGCGAGGAAGATGACGGCATGCGGACGCTACGGGCGATGAGGGCGGGCACTAGCTGGCTCAGAAGAAGCGCAAGGTCGAGGCGAAGCTTCTGGCAAAAGCAATTCGATAGCAGTGGATTGACGGCGATGAATTGGAGCGGCGGAGGGAGGTCGTCGGCGGCGGCGGCAGGGAGGAAAAGAGGAAGAAAAGAGGCGGCGGCCAACCTATTTATAGGGCAGGGGCGAGGTATGGACGGGCGACACGACGGCAGTGAAGCTTCGCGCGTCCAAGGGCACGCTGGCAGCTGTGGCATGTGCTGCGGTGGACGGCGGCGCGGATTGAGAAGCCGGCGATTGCGGCCGACGATAGGTCTCGGTGCTGTTCAAGCAAATTACAGAAATACCATTTGTCAAAAATAACAAATTACTTCAAAATTGATATAAGAACTTGAAAATATCCAAAAATAGAATTTGCATAACTTTTCAAGAGCTACACTTTTTATTTAACTGGCATCCTCAAATTCTATCTAGAATTTGAAATATGAATTCAAATTCAAAAGGGGAATAAAACCCTAGAAATAAACATTTGAAATTACTTTTGATTTTTCAATAAAACTTGAAAATTTGTAAAACTATGAAATGTTTAGCTTTGCAAACCAAACATGTTTCATATAAAAGTTTTCTCAAATTAGGCATAATTTTTGAATTATGGTTTTAAAATCAAAGGGGAACAATTGTTGGAAAACTATATTTTTAAATTTATTTGAAATTCTTTTTGGAAACTTGAAAAAATTTGAATACCAACTTTGTAGCTTTTGTCAAGATCTACAAACTATCTTTTTATAGTATCCCCAAATTCCTTATAGATTTTGAATTACAGAAAAGGGGATAAAACTAGGTTTTGAAATAAAGGGTTTTTGAAACCGAATTCAAACTCGATTTGGTTTCTAAGTTAATTGTTTGATTATTAGTGATGACAAACATCATCCAAGGACATTTTTAGGTCAATGACCCAATGACACCCTTGGTTGACCAAGTTGACTTTTGAAAAATATTTTATAGCTTTCTAATTTGAATTTAAATTTAAATTGTAAGACTTGGGAATAAGCTTTGAAATCCAAATTCAACTTCAAATGTGGAAACTATTTTTAGGGTTGGACTTAGACTTATATACTATGCTTGACACTAGTGTAAACACGGTTTACACCTCAAGTACATAGAATATAAACTAAGTATTTGAGATGATATTCGAAAGTAGAGTTTTATGATTTCATGTGACAACATTTCAGAAGCACAATCAACCTATGAAATGTAAACTTGTTTTAGTTGATGCATATCAAGTTTGACCTAAACATGAATGCTTTGCAGTGCATATCATGACATGGCAGGTTTTAATTAATATAACACCAGAGGTGTTACAAACATGTACTAGAAAATAAATAAAATTGCATAAAGTAAACTTGCATAATGTAAATAAATTAAAGCAAGGTAAACTTGCATATGTGATATGGGATTTTAATCTCATTTTGTGGAATATAGGTAGTCACCATGAGAGTGTAGACCTTTATTTTTCATGTCGAGATGTAGTCATTGTATGTTTATCAATTAATTTGGAAGAGCACTTTGAGGAATAAATCCTGCAGTAGTATGAGGTACTACCTTGTGTTCACCAAATTAAGAATAAATCAAGGTGACATCGAGTGAAAATATTCCAAACAGGGAGAAATAAAATCGACCATAAAAAATTGCATAGGTACATGTGATAGGGAATTGTAGAAACAAAACACGTTCGACATGTACTAAAAATTTGTATTCACAATGCATTGCTGCAATAAATTTTTTTACAATGCCGTAGCAAACATCAGGAGTCTAATGCTGAGGTAATTAGACTAACTAAACCGATGTAATTAGGGAATTAAAACTATGCAAATAGGAATAAAAATCTGCTAAAAGTAAATAGCAATTAGAAATGCAGATAACTTGGCCCAGGCTGTAAGCAAGCAGGCCTCAACTTGGCCTGGGCTTTCCATCCGGCCCATGTGGGGGGGAGAAGGTGTGGGGGCGCCCTTGTAAAAAGCCAGGCGGTTAGGGTTCCAACCCTAACCACCTAGCCTTTAGCCGCCGCCACCAGGGGGTCCAGAGGACCAGCCACCGTCGCCTGGCGGTTCCGCGCCATGCGGACGAGACCCGGAGGTGCGTCGTGTGGGGCCGTGTGCCAGGTGGGCCCGCTCGCGGCTCAGTCCCCCCGCCGCTCCATGTCGAAAGTCACGACGAGGAGCCACGCGGAGGTCGTGTGGAGCTCCGTCGTTGCCTGGCTGCCGTCGCCGTCGGAATATGGAGGTCCACCATGCTCACCTCGGTGTTGCGCCGTCGTCGCCCGGTGGAGGCCTGCAGTAGCCGCCGCCAGCCGCCCCTCCCCCCCTTTCCTGATGCGGAGCTCAAGCCAGCGGGGGGCGCCCCTGCGGGGGCACTCGTCAGAGGGAGGTCGGGCCGAAGGACCATGGGGGACGGAGATCCAGGTGCAAATGATGCGGCGTGGTGGAGCGAGCGGAGCCGATGGTGGTGGAGGCGGAACAGGTGGAGCCGGTGGTGGCGGAGGTGGAACAGCCAGCGCCGGACTGATGTCCGTTGCGGTGGCCGCTACAGCGGGGCGACGCGCGTACTCTGGCAGCCTGGTGGGGGCGGAGATGCGCGCCTTGATCGTCGGTGGAGACCTGCTGCGAGACGGCGTCGGCGTCGGGTACCGGATCGGCGACAGCGGCGCGGTTCCCAGTGTCAGCCATGGCCGGCTGGACGGGCCAGCGGCGTTCGGCGAGGTAGGCAGTCCTGGGGTATACACCGAGGATGGGCACCTTGATGAAGATGTTGTCGATGCCGCTGCCGCTGCCGAAGGAGCCGGTGCAGGAGCCGCCAGCGGTGTCGGTTCTCTCGATGGTGCCGCGGGCGGAGCCGCGGATGGCATCGCGACCGGAGCCGCGGACGACACCACAGAGTGCTGCGATGGAGCCGTGTCGGAACGACGATGACCTCCAAAACGACGTCCTGCAAGACGGCGACCGTGCATCCCGTCGAGGTCGCGGCAACTACCACGAGGACGGAAGCCACGGCGCTCGCCAAGGACATCACGAAGGTGCTGCAGGAGGTCGCCTTGGAGGCGATGGTGGGCAAAACTGATGCCCAGCGTTGAGGCGCGATGATATGCGATCATCATGACTTGGAGGAGGAAGGAGGCATGTGGAGCATAACGGTACGCCATTGGAGGTATACCTTTCTTTCCGACGACAATCTCCTCATTGCGCTGTAACCAACCGAGCTATCTCTCTGAGGAGAGGGGAAGTGGAAGAGCGAAAGTGGCTGATAACGTGTTGCGAGTAATGTAAATGAACAAGACATAGATGTATGGTGAGAATTTGGTGTTTCATTCATTGATCATATATTACAATTTATAGGGGAAGTAAAGGGGAAGTTACGGAGGAAACTCCATCGCTACGGAACCGCGACTCTAAGAGGAGTCGGGTCCCCCCAAGTCACGATATCCACGGGGAAGCACTCGTGGGGAATCCTTCAAGTAGAAGTCTTCCGTACCCGGGAATATCGTACTTACGAGAGGAAACTTCCTTCCGTGCTGTGTGAGAGGATCCGAAGGGGAATCCAATGTACGATGAGATCATCCCTTCGGAGAATATATGTTCCACGAGATATTTGTAACACGAACGTTTGCATTTAGAATGTCAAGATTTAAGAATTCCTCAGTTATAATAAAATTTTATTTACGATCTACGGACTCCTGCTACGAATAGCATTTCAGCGAGCAAAGTTCAGATCCACTTAGGACCAATAATTAGCAGCTAAAACTGCTACATACTCACTCCGTTCTAAATTATAAGTTGTTTTAAATTATTTTTGATACATGTATGCACTTACTATGCATCTAGATAAATTATATAGATGCATAGTAAAGTGCATGTACCAAAAAAATCAAAGCTAACTTATAATATGAAACGGAAGGTGTATACGAAGTATTAATTGGTTTCAGCAAGATTATCGACAGTTCATATCGCCAACTACTGAATGTGATATCCTCGTGCGTATTGTTCAGATGGCTTAGCACCAGAGTACACGGGATTTATACTCAGTTCGGAAGACCTACTTTCATATCGTGCTCATGAGGTAAACACTCCATGTTCGTGATAGAGGTTATAAATGAGAGGACTTGAATGTTTTGAGTTATCATATGCTACAGAGAGATCTCGACCTCATACTGTCATGGGAGGCCGAGTTAAAAAAATGTTTTGGCATCCTACAAGTTAATTAACTACTAGTTTATTTTAAATTATAGTTCATTTAACTTTTTAATCTCAAGTTTCACCACTTGATTTATTCAAAAATTTGTTTAAAATGTCACTTCTTTTGTTGTGTCTTGCTTTATTAACAAAAGATTTTTTAAAAATAATCTAAATTTTACCAGGTTTATTAAATTTTTTGAATAAGATGAGTGGTCAAACTTGACGTCAAAAAAGTCAAACGAAATGTAATTTGAAACGGAGTGAGTACTAGCCTGTCTCAAATTATAGTTAGTTTGACTTTTTTAATCCCAAGTTTGACCAGTCATCTTATTCAAAATTTGTTTAAAATATTATTTCTTTTGCTATGGTTTGTTTTATTAATAAAAGATCTTCGAGAATGACCTAAATTTAACTACGTTTGCTCAAATTTTTGAAATAAAATGAGTAGTCAAATTTTAGGTTAAAAAAATCAAATGAATTACAATTTGGAACCAAAGAAGTAGTCGTAGGGTGGTCATCGACGTCTTCTTTCCACACCGTTGCATACCACCGTATCATTTAATCTTGAGTTGATTCGTGTTTTACTATACTTCAATATTGCATAATAATCTAGATTTGAGCTAAAATTCCTAGAGCAGAATTATCATGCTTGCAATTCAATACAATAGATAACTTATTATATATTCACGTTGACACGTTCTACTATACTGTCAATCAAATTGATTCTGTGTGCTAGTATATCGGTTATATGTATGTTTTTGGCGAGCCCATACTAGATGTTTTTTCATGGTTTCATGTTCACCGGCAGAACTTCTGATGGAGCAGCGCTATCTGTGGACTAACATTAGTGCCACACCGTGCCTAGAAAGTATCCCTCTGCTCTGGAGTAATAAGCGTATATTGATCATAAAAGGGAAAAAAAAAACCAGTATCCATTAACCTTTAATTTCTCTCGCAATACGTTGTAGTTTTAAACTTCTATAAAGCAAAAATCCATTATCTGTCTCTCTGAAATTTCGTGAGACCATATTATTGAGGGCCCCATAAGTTAGTAAGCTCCAAAACCAAGAGTTGAAGCTTCTCGCATCTTCGTTACTAGGCAAGCATTATTGTTCAACTGAGGAATTTGTTATGTCAATTTTCGTAGTTAACCTTCTAATCTATTTAAATTCTTCCTTCATACGCGTGTCAATTCTGAGAACTGGAACTGGGTGGACTGACACAACATAAACTCCCCTGCAATTGAGCTTTTGCTTTAGGACAATGCTCATACAGAAAGGAATGAAGATAACCAGCAGTTGGAACATAAATAATGCCAGAGCCAGTTCAGTTTAAACTACACCATAATTAGGACAAGAAACTAGTTAAATAAGCGATGACAAGCACGAACAATCATAGTAGGTTCTCTATGTATTTTGGGAACAGGTCGTCGACGATAATCTCGTATGCTCTCTCGGTGGGATGGAAGCTGTCCCAGAAGACATACTTCCGGTCGTCGGGGCACGTCGCCGCCGTCACCTGGTTGCACAGCAGCGACACCTCGAATCCCCCGGTGCCGCAGCATCCTCTCGTCGAGACCTCGAAGCCTGCAATGCAGTGCAACCAACGAGCCATCATATTCAGTCACAGGTCAGAGCATGGGTGTCGGTCTCAGTCAGTGCACGCGATGGCAGCTATCCAAGCGAGAGGCGCGCACCGTATTTGCAGGGGTTCGTGATCATGTCCTGCAGGACGTCGTAGATGTCCACGTAGCCGATCTTCTGGCACTGCAACTCCTCCTGCAGCCGCGCGATCTCCCCCTTCAGCCTGGAGTTGTACAGCTGCGCCGCGTGGTTTTGAGCCAGGTCGCAGTCCCTGGCAAGGCCGCCGGCGAGGGTCCGCTGCAATGGCACGCACCCGACCGGCGGCATCCCCAGAATCGCGATCCTCCTGGCGCCTTGCTGGTACAGTTGCTGCCGCCGCGACAACACCAGACATAACAATAAGGAGCGGATTCAAACAATGGAAATTGGTGAAATTTTCAGTACCTCCAACAATTGTTATTCTTGGAGAGAAACAGAGATAGAGTAAGAATCGAATCGAATTGAGGTTAAGATGCGGCTGGAAACAAGATTTCACCCTCATGAAGTCGCAAGCCTGCTGAACGAGGAAATCCACGTATGCCGAGATGTCGTACTGCAGAGGTCTTACGGGGGCGAGGTAGTAGTTGTTGGCGATGTCGTCTGACCCGGCGCAGACAAAGAACAGGCTGTCGGCGACGATCCCGGCGGCGACCGCATCTCCGACGACCCCAGCGAGCTTCTCCTTGTACTCGGCAAACATGTTGAGCTCCTCCTGCATCGGCAGGACCGCCTGGAATGCAAGGCGCGGCATTTCAACATGCATCTGGACACCAGGGAACATGGACGAGATGATCGTCTGTGTTTTTTTAATTACCACGAGAGTGGAGGTGAGTGGGTCGTAGCCGGTGCCCCCAGAAGCGAAGCTGACGCCGGTGCAGAGGTCGTCGTCGGTGAGGTCAGTGCCAAGATACGCCGGAACCAGGTCTTTCAAGCCGAGTCTTGAAGCTAGACACAACCAGCGTAGTCACGGCAAATGTCGTTTAATTTACAGGCATTCATATAAATAATACAGTGATTGTTCGTTCGTTAGCTTGGAGGTGTAGTAGTGGAGACACGAACCTAGGAAGTCCGTTGGAATCCGGCCGTTGGAGAAGCGGCCGGTGGGGACGCCGCCGTTGAGGTCCTTGCCGTATGACCTTAAGTTGGACTTGGTGAGCGTGAGGACGGCGTTGTTGTTGCCCGTGTCGACGATGGAGTCGCCGAACACCAGGATGACCGGCACCCGCGGCCTGCCCCGCCGGTCTCCACCCGTCACACCGGCGGCCTGCCATGGCGACACGGCGAGCACGAGCAGCAGCATCATTGACGACATTGCTGTACCGCCCCGCTCCATGACTGAGCTGTATCCTAACCGCTAGAGTTTGTTGCCTTCGAACGATTCCATTCTCGCCACTGTGGCACGTTGATTGGGATAGGATGCCTTTCAGCTGAGAAGGTCGTGAGATACCATGACGCACAAGTGGGCGTCGGCAGCAGCGCAACAGAGCACTGTAAGCTTGTTCTTTTCTTTCTTTTTTTTTTTTTTTTTTGGAACTGCACTGTTAGCCTGTTCGATCGGTGAGTGGCTAGATGAACTCCACCTAGCACTGCATAGCACCTGGAGTCTTTCGATGCCAAACCACGGGACCATACGAAACGACCTTATTCAGATCACATGCATCCTAGGACCTAGCAAATGCAGCATTCACATGTATAAGCATCGCCGACAAGATTCGGCTAAGCAAGGAGGGAAAAAATCAGTTAAAACATGGTTCGAGCAGATCCGGCAATCTAGTTGGTAGTCCCAGTAAGCCCGTTTGGCATGGCTGATGATACTGAATTCAATAATAGTAGCTTTATTGGCTCTAAGTTTATTTTAAGAAGAAAAGAGATTTTATTAAAAATTCTACTTACTACATTGCACAGAGCTAAAACCGGCAATACATTTACAAACTCCATAAACGGACCTTTACAAACGCAATTTGTGAACCCATAAACGATGTCCAATCCAATTGGCTTCACAAACCTGAATATACATGCCCAATAATTGTCAGCACATGCAAGGATGGCAATTTGGCGCCTATCAGCCCCAATCTTTCCGCATATACAAACACAGAATGGACAAGAGTAGTATATAGTAATACAAACACAGCATGGACAATCACTCAATCGTGTTCAAGTCAAGGTTTTGTAGTATGTCCATGCTAGTCATGCAAAGTACCACCATATTCCAGCACCCATAATAATAGAAATGAAACATGATTCAAGTGTGCTTGGTTTGAGGAAAAGAACAGTTATAACATGGTTGGAACCGAATCGGTAATGCTAGTCCCAGTAAAGCCCGACACATACCTCACCCTCTTTTATTATTACCAGATGTCCGTTACATCTCAAAGCAGATTAATCACTCTAATTGCAACTGTGTTTTGATGCAGGATGTTCAGTAGCAGATCGTCACGGTAAGCCTATAGTTGACCGATAAGAATCACAATTATCGTGAATTGAACAATAATAATAACTACAGATGTATAATTGAATTGCTTCAGCCCTGGAACAGTTCATGGCAAGCTCCTTTCAACTCTGAAACAGCTCATGGCAGACTGAAGTACTGCTCGCTTCAATATAATATAAACTAGACATTACTGATATGATCTATTAATATGAAAGCATACGACAAAAGTAAATCATTTTTGTTGGTTGGAGTAGTCTTAGTTTGTGACACAATGCCATCACCTTATTCTTCTTGTGGGTAAAATTGTATACAAAGTACAGAAAGGCATGGAAAAAATTAAAGAAAAACACATGTAATCTGATTATCTAACAGCAATGAACACATCATATATGAGCACATCTCCTGTATCAGACCATGGAATCCAATCTCAAGATTCAGGAAAACAAAGCATAACAAAAAAAAAAGGGAGAAGAAGCAACAGAAAAAAGGGGAGGATTACAGCACCAATCCAGTGCGCAAGCACTACGGTGCTGTTTGGATGCTGCCTCCCAGGCAGCTCCATGGCCAGGCAGCATTCCCATGCGTTGGGGTTTTGATCACCTGGGGCTGAGATGATTTGCCTGGCAGGCATGGCCAGGCCTGCAGGGCGGCATCCAAACAAGTCCTACAAGAGGGAGAAGAGCAAGGGCCCTGCAAACCTGCAACCAATACTTCCATCCAGCGAGCACCGCCACTACGGCCGATCTCAGGCACCATGAATCAAGAGACACAACTTTGGACCATGCCGTCCGGTGAGCACTGCGACATCAGGCACCATGAATGGAGAGACACAACTTTGAACCTCGCCACCTCAGATATGCAGGAACTGTCAGAGGTCATGTTGATGTCCACCTCGTACTCACCCTCAGCCCCTTGCCAACGGTGCCTCCTCCTTCCCTGTGTGGCCTTCTTTGAACAAAACCATCCACATCACCACATGTAGGTTCTCTCCTCAAGCGGCTTGGACCCAGATAGGGATAGAGTTGCAAGGAACAAGGCAACCCGAGAGGAGTGCAGCACAAGGGAATTGAGAGATTCAGAAGATGGTGAGAGGAAGGTGAGCGGAGTCATGACCCCTACGGGCATGATCACCCCAGAGACTGGCTCCATGATAACACTCGCCATGAGCTTTTCAAGCAAGCGTGGCTAGGCCCTCTGTTACAATCTCATGGCCTGGCATAGGGCCTCGGTTAGACATCAAAGCACAGCAAAGCTGCATTCCTAGAGCTTGTTTGGCCCCTTAATTGCCCATCCAAACACACCTGATGTGAAAAGAGGGGAATTTCATGTAAGAGAAGGGAGATTCTTCATGGACTGGCGGTTTGCGATGCTGCAATTCGCATGCAACACAGCCTATGATGTTGCTGAATAATGTCAGGATAACAAATTTAGCAAGTCTTTTCAAGACTGATTACAGACCATAGTACCTTAATATGTACACCCTGAAAAAAAAATGAAGGACCTTTTTTTCAAAAGCACGTATTTAAATGTAAGACATGTAGATCCCCTAGCAATACAGATATCATTAGTGCCAACCAAGTATATTTAACAGTGTTTCCCTTTTCGTTGCTAGCTCATGCTGGGCTTCACCTCTAGCCTATCAAAACTTGCATGACACTAAATGCTTTGTTGTTGTTGACAAAGTATATTGTATGCACACACTTAACATCATCAAGAAGCTATGGAAGATTATCCCAATTGATGATAATTTATCCCTTGTCTCAATATACTTAAGGTTCAAAACAAGCAAATGCTGGAATGCGGTATCATTGCAATTACATATAATTCCTTGCACATCACACCAAAAGCTTAGATAAAGTTCCAGGTTGCACTTAACAGCTACATTCCCAAGGTTAGACATGGAAACGGAGCTAACACACCATTTGTTGAATAGTGAATCACAGGCTGATCATCCAACTAGCCTAGACTCATCTTCAACAGAGTATATTCAATAACAAGGTAGTTGGAACATCTATGAAAAATGCTTTACCAAGTTATTATTCAAATGTACTTCAGTGTGTTCTTACTTTACCATGTGAACGATAAGCTTCCAGATATAGAGAATATATGGAGAGTCCTGTAAAACAAAGGCTCACTGAGAATAAACATAAACGACTGTAACATGAATCTCAAGTGCAAAGTTAGAAATTCACAATCACAACACTTTGTAACTCAATTTGTCATATCACTTGCACAAAGACCATTCTCAGCTATCATTATTATTTGGTACAAACACAAACAATTTGAAACTAATAACATTGTACTGTATTGCAGGAACCTAACAATTTAACAAAGTAAGGTACTAAGGTAAACAGTTGATAATAGGCATATAATAAGTAAAATCAATGGTAGAATACATTGGTTTATGAAATTAAGGATAAAGCACCATTACAATGATCTGAGATCAGCCCTAAAGTTCATAAGTTGAGGAAGTCATAAGCAGGTAAAATTGCTAGCATAGAAGATTCTACTTGAAAAGCCCAAGCATATGAGAAGGCAACTACAATTGAAAGCCAAAGGAGCAGCTTACCCAGCACTAATCCTCATCATCTTCTTCTGAGCTTCCAACATCACTACTGTACTCATCACTACTACTGCTATCAAAATCAAGCTGCACGGATGCCACCTGTATTGGCTCTTGGCCCATTGGCACCATTGGTCGCATTGGAACAGGTGGCTGCGGCACAGGGGCCTTTGCCTCTTCGCCCTTGATACCAGGTAGTATCTCATCAGGTGGCAGCATGATTGGGTCACCAGGCTTCCATCCCGGCGGCGGCTTTAGCTCCTTCAGGAACATGGGTGGCAAGGTGTTTGGTAGCCTCGATGGCGCCTCCTGTGGTGGTTCATACAGTGGTGCAGCCTCCACTTCTGCTGTGATCCCCTCCTTCGCATCCAACGGCTTCTTGGGCACCCCTACATCCAAATCAGCAAACAGATACAGCTGCGACGCCCTCATTTGATTTTCCTGTGGTACAGGTGGCAGGCTGACAAGGAGAGGCAGCCCCGCACCATGCTCCGGCGGAGCAAAGGTTGTGTAACTTATGCGGTGCGCGTAGGTCAGGATGTCATCCAGCTTAAGGCCGGAGTGGAGGGACGTGCCGAAGTCGCCCTCCGACGCCGGCTCGGGGTCGTCAGCCGCAGCTGCGCCACGCGGGCGTTTGAGATCGCGGCGGTAGTCAGCGTAGTCGTCGACGAGGAGGTCAAGCACTTGGTGAGCCTCGTGCAGCTTCTTCGCAAAGGCTAGCAGCGCAGCATCCTTGGCACGCGCCTCGCGGGCAAGGCGCGCGCGCGCATCCTGCAGGTCGAGTGTCTCTTGCAGCTCGGCGACGGCCTCGAAGAGCTGCGTCTGCAAGGTAGTGAGAAGGGAGAGCGCGTCCTTGGAGATCGGGGTTGGGAGCGGCGGCGCGGGGAAGGACGCCGACGGGAGGAAGGTGGGGAACGACCCCCGGTACGCTTGGATCCACGCGGCGCGGTTGGGCGAGAGCTCGAAGAGGTTGGAAGCGAGCGAAGATATAAGCTGGAGCAGCGATTGCGCGCGCGGAAGCGGCGGCAGGAGCGGTAGCAGCGACGGCGAGGTGGTTAGGGTTGGGGCCGCGCCGGCGCCAGCGGCTGCACTCGTGGGCAGACTGCCCTGTGGAGGCGACGATGTGGGATTCAAGGGGACCGGATTGGGCGGGAGCGACGGCGACGAGGCTGTGAGCCCCAACCTCGCCGGGGAAGGCAGGTGCGACTGCATCATCGCGGCGGCGGCGGAGGCGCAGCAAACGGACGCGAGCTCGAGATGCTCGTGCTTGACAAGTCAAACCAAGCCTCCACTTCGTGGGCTCATGAGCCGAAAATGGGCAGGCTTGTTCTAGTAGATGTGTTTGGGCCTTTTATGTCTCCATGAGGCCCAACTAATCTGCGTTAAAAGCCCTGGACGGCGGATCCTCTGCGCCGCCGCTTCGTCCCAAATCCCTTTGGCGGGAGACGAGCAGCACGCCGCCTCCGCTTCCCGCGCAACGCAAAGCAGCAAATCGAAGTAGCCATGGACGGCGGATCCTCCACGCCGGCGAGCACCCCACCGACGGCGGCCGCGTCCGCGGCGGAGATGGAGGAGTACCGGAACTGGAAGAAGAACGCGGCGGTGCTTTACGACCTCGTCATCTCCCACCCGCTCGAGTGGCCGTCCCTCACCGTGCAGTGGCTTCCGTCGGAGTCCTCGGCACGCAGACACCGGCTCGTCGTCGGCACTCACACCTCCGACGACGCCCCCAACAACCTCATGATCTTGGACGCGGTGCTACCCCTCCCGCCTCGCCTCGCTGCAGCCGCCGCTGCTTGGGGCGGCGCCCTCCCGTCCCCGTTCGTTTCCGTCTCTCGCGTGGCGCCACATCGTGGCGAGGTCAACCGCGCCCGCTGCATGCCGCAGCGTCCCTATACGGTGGCCACCAAAACGTGCGTCGACGAGGTGCATGTGTACCATCTCGGCGATGGCGACGGCAGCGGGAAGGGCGGCGCCGATGTTGTGCTCAGGGGGCATGAGGCAGAGGGTTATGGCTTGTCATGGAGCCCGATGAAGGAGGGGTGGCTGCTGAGCGGCTCCTATGATAAGAAGATTTGCTTGTGGGATCTCTCCTCTGGGAGTGGAGCTGCTGTTCTGGATGCACAACAGGTGTTTGAGGTAATGCCCCGTTGGATGCTCCTGTTCCTTTTTCTTCGATTAATTATTGTGGTCAGTTCTCTTTATTCACTATCACCGCATTTTCGGGTCATATGCTTACAGTCACTTGATTATCGTGTGACTCGATGCACTGGAGCAATTTGATTTTTACTCTTCTTTTCCTAATGAAACTATGTTCATTTGTTTGTATTATTAAATAAAATTGGGATTAGAACAGTGTGGGCAGTAACTCGGGTTCATATGGATTTTCTATAATTATTTATGATAATAACCGGTCAACTGGAGGTAGTTGAGATGTAGGTTTCAGGAAAAGTAGCAAGCCTTGGCACATCCTGAGGGAAATTTGAACATGCAACATGTATTGATACTTTTTTTCTTATTATTATCTTATTCTGTAAACCAATTGATTATGTCTGAACAGTGTGTACAGTAACTCAAGTTCATATAGATTTTCCATAATTATTTATGATAATACTCTGAGGTTATTGAGAATTTGAGATGTAGGTTTAAGGAAAAGTAGCAAGCCTAAGCACATCCTGAGGGAAAATTGAGCATGGCTTTATACATGTCTGATGTAAACCAACTGATTATGTCTGATGTAAGAAGTCTGTATGCTTTCTGATGTTCAATCAAGGAAATAACTGATTGTGAAATCTGTTTTAACATGCTTAATATGAGGATGGTATTAGAAATGAAGTACTTGTCTGGTTCCTCTTTGCAAGTGAGTAGTGATTCGCTGTGATCCACTTTATTCCCTAACATGTCCATGCTTCTCTCTTTCTATATATAATTTAGCCAGCGGTCTGTGACGAAAAGAATGTTTACACATTGCTAAATCAATCCCAGAGAAACTATATTCTCTGTTCCTGTACCTCCATTAGAAGCAGAGGTTCTCTGTTTTCATAGCCCTGTTTGAAGCAAAAGTGACCAGTCATTTACTATTAAAACCACTAAGAACATGACCAGTCTTCATGAATCCTATCCACAAACCTTCTAGATTGGATGACAAAATTGGGTATCAACAACCCCCTAATTAGCTCTCTTAATCAACTCAATATTGTACAACCAAGTTGAACCTTTGTCTGATTGTCTTAATAAAAGTAATTTATGTACTGTTTGCATTTATTTTTTCTATAAAAAACAAATCAATTCATATGAAAATGTAGTTTTGGAACTTAATGAGATTGAATTTATCTTTGATACAGATTGACAAGGGATAGATGGGATAGCAAGAAGAAGTAGCTAAGTCACCCTCCTTGCATGCCATGAGCTGATGGTGTGGCTGGGTTTCATAGTCATCCCTAACAAACTAACTAATCATCCTAAAGAACTAATGATCTTGATTTGCCTAAAAACCTGGTAACGAAAGATGTGCTAACAAAAACAACAATTGGTCCTAATCTCCTCTAATTGACATACTATTGTTGCATTGTTGCCATATAGATGCGCCTAGAACCATAACAGTCAGTCTCTTTCTTCAAACATCCAAGAATGAGTCATTACTTTGTAATTGTAGTTCTGGGTTTTCTACTGTGTTTCTTGTCATGTAAAAAAAAAATACTGTGGACTTGGGCTCCTGTAGAAATGTAACTGTTTGTTGTGTCTTGGTATTTCCAACTTGTGTTGAGAAGAGGATAATTGGTATTCTTAATTGATATTCCATGCGTCTCTTCTTTTCTCACCTATCTAATAAGTACTGCTGTCAGATTGCATTCATTCAAAACAGGTTAAAAATCCATACTTTTATGAGGATTATTTATTTATATGCCCAACTATACACAAATAACATGATTAAAAAAAAACTATACACAAATAAGGGCATAATGATCTTGCCAGTTTGTTGTTTTTATTCAGGGTCTAATGAATATTTACTTTTGCAGGCTCATGAGGATCTTGTTGAAGATGTTGCTTGGCACCTGAAGGATGAAAATATATTTGGATCTGTTGGGGATGACTGCAAGTTGATGATGTGGGATTTGCGTACAAACAAACCCGAACAATCTATTTCTGCGCATCAAAAGGAGGTAGCCATGCTAAAATCATGGATTATCAAACTGTATGTTGACGCCTGGATGATTTGTTTTTGACGCAAAAACCGTGGGGGAGTTCCCCAGGGTAAACCAAAAACTTTTATTAAAAGCAACTAAAAAGATTGCACAGTTGCATTTGCACAATATCCTTACATGTTCATACTAACCAGCAGTTCATAGGAGTGGTATATTAAGCAGGTTTTATAAAGCTATAAGATAATGTTTACTGCACCCCCATCACATAATTTCCCCGTTTTGAGTTTATTGTTGTATGTATTGACACTTCCTACTTCTGGTACCTTATTTTTACTGCTAAGATAATTTTACACACATGATTCAGTTATATGTGGCCTCCCTTGTGATATGGCAAATTGTGTTCACTGATGGCCATTCAACCTTTCGGTTGGTATTTTTATTTGCTTCAAAGAAAAGTTTGGTTTTGTAAAAATTGTTATATGCTCGGTGTGTCAGTCTTGTCGTCTGTCATGGATTGGTTTTCTGTTCATAGTGTGCCTGCTTCCCTTTTCCAGGTCAACTCTTTGTCATTCAATCCATTCAATGAATGGATATTGGCTACAGCATCTGGAGACGCAACTATCAAACTATTTGACATGCGAAAACTATCAAGAAGCTTGTATACTTTCGACAGTCATGAGTACGTATTCTTTTCTGTACCCTATTTGTTCAGTCTTTATTTCTTCGACAGTCATAGAATGTGTCCCAGCCAAATAAACAGCTGCATTATTTAATTGTTTTACATTTTTGCATTGTATACATTTGTACCGATTTGTTGGATGATAACTAGTATATCAATGAGGCGGGCAGTGTCAGACTTCGCTCGCAAATCATTTATGTCAGTATTTGTTGTAATGTGCAGTTGGTATCGAACATATATGATACTGATTTTTTTAATGTGTAAACTTATCAATTTTCAAAGTTCAATTAAAAAAGTGAATTTGCAAATTTCTTGCTTCAGAAAGTATTAGCAACCTGCTTTGAAGCACTGTATAAATCAGTCTATCTGTTTCACTAACTTAACCCATTTATGTAGTACTTTTCTCTGTTATGTGTCTGAAATTTTATGTTACGTGATTTCCACGTGTAGGGCGGAGGTGTTTCAGGTTGAATGGAATCCAAATTTGGCTACTGTATTAGCTTCATCTGCCGCAGACAAGAGAGTGATGGTATGGGATATTAATAGGTAAGTTGAGTGAAATTCAGCTCCAAAGTTCTATTATGTTTGTAGTTGTATGAGATTTATCCAGTTCAACAGGTACCTTGGTGGTGCTCTCCAAGCAAATAATTAACAGAATTACAAATGCTAACTGTACAAACGCTAAATCTATAGGAATTACCTTTGAGAGCTTTTAGTTGCAAAAGGCACATTTGATGTGCTAAAATTTCACATTCTTAAAGTCAAATCCTTGGGTTTTTTTTTTTTTTATGCTTGGTATGTTCCATCAGCATGGCAGATTCCAATACAAGCTGAAGCAAAGGCTCGTGTCTTATTGGTGACCATTTCTTTTGACCATCGCCCCTTTCCTTTTTCTGATTCTTTGTCTTGTGTCCCTTTAGGATTGGCGACGAGCAGTCAGAGGAAGACGCAGACGACGGGCCACCGGAGCTGCTGTTCGTTCACGGAGGCCACACAGCCAAGATATCAGAGCTGTCGTGGAATCCTAGCGAGACATGGGTCATTGCCAGCGTGGCTGAAGATAACATCCTGCAGATCTGGGAGATGGCAGAAAGCATCTACTGTGATGACCTCTCCATGCAGGTTAACTGACCTGACCCTCATGCCTCAAAGCATAACGGTGAGTTACCTGTCCAATGGTGCAAGCGTATCTGGAGGGATTGTATGCAGTTAACCTGTAGGATCTGAGATATTTCTGATTTGCTATCTTTTGTTCACTGCAGAGTGGGTATCTATAAGAACTCTTTAAACTCGTATCATGCCTTAGTTTACCTAGTCTGGATCTTGTCTGATTGAGCCTTTCGTCAGGCCTAAATCATGATAAATTCGTAACTTTCGAATTGTAGGTCAGCCTGACATGACATCTCTACAGTTTGGAACTTACTACTCCAATCCCTCTATCCTAAAAAAAAGTGCAATTCTAGGTCTGGTCAAAATCAAACTATATAACATAAAAATAAGTTTCATGATGAATCTAATAGTACCTATTTATAGCAGGATAAATCTGGCATATCTTAATATAGCATTGTTCTAGAATTACATGTTTTCGTGATAGAGTATCTTTCATTGATCAGTTGTAGTACGTCGGGGCACTGATGTGGGCAACGGCATCTGATCAACAAACAGTTGTAGTAGTAGTTGGTAGAAGTGTACCGAGTAGAAGGCTATAAGCCTAGGACCTCGACCTTGTTCAACTCCTCGTCAATCATCGTAGTCCAACATTGCCACGTTGCCACATCGCAATCATTCTCCGCGCCTGGCTGTCAGGCCCCGTTGCGCCAAAAGATGGAGGAAAAGGTGTGCTCAAGATGCGCCCGCCCTTTCCCGTCGCGCCGTCGCGAGATGCGCCGCTGAGCGACCAAAGCCACTTGCCCATCATCACTTCGTCAAGGCCTTGGGTGAATAGTGAATTGCCGAGAACGTGGCAGCGATCTGGAGAAAATTCTGAACGAACCCGTCAATCGGCCGACGCAACGCAAAGCTGCCGCCATTGGAGTGCCGGCAGTCCAAATCACGTTTGGTTGGTTCCTGGTGTCCAGTATCCGGACCATGGCACTGTGGCAGCGGCCAAAATGACGACAGGCGCTTGCGAGTCGCGAGCAAGCAACAATCTGGCCATCGCTGTGCTGTGACCTGTGATCCCGATTCCCGCAGCTCCGATGCTCACCATGAGTCCATCCCAACCCAGTGGAGCGCTACGCCGTCGTCTTCTTGTTTTAAGAGAACTTTATTATCAAATGTCTCCGAGGTGGGAGGCACCAAAATACGTCTCAAATTGCCAACCTCAGCGTGTAACTGGACAAGGCTTTCAACCCAAAGTCCCCCCACCTCCCAAACCCACATCCAAAGCCCAACATTTGCAATCGGGCTGTTCAGGACACGACTATTTTGTAAGTAGCTTTTTTCACGGTCCTAAGATCATTTTACTCCTAGAAGTCATTTCCTTTTTGTCGTCTTTCTAAAAAAAAAGTCCTTGCCAAAGCCCGTCCCACCACCGTTCATATAAAGTGAGGCATTTTGGAGGACAACGTTGCATCATTATTTCCACATTTGTACCTCTCATCACACGGTGGCATCACACTAACATCATGGTACTACTAAAAGACCGTGTTATCGGCCGAGACTCCTTTTCACCTCTGTCCTTTTGTTTCTTGGCGAAACGGTACGGCGTCCCGGCGTATGTGTGTGTGGTTCACAGGAACGCGAAGCGGCCGTGAAACAAAACCGGAGCCCGGGGGGCCTCTGCCGTGCCGTGGCGCAGGAAGCAAAGCACAGGCAGGAAGGCAACAGGGCAGCAGCGGGGCGGGCGCGGCGGCGAGACGCACGTACGCGGCGGGTACGTGCGCGCGCGGCAGGGGGCGTGGGCGTCCGACACGTCAAATATTCTGTTTCCTTGTGATGGCCCGCCCGGTACGCGCGCATGCTGTACCAGCCAAGATATCGATGCGGCTGCTGCCCTTTGGGGTTTGGGCTTTGGCGAGCTCAGCTCACAGTCACAGCATCTGCATCTGCATCTGCATGAGTGCATCACCACACCAGCAAGATGAGTGGCGAGGCTTTGGCTACTCCATCCGGTGAATTCCAACCGTGCAAGTAGGAGGACGGGACTTGCCCCGGCATCCTCTGCTAGAAACACTGTAGTACACTGAAACACTGTGATAGCTCATGTACAGTGTTTTAGGCCACTCCACACTGAATCACTGTGACGGCTTCAATGCATGTTAGCAACTGTGGGATTACCAATGGCGGAATCGTGGAAGGCCAGGGCTTAGTACTAACCTATTGTGTGGGTTGCTTAGCCTCTTGTGTGTTCGTAGAAAGTCTATCTGTAGGGCTTGTAGGTAGAAATCAAGCGCGGGAAATAAGGGAGCGCGCGAGGAGGCGAGCAGAGGGCGGGATCACGGATATTTAGCAGCGTTAGTTTGCAGGTTTAGCTGGAAACAAAGAGACGCCGGCTTATTACTCCTGAAACAGTGATTTAATGAAAAAGACCGTGGGCCTCCGTTGCTGCTTGGTCTCTGTGTTGAGGGCTCGACGACGGAGACTCTTGGACGGAGGGAGTATCGACTACCAAACAGTTAGTAATTGGACTACTTTATTCATTTCTTTTCTAGGAACTCCATTTCTTTCTTTCTTTCTTTCTTTCTTTGCAGCTGTAGCTGTACTAGTACACGCTTCATAATCAAGATGTATCTTGTTTGAACGATGGATAACGATGGATGTAAAGTGATATAGCTGCTTTATCGTACGACTACCACACAAAACAAGAGATTCTGAATTTGGCCAATTACCATGCACGTAGCAGGAGCGCATATATCTACTCCTGCTATGGAATTTTAAGCTGTCACGCTAGATGGAACCTCAAAGTGTGTCGTCACATCTGGAAAAATCTTTTCAACAGCGAATCAGTGATGCTAGTGTATTGAAAAAAAATCATTTCTTTTACTACCAGATGTACTGTAGCGGCAGTTACAAACCATTGGTAAAAAGAAAAAGAGGAGAGTAGTACATTGAGGAAAGAAATGGATAGTTTTATTCAAGATCCACAAGAATATATATGTATATATATGTAAAGAGAAATGGACCGACACGGCCACACAGCATCTTTGTGTGGTGACTGGCCATGAGGTGTGTTGTGGGCCGTGTTGTACCACATTTGCCACTGTTTCCTTTTACAGTACCTCCTCCTCCTCCTTGAGGGCAAAGGTGAGTGAGGATACCATTATTATTGTTGTTGTTTACCGTACAGCCGTGAACATTATACAAGTACACTCGCTGCATCAAGTATCTCCATACACTGGTACGTGGGTGAACATTATACAAGTACACACTCGCTGCAACAAAATATCTCCGGTATAGTTTCACAAGATATCTTGCCGGTACAAGTGAGCATGGTCACCACAAGGCCAACTGGCCAGGATAGGCAGAGGAAATAAGGGCTTTATTATTTCACACGGGGGGCACATCTCAAGGTTCCACATGACCTGAACTTTTGTTTATCTGTACATCCTAGTACAGTACAGTGCAAAGGTGCTCCCTCTTTTTTCTCTTTCCAGAGAAAAGCCAGGTTCTTGGAGGACTAAGTATATATATGATAGTGAGGTTACCTATGGTACCTAGTACTATCTTGGAAATTTTTGTTGCTTAAGAAACAATTCTGGACTTTTCTTAGGCATGGATCGTGGTTTAGGATTACACATGACATGAGGTGATGTGACAACATATACACAGCAGCATAAAAGAACGGGTGAGCCTCGATTGGAACAAAAGAAATATATAACATACTATCTCCATCTAATAGGTCTTAAAAAGAGTGAACTCAGTTGAGGTTATAAAAATAAATTACCTTGGTATCTCTGGATATATTTATTATAAAGAAATTTCCGTTTCATCTAATAAACCTTAATACTGCATATAATGGATATTAGTATTATATACATTTGATCAAGATTTAGTCAATTAATAATTGATTAGAAACTATTTTAGCAACGGAGGGTGGAAGGAGATTGGGAGGCAGACTCTCTGCTGAGTGTCTCTGGTCCTGTGCCTCTTGCCCGGTGTGTAGGGATCAGACGAACCGCAATGGGGTGCTGTAAACCTCACTGCAGTAGGCATATAGCGTAAAAAAGGCTGCACCGGCATGCGCTGTCGCATACTGTATCTTCCGGTGCACGCGAAGGGTAGCGCCTGACACCGGCTGTGGCGTAAGCACGTTAAAGACCTGTGCGCATGAGAGAGAGAGGAGAGAGGTGAGCGCATACAGCACGGGCTCCACATTTTTCAATTAAAAAAATATTATAACTCCCAAAAAAATCAAATTAAATTTTGATTACACCGTTAAACTCGTCTTAATAAAACCCTTTAAAACTAGATCACTGTACTTAGACAAAGTGATAATAGACCCCACAGTGGATAGAGTAAGTACACTCTAAATAATAGATGAGTGCAGAAGAATTAGGATAGAATACGCTGTATTAGAGTGCGAATATAAAGTTATATAAGTACGGCACCTCTTGTCTTAAAAAGGAAAAAAAATTAAAGAAAGGCCCACAACAGATCATAAGCTAACAAGATCGTCGTTACCCTGATAATCACGATTTGCAGCAACAGCTGAACATCGTCACCCAGGCGCCCTCCTGTTTCCCTTCAAAAAAAATCGTCACCCAGGCGCGGGATCTCGGTTCAGTTTCACAACCTTTTGTTACATCTTTCAGAAAAAGCAAAGCAAAGGGTGCCAAAATTCGATCCAATTTCGCGGAAAAGGAAATGCCCCCCCAGCAAAATTAAATTACCTCGCCAAAGTTGAGTTTAAGCTTGAGCAGCTAAAGAAGGGAGGCGGGCATCTAGTACTGCGTTTCACCCGCATCTCACCTGCGATCCAAAGGACATCTAACAGGTTGTCTGCTCTGTTTCAGCAGGGTTGGAAACCAGAGCGCGAAGCATTGAAAACGACTCTTCCACCCGCAGCAAATGTCCATCAGCCAAAAGCCTATTTATTCTGAAATACAGCCGCATCTCGCTTTCGGAACACTGATGATGATGACAGGGGAACAAACCAACAACAACACACATAGATAACAAAGGGGATGACTGATGAGTAGCAAACGGGGCATTCGCCATCTAGATAGACAAGTATCGTGGAAGAGGAAAAAGAAAAGAGAGAAGAGACCTGCTGCTTCCTGGATTGTTCTTTCTTGCGTTGCGCCCCCAAAATGTCATTGTTCCAGGAAGCAATAGTTACCAGATTTGTACAAGCAGGCTTATCATCTTTCAGCCTAATCCCACGCGACAAGCTACACATATAGACATAGCAGAGACTACTAAATATAGCAGCTAGCAGGCCGCCGCCGCCATGGGTGGCAGGCCGGCAGCCTCCTCTTCTAGCCAGGCAGCTGCCACTGTACAGATCGGGCTGAGATCGATCGATCAAAGGCAAAAGCCGCTAGTACACGCCCCAGCTAGACGAAATTAACACATGAGATCGACGACTTGATCTATGCGCATGAACAGAGGCCAAGATAGCTAAGCTTATACTATCTAATACTAGAGCTTGTAGCAGAGTACTACCACTGACTAATCACCGCTGGAGTGGTAACCAAGTAGCAGCACTCACTAATCAGTCACTTGATTGCTTGCTACTAGGAGTAGTACGTAATCACCGCTGCGCTGATTACCGCTGCCTCAAAAAAAAAAAAGATGCTTCGACTGATCTCATCTCCGGTCAAAATGGCGCGGACGGCATCCTCTGCAGTCTCTTACGCACCATGGGCACCGCCACCTCCACGGACACCCTCAGCTGCCGAATCAATCCAGAGACAGGCAACGCGCGAGCTTTGAGCATGCATATATATACAGAGGGATGGATGGACAAGCGTGCGGTACAAGGGTTCTCGATGGGTTTGTCACCTGGTCGTACTTGACGCGGAGGCTCTCGTTCTCCTCCTGCAGCATCTGGACCTTCCTCTCCAGCTCGCGGACGTAGGCCTGCTTGCGCGCGCGGGAGCGCGCCGCGGACTCGCGGTTCTTGATCATGCGCTTCTTGCGGCGGTCGGCGCCAGCGCCGAGGCACATCTCGTCCTCCAGCACGCCGCGGGCGCCGTCGAAGGGCGCGACGTCGGCGGCGGCGGCGGCGTCGATGCTGTACGGGAAGAAGGACGACGGCGGGGATGCCACGGCATTGCGGAAGCCGCCGCCGAGGGCCATGTGGTGGCGGACGCCGTCCGCGGCGTAGGCGCCGACGTCGACGCCGCGGCCGGTCAGGGAGGAGCCGCCGCCGCTCGCGGCCGCGGCGGAGGACAGGAGGTGGAGGCGGGAGTTGAGGCTGAGCTGCGTGGAGATGAAGGCGCTGCAGGTGCCCGCCGCCACGAAGGGCTGCGGCGGGGACGCGCTGGGGCTGCTCCCGGTGTTGGCCCATATGTCCTCGTCGTCCTCCATGTCTATGGCCGCCATCGCCCCCCTCCCGCTTCTAGCTTCGCTCGTTGGCGGGTGGTGCTTCTACGCTTGCTTGTTTTGGTCACGCACCGGCCCACAGGGCCACAGGGCTCGGTGGCTGGCTGGCTTTAGTAGCCGCGGGCGGAGCGGAGGAGGGCTTGGGCGTGGGGCGGGGCTTCACACTGTGTTTCTGTTTCTGCGTGTGAGGCAGCCAATGACCGAGAGATCACTGGTGACCAGTGAGCGAGACCCGGCACTGGTCAAATGGCAGCAGCGAGCCAGACAGTCGGGGTCACCGATGGCGCGATGGGCCACAGTCTCGCTTTCTCCGCCGTGGATTGATGGGTAAATCTGACGCCGTTAAAATCCGAAAAATAAACGAGCACTCGTCGTGATGGACAGGTTTTACCACGAGAGTGTTTCACGCAACTACGCAAGTGTTACACTCATCTCTTTCCTGCAATCGACAAATTCACTGGATGGATTCATGCCAAGCCGATAACAAAGCTCACAACGAGGAAAGGCCGCCAAATTCTTCCTCGTCATAGTACACAGATTCGGGGCGACAAACTGAACCATCTCCGATAACGACACTCTGTTCACAACGAAAGAATTCCTCAGTTTCTGCGATCAATATACTATATATTTCCATGGTTGAATGCTCCTATTTTTCTCTCCTTTCCCTTCGGCAAGTTGAGGGTTGCTAACACCCGCGGATATATTTAGATAAAATTTTATTAATAAATATTATTTTATTAAGAATAAACATCATTTTATATTAACAAAGATGATGTTCTGGATATGCAAATCATTTTGATAACATCTTAAAGGTAATAGATGATCTTAATTAGAATGAATGAATAACTCATACGGTAGTTATATAGTTTTTTAGAAGATTGTAGCCAAGCCCGATATATATTAAGCCTTTTTTTTATTATGTCACATATTTATGTTTTTTCTAACACTGGTTCGAGAGGAATTCACCCCCCAGAGTGTGTTCCGACCTTCACTCATATCCACCTCGTGCTCAACTTAAAGGGGTTCAAATCTTTAAATTAAATTATTTTGGTCTTGAAAATTTGTTGTATTAACAAAAATAAAAAAACATCACATAAAAAATACAGATTACTAAAACTAAATGCAAAAACAGAAAACTGAAACTGAATGCATTTGGGCTGTCGGGCTAGCCAAAAGAAAGCTAGTGTAGGAGTGCCTCCCAAAAGTCCGTTGTTTCAACCATACCATTATTTCGGTCTCTAGGGAACTAGAGCGAGGACCATGGCATTTGAGGGTAGGTTATGACACGATCATTTGGCATGACCCGAAGTACGACATGGCACCAAACATTTTGGGCGGTGCCGGCACGACATGAACACGAGAGTCATGTTGTGCCTAGGATTTCAACACAACGGTGTAACATCTCTGGTGTTATATTAACTAAAACCTGTCATGTCATCATATGCACTGCAAAGCATTCATGATTAGGTCAACCTTGATGTGCATTAACTAAAACAAGTTTACATTTCATAGGTTGATTGTGTTTCTGGAATGTGTTGTCACATGAAATAATAAAACCCTACTTTCGAATGTCATTTCAAATACTTAGTTTATATTCTATGTACTTGAGGTGTAAACCGTGTTTACACTAGTGTCAAGCATAGTATATAAATCTAAGTCCAATCCTAAAAATGATTTCCATATTTGAAGTTGAATTTGGATTTCAAAGCTTATTCCCAAGTCTTGCAATTCAAATTTAAATTCAAATTGGAATGCTATAAAAATAATTTTTAAAAGTCAACCTGGTCAACCAAGGGTACTATTAGGTCATTGACCTAAAAATGTCCTTGAATGATGTATGTGATCACTAATAACCAACCAATTAAATTAGAAACCAAATCGAGTTTAAATTCGGTTTCAAAAACCCTTTATTTCAAAATCTAGATTTATCCCCTTTTCTATAATTCAAAATCTAAAACAAATTTGGAGATACTCTAAAAAGATAGTTTGTAGATCTTGACAAGAGCTACAAAGTTGGTTTATAAAGTTTTTCAAGTTTACACAAAGAATTTCAAATAAATTTGAAAATATAGTTTTCCAGCATTTGACCCCCTTTGATTTTAAAACCATAATTCAAAAATTATGCATAATTTGGGAAAACTTTGTATATGAAAAAGGTCTGGTTTGAAAATTTAAACATTTCATAGTTTTGAATATTTTCAAATTTTATTGAAAAATCAAAAGTAATTTCAAATGTTTGTTTCTAGGGTTTTATTCCTCTTTTGAATTTGAATTCATATTTCAAAATTCAAACAGAATTTGAGGATGCCAGTTAAATGAAAAGTGTAGCTCTTGAAAAGTTATGCAAATGATATTTTTGGAGATTTTCAAGTTCTTATATAAATTTTAGAGTAATTTATAATTTCAAATGAGTGACATTACTGTAATTTGCTTGAACAGCACCGAGACCTATCGTCGGCCGCCATCGCCGGCTTCTCAAGCCGCGCCGCCGTCCACCGCCGCACATGCCACAACCGCCAGTGTGCTCCTGGACGCGCGAAGCTTCATCGTCGTCATGTCGCCCGTCCATACCTCACCCCTGCCCTATAAATAGGTCAGTCGCCGCCTCTTTTCTTCTTCTTTTCCCTCTGTCGCCGCCGCCGACGACCTTGCTCCGCCGCTCCAATTCGTCGCCGTCGATTCACTGCCATCCAATTGCTTTTTTCAGAAGCTCCGTCTTTACCTTGCGCTTCCTCTGAGCCAGTTCGTGCCCGCTCTCGCCGTCTGAGCTGCCCGCACGACGTCGTCTTCCTCGCGACCGGTCGCCGAGCCCCGCGAGCTTCCTCGCCGTCCACCGCCGCCAAGGTGGAAAACATATTTTCTTTAACCCTCTCATCATGCTCTCCGTGCTATCCTGCTCCTCATGCGCACCGTGGTTGGTTCTCTGGTACACAGGACACGCCGTGACGCCGTTCTTGCCACCGGAGCGCCACCGCCGCCATCAGTGTCGCCGTCCACAGCTCGCCTTAGCCACTCCTAGCCTTCATCAATATGCGCACCGTGCCCGTGGTGAGCTCCTGTATCTGTTGGTGCCTTTAATTTCTTCTATACCGCACCGTAAACGCCGGTCACCGTGGCTCGCCGTCGGCGCGACCTTGCCAGCGCCGCCGCGCGCGTAGCCGTCTGAGTTAGAAGCCAGGGATAGCTTCATTTTTTGTCCTAGCGTGTTCGCGTTGATGTCTTGCACATTCTTATGCGCTCGCTGTCGCTGAAAATCGCTCCGGTGAGCGTTGCCGCCGCGTCCGAGCTCCGCCGTGCCGCCATGGCCGACGGCGAGGCTGCTGCCCCTGCTCCACCGCTTCATTAGCTAGATAATCATGTTCACCGAATCGAGTTGAGCACGTAGGACCAAACCTCGTCGCCGGAGACCTCGCCGTCGACGAGCAATCACCGGTTAAAACTCAGCCGCCGCCGGTCAACGTCGGGAGGAATTTCCTTTTTCCTTTTTCTTTTTCCAGAAAATATTTTAAATGCTATTTTCTTTAGAAAATCATAGTAATTCATGTATAGCTCTAAAAATTCTAAAAATTTTTGTGTATGTTCTTTATGATGTCATCTACCTAGAAAAAATATGAAATGCTAAATTTGAATAGTTTTTGCATAAGTTAAAATTATCTCTTTTAATTAAAAAATGGACCTTTAATGATTTTTAATAAATAAAATAATTGGCTTTTAATTCTGAAATTTATTTTGCCATCTAATTAGACCAAGAGCTTTTTAAAATAAAAATTTGAATTCAATTAGACAACTTTAATTTTTATGCCTTTATTTAAATATTTTTAATTAATTAATTAACCCCTTTAATTAAGTTTAATCATTATAGGAATTGTTTGACTTTGGGATTGATTGATGACCTTGGGTCATTAACCCTAATTACCTTTGGCACCTTAATTAATTATTTGTGCTTACCTGGATCATGTTATTAGGGCTTAATTAACGTTATTTCATGTGTTTAATAACTTTCTTAAATAATATAGTTAACCCTAATGAACTTAGTAAGTATGTTTTGGGTGGCTTGCAACTTATCATGAAGAAAAGTTGTACTCAAGCCTTTAATCTGGTTGTGCATCCATCGAGCATCATGTTTACTATTCCCTCATGTTGAAGCATATGCTTTTATCGTATAGTTTCCGTTAACGGAGAGTACGCACCAGATCCCAAGGAAGAGCAGACTTAGGAGATTGAAATTGATCTAGAGCCCGAGACCATCTACCCCGAATACCAAGGCAAGCCCCGGATGCATTCAAACCCTATTCTATTTTATAAAAGTTTTATCGCTTCAGTTATGATATGTTGCATTAAGTAATAGGAGTTGGGTGAAAACCCACCAACTGCATTACATGTCTTACTTTCATATTTCTTGTTACTTGTTCTAGAAGATGTGTAGTAATGCTTAGCCCTGCTTAATTAATTAAGTGTTCAAAAGTAAAAGAATGAAAAAGATGAGTTTGGTTTTATCTGTTGGAATCATGCTTTTAGTTAATAAATCGAGTCCGGACGGCTAACTTGCACTAGGAAAGGAGTCCCTCTGTAGTGTTTTCGTCTGTTGATGCCCTAGGTCCCGTGTCGATGGTGAACTGGTGATATCGAGAAACTAGAAATCCACATGTATGAAGTGTCATACAGTGGGCCAGAGTCCCCACGTATGTCATGGAGTGACTTATAGTGGGCCAGAGTCCCCACATATGTCATAGTGTGTTATACTGTGGGTTTAAGTTCCCATGTATATCGGTACACTGGGTTGAAGTGCTCACGTGTATCATGTGATGATATATGGCTGCGGTTGTTATCCCGGTATATCGGTTCATCTGATATGCTTAGGAGTTAGAGTCTCCTGTATATCAGTGACCTAGGTCCCAGCTGGGTATATGAAAATGGATTCGAATCGCCGTTGCTTCTCGGAGAAGAAGACTCGATCGGTGTTCATCATCGTAGTAACAACTTGAATAATGATTAAGGTTTAAGAAGTAAGTTGGTTGGTAATTTTGATCTTCAGCAAGACAGCTTTTCTTTCTTTCAAGCTTTTCTGCAAAATTTCTTATCTCCTGCAAGCCTTACCTTGTCACTCTAGCCTGCATTTCCTGAGTCTTCACCCCTCTTTTTCGTCGGGTCAGTCTTATTGAGTACTTTTATACTCAGGGTTGTTGAACCCTTGTTGCAGGTGAGCCTCATGGGCAGGAATGCTTCGCATCCTGCTACATGACAGTCGTCGAGGAAAGTCACGACGAATAGGATATCTCGCTCTTGGGCAGAGCATATAATCAAGATTGATGTAATAAGTTATATTGTTATTCCACTGCTACTACGGTTTGTAATAATTCAACTTATAATTTGTAAGTTGAAATTAAACGGTTTGTAAATTTATGTTATTGTAATCCTTCCTTTTTTTACTCCGATGTATATTATTTGTATAAAACTGTTGTAATACTGCAATGTCTCTTTGTAATGATTGATCCTGCTCGAAGAATTGTGGATGATTCGGGATTTACCCGACAGACCTTTTAAGTTTTATGGAACACATTCATGGTCGTTTGTTTAGACAATAATCATGCGTGTGGGCCATATGCTTTAGAAGATTCTGCCACAAACGGGCTATATGGCACGGCCCGCAGTTTGGACCATGCTTTGGTCGGCACAAGATTACAAAAATTACTAAAACTTTTATTGAGACAGTGCACATAAGCTATATATAAGGATAAAAGGAAACTAGCATAGATGTTTTAAGCGCCGTGATTGGACTGGCACAATCCGAAGACGTGCCGACGTGCTATGGGCCGTGCTTGGGCCAAAGAAATGTTTTACCGTGCCATATCGGCACTGCCAGACGTGCCTCCCGTGCTTAGGCCTTGTTTAGTTCCCTCATAATTTCAGCATTTGGCACTATGCAAAAAGAAGATTCCTCGTCATATCAAAATATCGACACATGCATGGAGTACTAAATGTAGATGAAATTAAAATCTAATTACACAGTTTGGTTATACTTTACGAGACGAATATTTTAAGCCTGATTAGTCAAAGTTTAGACATTTTTTATCAAATAGAAACGAAATTCTATAGAAATTCTGCTACAGAAATTCTAGACCCAATTCAAGAAACTAAACAAGGCCTTAGAAGACATGACCCAAAGCGGCACGAGGCACGAAAGGACCGTACCATGTCGGCCCGGCCCAAGCCCCAGCAGGGAACCATCAGCAAGCAAGCAAAGTAAGGTTTTGTTTAGATGCTGAAAATTTTTTCAACTTTGCTATACTTTCGTTTGTATTTGATAATTATTGTTCAATCATGGACTAATTAGATTTAAAAGATTCGTCTCGTGGTTTACAACCAAACTATACAATTAGTTATTTGTTTTAACTATATTTAATGCTCATACAAGTGGCTAAACATTGATGTGACAGAGAGTGTGAAAAGCTTAGAATTTAGGGGTGTATCTAAACAAGGCCCAGGCTCATTTTTTTTTCTCCACTCTTTTTTTTTCCCTGTTTCCCATCCGCGGAGTAAACTGCGTCCCCGAGGGAGACCGTGGTGACTGTCTCTGGCTGACTGTCTGCATATATGCACATGTAGACGGCCACTAGTCAGTTCGTCATCGTCGTCGTCTCCGTAGATCATAGCAGCAGCAGCAGCGAGCTGCAGACCCCACCAATGCCACATTGACACATTACTCGGTGTGACAGAAAGCGCTGCGCTTGCTCTGCGGCGTCCCCGGGCAGCCGCCGGTCACAGCTCCTCGCACAGCGCGCGATTCTTTTTAGAGGAGGGCTGAGTCAGCTGTGTGTGCACATTTGTTTCAAGTTTGGCGTGTAGTACTCCGTACAGCGCCATGGATGCGGGAGCCCATGGTAGTGTAGTGTGGTACTACACGGCGCCATGTGGGGAGCCGTCCCCCTCGCCTTGCAATCCATGTCGCCTCCCGGCGGCTCCCGTGGTGGGGGCATGTCGCCTCCCGGGGGCTCCCTGGTGGGGGCACGAGGACGAGGCCGCCACGAGCACCGAGCAGCGCATATGCCCACACGCACGCAAATACGGCCAGGACGGGGAACTATTCAAAAGTCTTGGGAACTGCTCTCACTTGCCACCACAAGAGAAGGGTAGGGTACTCCTACGTTTAGTAATCTACAGTAGGAGGTAATGTATCGATCCCTTGTCCCTGGCCCCATAGCCATGTTTGTTTTTGTTTGCTTCCAAGCGCAAGAGACGCAGACAAAGTAAGAGCTCCATCTGATTTTGATTTTTTTAGAAGCTGAGCTCTTAGACTCTTAGTTTATCTTAGAGAATGATATTACTGAATCGGTAGACAAGTATAATTACTTTTGTTTGAAAAACTATTTGATGATATATAGAGCTCGTGGAGAATCAGTACTAGGAGCTCTGCTAAACGGGCCTAGGAGACAGGATTGCAGAACACACGGAGCTAGATAGAACCTTTATATCGCAAGTGGAAAGTCAGTTTACTGTACTATCGTGAGGTTTTGCGTTGCGTGATCGTATCGGTTGGTGGGGTCTGGGAAAGAGCAACGACCAGAAATGCCGGAAATCTTGGG
Source organism: Bothriochloa decipiens (assembly GCA_023333625.1). NCBI lineage: Eukaryota > Viridiplantae > Streptophyta > Magnoliopsida > Poales > Poaceae > Bothriochloa > Bothriochloa decipiens. The sequence goes on along the minus strand of CM041631.1, from coordinate 16,313,063 downwards.
GTCCGATCGCTCGGACCCCATCCTCCGTCCGAGCAGTTCCCGTCCTATGCATGCACGCCTGCCTCGCTCATTTCCCGCGCCCGTGCCTCGCTGGTTTCCCGCGCCATGTGCATGCACGTCACTCGTTTCCCGCGCCCTGTGCATGACGTCCGAGCAGTTCTCGCTCTTTTTTTCGTTTTCCTTTTCTTTTTCTGTTTTTTTCTTTTTTTCTTTTTTGTTTCTTCTTTCTTGCTTCATTTTTATGTTTTCATATATTTGTTATATTTTTTAATTTTTGTTATATCATCTTAGAGAAAAAAATTTGTCTATTGCACTTTCATAGAAAAGAATTGTCTATTATATTTGTTCTTGCCGTTTCAGGTGGAAAATTTTGTCTAGTATCCTTTCATAAAAAAATTGTTTATTATATTTGTTTTTGTTTTTGTATTTGTTTTTGTGCAGACCGTTGTCCGGAACATCGACTATGTTCCACAGAACATCGACCGTTGTTCCAGAACATCGATTATGTTCCACAGAACATCGACGATGTTCTACGCACCTGATCGCAGCCAGAAGCAGTTGTGCGCGCGAAAAACAGCGGGAAAGCGCCGGCGCACGTATCAGATCCGAACGATCGGGCCTCAAGAGTCCCAGAAACGGGGCCTGCTACCAGCAAAATAAAACGAAAAAACGATACTCTACGCTGCACAGGGCGCAGAAGATACAAGATACCATCATCAGGTATCCATACAGTAGGCCATACTAGGACTGTAGGAGTACGTATTCCTATACAGCAGCCCAACCCACACACAAGCACGCACAACGGCGCTGAACTCCACAAAGGTCACAACACAAACACCGCCGGAGCCGGAGCCGGAGCTGGCGACGGCCCGTGGCCACGGACCAGCTTGCCGGTGCCTGCTCACGCCCTGCTTCCCTCGATTTGGGCGTCCCGTTGCCGCCTAGTACACTGCCAATTAAAGAGCGGCATATGCTCTGATTGACGCGACGGGAGGCATCGATGCCGACGTTGAGCCACGAGTAGTAGCTGCTAGCTGGCCGGCCTACGTAGTACAGTAGTACGACCGCCTTCGCGTCTCCCAACAGCACCAGCACCAGCACCAGCATAGCGTGCCGCGCTGACACGGCCGAGGGGAACTGCAGCGGGGGAGGCCGTACTGGAGGTGGACGGGGACCCGGACCGCGACCGCGAGCGTGACCACACGGGGACAGACGTGGGCGCCGTGGCGAGGGCAGCTGAGCTCATCAGCTCGGACACAGCACCAAAAGTTGTGGCCGCGGAAGCCGCGTCCTTCTGCTGCGCATGCGTGGCCGTCGATGCGAGGCCGAGGCGCCGGACGCGGCGGTGTGCGGCACGCCATGGACCGGTTCGTCCGCGGCCTGCGCGCACGGCCCGGCCCCGGCCTCGCTGTGTGCACGCGGGCCCTGACGCCTTTGGCGCCCTTTTCATGGCCGCGCGTACACGTACCAGTACGTTCGCAGCGCCTCGTGTCGTGCCCTGGTGGCTCTGGCCGCTGGCTCTTGTTGCAGTGTTACCCGTCTGCCGGTCCGGCCACGCCCAACAAATGCTGACCCAAACCCAAAAATTATCTCTGCGGATCCTGATTGGTGCGACTAGGCGAGCCTCAATGCTAAGTTTTGAATTGAAACAGACGAGGAGAGAAATGATGAAATAATCTACACTTGTATCTAATATATGAAACCTCGGAAATTAGGACATGAAACCTCTCACCAAAGTTGGTCCTAAAGCAGTGTACGGCAAATGAGGTTTTTAGTGCAGCAAACAGCAACGCCGTAGCTACAGCCTTCCAAGAAGTGCAGCCAAGCACTCTGATTGTTGTGAAGTCTGTTCCCTTGTGTTTATTGAGAAAAGGCATCATCGTAGATACTGCCCACAGCCCAAGCTCCTTGCTATTTGTTGCGACTTCCAAGGGCGTCGTTTTGCCTACAGTACTGTGTGCATTTGTAGTCTTGTTCCTTACACTACCTGTAGTAAGGATGGTCGTTTTTCTTGATGCGTGGTGTTTTATATGTTACTTTTATACTCCGTATTAATATAGGTAACCTTTTGCCTCGTAACAAAAAAACAACAACACACAAAGGCCGATCTTTTCGCCCCTCTTGTTGGAATGTGGATCCGACATGGGCACATGACAAAGCCTGAGTGTTGAGAGGAATGAAAGCTTGCTAGAGGAAGTACGTACAGCATCATGACTCCTCTGTTGGAGCTTGTTAGTACAACTACTCAATTTTGTAATATTCCTCCGTCACTTATTATCCATCATTATGAGAAACCTAATGATAAATCAAATTTTCTCAACTTTAACTGGTTCTCTAGAACATATTAGTAACATTTATGTCTCCAAATAAGTTTATATTATATATTACAAAAATGGATTCAATGATATATTAGACGATACTATGACCACAAATAGATTTAAAGTTGAGTATAGTTTAACTTTCCTTAAAAATGACAACGATAGATAGAAAGGGATAGAGTGGGTAGACTATAACTCCCTGGATAATGGATTGATGAATGATCTTTAGACGGTAGTCGTCTTTATTAATAATGCATTCGTATGCAATCGAACAAACGGAGCTGGACGTGGAGTCCAAAATCGTGAAGCTATGCGGGGTACACGCAAAGCACACGATTGACAGTCAATTGGCTGCCGAGCATCGGATCGTAGAAGTGGCACCAGCAGCGAGCTGTCCGGCGAAGACAAAAGTGGATGGCACTACGCACATGGACTCCCACGGCCAGGGTGCCGGATTGGCCAGCAGGCCGCAACGCAGGATTGATGAGATCATCCATGGCCGGTCCTGCTTGTGGCGTCTGCCTTTGCAACCTGCAAACTGTTGTCTCGAAGGCACGTGTCCCTGTCGCAAGCCTTTTCGGCATACTCCTAGGTCATTAGACCATGATGATGCCCCATTTTGATCCTTCCCTTTTCATGCTGGTTTTCGGTCCCTAAGGTCATGATGTTGCTCTATTTGTCGTCGCCTTTTCTTGCTAGTTCGGTACCTCCCTAGGATTCACCTGGGATTAATGATGCCTTGTGATCTCTGAGGCCCGACAAGGACCCACTCCATCCACAAAGCTAAATGTAGACATCACCCGCACGATAATTTACATAGACATGGCATACTTCCACCTCCGAGCATGAATTTCACCACCGGAGACAACCAAATAATGCCACAGTAACAAGTGGCATTCCAAATGGATCACCTAGTAATCGACCAGAGTAGAGAATGGCATTCACATTCCGTAGATCCAGGATACGGCAGTGACAGGAAGCAATCGAATATATTAACATATTCCCATAGCATAGATAACCTCAATTGCAGTTGCCAGAATCGTTCCCCCAAGAAAAGCATAAGATGAATGCAACCAAAAATGGAGGGCGATTCCAAGAATAAACCCCAGGCAACACCAACTGGTTCAACAGGACTCATTCATTATAGGAGGGCGGGATCACTTCTTTTCGGACAACTATACAGACCCAAAAACAAAAACACGTACTTTTAAGTAAATTATTTCCTGATATTGGTGTCATCCCCTCAATAGTGTCTTTGAATGTGCCTTTAAGGGCAGCCATCACGTCCCGATCTAAACAAACAAAATCTTCCGCTTCCAATAGACCCACTGTACATCAGTCCATCATGGAACCGGTGCCCATGATCAAATCGCCCAAGAGTTTCTATTCAGTTCCCGAAGATAGCATGCAGCTGCATCTTGGCATCTGAACCTACAAAATATTATTTCAAAGTGGCTTGCAGGTAAATAACAGTCTGACCATTGAATGAAGAATAGGTGACAGTGCAACAGAAGTTACAATCTGAGAAGAAACAAACCTGATTTGCTAGTGGACAGCCTTAATTAAGTAGCCATTCTCTCCAATCATTGCGCCTACGGACATTATCTCCCTGTAGCATAGATTGAGGCAGTACAAGTTAAAAAAAGTTCAGACACAATGCATGCCAGAGAACATTACCTCAGTTAGACAAGAAAAACAAGAAGCCTTGCAGAATCTATAGCCTAACCTGCACTTCCAATAACTCAGAAGCACGGATAGCATCTAGTATGTAGTTGGTGTCCACCAAGCCCATAAATGCCTTCATCTGAGAAGAATAGATAATAAAGCTATGGTGGATATAACTGCTAGAAGACTGCACCCTGGTCATTATGAGGTATGTATTGCCAAAACAAAATGAATTGTGAAAGGGCATCATAATAGTTGCAGACCAATCAATTTTAAGTATGTGTGCATAATTGCCAAAATTTTTACGAGTATGTGTGATTCACTAACTAGTCCAGATCAGAGTAAGGCATATTATCAAACGTTCATGAGAAAATAATCCAGATTATTAATTTCCAATATCTGAAACTTTGTGCAATTTTGTGCAACCATATGAGATAGGCTGAAGAATGTGCAATTTTGTGTTGTTCAATAATCGTTGCAAAATGCAAGCTAATTCTCCATGATATTAACCTTTTTCTTCAACATTTTAGCTTTCATTTATATAATTCAGATAGTTTCACATTTTGCAGATATCAGAACTAGCCATTATTTCTTTTAAAATAATGGCTTAGTTGCTACTTGGAAATTGTATTGTTAACTCCAAACAAGTATTACACATACAAACATGCAACCATATTTGGACACAATATGACACCATGGTTTTTCAGGCGAAGGCGACCAGACCTTCAATGGCTGAGAATGCTACAAGGTTTTAGTTAAGCCATATCACCTACACTATAGCTCATGAAAGAGAGTCCATGCACAAGGCAAGAATCAACAACAGATTCCAGGACACAGCCACAGTATCAAGTCTAGTACCATACCTTCAACAATTCTTCCAACTACTGTCAGAAGCTCAGTAGAACAATTTGCAAACAAGAAAGGATTGCCAGTGAAGAGTATTAACCATAAGTCTCTGGCAAGGGCAGATGGTATTGAATGCGTGCAAAAGTGCAGCAGGCAAAATTGAGTTATTAAATACAAAACACAAAAGGAAGAACCTAGCCTAAATTGCAATCTGCTTATTACCCAGTGAGAAGCATAAACACAGAAAAGAGAAGAACAAAGGCTGAGATATACAACAGATGATGGCTGCTACGGAAGTTCAAGTAGCACTTATCAATCCAATATCCCGAATAATTTTACGACGATATTCGGGATAGGGTTGGGGTGGCACCAATTGAGGAGAAGTCGATCCAACATCGGTTGAGATGGTTTGGACATGTTCAACGAAGGCCTCCTAAGGCGCCGGAGCGTAGTGGGGTGCTAAAGCGGGTTGACAATGTAAAGGGCGGCAAAGGTCGACCTAAACTGACTTGGGATGAGCCGGTTAAGAGAGACCTTAAGAAGTGGGATATCTGTAAGGATTTAGCTATAGATAGGAGTGCTTGGAGACTAGCCATCTACGTGCCTGAACCTTGACTTTTATGTGTTACTTTGTGACTTGTCTCTTCTGGGTTTCACCTCTAGCCTACCCCAACTTGCTTGGGACAAAAGGCTATGTTGTTGTTGTTGTTGTTGATTAGTTGGTTACTCCCTCCGTCTGAGAAAGAATGCAATTCTAGCATATTATCGAGTCAAACTATTTTGAGTTTGACAACTTTATATACAAAAAGGAATCGATATTTATGATGACAAGTGTCAATAGATCCTACATGAGGTATATTTGCATGGTAATACCTATTGTGTTATAAATATTGATACTCTTTTCTACAGACTTGGTTGAACTGTAGAAAGTTTGAATAGAGATGCAACTAGAATTGAGTCCTTTCCAGATGGAGGTAGTATAAATCAACTATGATCGCTATGTCATCAAACAACAGAGAGAGAAAAATTAAACTCATGACAGGAACAAATCACAGGCTAGGTAAATCATTATGTCATCAAACAACAAAGATATCACGGCATACTCATGCCACTCTATGAGACGAACAAATCGCGAACTAGGTAATAACGAAAAACAAACCTGCAACTAACAGGAGGAGGATAGTAAACAGGAAATTTGTCGTCAAAAGACCCACAAACTCACAACCCATGAGATTGCAGGAACTCAGGAGACAACCACATAATGCAAATTTCTATTATTGGTAATGCTAATGTAAAAAAATGTAGACACTATTTCTGATCTAAGAGAAAAAATTGTGCCACCATACTTCAAAAATAGCTTTGTTGTGCTCCTTCCTAACAAAACCATAACGTCATCATTTATTTTTTTTTCAAGGCATATCACTTATCACTAATGTACTAGTTGTGCAATCGATTGTGAATGATGAACTACCAATTTATGGAGCCAACTTGTGTACTGACCAAGTAAAACAAGTTCTTGGAATGGAAAAGTATACATATCGAAATAAAACCAGCACAGCAGTGCATCAAACTATCATCATTCAACATGCATGAAATAAATACACAAACAGAATATCCTACTCATGGAATCAAATCCTCAAGCGAAACAAGAAGAATTTACTAACCCGGTTGAACCCCAAGATTAGTTCGATAGGTACCCATCCTTGATTGTTCATATGTCTCCTCAAGAATGTGTCATGGCATAGATTATTTGTGCTAGCAAGACAAAGAGTGTACATAAACAGTTAAGGTCAAGAAATAGCAATAGCACACTAAGAGAAACGAAGAGATTCAGTACCTAAAATAGAACTCTATCTGATTCCTAATATCATCTTGTAGATTTGGCTGATCCTGAGGAGGAGGAACCCATGCAGGCTGCATGGGTGGCCGAACAAGATGCATGTTCTGAAACTGCTCTACTGGTGGGAGGTAGACAGGATAGGGTTGCACATCAGCTGCATATGAACAAAACAACCACATTACAGCAAATAGATGTTAAGCTATTCACCACAAAAATCAAGATGAGTTCTCAGGCTCACCAGGGTAGGGAAATGGTGGAACATAAAAATGCTGTGGCACCATAAAATGGGCAGCCGGAGGCGGCGGTCGGTGAAAGGGCCCAGGCTGGTAGATGCCAGCCTGCTGCTGTTGCTGTTGCTGCTGTTGATATGGCATTACTGGAACTCTGGGGAAGTTCCTAGGGGAGAAATTAGACCCTCTCTCATGGTCACGGCGACCACGGTAACCACCACGACCTCCACCGCCATTGCTACTGCTACTACTGTTTCGGTGATTATTATTCCAGTGGCTGCTGCTACCACTACTATATCTATTGTTTCCATCACCACTACCAGCACCGTTGCTGCTGCTACCACCACGTATGTTGTGGTTCCAGTGGCTATTTCCAGGAGCATGTCTGCTGCTGTCATTGCCATTCCCGCCGGCACGACCAGCGCTAGGGACATTGTCCTCCAAGTTGATGAAACCATCGCCATTGCTGCTGTTGCAACCGCTACCAGTACCAAGGCTTCCATCATTCCAGTTACCATCACCACCACTGCCGCTGCTCCCATCACCTCTACTACTATTGGCAGCCCTGCGGCCACCATTGCTACCATTCCCACGGCTACCACCACTGTTTCCACCGCGCCGAACTGGAACTGTCTGGGTTGTGGTCCCGTTCTGCGGAGAGGAAGCCGCAGCCGTGGGAGGAGGTGTCGAGGTAGGGTTTTGGGCGGTGGGATTCGGATTAGTCCCCACAGCTGGATGTGGGGGCACCGATAAAGCAGCAACTGGATCCTCCTGATCAGATTGCATCAGTCGATTCATCATCAAGCTCATATAGAAACTTTGATTTCAACAGGATCGCGGAAACACAAGAGATGTACTCGCATCGAAATACAACTGATTTGATCGCGAGATTCAGTACCTGAGGGGACGGGCCGGACGCATCGGCCTTGAGGGAGTCGGACGAGCCCGACTTGGGGCCCACGCGCGTCGCCTCCACGAGCGCCGGCCACGAGGCATCCCCGCCGATGATGCCGCCGCCCTCTGGGGTCTCCCCCGCCGCCGCGGCCGGTGCGGCGGCGTGGGGCTGCGCCAGCGCGGTCCACGGCGTCTTCCTAGCCGCCGCATTGGCGGGATCGGGCCCCTCGGGGTGGCCCGGCGGATCCCGGCGGGACGCCGCGGGCGCCGCACGGCCGGGCTCCGGCGGCGGCGCGATCGCCTGTGGGACGGCGGCCGCCGATTGCGCTGGCGCGCGCGCGGGGCCACCAGCAGCCGGCGACATCGGGGCGCGAGGCGACGGGGATTCGGGCTTGGGGGGGGGGGGGGGGGGGGGGGCCGGGGCGCGGGTGAATCGGCGGCCGCGGTAATGGGAAAGGCGAGGACGAGGAGCAGGAGGCAGGAGAGACGAGAGGGGAGGGAAGGGGAGCGGAGGGGACTGGAGAGGGAGGCGGGGGAGCGGAGAGGCTTCCTCAGTGTTGGCGGTGGGAGGAGGGTAGGTGGGAAATTTGAGGAAGTGGCGAGGGTGTTTCTGGGAAACTGCGACGAGAACGACGAGGAGTCGAGGACGGGCGGATTTCCTTTCAGATTGTTTTGCGGCTAGCCTTCTGCAGTCTGCACTCTGGATCCTCTCTCTTACTACAACGAGAAAGTCGAACGGACGAATTGATGTTACCAAATTACGGAGGAACATGAAAAGAAATTCACGGAAAAACTGCCGGAATACGGGTTGGAAAATGGTTTGTGCAAAAATTTAACATTTGCAATACAGCTACTGAGCTGCTAGTATGTATACGAGATCGTTAGGATCAGTCCTTTGACCCTCTTTATGAAAAAAAAAGGGTCAGTTCTTGCACTAGTAATCTCCGAGGCAGAGGCACGGCCACGGCGGAACACGTCGAGGTGTTCCCGTTGGAAAACTGGCCGTCCAGCTCGTGAACTGGACTGAAGCAGTCCAGCACTTGAGGTCGTGTGCAATAGAACGTGGGCGTCGTCCCTAACGTCACCAGACTTTGGCCTCTTGTTGCCTGTTGGCAGTTTTCTTCTCTCTTTCTTCGTGGCAAAGCTTCTCCACCGGAGTATCCATATCATCGCGGCCTTGACTGACTGACTCGCACCCACCCGGGCGGCTGAGCGACTCGATGGATGGATGTATCGTGTGGGCCTGGTCGACCCGGCCGACTGCCGCGAGCTCGCCGTCCGCTCGCGTCACGCGTGACGTCGCCGCCCGCCGCGTGCCCGCGTCGGAGTTACTGGCACACTGTTCTCCGCCTGGCGTAGGCACCCACACTCGGGCAGTTGCAGCCGTCCAATGCAACGGACCATTTGCTACGCTGTTCCGAACGGCGGCGCAGTCCCTCCAGGTAAAGGCCACCGTACTACTCTACGCACGAGTCGGTAGCGCCGTAGTGACGGGTGGAGCACGCACGCGGCATGCGAGGGACACTCGTGTCGGCGGCCTGCCCGCGCCCTTGCTGTTTGGGCGATCGGTCCCTGTCTCGTCTCGTGCCAGGGCATGCCGGGAACAACGAGGAACAGAGGGTGTCGTCTGCGCGAAGTCGTCACGCATGCGCGACGTGATCGTTCAGTTCGTTAGTTAATTATGAACGAGGAAAACAAAAAAAAAACGTGCGCGTACATGGTGATATCACGGTCGCGGCGCACGCTCGATGGGTGATGGATCGCCTGATCGCCGCCCCACGTCCACGTATGCACGTACGCAGACGCAGCGGGACCGGTACCCTTTTGCTTCGACGTGCCTGCCCGAAAGGTCGGTCCAGCGGGTGAGCCTTTCTGAACGCCGGCCAGCGCCGGTCAAAAGTTGGTTCCGTTCCGTTCGATCCGATTCCGATCGGCTTCGCGAGTGGGGGGCCCTGACGGGGTAGTGTGGTGGTGGTGCTCGGCTGCTCGCTCGTCGCGTGGCAACGGCGTGCCGTGGCGTTGGGCGCGGGGCCCGCTACGCGTACGGCCCTCGTGTCGCCACAAAGCTACAAAAGTGGTTCTTCGCCCCTTCCTAGGAAAGGAAGGAAACGCACGGGCAGATACGCCCCTTCCAACAAACCGTTTGTTTCTGATTATTTCTACTCTGATTTAACTGATTATTCACTATTTCTCTCTTACTATTCATCACCTGATTTAACTAATTCATCTAATTCTGAAGCTGAAACAAACGCACCTGTTAACCCAAGCGTTCTACACCGACCCTTCAGTTCTCGGCAGGCACAGGCAGTGAAGTGACGCCACCGCTCCCAATCAGGCATATACGACGCACTACCGGAGGCTGGAGGTTATGAGTGGCAACCGACGACAGAAAGTCAGAACTCGGAAGGGTGATAGTACTATCATAAGACGATAGAGTGAATTTTTAGGTACTAGTATCTTAGTTACATTAAATTGGCCAAGCAAATCCCGTCATCGTCTTATCTCGGTCTTGTCTCGATCGCTGAGGTTTTATTGGGAGGATGCGTCATGCGGAAGAATAGATCCGGTCGCGGGTCATCAGTCGTCCCCTAAAGTCTCGACAGATTTGTTAATGGTGTAGGGGGACGGCTAACCGTAGCAGTATTGGAGTATCGATTCTTTTTTGATCGAACAAATCATGTCGTAGCAGGAGTCAAACGTCACGGCGAATCACTTGTTATGCTCAAAACCAGTATGGGCCGCCACCTATCAACAGAGCATGATCACGGCGAGAAGAGCAGAAGACGCGGGGTTGTAAGCGGCGAACGTCGGGAAGTGACTAAAAATCTTGTGAGTCGTTAGCTCGTTATACGTTTTCTTAACATGGCAAGTCAGTGTTTGAGCCCGTTAACATAACGAGGGTGCCGCTAACTGCTCACGAGGTTAACGACTTAACGAGCTGCTTGAACAAAGTGCAGCATTTTAGGTCTTTTTCGTTTCAGCTCAAAACCAATGAGATTGCTGAAATGAACTTGCTCGATCGAAAAACAAACGTGCAGTTTTTTCGGCTCTTGAAAAAGCACCGAGCCGAACAAGCTCGAGCTGACCTGTGTCGAGGCCATGAAGGGTTCATTCAAAAAGAAAAAGAAAAACGAGGCCATGAAGAGCGAGCTGTGTGATTGGGCTGGGGGCTAGTTGGCCCAGTACAACTTGTTTCCAACAGATTTGAGCCGACATCCGAGTTTGGGTCTATAGGTTCGGGGCAAAATCTGCACCTGCATATACGCATGTGGTGCATTTTCTATACGTACTACCTACTACCTAATATTAAAGCACCAAAATTCTTGTCAATCTCCCCATAATAACTAGCAAACCATATAAAATTTAATTTATCCCACTTTTTTCCTAAGGTGAACTTGGTCCCTCTTTTTATCATACATAACCTTTCGATTCATACGACTCATTTTCATGAGTTAGATCAGTTCGCGTTTAGCCGATAATCAATACAGAGTTCAATTGCAAGGTATATTAGGTTGTGTCTTCTGTATCACATATATAACCTAGGCACATACAAATTAGAACGACTTGCATTAAACTGTAATATAGTCATTAGTTGTGCTATGCGACTGAGATAAGCCAGCTGAAGTTGTTTTGTTAAGAGAAAAAGATGTTATTTTTTTCCATCCACCGCTTTCACATTCTTTTCTAAGAGCTTCCACGTTGCCATTTATTCGATGGGCCTGTTCGGCTGGCTGAACTGGGCTGATTTCAGCTGAATGCGGATGGCCAAATCAGCCCAGCTGCTAATAAACCAGCCGAATTCAGCCCAGTTCCATACCAGCCGAACAGGGCTGATATCCTTTTCTACTTCGCTTTAGTTCTGTTCTTTTTCATTCACGATTCTGTTTTTTCTGTTCGGTGTTTTTCCACGTTGCCATTTATTTGTTCCATCACTTTTCTTTGGTTGTTCGTTTGCTTTCCTTTTCTGCCTTTTTATTATTATTATTTTTTTGTTTTTACCCGTCTGTTTTGTTTTCGTTTTCTCCAGTAGTTTTTTTCTATTATTTATACCTTTTCCTTTTTTATGGCGGTGCATTTTGCTCCATTTAACGTTTTTATAAAAAATAAAAATCAAATAACAAATATATCATTTTGCATGTAACTTTTTTTTAGAAACAAAAAATTATACTTTTAGTTACAAACAAAATTTATTCTTAGTTTTAAACCTCACTAATTTAATTAATAAAACCATGAGCTTTTGTTGTCTAATCTAGTCAAATAAATGTGTTTCTATAAGCTCTAACAAAGACTACTATACGGAAAAATGAGATCTTTTATCATAATCATCAGCGCATATACTAATCCTTGACACTCGGTATTTGTGTCATTGCCAACTTTAATCATGTATTTTTTATAGATCCTGAATAAAGACACATGTTAATATGAAAAACGAAAGTATTCTTCTCATCCTGTAGATTTATATTCAACAACTTTGCTACAAGACTATTCCACTCTAGTAGCCTATTTCCTACAGCCTTGGTTCCAAATATAAAATATTTTGCCTTCTACTATGCATTTAGATAAACAAACAAAAACAATAAGTTCTTATACTTTTGAACCGAAGGAATACTAATGCCCTTGTAAAGGAACTATCGTGTTCAATACACATGTGCGAATTATGATCCTGCAGTAGTCGCTTACATGTTCAGCTCTATCCACACGCGGCACAGCAGCCACCCACCGCTTGGGAGCGCCCAGCGCCGGATAGATCGAAAACGACGATTCGACAAAAAACTCGGAGATGCAAACGATGTGGGAGTCGCGTGCGTGCTGGATTGGCGACAGCGACACCAAGGACTGATGCGAGCGGACAAAATATCTCTATTCGACACCAGCAAAATCCTCGCGACTCGACGAATCCGGCGTGGTCGCTGTGGGCCCGGCCCCTGTACGACGCCGGAAAATGGCAACTAGGCATATGGCGCCTCGCCGGAGACGCGGCGACGACGGCGACGGCCCGAGACGTGCACGAGCGCGGCAGCATAGGCCAAGCAAGCGTACAGGTCAGTCCCTGGAAAAGACGAATGTGCCAGGCGTGCGCGACGTGGGCCGCCGCCGACGGCGATGGATTGGAACACGAGGCTGCATTCTCCTGTACAATATAGAGAGAGGAATATATAATCAAAACCAGTCTGATTTGCAGTGTCCATTACGTCCTGTTATCGCTGTCTGTCGCTGGAGAACACTACTCCGTACGTAGCAAGCTCGCAGTACTGTTGATTGGGCTCCTTTCCTGGGCATTTTGGTCGGAGGATGTTATCGCGCGTTCAAGGATCGCGCGACCATTCTTCCTCCTTGTCGGTCGTGCACTCTTCTTCCTCACTGGTTGTCCCCTCCCTTGCACTTCCACCACCGGTGGTCTCTTAATCACGTGGCAGCCGACATCGTCCTCTGCCCAACCGCCGTCTCGATTGCCACAGTATATCATCACCAGCGAGTAATTTACGAGACGAATTTTTTAATCTAGTTAGTATATAATTAGATATTAATTGTTCAATATAAACAAAATACTATAATAGCAAAAATTGAAAAAAATTTGTAATCTAAACAAGGGGTAGATCCTTTAAACTCGGAACCCGAACGCCAGCGAGGATTGTCTCAGACATCGGTGTGCACCATACGACCCTTCGTGTAGTAGAGTTTGCGATTTTGTTTGCATTCGCTAGGGTATTCTACTATCTTTGTCCATTTTTATCGCTCGATTTGGAAAACGAGATATTAATTTTTTCTAAGTTTGATTAGTTTTTAGAAAATATTAGCAGAATTTATATATTTGAATAAGTTTACATGAATTTATATATTAGCAAATGTATATATTTGAATAAGTCAGACTATTTTCTGGATTGAAAATAGTCATATTTTGGCGTGTATCACGCGATGTTCTGTTGTATTTCTTCTGATGTTTGGAATTGTTGAACCATATCCGGCTATATCTGGGGTTGAAAATAGCCGGTTTTCTGGTGTGTTTTTGCGATGTTCTGTAAAATTCGGCTATTTATTATGTTCAAAATAGCCGACTTCTCTCGACAATCCCTAAGTTTATTATAAAAATAGATTTAATGATCTATTTAAACGTTACTGATTATATACTATAATTTTTTCTTTTACACTTCACCTTTCCTCCAAAAAATGTCATTCTCACATAAAAAAAAGTCCTACATTCTTTGTGGGAATGCCATGACGGATGGAGATTTTGAGAGTACTACTAGAGGCCGACCTGCTACAAACTTACACGTGTGGAGCAACACGAATATTATACAGGTTTTTATGGATCGGGCCGAGTCCGGACTACACTTCACACTAGCTATGCGCTGCGGCATATGGCTACGTGTCGCTTTGCTACGGTGCATTTGTTCTTTTGATGGTTCTTCTTTAGTGGCCTGAGCTGTTGGGGCGTACTAGCTTTTTGTTTAGCCTGCTCCCACCGCACCCTATGGACTCTGGCGGATAGCTTGCTTGATGGTTCATTTGTGGCCTGAACTGTTCCAGCGAATTGGTTCCTCGACCAGCTTTGCCGAGCCTTGCTGAGACTGAGAAAGGATATGCTTTGAGGACCAGCCACACGGACATGGTGTGATGGGTTCCGATGCTTGAATGAGAAGGAAGAAGCTAGGTTCGAACATAGATAGATTCATATGACTTTCTGGGCTCGTGTGGCAAGACACACAGCTTGCAAAGCATGTTGGTGTCGATGCATCGACGTTGGAGCAAATAAAATATTATTATAGCCTGGTTCAGCATCTCGATACGCTCTGAACAAGCAGCCGTGGAAACCTTACAATGCTGGGCAAGCCTGATCACGCAAGCAAGAAAAATCCTTTGCTAGAACGGTCGGTTCGGGCGATGCAAGCAGGTGAAAGAGAAAAAGGCGCCTGCCGCAAGCTGACTCACCCCAGCCTGCCTGTGCGCCTGTGGGGCGCCGGCGGCACCGCTTCTGACCCAATGCAAAGCGACTACCTGGTCTCGACCAGGCATGTCGTGCACTGAGCAAGCTTGCCATCTGCAGATCTGTCTGCCCTTCTTTATGAAGACTTCGTATGGAGTACGTTAGTTCCGTTCCCTTGAAGCTTCTTTCACCTGCAGAAAGAGTACTCATGTATATACTACTGATTTGACACTACCATAATCCTGAACTATCTTGATTGTCCTAAACCGTTATGGAGATAATCCTTGACCAAAAGCAAACTTCCCCAAGAATAGAAGACTAGGGAAATTAGTTTCTTTGTGAATTTCCTTGGCGGTTTACTTAATTCAACCCTTAAGAAAAAGATATTTCGGATCGTTCAACATTTTCGCCACATCAAAACTTCCAACTTGGTATACCATGAGCCGCTCCTAACCTAGCCGCTCCTTGCCCCCTCCTCGCCGCCGCCGTCGGCGCCCGGCCACACCTCCCCGCCCACCTCCCCGCCCAGATCCACCTCCCCCCACCTCAAATCGTCCTTATCTTCTCTCCCTGTAGCCACGGCGACGCCTCAGGATCAGCGGGCCACCGCTGCCTGCCGTGGGCGCGGGAGCGAGCCCGGGAGCTGACGCCCGCTAGGCCGGCTCGGTGGAGGGCGAGGCGCCGTCGCCCGCTGCGCGAGGGCGGCTGGAGGTGGCGCCGCCGCCAGGCCCCATGGCCGCCACCGTCCCCTCGGGTCTTCCCTCCCTGGTCGCCCGCCCCTCCCCTCCCCCTTCCCCTCCCCCTTCCCCTGCAGGTCCGGCCAGGGGCTCCGCCGTCGTCCTGAGGCCCGGACCGGGTCCTAGGTCCTATGTCGGGGCTTCCACGTCGCCGCCGCCGGGAGCCGGGCGCCGGCAGCCGCTGGGGCTCTGGTGGGCTGCGCCCCCGACTCCTCCCTAGACCGCTCACGCCTTCCCCGCCTGTCGAGCAGTCCGGCCACATGGCCGGATTTGGCTCCAGTCTCGGGTCTGGGAAGGAGGCATCGCCGCCGGGAGTCCACTGCATAGGTGCCGATGCCAGCCGGGTGTAAGGTCCAAATGGCTAGAGGGGGTGAATAGCCTAATAAAATTTCTTGCAAATACACTAGACCACTTGTTAGACTAAGAGATAGCGCAATTACAATGCTAGAGCTTCAATTACTTCTATGCAAGCCTTTCTAACAAGTCTAGTAAGTTTAAACAAGATAACTCTAGGCTCTTCACTAAACTACCAAGAGCAAAAATATGAATAAGTGAAAGCTACACAATATAGCAAGTTCTACTCAATATCTAGCAAGACAAGCAATGTATGAACAAAGTTATAAAGCTAGATACAAGAAAGGGGGATTGGATTGTTATACCGATGTGAAGTGTAGATGGCCAATCACCCAATCAAGATAACCACACAAGAGAATCCTCGGTAATCACAGTATTGACACAATGATTTTTTACCGAGGTTCACTTGCTTCCAGGCAAGCTAGTCCTCGTTGTGGTGATACACTTGCTTGGAGAGGTGCTCGCTCAATTGGGTCTCAATGCCAAATACCGCTACTGGGAGCCGCATTCTCAACACAAGACAAGGATCCTCCAAGCCATGTGCAATCCACTAGAGTATCCTTTCGCGAACTCTCGCGGGGAAGGACCAAGAACCCCTCACAAGATCACCAGGTGCAGCCTCGAACAAACTCCACCTCGAGCTCAATACCCCGCTGCCTCCAAACCATCTAGGGCAATGGGAATCACCCAAGAGTAACAAGAACTCCGCAGCGAACTCGAAGAACAAGTGCCTCTAGATGCAACTCTCAATGCTTAGCACTTGATTCTCACTCAATCTCACTCTAGATGAACAATCAAGTCAAGAGATGAGTGGGGAAGGTTCTCTCTAGCTCAAAGGATGCTCAAAGATGTTAGAATAGACAAGAGTTGCCTCCCCAACCGGACAAACCTCTATTTATAGCCTCCCCACAAAATCCAACCGTTACTCAGCTCGGGGGCATTTTTTCTAAGCGCCGGACGCGTCAATCGGGACCGCCGGATGCGTTCGGCGCCTTATGTGCCAGTTGACCGTTGGAGCCTCGCGTTTGAACTACAGCCGCCACGTCAGCGTCCGGCGCCACCGAGCCGCGTCCGGCGCTTCGCGTCCGGCAGCTCAGCCCGCTGCTGGTCCGCTCTGGGTGGCGTCCGGCGTCATTGCACCACGAGACCTGGCACGTCTAGCAGCGCCGGACGCTGAACAGTGCCAGCAGCGCGTCCGGCATGCCAGGCCACTGCAGCCCACCATCGAGCTCGGACGCGTCCGGCCCTCTGGCCGAGCGTCCGGCGCAGCGTCTACTGCGCGTGTGCTTCTCTATCAAGCGCCGGACGCGTCCGGCACTCCTGGCCACGCGTCTGGCGCGTTACAGAAGCAGCTGATTTCGTCGTTTTGTCGTCGTCATCGCGCCGTCGCCAATCCAAGTCAAACCACTTGCCTTAGGGTGCCAACTCCAACATGTAAAACACTCTCGATCACATGAGTTAGCATTTCATCACATGAAATATGGAAAGTGTTAGCTCTCTAGTTAGTCTCTCATATGCATCATGCAAAGTCGAACCTAGAGGCACTTGGACCGTGAATTCAACCGTGAATTCCCCTCTTGATAGTCGGTTATCAATCCTAAATGTGATCACACTCTCTATAGTGTCTCGATCACTGAAAGGGAAAACACCTATCTCTTGATACCTTAGCCTTGACCCTCGATGCTTGATCATCACCATGTCTAAGTCCATCACCGAGCCCGAGGCCTCACCATCATGTTGCTATGTGTCTAGTCACACTTAGAGTAAAACATTATCAACATTGGGTGTCATCAATTATCAAAACCAAACACGAGATTTCACCAGGGCTCCTCCGGTCCTCCGGCGTCGACCACGGCCGCAGCTTCCCCGAGCTTGGAGGTGGGGGACACCTTGGCTCGGGTTGAGGCAGCGGGGATGGACTCTACCGGCCCTGGGGCTCGCGGCGCCGCGGCCAACACCAACGCTGAAGCTTGCGCCGCTGCGGTGGCCGGCGTTGAGGACGGGGTCCTTCGCACGCCATAGGTGAGCGTGCCCACAGCGCCGCCACCAGGCGCTACCGTCATGCATGGCGTCGAGGATGAGGTCCTCCGCAGCCATCCGGCGGCTCCACAGAACTACTCCATGGTCATGGAGGATGTCCCGAAGGACGACGATGACGACGTGGACATGGGCGGCTGTGGCCTCGGCCTCGACGCCTTCCTCGTCAACCCATTCGCCCCCGTCCTGAGCCTGTCCTCGTCCCCGTCTCCCAATGCGGCACCTTCCCACCCTGGGAGCTGCACATAGGGACTCTCAAAGCAATGGTGGTAGGCAGACGATGACAGTGATGCGTCTAGCGATGAACAACCCTTGTATTACCTGGATGCTACCCGTCAGGCGTCGAGGCCGGCCGCTGTGCCTCAGGGCCGACCGCAAACTTGCCTGGTCATGGCTCGGAATCATGACGGGACGGTTCACGGGCGGTGCGGTCCCCAACGAAGACAGAGGCAGCACGATCGACCACGTCCCCAGCTAGTGAGTGGCATCCCTGCTCTGCTAGTAGAGGGTCATGTCCCTGCACGATGGTGCCTCAACCAGCATGTGCGTGATGGGCGGCACGCTACCGGTGCCATCCTGGAGCGGCTCCCCATCCTCCAGCAGCTTGGGTCGGGACGCCGCGCGACCGCTCTAGACGTTGACGGGTGGCAGCGCGTCCTTCCCTAGTGACTTTCCCAGCCGACACGCCCGCCGCAGCCACGGCAGCGCCATGGGTTGTTGGCCGGGGGCATAGCGGGCCTCGACAGTTCCTGGCACACGTTGATGGCTGCTGCTTCAAGTGCCTCCACTGCCATGGCGATGCAATCTGCCGTGGCGATGCCTCCGCTGCTGGGGCCTTGGTCACGTTGCACGGGAGTGCAGGAGGGCGAAGCGCGTTGACGTCGTCACCGGGAAAGATGCTCTTGAGCAGCGGGACAGCGGTGACTGAGCCATTGGCGGTGGTTGTGGTCGCTTGTCGACCATCCATGGTCTGGCGGCCGCGAGTCGCCCGCCCTGTGACTGGAGCACCTGCTGCACCTCCGGCTCACAACTCGCACCACGGATCAATGGAGCCTGCTGGTTTGTTACCCGCTTCGATGGATGTCGCCTGTGAAAGCATCTAGGCCCCTTTAATGTGGTTTCGATGATTGATGACAA
>CM041631.1:16252691-16269080 GCA_023333625.1 Bothriochloa decipiens | reverse complement strand
GCTCGGAGTGTGGAATACTTGATCGTACTTTTGTATCTCCCTATTTCACCAAGGAAGGCATATTGCATACATGGTCACATGAAATTTATGGTTTTGGCATAGCGGGGAATTTTACAGGTACAGTACCGCAACCTAGCTATATTCCAGACCCAAGTAAGATCAGAGACAAGGCTGGGCGTCGAAAGACAAGATGTATTCGAAACGCCATGGATGAGTCCGAAGCAGGTGGAAGGTACAAACGTTGCAGCAAATGCGACAAGGAGGGACATACTTACAAGAAGTGCCCGAAGGACTCAGACATGCCCACAACAGCAGGAGCCCCGCCATCAGGATCCGGATTAGATGGTACCCCGTCAACAGGGGAAGGGACAACTTCTAGGCCCACCAGGCCAAGGCGTGCACGCGTGCCTCGTGGTTCGGTCGTGTAGTGATGTGTAGTAAGCTTGGTTAAGATTATGTAATGTACGGTTTTTGCTTTGTTGTAACTGAAGTGATCAAACTTGTTGTTTCAACCTATCTTGCGGATGTAATGTTCTGTGATGTTCTTAATCTCTGTCTTGCATTTGAATATGTTTTAGTTACATGTTGTACGTGCATTCTTTATGTTTCAAATTCGATCATTTCTTGTTGTACCTTAAATTTATTGTTGTATACTTTTTCGCTTTTTGTTTGCATGTGTCATATGTGTTAACTATGATAATGTCATGCAGGGATGGCGGACGACACACCAGAGCTGCTTGATCGAGGGATCGATCTGTACCACCGTTTATACGTATTACGGTGCAAAAAGCCACTCTGCCCGTACTTCGACCGCGACCGTCCAGACGTCTACTTTCAGTGGACCCTTGGTTCTGTTCCAGGTATCCGTTGACTCTTCGAGGTCTCCCAATTAAGTACACATGGCTTATTAATAACACATAATTTTTATGTGCAGGTTACGTGAGGCAGGCCTCCTCCCGTTGTGTCGCCTTGTGGAGGCTCGAGCTGCTGAGGCCGATGAGACGAGGAGGTGGAGTTTTGATAGGTCTCTTCTAGCAGCCCTGGTCGACCGATGGAGGCCAGAGACACACACGTTCCACCTGCCGTGCGGGGAGGTCGCACCGACGCTTCAGGACGTTGCGTTCTTGCTTGGCCTTCTCCTCGCTGGCGATGCCGTCGGGCCAGTCGACGGACTTCATGATTGGCGAGACGACATTATGGCCCGCTTCGGCCACGTGCAGCGTCACCCTGCACTTCCAGCTATGAGCAGCCTCCCTCCGTACACGACCATGGGCCCATCACAGCAGTGGCTCATGCAGTTTACCGTAAGGCCTATTTGAAAAGAATTTTATCAATTTGCAGTTCTACTCAACTTTATAAACTGTATCTTTTTCAGTCCGATCAGCTACACCCAGAGGCTGACATGTACTCTGTGCGACAGAGTTTGGAGGCCTACTTGTTGTGGCTTTTTGGCTAGGTCATGTTCACCAGCACCGCGGGACATGCCGTCGACAAGGTCATGATCCCCTACGCGTACGCGATCGCTGATGCTGACGAGGGAGCAGTGCCACAGTGGAGCTGGGGATCTGCAGTACTGGCAGCGATGTACAGGGGGCTTTGCGAAGCATGTACCAAGATAGAAATAGGTTCTTTGCTCACTGGTTGCCCCCTCCTTCTACAGCTATGGGCAGCTGAACGGTTCACGATTGGTCGACCTGTGGTGGATCACACCGCCTACGAGGACTACCTGTACTTGCAGCATCCGCCCAAGGACTTCCCCACCATGGGTACAGTCTGGTGCCGTCGTCAGGTTCGTGTTCCTAGCTGACGTATATAGTTAATTCGTATCGTACCTTCTAACCTATTGATTGTTATATTTCAGCGACGATGGGCACATGTGCAGGTCACGTGGTCGTACAACGAGTTTATGTTGGAGTTCGACAGGATACAGCTGACCGACGTGATCTGGGAGCCTTACAGCCAGGAGGCTATCCACGCATGAGCTCCCCTTGGGCTGTCCACATTGTGCACACGTGACCAGGCCTTCTGGCTGACGCTTCGACCGATGGTGTTCGACATATTTGTCGAACCACACTCCCCAGGGCGTGTTTTGCGCCAGTTCGGTCTCATGCAGCCGTCCCCCGCCCCTATCATCCGTACCGTCCCTGCAGATGCTCACAGGTAAGTACTACTAACAACTGACTTTGAAAAATTAATCGCAATAGACATGTCTTACTCAAATTTGTGTTCAGGCTGACTCGGAGGGGACAGGTCGGCGGCAACTTATGGGTTCCACGTCTGCAGCCATATGTGGACGACTGGTTGCTTGCCACAGAGGATGTCGTTGAGGAGTACCGCCCCCACACCGAGGACTCGTACATGAACTACCTCTGGTGGTACCAGCCTCGTACCCGCACACGTGTCACCTTCGTTCCTCCGGAGCAGCAGCCACACGTCGCCGCCGTGGGTGACGCTTACCCTGCGCACCGTGATCAGGATTACTTCCGCGCCGTGAGTACTTGAATCTCTCATATATATCAGTTGTTCATTACGTATATCTTTTATCTAACTTAAAACTGAAATTAGGTCAACGGTGCGCAACTACTTTACACGGAGGTTGACTCCGTGTGCCGCCGTTTGCAGGGTGGCTTGGCGTTGACAGTGGGCGAGCAGCGCACCTCATACACGTGGATGCGTACGACGCTTAGATCCGTGCTGAGGGCTCTGACTTGTTGGACCTCCAACGCAGCGCCTCGAATTCCTGCACCGGCACCCGCAGCACGTCCTCCTGCACCCCAGACCAGAGGTAACTCCGTGTACCCCACCTCGTCTACCTATGTTTTTCCAATGTGGATGACTGTGTGACTTACGACGACACCTAATAATCCGAAACATAACCGGGAAGCAAGTCTTCATCTTCAGAACCACTATCCTCTCCCACAAACTCATTGGTACGGCTACGCTCAGCTGCGTTGGCCTCTTCTTCCTTTTTCTTGTAGTAAGCGGCCTCCAAGTCATCGAGGGCTTGGGTGAACGCTTCATCATACTCCTCTTCTTCCTTTTTTTTGTAGTAAGCGGCCTCCAAGTCATCGAGGGCTTGGGTGAACGCTTCATCATACTCCTCATCCTCGTCATTCATCAGCATCTCCGCCTCCGCTATCTTCTGCTTCATCTTCGCATCAGCACTCCTCTTTTCGGCCTCCTCCATCTTCTCCCTCGCATGCAAGGATGCTTCCTCTTCTCTCTTCTTTTTTCATGCATCACAGTCTTTCTTCCACCGAGCAGCACTTGGGGTTTGGACACACAATCGTCGGGCATAGTCAACCTGCGCTCGCTTCCGCATCTTAATGTAGTTGTCCACAAGTTGAGTACCAGACCTGAACTTCAGGTCCATTAGTTGCTTTTGCTTCAGTGTATCCATGTATTCCCTGCGGTCTTCAACATGGGCAAAAACCTCCCACTTGCATTTCCTAAGGCTCTGTGATCGAACGGAACAATTTAAAGTCAGCAAATACAAAAAGTTTGGATATCAAGTGAGCAACAAGTGGAACAAAAGGATCTCATCGTAATCAACCATATGGCCGCACCAATAGCCTATTCCAAGCTCTGATGGTAGTAGGCCATACTGCGCTTCTACACCATATTTGCACAACACAGGAGGCTTGGGGGTAACCACTTTTCTCTTCTTGTCCACCTTCGACTCGGGCCATTTGTTCTTTGGACCCCACAACCACTCCCTGAAGTTACACTTCTGCAACAAGATATACCCACCCTACAATATAAAATGTTAGTACATGCACAAATACTAAGAAAGCCATGACCGCATACAATTTGCACTTACTCCGGCGGGGTTAGGACATTCGAACTTGTTAGTCCTATCTGAACTTATTACAGAATAATCTCCGCATTTGCAACGAGACGGAGATTGAAGCCGTCTCAATTGGGCTATTTTCTTCTCCTCGTCTGTCATTGGGGGGATCAGGGGGAGGTGCCACCGCTCGAATTGATCGGGTGGATTATGCTTTCCTTTCCACCATTCGTCAAACTGGAGATACCTTGGGTCGAATTTGTCTGGACTGTCAATCCACTGAAAGAAAAAGCACCACTCATGAGCCTACAAAACATGATTATTAACGACATTGTTAGGGATGCAAGAGCTGTAATTACTAGCATTGAATAAAGACGCAGTGACAGAGGTGCAATTACTTACATTGAATCCACCGCATGTGTAGTTGCAACGGGCAGCTGTGTCCTCATGGCGAGATTGGCCAATATCAGCCGGTTCTCCACAGTTACAATTTGGGACAGGGACTGCAGGAGGAACAGGAGCATCCTTGCTAGACACGTCGGGATACAATTCTCTAGGGCGACCTCGTTTTTTACAAAACTCCGTCCGCCACAAGTTTTGCATATCTATTCAGAGAAAATCCATTGTTTAAAGCATAGCATAAACATCATTATTCCTAAACCCTACACCCTAAACCCTAAACATATCTATTCAGAGAAAATACGATATTCATCAAATTTCAAAACATGCAATCCATTGTTTAAAGCATAGCATAAACATCATTATTCCTAAACCCTAAATATATCTATTCAGAGAAAATACGATATTCGTCACATTTCAAATCATGCAATCCATTGTTTAAAGCATAGAAGAAACATCATTATTTCCAACATGAACTGCAATGCTCTAACATCATTATTTATAAATCTAATATACATACTACTCACAGATCTACCCAGAGTCAACTAAAAACTAAACAACTCTAGTGCACATTATATTTTACTAATGCATAGCAACAGACTTGTAATGTATGAGAAACTTACCTAAAAGCCGATGTCTCAAACTGGCAGGGCTTCGCCGTTACTTCCTTCCCCTCCCTCCTCTCTTCTTTCTTTTTTTTGAAAATTTTAGTGAATATAATGAAAATATGAAAAGGGGGCTGCCTATTTATAGAGTTGTCCCAAAAAACGCCCACTGTGTGGGCGTTTTTTGGGGGCGAGGGGGCCGCCTGCAAATGTGCGCGGCCGGCCTCGTCTGTTTTGCAGGCGGCCCCCTGGAGCGCAAAAAACGCCCACGCAGTTGGCGTTTTTTGATTGCTCCGAGGCCCGCCCGTAAAACAGCGCGCGCTTTTGCAGGCGGCCCCCTCGCCACCAAAAAACGCCCACGCAGTGATCGTTTTTTGGGTGCCAGGGGCCGCCCGCAAAATCCGGCACCGGCCGTGGCCGGCTCTGTGCCACGTCACATATAACGCCCATACAGTAGGCGTTCCCACTGTAGACGACTAGTTATGTCATATTTCGAAATAAAAATTTAAATTTGTAAAATTTTTTTAAAAAAATTAAAAATAAAAAAAATTCTGATTTTGCCCGTGCCGTGTCGTGCGCCTCCGTCCGAGCCGCGACGGGCCGCTGCATGCACTTGAACTGCACGCTCCCTCGCCAATCACGGCGACCCTGCTGTTGTCGGTGGAAACAGAACTTTTGGCAACTGGTTTTGTCAGTTTGCCTTTGCCACCAAAACCGGGATTTGGCTTTGTGCACGAGTCAGAGGTGTGTCATCAAACAAACAACAAAAGACCAACGATGTCAGCACATCAACTTTAGATTGTTACAAAAATCATCGGTTGGTTGAATTACCAGATAAATAAAAAGCTGTGCCCACAGCATTCATGGAAACTACAAAAGATTATAAGATATATAGATAGATTATTATAAAATATAGATATAGATATAGCCACCGCTTTCTTCATTGTTTTGTCGACTAGCATTTTACAGCATCGTTTTCTTCTTTTTTTGAGGGGAAGGTAACGCAAAGCCTTTTGGTCTAAATGATTTGGATCTCAGCTGAGATAGGCTCGCATAAGCTAAGATCTTCAAGAGGCACGTCATTCTTGTTTTGTACGTTATATTTAGATTTTTAAAGAAAAAGTAAACTCCAACGGCTATGATATCTTTTTTTTAAAAAAATAGCTAACTATTTATTTCTAAAATCTAGTACGATAAATATAACTTGCATGTACCACTAGCCATATATTATTAGTGTCATTGTAGAAAGTCTTTTAGAGTTTCTTAATTCTTTATATAATTTTATTTTAGATGATGGCTAATTTAGGTTTAGCAATCTATCTTTACAGAGTTGCTCTACTAAAAAAGAAAGTAGTATTGTGTACGGGCCGGTGAAGGGCCGAGGCCGTGACAAATCCTGGGCCGTGCGCTGTGTAGTGCGCATGCAAAACTTCTGGCTGCGCCGGCCGTAAGGCTCGTCAGGTATACTTGCGAAGCGTGTTTAAATTTGGTCAACTTTAACTAGGTTTATATAAAATACGTGTAATATTTATATTTTTAAATAAATTTATTAAAAAATTAGACTTAAAAATCTTTTTGATAAATTTAATATAAATATTTATATATTTTAATATATAATTATTTATAGTTTAAGAATATTAACTCTTGGTAAACGAGAATGACGTCTGCGGACATAACGAGTACACAGGACACCAGGCTTGCATGTCCGTGTCGTCTGCCGTGCCGTGTCATGCACTCATGCGCGTGAATTGGGGCAACACGACGGGACGGCGGCCTTGCATGTGCTTGTGCGATGCACGCTTGCTCGCGCAGTTGCCCACAAGGTTCCGTCACGGTGATGATGTGACTTGGTACGTAACTACAGTATGTGTACCTCTACCCTTGTGGATGCAAACAAAGCTTTTAGCTACTGGTCTTTGTCGCTATACTAGCCGGAAAACCGTGGCCGTGGCTGGCTTTGTGCACGAGTGTCAGAGGGCGCGTCAAGCAAAATAACAAGCGACCAATGACGACAGCGCATCAACTTTGTTTTTTAGCAGAGAAACAAATTTCTTTGGCTTATATAGTTATATCAGATCAGAAAAAATAGTAAAAAGCTTGTCGCGGTCTCGCCCACAGTATGCATGCATGGAAACGACGATCGTGTGTTTACTGCTTAACTTTGACGCAACCGGCCTCTCGCGCGCGATGGTGATTAGGTCGCTTTCGATCGTGCATCTATTCCCGTTGCCTCATTTGCGAATGACGAAGACTTCGTGGTTATATCTTTTCATTCTTTGTCATGTAAATGCACCCACGAATGCGCCGACTTCCACTGCAATTGGTCGCTCTATCATATATGAACGGCACATTCCGCCATTTTTCTACGTACTAGGATTTGTTTGATTGTTGCTTTTCCATGGAGAAACCCCATTTAATTGTCGAAATATACATACACTTTAGATACTTCCCCCCAAAAAAAATTTCTGTAGTTTTTAAATTTGAGGGGTATGTTTAGATTGTCTCTATTGAGAAGCATTTATGCGACTCTTACGTAACGTAACTGACTAGTCCTTGTATGCATCCACAATGATTAATTATCAGATTGTTTCGTAAAAATACAGTATATATATGTATATATGCTGTATTTTTGTGAAACAAACTGATAATTAATCAGGCAGCACATATGCGAGTAATAACTGAAGTTTCTTTTTTTCTTTTAACAAAAGGATAATTTATTATTAACAGCAAAGCGCTGCAACTGGAGTACAGAGGGCATCTAAAATTTTGGAGGGCCTTAGACAGAGGGCATCTAATTGCATGATCTGCATTTGTACATGATGGGTTAAATCGTACTCCTACAGAGTGCTTAAAAGCTTGGCCCGCTAACAAGTGAGCCGTGACATTTAGATGTCTTGCAATCTTGAGGACCTGAATTTGTTTGCTGGACATCTCATTGAGGAACCTTTGAGTGAAAGGCTTGAGTTCCCAGTGTGGAGGATTGTCTAAGTCACCTCCATTGAAGAAATTGACTAGAGCTTGATTGTCCGTTAGGAAGGAGACTTGATTCTTATTCAGCAGCTTAATAATTGTTGCAGCAGTCACCATTGCTGCCGAAGTGCATCTCTTCACCTGAGCTTTGATAAGGAATTTATGATGATAAGGAATTCCTGTGACTGAAGTTGAACCCACCATGGATGGTCGCTCCTCCCGCGGCCTGTCCACCACCTTTGGCCGTCCGCCCGTGCCCGTGCGAGATCACGTCGCGGCACACGCGCGAGTCGCCACCACCCATCCACCAAGGTGCCGCACGCTACGCTACGCGTTAGCCCTCCCGTTGGCAGCCGGAGCCGGTCCACTCTGACCACCCAACGGTCAGGTGACCCCGCACCCCACATCCGTCCCCACCCGGAGCACGGGCTCCGGACCCACACGCCAGCCGCACAACGTTTACTAGACCTCGGCGGCACCGCACCCGGCGGCGTGACCGACCGAGTCGGTTTCGTTCACGCTATAAAGCCCGCGCCGTTCGCACGCAACCGATTCTTGCAGATCGGCCCAGCCACCACCCATAATTTCGGATTCCCTCCCTCCTTGACCTCCCATCTCTCTCGTCTCGTCTCTGTGGCAGAACCTCCTAAATCATATGGCCCACATGCATTATTATTGTCTAAACAGACTCCAAATAACCATGAATATGTTCCATAAGACATAAAAGGTCTGTTGGGTAAATCCCGAATCATTCACGATTTTCCAAGCAGGATCAATCATTACAAAGAGACATTGCAGTATTACAACAGTTTTATAAAAATAAGATACCTCAGAGTAAAACAGCGGAAGGGTTACTATAACATAAATTTACAAACCGTTTAGTTTCAAACCTTACCAACCATAAGTTTAAATTGTACAAACCATAATAGTAGTGGAGTAGCGATAGATAACTTTAATACAATACCAGGTGATAAGCTCTGCCCAAGAGCCAAATATCCTACTCGTCGTCACTCTCCGCAATGACTGTTATGCAGTAGGATGCGAAGCACTCCTGCCCATGGGACTCACCTGCAACAAGGGTTCAATAAGCCCTGAGTACAAAGGTACTCAACAAGACTGACCCGACAAAAAAGAGGGGTGAAGATTCAGTGTGGCAGAACCTCCTAAATTCTATGGCGCACACGCATGATTATTGTCTAAACAGACTCCAAATAACCATGAATGTGTTCCATAAAACTTAAAAGGTCTGTCGGGTAAATCCCGAATCATCCATGATTCTCCGAGCAGGATCAATTATTACAAAAAGACATTGCAGTATTACAACAGTTTTATACAAATAATATACATCAGAGTAAAAGAGCGGAAGGATTATAATAACATAAGTTTACAAATTATTTACAAACCATAAGTTGGATTATTACAAACCATAGTAGCAGCGGAATACAATATAACTTATTACATCCACCTGGATTATATGCTCTGCCCAAGAGCGAAATATCCTATTCATCGTCACTTTTCTCGACGACTGTCATGCAGTAGGATGCGAAGCATTCCTGCCCATGAGGCTCACCTGCAACAAGGGTTCAACAAACCCTGAGTACAAAAGTACTCAACAAGACTGACCCGACGAAAAAGAGGGATGAAGACTCAGGAAATGCAGACTAGAGGGACAAGGTAAGGCTTGCAGGAGATAAGAAATTTTGTAAAAAAGCTTGAACGAAAGAAAAGTTGTCTTGCTTAAAAACAAAATTTACCAACCAACTTTCTTCTTAAACCTTACTCATTATTCAAGTTGTTACTACGACGATGAACACCGATCGAGTCTTCTTCTCCGAGAAGCAACGGCGATTCGAATCCATTTTCATACCCAGCTGGGACCTAGGTTACTGATATGCAGGAGACTCTAACTCCTAAGCATAGCAGGTGAACGGATATACCGGGATAACAACCGCAGCCATATATCACCACATGATACACATGAGCACTTCGACCCAGTGTACCGATATACATGGGAACTTAATCCCACAGTATAACACACTATGACATATGTGGGATCTCTGGCGCACTATAAGTCACTCCATGATATACTCGGCTACAACCATCAGTATATCACTTCATGCATGTGGATTTTCTAATTTCTCGATGTCACCAGTTCACCATCGACACGGGACCTAGGGCATCAAAAGACGAAAACACTACATAGGGACTCCGTTCCCAATGCAAGTTAGTCATCCGGACTCGATTTATTAACTAAAAGCATGATTCCAACAGATAAAACCAATCTCATCTTTTTCATTCTTTTACCTTTGAACACTTAATTAATTAAGCAGGGCTAAGCATCACTACGCATCTTTTAGAACAGGTAACAAGGAATATAGGAGTAAGACAGGTAATGCAGTTGGTGGGTTTTCACTCAACTCCTATTACTTAATGCAACATATCACAACTGAAGCAGTAAAACTTTTATAAAATAGAATAGAGTTTGAATGCATCTGGGGCTTACCTTGGTAGTCGAGGTAGATGGTTTCAGGCTCTGGATCAATTCTAACCTCCGGAGTCTGCTCTTCCTTCGGATCTGGGGTGACAACTGTCGGTTATCGAGAAAAGGGGTACCCTAAACCTCCCTTGTTTTCGGTTGAACCCCGAGTCTACCCTCAGATTAATCTCGCGGGGACCCTCGAAAAAACACATGCAAGACCAGACCGTACATCCTCGACCCACCGGGGCCCACCGGCAAATACACACTGGGCCGGCCCACAATAGAATACTTAACTTCTGCCGCAACCCTCAACAAGTCACTGACGTCACCAACTGATGATCACTCGAGGGGGGACCCCGCGTCAAGTGTCGAGGCCCCGGTGGGACGGACGCCTCGATACAACAAGGGTCGAGCCCCCTTGATCCACCAACTCCGGGTGCGTCCGACAGCGCATTTGATGCAAAACTACCAAACCTCGTCCAATCGTATGGCTACAGTAGCCGCACAGTGGTCCGTACAGTGGTCGAATCCCGCTTTACCGCCCATACTAGGGACGTGCATCGGTCTGCACGGCACTATTACGCCGTACTCAGCACTGTTAGGCCACTCGAGGCCCCCTTTGACGCGCTACGCGACAAACAACCGACATCGGATTCCCTAAGTTCAATCTTATCCGTTCAACCACTACCCTCGAGGCTACCCCTCGATTGGGCCTCGAGTATGTGTCGACGCCCTCCGGTCGACCCACATCGACCTCGAAAGCTATGCCAACAACTCCCGATGTGACCCGAACAGGGACTCGTACGCCCTCTACAGGGGATCGCGTCTTTCGCCAGTCAGCAACCACGCCTCCGAAGGACGCCTGTCAACTCCGAGCCAGGCTGCTACAGAACAAGCCATGCTCAGCGCACGTCTTTACAGTGGCCTCGAGTTGACCACCACGACCCACGACGTCACCACTGCGTCATTGAACTAGGACACTTGTACCCTTGTGCCTCCCCGTGGCCTATAAAAGGGGACGCCAGGACACACAACAGGGAGAGAGGCCCAATCGGACGAAGAACCGACTCCAGACAACGATCTCACGAACAACCGAACACACGCCTAGGCAGACTCCGAGACTCTGAATAACTCTTTCGCTCTATACTCGACACCCCCCTCGAATTCTCTCCTTCGCTTGTATTCACCCCTGTACAAGCACTTAGGTGCAAGATAATACAAATCTTCTCCCCCCGCTGGACGTAGGGCCTTCTTTGCCCGAACTAGGATAAATCACTGTGTTCTTCTTGCATCACCATCCGAACGGGTTACGCACACATACGTTTACTCGTTGGCTTAGGACACCCCCGGGTTCCTAACGTCGACAACAACGTTAAACTCTCCGTTATCGGAAACTATACGATGCAATGATATGCTTCAACATGATTGAATAATAAACATGATGCTCGATGGATGCATCACCAGATTAAAGCCTTGAGTACAACTTTCCTTCATGATAAAGTTGCAAGCCACCCAAAACATACTTTTTAAGAAAGCTATTAAACACATGAAATAACGTTAATTAAGCCCTAATGACATGATCCAGGTAAGCGCAAACAATTAATTAAAGTGCCAAAGGTCATTAGGGTTAATTACCTAAGGTCATCACTTAATCCCAAAGTCAAACAAATCCTATAATGATTAACTTAATTAAACGAGATTAATTAATTATTTAAAAGCATAGAATAAAAGGCATAAAAATTAATTTGTCTAATTAAGCTCAAAATTTTATTTTGAAAAGATCTTGGGCTAATTAGATGGCAAAAAAAATTTTAGAATTAAAAGCCAATTATTTTATTTATTAAAAATCATTGAATGTCTATTTTTCAATTAAAAGGGCTAATTTTAACATATGCAAAAGTATTCAAATTTGGCATTTCATATTTTTTCTAGGTAGATGACATCATAAAGAACGTACATAAAAATTTTTAGCATTTTTGGAGCTATATATGAATTACTATGATTTTTCAAAAAATAGCATTTAAATCATTTTCTAAAAATAGAAAAAGAAAAATCAGCACAGTGTCCCCGCGCTGACCGACGGCGGCGCGGCGGTTGACCGGCGATTTCTCGCCGACGGTGAGGTCTCCGGCGACAAGGTTTGGTCCTACAGGCTCATCTGGGCACGGCGAACAACTTGGGCTAGCTAACGTGGCGGCGGAGCGACGGCGGCACCCACGCCGACGGCCATGGCGGCGCGACGGAGCTCGGGTGCGGCGGCAGGGCTCACTGGAGTGATTTTTGGCGATAGCAAGGACACAGGAAGATGCATGACCTCGACTCGAACGCGTTGGACAACAAGATGAGGCTCAATTTGGCCCCCAGCCGCAACGGCTACGAGCGCGGCGGAGCGGCAAGGTCACGCCGGCGGTGACGCACGGCGGCCGGACCCTACGGCGCAAGAGAGATGGAATTGAGGGCATGGATAGGTGCAGGAGCTCACCACGGGTCTAGTGCGCACGCTAATGAAGGCCAGAGTGGTTGAGCCGAGCTGTGGACGGCGGCGCTGATGGCGGCGGCGGCGCTCCGGTGGCAAGGACGGCGTTCCGGCGCTTCCTGTGCACCATCAGTCCGACCAAGATGCGCATAAGGGGCAGCAAAACACGGAGAACATGATGAGAGGGTTAAAGGTAAAATATTTTCCACCTTGGCGACGGTGGACGGCGAGGAAGCTCGCAGCGGCTCGGCGACCGGTCGCGAGGAAGATGACGTCGTGCGGGCGACTTGGGCGGGGAGAGCGAGCACGAACTGGCTCAATCGAAGCGCAAGGACGTGGCGGAGCTTTTGGCAAGACGAAGCGGGCAGAGATGAAGTGACGGTGGTGAATTTGGGCGGCGGAGTAAGGTCGTCGGCGACGGCAGCGGGAGGAAAAAGAAGAAGAAAAGAGACGGCGGTCGACCTATTTATAGGCCAGAGGTGACGCACGGACGGACGACACGACGACGGCGAACTTTCGGGTGTCGGGGGTGAGTTGGCGGCCGAGATATGCACGGTGGTGGACGGCGGCTGTAACAACCCAAAAATTCGAACTACAAAATTTTTTTGACAAAACCCTGAGTGATGTGGTGCGACATGTCGTCATCTACCCCTTACATATGCATCAACCCTAGCATGTCATGCATGACATTCACATGTTGCAAATTAATTAACATCTCATAACAATGCGCTAAGTTCACATGTTATATTTTAATGTTTCAATAGTTCAATCATCATGTTGCATTAAAAAGAGTGAGTTGGATTTTTATTTGGTTTATGTGTTGATTATTAAAAATGACAACATAATATTTATTTTCACAAATAAATATTAAGGGCATAATACCCTAGCATTATTTGGGCCATGTATGCTCACTATTCTGTTGCACAAAATAAGCACACCATATATATATATAAGTATATATAAAAATATATTTGAAAATGAAAAAGGAAAAGAAAAGGAAAAAGAAAAGGAGGAGACAGGCCCGAGCAGCCCCGTCGACCCGGCCTGCGCGCGTTCGCCCGCACTCGCCGCTCGACCCGCGCTCGCCGCTCGAACCCCCTGCTCGCCGCTCGACCCCCTGCTCACCGCTCGACCCCGCGCTGCGTGGCCCAACCAGGCCGACGGCCCAGCAAGAGCCGCGCGCGTCCGCGCGCCGCACCGAGCCTCCGTTGCCAAGGAGTCGCTGACGATGGGGCCTCGAAGTGGAACCCACGTGTCATCGCGCCCGCTGAGGTCACCCGACCGGCCACGCGTGCTCGCGTCAGCACTGTTCCCCGGCGTCGCTCCTAAGCAACCTCCCTCGACCGCTCGATCCAGTGTCCACCCGCATCGACGCGCGCCCGCAAGCCACCTGGACCGACCAGCCCGCGTAAAGTTCCCACGGTCGCAGCCAGCATTCTCCGCGCGCGCGCGCACCTGCGCTGTCGCCGCAGTGGAACGCTGCCGCCGTAAATAACCTCGACACCCAGCGCTACCTAGCCCCCTCTCGCTGTTCTCTGGACCCAGATCGAGCCTCAGCTGCTGACATGGACATCCCTTGGCCGCTCGATCAAGCAGAGCCATGATCGACCGTCTGTCGGCTACCTACCACCGCGTCCGCCCTATAAAGCAAGCACCCCGGCACCTTAGGGTTCTTAGGCCACCGCCGCCGCTCTGGTGGAGCCCAATTCCACCTTGCCAGCCTCGATTGGAGAAGAGCTGAAGGAAGGAGGAGGAAAGGAGTCGGGGAAGAAGAAGAAGCCGCCGCCGGAGTTGGGGAGGAAGACCGTCGACTCGGAGCTGCCGCTGCTGCTTCGAGAGCAGGAAGGAGGAGCAGTACCGCGAGCCGGAGCTGCTTGGACTTGTACCGCACCTCCATCCTCTTCGACCGTCGGTGAGCGCCGCCACCGCCGTCCTCTCGAACCGTCCGCCGTGCTGTTGGCCATGGTGCTCCGCCGTGAGCGCGTAGGCCCAGGTCACTACCGACCTCACTAGACACACCCGCACACACACACGAGACTAGCCAAGCCTCTTGGACCACGGCATCGGGAGGATGCTGAAACGGAAGCCGCCCAGTTCATCGCCGCGCGCCAAGCACCGCCGTGGCGAGATCACCCAGTCGCCTTTCTGATGAGCCTCGACCTCCGTTGTTTCTGGATCCGCGCTCGCCTTGATGAGACGGACCCCGTGCACACCCTAGCTCCGTGTTTGCCTCGCCAGAGCACCGACCCGAACCACCTTGTCGTCGACGTGTCAGTACGTTGCCGCTCCAGAACGCCGCCATTCACCGTCGTTTCCTGCCACCATCGACCACCCTCGAGGAGCAGGAGGAAGCCGGGAAGCTCCGCCGTGACGAGCTGCATCGAGTGGGCAAGATGGAGACCGTGGACCCTCTCGGAGTGCCGTTGCCGTGCACCGAGGACCTGTCCAAGCTCCGCCGTGGGAGTTGCTGCACGCGCGGACTCCGCCGTGTGTTTTGGTCACCGCCGGCACCTCGAGCAGGCGTTGCGTGACTCCAACCGTCCATCGACGCCACCAATTGGAGCTGTAGTGACTCGGTGTGAAGTGTACATCGAGCACCGTCGCCATCGAGCCACCGTCTGCCGTCGAGCTCGACACGAAAGTGAAGCTGTCGCCCTGAAGCCCATCGACGTGACCGTCATGAAGTCCTGAAACCGATGGGCGGGTTAATGGCACCGGAGATCCCTTGAGGCACCAGGAATCGAGGGTTCTTCCACCGTCGATCGCCGAGGAGGAACTCCGCGTTCGAGCCGATCTCGTCCGAGACGGATCACGCGCTCGAGCTGAACCTCGAGTTCGACCCTTCGATACACCGACCCTCGAGTTTGACCCGTCGGAGGACAGACCCTCGAGTTTGACACCTCGACGCGTCGACCCTCGAGTTCTACACCTCGAGCACTGTCACCCTCGAGCTGCTGTCCGCCATAAAGCATGTCGCTGGAACCAAGCTCCTGACTCGATGACCGCCTACGTGTTCGCCTTGACGACCCGAGGACGATGCATGAGTTAGCGAAGTCCTGGAGCAGCCCCTCGCCGGATGTTTAACCTCACCATCACCGCCCGAGCTCCGCTGTGGGAGAAGAGCAGTCTCTCCACCTTCGAGCATACCCCTCGAGCGCATAACCCTCGAGACAGTACCCTCGAGAGCGAGCACCGTTGTGGGAGCAGAGCAGTTTCTCCGCCTTCAAGAGTACCCTCGAGAGCATATCCTCGGGAGCATACCCTCGAGACCGTAACCTGAGACCGTGCCCTCGAGACAGTATCCTCGAGACCGTACACCTCGAGACAGTGTCCTCGAGACAGTACCCCTCGAGACCGTAACCCTGAGACCGTGCCCTCGAGACCGTAACCCCCTAGAGTTCTAACCCTCGAGCAGTACCCTCGAGAGCATACCCCTCGAGAGTATACCCCTCGAGAGCGTAACCTTGAGACCGTAACCCCTCGAGCCCTTTCTCTTTTTAGAAAATGGTTAAATCTTTGAAAATTCATATCTAATTCATACGAGCTCAGAAAATTATGATCCACATATCCAAATTTTCTATAAATCGAGCCCTATCTATCTAGGCTATGTTTGAATGTATTTGGATCTTCTATTTTGCATTCGTTCTTTGTGCTAATCTATAGGGGTCGCTTC
>CM041631.1:16239642-16252681 GCA_023333625.1 Bothriochloa decipiens | reverse complement strand
CTTACGGCAGGGAGTAGGGTGAGGGTTGAGTCGATCGAGCCGGGATCTACGATGAGCTTTTGGAGCAAGTCTTGCCAGGGAATGGTTCTAGACATTCCCAAGAGAGGAGCCTGTGGCGGGCTAACTGAGATGTGATGGTGGTCCTTGGGTGTGATCCTCGAAAAGGTGGAGCCCGGGATGAAGGTGCCGTGGTAGCACGTTAAAGATAAACCCTGATGAAGATATCCCGGTTTGGTCAAATCTAGGAACTGTTGCGCTGGTATCCGGACCTAGGAATCTCTTGCTTTCCACTCGCTCTCCATGGGGGGAGACGGCCGAACCGCTGGATAGGTCGATGCCACTACTGCTAGGCGAGAAGTGATAGGAAGGTATATGCATGGGATGGAGCTAACACCCTACCGAGACGATCATGGCACCCCCTTCGGGAGTGGGTACATGGCATGGCATCCTCTTCGGGAGCGGATACATGCTCTCTTCACAGTTCCAGTGATCCAGTGCTGGATGGTAGAGTGGCATCGCCTATGGCAGTAGGCGCCCAGAATCTACCTAGGTGCGCGCGTGCATCGATGATGGTTATCTGGTGGATTAGTGAAACCTCTACAGAGTGTATGGTTGATCGATCGATACATATGCCGAATCTTCGGCTATGGACCTTTCCTATGTTTCGCATGCACCGGACTAGTGAGTGGAGTGTTCTACCTTCCTCTGAGTGTGTTTTCCGGCCGTGAGCCAATTTGAGGGCTGCGGGCCGCTGAGGCAAGCCAAGAGGGAGTTGGCTTGTCGACCAGAGTCTGAGAGGGTGTTGGAGCTGAGATGAGATGATGCTACAGATATGGGTGGAGATAGATGAAGGGAATGGGTTTGTGTTTAAAACTTGTTTATTATACTTTTGTTTTATATACTTGAACAATTCATAGGAAACCCCAGCCTTATAGGTTCCTTTTGAGATACCCTTATTTTTGCATCCACTTCCACAAAGCAATGCATAGGGTGGGAGTGTGGCCAGTATAAATCGTACTGAAAATTTGGTTTCAGGTTCAAGGAGTGAGTACTCATCTGGGGAGTACACTGATTGAGGGTTTCGTGCCTACGCTCAAGTTGGAGAGAAGAAGATAGCTTCCGCACCTCAAGCTTTTATTGTTATGCTGCATGAACTCTGATTTCGCCCCTGTGGTGATGTAATAAGTTATTGTAACTCCCTCTATTTGCTCTCTTTTGTTCGATGTATGGATTATGGATTCAACTGTTATCGGGTAATGTGATTTAAATGGTCATATTACACTCCGACACTATAGATTTCCCTTCGTGGAAATCAAGGTCGTTTCAGCGGCGCGGCTTGAGAAGCCGGCGATGGCGGCCGGCGATAGGTCTCGGTGCTGTTCGAGAAAATTACAGAATTGCCACTCGTTTGAAATTACAAATTACTCCAAAATTTATATAAGAACTTGAAAATCTCCAAAAATATCATTTGCATAACTTTTCAAGAGCTACACTTTTCATTTAACTAGCATCCTCAAATTCTGTTTGGATTTTAAAATATGAATTCAAAGTCAAAAAGGGAATAAAACCCTAGAAACAAACAGTTGAAATTACTTTTGATTTTTCAATAAAACTTGAAAATCTTCAAAACTATGAAATTTTTAACTTTTCAAACCAAACCTTTCTCATGTACAAAGTTTTTCCAAATTATGCATAATTTTTGAGTTACGGTTTTAAAATCAAAAGGGGACAAATGCTGGAAAACTATTTTTTCAAATTTATTTGAAATTCTTTTTGGAAACTTGAAAAACTTTGAATACCAACTTTGTAGCTCTTGTCAAGATCTACAAACTATAGTTTTAGAGTATCCCCAAATTCCTTGTATATTTTGAATTATAGAAAATGGGATAAAACTAGGTTTTGAAATAAAGGGTTTTTAAAACTGAATTCAAACTCGATTTAGTTTCTAATTTAATTGGTTGGTTATTAGTGATCACATACATCGTCCAAGGACATTTTTAGGTCAATAACCCAATGACACCCTTGGTTGACCAAGTTGACTTTTGAAAACCTTTTATAGCTTTCCAATGGAATTTAAATTTGAATTGCAAGACATGGGAATAAGCTTTGAAATCCAAATTCAACTTCAAGTATGGAAATTATTTTTAGGGTTGGACTTAGATTTATACACTATGCTTGACACTAGTGTAAATATAGTTTACACCTCAAGTACATAGAATATAAACTAAGCATTTGAGATGACATTCGAAAGTAGGGTTTTTATTATTTCATGTGACCACACATTCCAGAAACACTATCAACCTATGAAATGTAAACTTGTTTTAGTTAATGCACATCAAGGTTGACCTAATCATGAATGCTTTGCAGTGCATATGATGACATGGCAGATTTTAGTTAATATAACACCAGAGGTGTTACAACCTTTCCCCCTTAAGGAAATCTCGTCCCGAGATTTAAGAATGTAGGTAAAGTAATGGAAAAGGAAATGTGTTAGGAAAACACACTTCAACTAGTTACATAAGAGAAAAGGGTCTTTACAACTCACACTAATGAAGCTATAACTCATAGAGGGAATTATAACTTAGATAGAAGCATAGAATTCTGGGAAGTTCTCCAACAGGTAATCCTCCGATTCCCAAGTAGCTTCTTCTTCTGAATGTTGATCCCATTGTATCTTGTTCCACTTGATTGTCCTACTTCGAGTAACACAGTCTTTCTGATCCAAAACTCAAATTGGATACTCAGAGTAAGTCAAATCAGGCTCAAGTTCAATTCCTTCCACGTCAACAACCTTATCCGGCACTCGAAGACACCTCTTAAGTTGGGACACATGGAACACATTGTGTACAGCCGATAACTGTTCAGGCAGTTGTAGACGATACGATACCTTCCCAATTGGTGCCAGGATTTGAAATGGTCCAATGTAACGAGGTGCTAACTTGCCTTTAACTCCAAATCGAGTAACTCCCTTCATGGGTGACACCTTTAGATACACATAATCTCCTTTATTGAAACACAATGGTTGACGCCTTTTGTTGGCATAACTCTTTTGACGAGACTGTGCCACTTTTAGGTTTTGTTGTATTTGTTTAACTTTTTCTTCTGTTTCTTTCACTAGATCAACCCCGAAGAATCTTCTTTCTCTAGGTTCAGACCAACTTAACGGAGTTCTACACCTGCGACCATATAGCGCTTCAAATGGTGCCATTTTGATACTTTCTTGATAACTATTGTTATAAGAAAACTCTGCTAAAGGCAAACACTCATCCTATTTTTCTGGAAAATTAAGAACACATGCTCTCAGCATATCTTCAAGTATTTGATTCACTCTTTCAGTCTGACCTCCTGTTTGTGGATGGTAAGCTGTACTGTGCAGAAGATCAGTACCTAGTGAATTATGCAATCATTTCCAAAATTTATTGATGAACAGCGTGCCTCGGTCCGACACAATAGTCTTTG
The DNA here is from genome assembly GCA_023333625.1 of Bothriochloa decipiens. Taxonomy (NCBI): domain Eukaryota; kingdom Viridiplantae; phylum Streptophyta; class Magnoliopsida; order Poales; family Poaceae; genus Bothriochloa; species Bothriochloa decipiens. Next base: position 16,249,222 of record CM041631.1, on the reverse strand, counting down.
GTACACCATGAAGATTGATGATACGCTCAAAATACAATTTGGCATATTGCGAGGCTGAATTTGTACTTCGAACTGGAAGGAAATATGCAGACTTTGTGAGTCGATCCACTATGACCCAAATGGAATCAAAACCTCTTACGGTCCTGGGTAGACCCACTATAAAGTTCATACTGATATCTTCCCATTTTCAAGCTGGAATAGGCAATGGCTGAAGTTCTTCTGCTAATTTTAAATGTACAACCTTAACTTTTTGACAGGTATCACATTGAGCCACATACTTAGCAATTTCTATCTTCATCTTAGTCCACCAAAATTTCTATTTTAAATCATGATACATCCTATTACTTCCTGGATGAATAGAAAATTTTGAAAGATGTGCTTCATCAAGAATCTTTTGGCGTAATTCAGGAACTTTTGGTATGACCAACCTATCCTTATACCATAAGACATCTGCTTCATCAATTGTGAAACAAGAAACCTTCTCTTTTCTAATTTTCTTTTTGATATGCTTAATTCCCTTATTACTTCTCTGAGCAGCAATAATTTGATTTTTGAGTGTTGATTCAACCATAATGTTGGACAAACTACCATATTGCACCATCACTATACCCAACTTTTCTATTTCATGACATAGAGAAATGTCGAGAGGTTTTACTGTCAAGCAATGGCAATGACTCTTTCGACTAAGAGCATCAGCAACTATATTTGCTTTACCAGGATGGTAATATATTTCCAAATCATAATCATTGATTAGTTCTAACCACCTCCTCTGTCTCACATTCAACTCATCTTGAGTAAAAATGTATTTCAAACTCTTGTGATCACTGTAGATATTACATTTATTATCCCACAGATAATGTCACCAGATTTTTAATGCATGGACAACAGCTGCTAATTCCAAATCATGTGTTGGATAATGTTCCTCATGTTTCTTCAACTGTCGAAAAGCATAAGCAACAACTCTTCCTTCTTGCATCAACACACATCTAATACCATGCCAGAAGCATCACAATAAACATCAAAAGGTTTCTCAATATTTGGCTGTGCTAGGACTGGAGCAGTGGTCATTAATTCCTTTAATTTCTAAAATGCCTTTTCACATTCAGATAACCAAACAAACTTGACATCATTCTTCAACAACTCGGTTATGGGCATGGATATCTTTGAGAAATCAGGTATGAAACGACGGGAATAACCCGCCATTCCCAGAAAGCTATGAACTTGATCACTGTTTTCGGTGGTTCCCAATCAATTATATCTTGTACCTTGCTAGGGTCAACAACAACACCTTTGTCTGATAAAACATGTCCAAGAAATTTCACTTCCTTCAACCAAAACTCGCAATTACTAAATTTAGCATATAATTGATGTTCTCTCAAACGTTGCAGAACAATTCTGAGGTGTTCAGCATGTTCTTCTTTACTCTTGGAATATATCAAAATATCATCAATGAAGACTACCACGAACTTATCAAGTTCTGGCATGAACACTGAGTTCATCAAGTACATGAAATAAGCTGGTGCATTGGTAAGTCCAAAAGACATAACCAAATACTCATACAGACCATATCGAGTAGTAAAGGCAGTCTTTGGAATGTCTTCCAGGTGAATCTTAATTTGATGATACCCGGATCGAAGATCAATCTTGGAAAATACCTTCGTCTCCGCTAATTGATCAAAAAGCAGATCAATGCGGGGTAGAGGATATTTATTCTTGATTGTTACCTCATTCAAGGGATGATAATCCACACATAACCTCAAGCTTTTATCTTTCTTTTTCACAAAGAGGGCAGGACATCCCCAAGGTGATGGACTAGGTCGGATAAAACCTTTATCCCGTAACTCTTGTAATTGAGTTTTGAGTTCTGCTAACTCAGGTGGTGCCATCCGATAAGCTCTTTTGGATATTGGAGCAGTACCAGGTTTCAAATCAATTCTAAACTCCACCTTTCTATCAGGAGGTAAACCCGGTAACTTATCAGGAAACACATCTGGAAACTCACAGACCACGGGTATATCTTCGATCTCTTTCACAGAAGTGGCACATACCTTTTTAAGAGTCCTCTTAAGAGTTGAAAGCTGGACAAGAAGTTGAGATTTGCAATTAGGTATGTTCACTCTCACATTTTTATTCAGGATGTCTATCACAGCACCATGCCATTTCATCCAATTCATACCTAGGATCACATCTATATCCTGATCCTTTAATATTATCATATCAGTGGGAAAAATATACCCACCCAAACTTACTGGCACATCAGGTACCATTTCTTTAGTACACATACGACCCCAGGCGATTGTATAAAGAATTGTTCTTTTGTCCCCATTGTTGGGATGTCATGTGTCTTAACAAATGTACCATTGATGAATGTATGAGATGCACCCGAATCAAAAAGCAGAATTACAGAATGATCGGCAACAGGGAACGTACCCATCATGATAGGTTCCCCTTCTGGAATTTCTCCAACTTGAGTATAAAACACCTTGCCAACCTTCTTCTCATTCTTTCCCTTCTGCACATTTTGATTACCAGCCTTATTTTGAGTCTGTGGCTGTTGTGGTGCAAAGGCCCTGGGAACATAGGAATTATACTACCTTGGATGCGGGCAGTATCTTGCAAAATGATTAGTCTTCCCATAATTGTAACATGGGTAACTTTGTGGTTGAGAAGTTGGGTTACGAATACCAGGGGCATTCGGCTGTCGTGGATAAGGAAGAGCAGCAGCAGGACGAACGAATGCCTGTTGCTAGGCTTGGTATTGTGGTGGACGGTAAGAAGGACAGAAATGATTTTGGGGATGATAAATTATTTTCTGGCGCTTTTGATTGCCTCCAGAAAATCCTGAGGTTACCGTTTCCTTCTTCTTAGCTTCCATGTGTTGACGGTTCTTTTTTTCATATGATATGACAATATTTACCGTCTCATGGAAGGTAGCATTTGGATTCCCAGTCATCATTCTCTGAATCTTACTATTTAAACCCCTGAGGAAACACTCCTTCTTCTTACGGTCAGTACCAACATGGTCTGACGCATATTGGGACAAGTGGTTGAATTTGCCAAAATATTGCATTACTGACATATCTCCTTGCCTCAGGGAAAGAAACTCTTCAAGTTTTATAGTCATAATTCCCTCAGGAATAAAATGTGCATGGAAAGCTTCACGAAACTCAGCCCAAGTAATACGATGACCTTCAGGCTGAGCAGCGACAAAATTTACCCACCAGGCTCTTGCAGTACCTCTCAACTGCTGAGCTACAAACATGGGCTTCTGTTATTCAGTACACTCAATTAGTCCAAACTTTTGCTCCATAGTACAGAGCCAATCATCTACCTCCATTGGTTCATCTACTCTGGTGAAAACAGGAGGACGTGTGTCGGTAAAATCCACATAGGTGGTCTCATTCCTATTATTCCGACCATGATTCCCCTGATGTGTATTCTGATTCTAATTCTGGGCCATGGTGGTTGCGTTGACTAAGGCCACAATTGCATCGGCCAGAGTTGGCAGAACTAGTGGAGGATTTGGGACATCACCTCCATCATGAGATGAACCGGCAGCATCACGGGAGCGAGTGTGAGCAGGCATCTGTTGATAAACAAACTACACTTTACTCACAAAACCTTATTGGATTTCATAAGCAGATATTACAGACGTGCAACACACTTATAATACATTATTTTTGTTACAACTATCTGCACTCTGGCAAGACTTCCCACACCTTCTAGGTTTCAGAGAGCAGGGAAAAGATATATTACACATCTTAGTTTCCAAACTATTTACTCCTCCTCCTCACTATCTTTCACTGGGATTAACTCCTCTTCGAAATCCTCTTCTTCTTCAGGTTCTTCTACTATCTCAGGATCTTCTTACTTGACAAGATCCTCTTCATTCTCATTTGCTACACCCATCTGGTTTTCTTCTTCCTCATCGATGACATCATCATTAATGGACTCCATTTCTTCAGGGTCTTCCTCTTCCTCATCTTGACCCATCACAAGACCAAGATCATCTTGGGCTGCCTGTCATTGATATTCAGGATCCAATAGGTTATTTAGCCTCACACACTCATAATCAGCTTCCTCAGCATACTCTTTCAACTCTTCCACGTATTCCTCAAGTTCTTGCACATGACCATTCGCTGCATCTTCTCGTGCCCAAGCATCATTTCTTTGATGCTTCATATATCTCTGAGATCATCTTAACTGAGTAATCTCAACGGCCTCTTCGATCCTATCGGCTTCAGCCCTCTCCAACTCAGCCCTAAGTCTTGCTATTTCAGCTTGCGGATCTGGATGCGGATTGTTACTGCTTTCGCCCATCTCGTATCTGGGGGCTAGTTGATGTCGAGGTACCCCCTTCGGTCCAGTACTCTTACGAGGAGTTTGCTTGGTAAGGGCCATCCTGAAGAAAGGTAGGTCATAAGAGATATGGATAGATAGGGAGAAATCTGAAGGTTAGCATGAAAAGGATTGACACTACTTAACCCAAACCACTTTAAAGGGGAAGGTAATTAAACAAGTTAATTAAACATGATGCATGAACGAACTTACGATCTAAGCATATAAGGTTTTTAAGCAATACATGTATATAAATAACTTTTATAACATAGGGCAATATATTATGCTATTCCACCACCACACTTTTAGAAATCAGAATAAGGGTCGATAGAAAGAATCATAGATAAGGAATTAAGCAATTTGGACCCAAAATAGTTAAATAATTATTTGACTCAAAACTTTTGAAGTTTTCACAAAAGAATACTACAACAACTCTTTTTAATAACGATCCGGCTCTGATACCAGCTGTGGCAGAACCTCCTAAATTCTATGGCCCACATGCATGATTATTTTCTAAACAGACTCCAAATAACCATGAATGTGTTGCATAAAACTTAAAAGGTCTGTCGGGTAAATCCCGAATCATCCACGATTCTCCGAGCAGGATCAATCATCACAAAAAGATATTGCAGTATTACAATAGTTTTATACAAATAATATACATCAGAGTAAAAGAGCAGAAGGATTATAATAACATAAGTTTATAAATCATTTATAAACCATAAGTTGGATTATTACAACCATAGTAGCAGCAGAATATAATATAACTTATTACATCCACCTGGATTATATGCTCTGCCCAAGAGCGAAATATCCTATTTGTCGTCACTTTCCTCGACGATTGTCATGCAGCAGGATGCGAAGCATTCCTGCCCATGACGCTCACCTGCAACAAGGGTTCAACAAACCCTGAGTACAAAAGTACTCAACAAGACTGACCCGATGAAAAAGAGGGATGAAGACTCAGGAAATGCAGGCTAGAGGGACAAGGTAAGGCTTGCAGGAGAAAAGAAATTTTGCAGAAAAGCTTGAAAGAAAGAAAAGTTATCTTGCTTAAAAACAAAATTTACCAACCAACTTTCTTATTAAACCTTACTCATTATTCAAGTTGTTACTACGACGATGAACACCGATCGAGTCTTCTTCTCCGAGAAGCAACGGTGATTCGAATCCATTTTCATACCCAGCTGGGACCTAGGTTACTGATATGCAGGAGACTCTAACTCCTAAGCATAGCAGGTGAACCGATATACCGGGATAACAACCGCAGCCATATATCACCACATGATGCACATGAGCACTTCGACCCAGTGTACCGATATACATGGGAACTTAAACCCACAGTATAACACACTATGACATATGTGGGATCTCTGACCCACTATAAGTCACTCCATGATATACCCGGCTACAACCATCAGTATATCACTTCACGCATGTGGATTTTCTAGTTTCTCGATGTCACCAGTTCACCATCGACACGGGACCTAGGGCATCAACAGACAGAAACACTACAGAGGGACTCCGTTCCCAATGCAAGTTAGTCGTCCGGACTCGATTTATTAAATAAAAGCATGATTCCAACAGATAAAACCAATCTCATCTTTTTCATTCTTTCACCTCTAAACACTTAATTAATTAAGCAGGGCTAAGCATCACTACGTATCTTTTAGAACAGGTAACAAGGAATATAGGAGTAAGACAGGTAATGCAGTTGGTGGGTTTTCACTCAACTCCTATTACTTAATGCAACATATCACAACTGAAGCAGTAAAACTTTTATAAAATAGAATAGGGTTTGAATGCATCCGGGGCTTGCCTTGGTAGTCGGGGTAGATGGTTTCAGGCTCTGGATCAATTCCAACCTCCGGAGTCTGCTCTTCCTTCGGATCTGGGGTGACAACGTTAAACTCTCCGTTATCGGAAACTATACGATGCAATGATATGCTTCAACATGATTGAATAATAAACATGATGCTCGATGGATGCATCACCAGATTAAAGGCTTGAGTACAACTTTCCTTCACGATAAAGTTGCAAGCCACTCAAAACATATTTACTAAGTTTATTAGGGTTAAATACATTATTTAAGAAAGTTATGAAACACATGAAATAACGTTAATTAAGCCCTAATGACATGATCCAGGTAAGTGTAAACAATTAATTAAAGTGCCAAAGGTCATTAGGGTTAATGACCTAAGGTCATCACTCAATCCCAAAGTCAAACAAATCCTATAATGATTAACTTAATTAAACGAGATTAATTAATTATTTAAAAGCATAGAATAAAGGCATAAAAATTAAAGTTGTCTAATTAAGCTCAAAATTTTATGATCTTGGTCTAATTAGATGGCAAAACAAATTTCAGAATTAAAAGCCAATTATTTTATTTATTAAAAATCATTAAAGGTCCATTTTGCAATTAAAAGGACTAATTTTAACATATGCATAGCATACTCAAATTTGGCATTTCATATTTTTCCTAGGTAGATGAAATCATAAAGAACGTACATAAAAATTTTTAGAATTTTTAGAGCTATATATGAATTACTATGATTTTTCAAAGAAAATAGCATTTAAATTATTTTCTCAAAATAGAAAAAGAAAAATCAGCACAGTGTCCCCGCGCTGACCGATGGCGGCGCGGCGGTGACCGGCGATTTCTCGCCGACGGCGAGGTCTTCGGCGACAAGGTTTGGTCCTACAGGCTCATCTCGGCACGGCGAACAACTTGGGCTAGCTAACGTGACGGCGGAGCGACGGCGGCACCCACGCCGGCGGCTAGGGCGGCGCGACGGAGCTCGGGTGCGGCGGCAGGTCTCACCGGAGTGATTTTCGGCGATGGCAAGGATACAGGAAGATGCAGGACCTCGACTCGAAGGCGTTGGACAACAAGATGAGGCTCAATTTGGCCCCCAGCCACAACGGCTACGCGCGCGGCGGAGCGGCAAGGTCACGCCGGCGGCGACGCACGGCAGCCGGACCCTATGGCACAAGAGAGATGGAATTGAGGGCATGGATAGGTGCAAGAGCTCACCACGGGTCTAGTGCGCACGCTAATGAAGGCCAGAGTGGTTGAGCCGAGCTGTGGACGGCGGCGCTGATGGCGGCGGCGGCGCTCCGGTGGCAAGGACGGCGTTCTGGTGCTTCCTGTGCACCATCAGTCCGACCAAGATGCGCATAAGGGGCAGCGAAACACGGAGAACACGATGAGAGGGTTAAAGGTAAAATATTTTCCACCTTGGCGACGGTGGACGGCGAGGAAGCTCGCGGCGGCTCGGCGACCGGTCGCGAGGAAGACGACGTCATGCGGGCGACTCGGGTGGGGAGAGCGCGCACGAACTGGCTCAATCGAAGCGCAAGGATGTGGCGGAGCTTTTGGCAAGATGAAGCAGGCAGAGATGAAGCGACGGTGGTGAATTTGGGCGGCGGAGTAAGGTCGTCGGCGACGGCGGCGGGAGGAAAAAGAAGAAGAAAAGAGACGGCAGTCGACCTATTTATAGGCCAGAGGTGACGCACGGACGGACGATACGACGACGGCAAAGTTTCGGGTGTCGGGGGCGAGTTGGCGGCCGAGATATGCGCGGCGGCGCGGCTCGAGAAGCCGGCGATGGCGGCCGACGATAGGTCTCGGTGCTGTTCAAGAAAATTATAGAATTGCCACTCATTTGAAATTACAAATTACTCCAAAATTTATATAAGAACTTGAAAATCTCCAAAAATATCATTTGCATAACTTTTCAAGAGCTACACTTTTCATTTAACTAGCATCCTCAAATTCTGTTTGGATTTTGAAATATGAATTCAAATTCAAAAAGGGAATAAAACCCTAGAAACAAACAGTTGAAATTACTTTTGATTTTTCAATAAAACTTGAAAATCTTCAAAACTATGAAATGTTTAACTTTTCAAACCAAACCTTTCTCACATATAAAGTTTTCCCAAATTATGCATAATTTTTGAATTATGGTTTTAAAATTAAAAGGGGACAAATGCTGGAAAACTGTTTTTTCAAATTTATTTGAAATTCTTTTTGGACACTTGAAAAACTTTGAATACCAACTTTGTAGCTCTTGTCAAGATCTACAAAATATCTTTTTAGAGTATCCCCAAACTCCTTTTATATTTTGAATGATAGAAAATAGGATAAAACTAAGTTTTGAAATAAAGGGTTTTTGAAACTGAATTCAAACTCGATTTAGTTTCTAATTTAATTGGTTGGTTATTAGTGATCACATACATCATCCAAGGACATTTTTAGGTCAATGACCCAATGACACCCTTGGTTGACTAAGTTGACTTTTGAAAACCTTTTATAGCTTTCCAATTGGAATTTAAATTTGAATTGCAAGACATGGGAATAAGCTTTGAAATCCAAATTCAACTTCAAATATAGAAATCATTTTTAGGGTTGGATTTAGATTTATACACTATGCTTGACACTAGTGTAAACACAGTTTACACCTCAAGTACATAGAATATAAACTAAGCATTTGAGATGACATTCGAAAGTAAGGTTTTATTATTTCATGTGACCACACATTCCAGAAACACAATCAACCTATGAAATGTAAACTTGTTTTAGTTAATGCACATCAAGGTTGACCTAATCATGAATGCTTTGCAGTGCATATGATGACATGGCAGGTTCTAGTTAATATAACACCAGAGGTGTTACACTCAGGAAATGCAGGCTAGAGGGACGAGGTAAGGCGTACAGGGGATAAGAAATTTTTTTGCAGAAAAGCTTGATAGAAAGTAAAGTTGTCTTGCTCTAGCCCAAGATTACCAACCAACTTCATCCTTAAACCTTAAACATCATTAAAGTTGTTACTACGATGATGAACAGAGATCGAGTCTTCTTCTCCGAGAAGCAACAGCGATTCGAATCTATTTTTATACCCAGCTGGGACCTAGATCACTGGGATACCGGAGACTTTAACTCCGATGCATCCCAGATCACAGATATACCGGGATAACAACCGTAACCATATATCACCACATGATACACGTGAACACTTCAACCTAGTGTACCGATATACGTGGGAACTTAAACCCATAGTATAACACACTATGACATATGTGGGGACTCTGGCCCACTATAAATCACTCCATGACAACGTGGGGACTCTGGCCCACTGTATATCACTTCATGCATGTGGATTTTCTAGTTTCTCGATACACGCAGATCACCATCGGACGGGTCCTTGGGCATCAACAGACGAAAACACTACAGAGGGAC
>CM041631.1:16159219-16239242 GCA_023333625.1 Bothriochloa decipiens | reverse complement strand
ACCCGTCCGAACTCGATTTATTAACTATCATCATGATTCCAACAAGTAAACCTAACCTCATCTTTTTCATTCTTTTACCTTTCTAAAACCTAACTAATTAAGCAGGGCTAGGCATTACTACACATTTTTTGAATAACAGGTAACAAGGAATATGAAAGTAAGACAGGTAATGCAATTGGTAGGTTTTCACTCAACTCCTATTACTTAATGCAACATCGCATAACTTAAGCGATAAAACTTTTATAAAATAAAGGTTGGGTTTGAATGTATCCGGGGCTTGCATTGGTATTCGGGGGAGACAGTCTCGAGCTCTGGATCAACACCCAACTCCTGAGTCTGCTCTTCCTTGGGATCTGGTGCGACAACGTTAAACTCTCCGTTAACGGAAACTATATAATAAAATGATACGCTTCAACATGATGGAATAGTAAACATGATGCTCGATGAATGCATGACCAGATTAAGGACTTCAGTACAACTTTCCTTCACGATAAAGTTGCAAGCCAACAAAACTTACTTACTAAATTCGTTAGGGTTAACTATTTATTAAAGAAGTTCATTAAACGCATGAAATAATGTTGATTAAACCCTAATGGCATGATCCACGTAAACACAAATAATTAATTAAAGTGCCAAAGGTTATCAAAGTTAATGACCCAAGGTTATCAAGCAATCCCAAAGTCAAACAATCCTATAATAATTAATCATGATTAAAGGGGTTAATTAATTAATTAAAAGCATAAAATAAAGGTATAAAATTAAAGTTATCTAATTGAGCCCAAATTTCAGAACAAATTTCAGATCTTGGTCTAATTAGATGGCAGAACAAATTTCAGAAATAAAAGCCAATTATTTTATTTATTAAAAATCATAGAAATGCATTTTTCAATTAAAAGGGCTAATTTTAACTTATGAAAAATATATTTAAAATTGGCATATTATATTTTTTCTAGGTAGGGGAAATCATAAAGAGCATAAACAAATATTTTTAGAATTTTTGGAGCTATACAAGAATTACTATGATTTTCCAAAGAAAATACCAAATAAATCATTTTTTGAAATAAATAAAAGAAAAAGGAAAATCGGCTCCCGACGTTAACCGGCAGAAGGCGACTTTGACCGGCGATATCTCACCGACGGTGAGGTCTCCGGCGATGAGCTTGGGCTCTATGGACTCAGCGCAATAAGGCGATGCTCCTGGGCTAGTTAATGAGGCGGCGGACTTAGTAGAGCAGGTTCGCCGGCGGCGATGGCGGCACGGCCGCGCGGCTACACGGTCGCAGAGCTCACTGGAGTTTCTCCGGCGTGACTAACACGATCAGAAGGACCAACGCGACTAGGAGGACGCAAAACATGAGCCAATTTGGCCAAAGCGCGACCCCAGCGGCCTCGGCCTCGCACGCGACGGCTGGCAAGACCATGCCGGTGGCGGCACACGACGGCCGGCCACGACTACAAGGCCCGGGCCCAATCAATGGCATAGGCATGTGCAGGAGCTTACCACGGTGCGGATGCGCACGACGATGAGGACTCAGAGTGATCGGAGGTGAGAGTTCCACGGCGGCAGGGACGTCGGCGGCGGACTCCGGTGTCACGGACGGCGTTCCGGCGAACCCTGTGAAGCAACGTGCAAACCAAGGAGAGTACAGTGAGTAGAGAATGATGGAGAACATGACTGCCAAAGGAAATTGGAAAATGAGCACGGACGACGGTGAACGACTATGGCGAATTCGCGGCGGCCCAGCGACCGGCCGTGAGGAAGACGACGGCGAGACTGCGCTACGGGCGACCTTAGCGAGCTTGAGCTGGTGCAAACGAAGCGTAATAGCGAGGCGACGCTGGTGGAAGCAAACATGGAGGTGAGGAGCGACTGGTGGTGATGAATTTTGGCCGACGACGACGAGCTCGACGACGGCGGCGGAGCAGGGAAGAAGAAAAAGTCGGCCACGGCGCTTCTACTTGTAGCCAAAGCTCGAGGAAAGGGAGGGTGACACGCAGCGAGGATGATTTGAGCGTGAGGCAAGCCGGTATGGCTGCCATGGACACGGCGGCGACGGTGAGCAGTGAGGTGAAACGATGATGACGACGTCAGCATATACTATAGCAGGTGATGCATTTAGAAATTTTGCAAATTACTCCAGAATTTATATAGGAACATGAAAATTTCCAAAAATAAAGTTTGCATAACTTTTTAAGAGCTACACTTTTCATTTAACAAACATTTTTAAATTCTACATAGATTTTTAAATATGAATTCAAATTTAAAAAGGAAATAAAACCCTACAAAAAAATATTTGAAATTACTTTTGATTTTTCAATAAAACTTGAAAATCTACAAAACTATGAAATGCTCAATTTTTGAAACCAAACATTTTGTATATACAAAGTTTTCCCAAAATGTGCATAATGTTTGAATTATGAGTTTAAAATAAAAAGGGGACAAATATGGGAAAATTGTATTTTCAAATTCATTTGAAATTCTTTTTGGAAACTTGAAAAACTTTGAATACCAACTTTGTAGATCTTGTTAAGACCTATAAACTATATTTTGAGAGTATCTCCAAATTCATTATAGATTTTGAATTATCAAAAAGGGGGTAAACCAGCTTTTGAAATATAGAGTTTTTGAAACCGAATTCATACTCGATTTGGTTTCTAAATTAATTGGTTGGTCATTAGTGATCACAAACATCATCCAAGGATATTTTTAGGTCATTGACCCAATGACACCCTTGGTTGACCAAGTTGACTTTTGAAAAACATTTTATAGCTTTCCAATTTTAATTTAAATTTGAATTGCAAGACTTAGGAATAAGCTTTGGAATCCAAATTTAATTTCAAATATGAAAATCATTTTTAGGGTTTGTACTTAGATTCATATACTATGCTTGACACTAGTGTAAACACAGTTTACACCTCAAGTACAAAGAATATAAACTAAGTATTTTGGATGACATTCGAAATATCAAGGTTGAACTAAACATGAATGTTTTGCAATGCATATGAGGACATGGCAGGTTTTAGTTACCATAACACCAGAGGTGTTACAGCCCTTCCCCCTTAAAGAAATCTCGTCCCGAGATTTAAAGTCTTGAGTAAAGTAATGGAAAAGAAAATGTGTCAAGAAAATACACTTCGATGAAGTTCATAAGAAAAAGGTTTTTACAACTCACACTAAAGATGTTACAACTCATAGAGGGAATTATAACTTAGATAGAAGCATAAAACTCTCGAAAATTCTCCAATAAGAAATCTTTCGATTCCCAAGTCGCTTCTTCTTCTGAATGCTAATTGTTCACACCTTTCTATGATTTGAAATAGTCCAATGTATCAAGGTGCTAATTTGCCTTTGACTCCAAACTGTGTAACTCCTTTAATTGGTGACACCTTTAAATATACGTGATCTCCCGTATTGAACCATAATGATTGACGCCTTTCGTCCGTATAACTCTTCTGACGAGACTGCGCCACTTTAATATTTTGTTGTATTTGTTTAACCTTTTTTTCTTTTTCTTTTACAAGATCAACTCCAAAGAATCTTCTTTCTCCAGGTTCAGACCAACTTAACGGAGTTCTACATCTGCGACCATATAGTGCTTCAAATGGTGTCATTTTTATGCTTTCTTGGTAACTATTGTTGTAAGAAAACTCTGCTAAAGGTAAACACTCATCCCATTTTTCTGAAAAATTAAGAACACATGCTCTCAACATATCTTCAAGTATCTGATTCACTCTTTTAGTCTGACCTCCTGTTTGAGGATGGTAGGCTGTACTGTGCAAAAGATCAGTACCTAATGAATCATGCAAGTGTTTCCAAAATTGAAATACAAACTACGTGCCTCTATTAGAAACAATGGTCTTTGGTACCCCATGAAGACTTACGATGCGCTCAAAATATAAATGAGCATATCATAGGGTTGTATATGCATTTTGAACTGGAATAAAATATGCAGATTTTGTGAGTCGATCCACTATGACCCAGATGGAATCAAAACCTCTTGAGGTCCTGGGTAAACCCAATATAAAGTCCATACTGATATCCTCCTACTTCCATGCTGGAATAGGCAATGGCTGAGGTTCTCCTGCTGACTTCAAATGCACAGCTTTGACTTTCTGACAGGTATCACACTGAGCCACGTACTTAGCAATTTCTATCTTCATCTTGGTCCACCAAAATTTCTGTTTCAAATCATGGTACATTTTATTACTTCCTGGATGAATGGAAAACTTTAAAAGATGTGCTTCATCGAGGATCTTTTGGCGTAGCTCAGGAACTTTTGGTATAACTAGACGATTCTTATACCATAAGACATCTACTTCATCAAGGGTAAAACAAGAAACCTTTTTTTTCTGACTTTCTTTTTGATATGCTTAATCCCCTTATTACTTCTCTGAGTAGCAGTAATTTGATCTTTGAGAGTTGACTCAACAGCAAGGTTAGACAAACTTCCTTGTTGCACCATCTCTATACCCAACTTCTCTATCTCATGACATATAGAGATATCCAAGGGCTTCACTGTTAAACAATGACAATGACTTTTTCGGCTAAGTGCATCAGCAACTACATTTGCTTTACGAGGATGGTAATATATTTCCAAATCATAATCATTGATTAGTTCTAACCACCTTCTTTGCCTCATATTCAACTCATCTTGAGTAAAAATGTATTTTAAACTCTTGTTATCACTATAGATATTATATTTATTTCCCCACAGATAATGTCGCCATATTATCAATGCATGGACAACAGCTGCTAACTCTAAATCATGTGTTGGATAATGCTCCTCATGTTTCTTCAACTGTCGAGAGACATAAGCAATAACTCTCCCCTCTTGCATCAACACACATCCAATACCAATACCAGAAGCATCACAATAAACATCAAACGGCTTCTCAATGTTTGGTTGTGCTAGGATAGGGGCAGTAGTCATTAATTTCTTTAATTTCTGAAATGCCTCTTCACATTCAGGTGACCAAACAAACTTAACATCATTCTTCAACAACTTAGTTATGGGCTTTGATATCTTTGAGAAATCAGGTATGAAACGACGGTAGTAACCTGTCATTCCTAGAAAACTACGAACTTGATGCACATTCTTCGGTGGTTCCCAATCAAGTATATCTTCTACCTTGCTAGGGTCAACAGCAACTCCCTTGTTTGATAAAACATGTCCAAGAAATTTTAATTCTTTCAGCCAAAACTCACACTTACTAAACTTAGCATATAATTGATGTTCTCTCAGATACTGTAGAACAATTCTGATATGTTCAGCATGTTCTTCTTCATTCTTTCAATATATCAAAATATCGCCAATGAAGACAACCACAAACTTATCAAGTTCTGGCATGAACACTGAGTTCATCAAGTACATAAAATAAGCTGGTGCATTGGTAAGTCCAAAAGACATGAACAAATATTCATACAGACCATACCGAGTGGAAAAGGCAGTCTTTGGAATATCTTCTGGGCGAATCTTGATTTGATGATACCCGGATCGAAGATCAATCTTGGAAAACACCTTTGCTTCCGCCGATTGATCAAAAAGCAGATCGATGCGGGGTAGAGGATACTTATTCTTGATTGTTACCTCATTCAAGGGATGATAATCCACACATAACCTCAAACTTTTATCCTTCTTTTTCACAAAAAATTACAGGACATCCCCAAGGTGACGAACTAGGTCAAATAAAACCTTTATCCCGTAACTCTTGCAATTGAGTCTTGACCTCTGCTAACTCAGGTGGTGCCATCCGATAAGCTCTTCTGGATATTGGAGCAGTACTAGGCTTCAAATCAATTCTAAACTCCACCTTTCTATCAGGAGGTAAACCCGGTAACTCATCAGGAAACACATCGGAAAACTCACAAACCACTGGTATATCTTCAATTTCTTTCACAGAAGTTGCGCATACCTTTTCAATAGTCCTCTTAAGTGTTGGAAGTTGGATAAGAAGTTGAGATTTGCAATTAGGTATGTTCACTCTCACAGTTCTATTTAGAATGTCTATTACAGCACCATGCCGTTTCATCCAATTCATACCTAGGATCACATCTATATCTTAATCCTTTAATATTATCATATCAGTGAGAAAAATATACCCACCCAAACTTATAGGCACATTATGTACCATTTCTTTAGTACACATACGCCCCCAGGCGATTGTATGAAAAATTGTTCTTTTGTCCCCTTGTTGGTATTTCATGTGTCTTAACAAACGTACCATTGATGAATATATGAGATGCACCAGAATCGAAAAGCAGAATTGCAGGATGATCAGCAACAGGAAACGTACCCATCATGATGGGTTCTCCTTCTGGAATTTCTCAAACTTGAGTGTAGAACACCTTACCAGCTTTTTTTCATTTTTATCCTTCTGCACATTCTGATTTCCAACCCTATTCTGAGTCTGCGTCTGTTGTGGTGCAAAAGCCCTGGGAGCATAGGAGTTGTACTGCCTTGGATGCGGGTAGTTCCTTGAGTAATGGCCAGGCTTACCACAATTGTAACATGAGAAAATTTGTGGCTGGAAATTAGGGTTACGAATACCAGGGGCATTTGGCTGTCGTGGATAAGAAAGAGCAGCAGCAGGATGAACAAATGTCTGTTGCTGGGCTTGGTATTGTGGTGGACAGTAAGAAGGACAGAAATGGTTCTAGGGATGATAGATTATTTTCTGGCGCTTTTGATTGCCACCAGAAAATCCAAATATCATACTTTTGTTCTTCATAGTTTCCAGATGCTAACGGTTCTTTTCTTCAAAAGATATAGCAATATTTACCGCCTCATGAAATGTGGCATTTGGGTTCCCAGTCATCATCCTCTGAATCTTGCTATTCAAACCTCTAAGGAAACATTCCTTCTTTTTGCGATCAGTACTAACATGGTCACGGGCATATTAGGACAAGTGATTGAATTTGCCAAAATACTGTATAACAGACATATCACCTTGTCACAAAGAAAGAAACTCTTCAAGTTTTATGACCATATTTCCCTCAGGAATAAAGTGTGCACAAAAACCTTCACTAAATTCAATACGATGACCTTCAGGCTAAGCAGCAACAAAGTTAACCCACCAGGCTCCTGCAGTGCCTCTCAACTGCTAGGCTGCAAACATGGGCTTCTGATATTCGGTGCACTCAATTAGTCAAAACTTCTGCTCTATAGTGCGGAGCCAATCATCTGCCTCCATTGGTTCATCTACTCTGGTGAAGATTGGAGGACGTGTGTCTGTAAAATCCACATATGTGGTCTCATTTCTATTATTCCGACCATGATTCCCCGGACGTGCATTTTGATTCTGGTTCTAGGCCATTATAGTAGTTGCATTGACGAAGGCCGCAACTGCATCGGCCAGGGTTGGTGGAACTAGTGGAGGATTTGGGATATCACCTCCATCATGAGAAGTACCAGCAGCATCACGGGATCGAGTGTGAGCAGGCATCTGTTGATAAACAAACTATACTTTATTCATAAAACTTTATTGAATTTCATAAGCAGATATTACAAACGTGCAACACACTTATGATACATTATTTTTATTACAATAGTCTGCACTCCGGCAAGACTTCCCACACCTACTAGGTTTCAGAGAGCAGGGAAAAAATATATTACACATCTCACTATCCAAACTCCTTACTCATCCTTCTTACTGGTTTCCACGGGAATTACATCCTCCTCTTCGGGATCCTCTTCCTCTTCAAGATCTTCTTCTTCTTCAGGCTCTTCCTCCACTATCTCTGGATCTTCTTCTTCCATAAGATCCTCTTCATTTTCATTCTCTACACCCATCTGGTTTCTTCTTCCTCATCTATGACATCATCATCAGCGGACACTATTTCTTCAGGGTCTTCCTCTTCCTCATCCTGACCCATTACAAGACCGAGATCATTTTGTGCTGCTTGTCGTTGGTATTCAGGATCCAACAGGTTATTCAGCCTCACACACTCATCATCAGCTTCCTCTGCATACTCTTCCAATTCTTCCACGTACTCCTCAAGTTCGTGGATACGATCATTCACTGCGTCTTCTCATGCCCAAGCATCATTCCTCTGGTGTTTCATATACCTCTGAGATTGCCTCAACTGAGTAATCTCGGCGGCCTCTTCGACCCTATTGGCTTCAGCCCTCTCCAACTCGGCCCTAAGTCTGGCTATTTCAGCTTGCAGATCTAGATTGGGATTGTTACTACTTTCATCAATCTTGTATCTGGGAGCTAGTTGATGTCGAGGTACCCCTTTCGGTGTAGTGCTCTTACGGGGAGTCTGCTTAGTAAGGGCCATCCTGAAGAAAGATATGTCATAAAGGATAAGGATAGATAGGAAGAAATTTGAAGGTTAGCATGAATAGGATTGATACTACTTAACCCAAACCACTTTAAAGGGGAAGGTAGTTAAAACAAGTTAATTAAACATGATGCATGGATCGAACTTACGATCTAAGCATAAAAGGTTTTTAAAGCAACACATACATAAAGGTAACTTTTATAACATAGGGCACTATATTATGCTATTCCACCACCACACTTTTAAAATAAGAATAAGGGTCAATAGAAAGAATCATAGGTAAGAATTAAGCAATTTGGACCCAAAATAGTCAAGTTAAAATTATTTGACTCGAATAATTTTAAAGTTTTCGCAAAAGAATACTACAACGACTCTTTTTAATAACGATCCGGCTCCGATACCAGCTATGGCAAAATCTCCTAAATCATATGGCCCACATGCATTATTATTGTCTAAACAGACTCCAAATAACCATGAATGTGTTCCATAAGACTTAAAAGGTCTGTCGGGTAAATCCCGAATCATCCACGATTCTCCGAGCAGGATCAATCATTACAAAGAGACATTGCAGTATTACAACAGTTTGATACTAATAAGATACCTTAGAGTAAAACAGCGAAAGGGTTACTATAACATAAGTTTACAAACCATTTAGTTTCAAACCTTACAAACCATAAGTTTAAATTATACAAACCATAATAGTAGTGTAGTAGCGATAGATAACTTTATTACAATACCAGGCGATAAGCTCTGCCCAAGAGCCAAATATCCTACTCGTCGTCACTCTCTGCAACGACTGTCATGCAGCAGGATGCGAAGCACTCCTGTCCATGGGACTCACCTGCAACAAGGGTTCAACAAACCCTGAGTACAAAGGTACTCAATAAGACTGACCCGACGAAAAAGAGGGGTGAAGACTTAGGAAATACAGGCTAGAGGGACAAGGTAAGGCGTACAGGGGATAAGAAATTTTTTTGTATAAAAGCTTAACAGAAAGTAAAGTTGTCTTGCTCTAGCTCAAGATTACCAACCAACTTCATCCTTAAACCTTAAACATCATTAAAGTTGTTACTACGATGATGAACAGAGATCGAGTCTTCTTTTTCGAGAAGCAACGGCGATTTGAATCTATTTTTATACCCAGCTGGGACCTAGATCACTGGGATACCGGAGACTTTAACTCCGATGCATACCAGATCACAAATATACCAGGATAACAACCGCAACCATATATCACCACATGATACACGTGAGCACTTCAACCCAGTGTACCGATATACGTGGGAACTTAAACCCATAGTATAACACACTATGACATATGTGGGGACTCTGGCCCACTATAAATCACTCCATGACATACGTGGGGACTCTGGCCCACCGTATATCACTTCATGCATGTGGATTTTCTAGTTTCTCGATACACGCAGATCACCATCGTACGGGTCCTAGGGCATCAACAAACGGAAACACTACAAAGGGACTCCATTCCCAATGCAAGTTACCCGTCCGGACTCAATTTATTAACTATCATCATGATTCCAACAGGTAAAGCCAATCTCATCTTTTTCATTCTTTTACCTTTTTAAAACCTAACTAATTAAGCAGGGCTAAGCATTACTACGCATTTTTTGAATAACAGGTAACAAGGAATATGGAAGTAAGACAAGTAATGCAATTGGTAGGTTTTCACTCAACTCCTATTACTTAATGCAACATCGCATAACTTAAGCGATAAAACTTTTATAAAATAAAGGTTGGGTTTGAATGTATCCGGGGCTTGCATTGGTATTCGAGGGAGACAGTCTCGAGCTCTGGATCAACACCCAACTCCTGAGTCTGCTCTTCCTTGGGATCTGGTGCGACAACGTTAAACTCTCCGTTAACGAAAACTATATAATAAAATGATACGCTTCAACATGATGGAATAGTAAACATGATGCTCGATGAATGCATGATCAGATTAAGGACTTGAGTACAACTTTCCTTCACGATAAAGTTGCAAGCCAACAAAACTTACTTACTAAATTCGTTAGGGTTAACTATTTATTAAAGAAGTTCATTAAACGCATGAAATAACGTTGATTAAACCCTAATAGCATGATCCAGATAAGCGTAAACAATTAATTAAAGTACCAAAGGTCATCAAAGTTAATGACCCAAGGTCATCAAGCAATCCCAAAGTCAAACAAGCCTATAATAATTAAAGGGGTTAATTAGTTAATTAAAAACATAAAATAAAAATATAAAATTAAGTTGTCTAATTGAGCCCAAAATTTTATGTTGAAAAGATCTTGGTCTAATTAGATGGTAGAACAAACTTCACAAATAAAAGCCAATTATTTTATTTACTAAAAATCATAGAAGATGTATTTTTCAATTAAAAGGGATAATTTTAACTTATGAAAAAAGTACTCAAAATTGGCATATTATTTTTTTTCTAGGTAGGGGACATCATAAAGAATATACACAAAACGTTTCAGAATTTTTGGAGCTATACAAGAATTACTATGATTTTCCAAAGAAAATACCAAATAAATCATTTTCTGAAATAAATAAAAGAAAAAGGAAAATCGGCTCTTGACGTTGACCGGTGGCAGGGAGACTTTGACCGGCGATATCTCGCCAACGGCGAGGTCTCTGGCGATGAGCTTGGGCTCTACGGACTCAGCGCAATAAGGCGATGCTCCTCGCTAGTTAATGAGGCGGCGGACTTAGTGGAGCAGGTTCGCCAGCGGCGATGGAGGCACGGCCGCGCGGCTGCGCGGCCGCAGAGCTTACCGGAGTTTCTCCGGCGTGACTAACGCGATCAGAAGGACCAACGCGACTAGGCGGACGCAAAACATGAGCCAATTTGGCCAAAGCGCGACCCCAATGGCCTCGGCCACGCACGCGGCGGCTGGCAAGACCATGCCGGCGGCGGCACACGGCGGCCGGCCACGACAGCAAGGCCCGGGCCGAATCAATGGCACAGGCATGTGCAGGAGCTCACCATGGACACGGCGGCGACGGTGAGCAGTCAGGTGAAACGATGATGACGACGTCAGCATATACTGTAGCAGGTCATGTTATTTTGAAATTTTATAAATTACTCCAGAATTTATATAGGAACATGAACATCTCCAAAAATAAAGTTTTCATAACTTTTTAAGAGCTACACTTTTTATTTAACAAACATTTTTAAATTTTGCATATATTTCGAAATATGAATTCAAATTTAAAAAGGAAATAAAACCCTAGAAACAAATATTTGAAATTACTTTTGATTTTTCAATAAAACTTAAAAATCTCCAAAACTATGGAATGCTCAATTTTTCAAACCAAATATTTTGCATATACAAAGTTTCCCAAAATATGCATAACTTTTGAATTATGAGTTTAAAATAAAAAGGGGACAAACGTGGGAAAACTGTATTTTCAAATTCATTTATCTCCAAATTCATTATATATTTTAAATTATCAAAAAGGGGGTAAAATCAGCTTTTGAAATATAGGGTTTTTGAAACCGAATTCATACTCGATTTGGTTTCTAAATTAATTGATTGATCATTAGTGATCACAAATATCATCCAAGGATATTTTTAGGTCATTGACCCAATGACACCCTTGGTTGACCAAGTTGACTTTTGAAAAACTTTTTATAGCTTTCCAATTTAAATTTAAATTTGAATTGCAAGACTTGGGAATAAGCTTTGAAATCTAAATTCAATTTCAAATATGGAAATCATTTTTAGGGTTTGTACTTAGATTCATATGCTATGCTTGACACTAGTGTAAACACAGTTTACACCTCAAGTACATAGAATATAAACTAAGTATTTTGGATGACATTCGAAATTAGGTTTTATGATTTCATGTGATACAACATTTCAGAAACACAAGCAACCTATGAAATATAAACTTGTTTTAGTGGATTCATATCAAGGTTGACCTAAACATGAATGTTTTGCAATGCATATGATGACATGGCAGGTTTTAGTTACCATAACACCAGATGTGTTACAGTCTCCCATCAAGCCAACCAACCAGCCACAGTCCATGGCCATGGCATGCGCGTCGCTCGCGGGCGGGTGGGAGATCGGCGGCCCCGGGCTCGCGTTGGGAGCCCTGTTCACGGAGGCGGAGCTGGCGGTGACGGACCACCTCGTGCAGTTCAGAGAAAGCGGCGGAGGGGACGAAGCCGCGGTGTCGGGGTCCGAGTCGGAGTCGCCGCGGTCCGTCAACACGTGCGCGGCCACCGCGGCGTGGGAGGAGCGGGAGGAGGCGGTGGCCGTGGCCGGGCCTGGGCTCGGGCTTGGGACAACGATGGAGCTGGACCGGAGGGCCAGGAAGAGGTAACGCCTCCTGTCGGACGTCTATGCCGCCACTAGACCCGTGACCGGCGCTGGCGCCGACGCGGGTAACGCCAGGAAGAGGAAGCAGCAGGGTCATGAGACGGCGCCGGAGCCGCGGACGACGATCAGGTACGACGGAGATCAGTGCTTCTAGAATCTAGAGGGGAGACGATGGAGGAGGGTAGATGGAGATGGAAGGGGAGGGCTTTTGTGTAATTATTGATGAATAGTAGGGTCTGTTTTGCAATGTCAGTCCTCCTGCTTTTCAAAGTTTCTCTTAGAAACAAGACAAGAAAGTGGAGCTAGTAGCTTGTATAGAAAATTGTGCGTGCTGTTGCTACGATTTTGAATTCGAATTTTGGATCGGAACTGCCAGGGCCAGCAAGATATTTATTTCCAGATCACGAAATAAAGTCTTCCCCAAGTGCCTATAGATCATTGTGATCATGTGTGTGGCCGGTCTCTCAATTTGAGTTTCGATCCCCTTTTCCTGTCCCCAGCTCCCCCATTGCCCAAATGTTCCTCGGGTTCGTACTTGGCGCCGACACGCCGTATAGAAATTTGAACCATCTGCCGTCGCCGCCGTCCACCAGAACGAACATTCCGGGATCGCTGCAGCTGCGAACGCAACGATCGCGATCTAACTTCGCTTGCAAGCATACGCGAGTAGACAGACCCACACAAGCTTTGGATTGAATACGATACGAAGCACAAGCAGCAGGCTAAGCATCATGGGCGAGGTGTGGTGTGGGTGGCGATGTCCGCTACGTTTCCGGCGACTGCTGGAACGATTCAAAGCGGAGGTATTTCGCCGGCGGCTGTTTCCAACTTTGGAAGCTGCAGATCGAGCTCCCCGAAGAACGGCGTCGTAATCGTTCAAGAAAAGAACGACGTCGTAGATCAGAGATTATAAAATTTACATAAAACCGTGTGGTGTCGGCTTTGAATTGGCAACGATGGCTAGCGGAGATAATACTACTACTTGATCAAGTCGTAGTAGGAAGTAGGATACGGGCACTACGTAAGTTGCGGTATTTTATTCATGCACACGAGAGCTGCTGTCCATGCTTGTGTGATACGGAGTAATGCACGTCTAGTAGGAAACGACAAAGTAGGAGCACCTCATTATCGTCAGCACAATAGAAATACCAGATAGAGGTGCAAATCAACCTTTTGGTCATTCACGCTAATCGACCCAGCTTAATTAACTGTGCTTACACTCGCATAGTATTGTTCCTTTTTTTTCCTAAAATAAAAAGACAAGATGCTTACTGTTGTTACTGTCTGAGAGATCGATATAATTAACTATGATCAATTCACTAGAACATGATAACGCTAGCTAGCTGGCAATTCTGTGGGGGCAATAAAAACTTAAAAAGTGATGTGTGCTAATCACACATTTTTCTACTGTCCGCATGTGCGCGCGTGTGTGCCACAGCCACAGAATAATGAATGGCCCATAATCTATTGCACAATTGTCTTCAGTCTAATAATTCAATAATTTTAGGATCTGCTCAATAAACATCAGAGTATATATCCTTTGTTGTATATGGCTTCACCCCTCATGTTTTCAGTATGACTGATTTCAAAATGAAAAAGGCACTTTTGGCTTTAGGCACATAATAAGTTGCTTCATAATTTTTCTAGTAAGTTCCTGTGGAAACTGTGTGCCTGAAACGCATGTTTGGTATTCTGTAAAGAAACGGAAAAAAAAAACACAACGGGTGTCTTGTTATACTATGGGCGGATGGGGTCTGCTGCCGTCTGCCGCTCCAGCAGCTAATATAACTCCTAGTTGCCGACCATTTCAGGTATAAACGACGTCTGGAAATGACAGTTCGCACCGAAAGTCGATCGTTCACGCGGAGATATTCAGATATATGGAACCCGGCCACCACCAGCAGTCCTTCGTGACGTGTAAATGGATGGGATGGGAAAACTTGCTGGCCGAGGATGTTCAGTTCGGCAAGCTAATCCCTATTCATGACAACAAGACACACGTATAGGAACTCACATACACCGGCGAAAGGATGGGAGAACAACCTAGCTATTTCTTCTCAAGAAATGACAGCGACACACGCATAGGAATTCCATAAACCGTACGGGAGGAACTTGAGATGAAAAGTCAGAGGAGTTGATGAAGTTCATGTGTCGCGTAGCGATTGCAGCTTTTAAAGATTGTTTGCCATCATCCTGCACTGTGATTGTGAAGATTTCCAGATGAGATACTTTAGCACGTACGTATATTATGGTTGCCGAATCAAACGATTATTCCTGTTACCACGTCAACAGAATAAACTGCCTTTCCCAATCTTTGGAATTAATCATTGAGTGATTGGAAGCAAATGAAGAAAGGTTAGGAATTCTTACAAGCATACATTCGCATGATGCGGCGTGACATGTAGTTTCTTCGCGCGCGGAAACAAGATTTGTTGAAAGAAGCAATGCAAACTTCTAGTGCTAGGTAGCCACTCTTGTGTAAAGTAGTTGTGTTGAAATAAAGTTTCGTTTCAAGTGTCAGTCTCCAGGTTGGGCCATATAGTTTCTAAGTACTTAGTGCCTAAGTTGTGATCCATCGAAGGTAGGCTCTGTCACTCGGGATCCTAAGGGTCTGGACTTTATCGTAGGTTGGCTCTGCCATCCGAAAGTCAGCTTCATCTGTTGGTAGGCTCTGCCACCCGAAAGTGAGAAGACGGCTCTGCCGTCGAAAGGACCCTCTGCACTAAGTAACTAGAAATTATAAAAGAACCGATCGACTCAGAGTGAGTTGGTGTTCTAGGTGCAGGTCCTCATTAGTGGGTATTAGGGCCACTAAAAACTCTTACAATTGGTATCGGACCTGTGACGGTCCGGGGCCGTCAAGAAGAGGTTTTTTTAGTCGGTGCAACATCAAGGCACTAAGGGGAGACTCTACCGGAGTTCACAGTCCGGTACTATGAAGGAACGATGGTCCGAGACCAAGCGTAGTTGACACCGGATGTACGTTGATATGGCGGATCTCTTTAGTACAGGAGGCATGAAGAAACTCAACAGTAATAATTATGGCTATTGGAAGACCTGCATGGAGTCTTAGCTACAAGGACAAGACCTATGGGAGGTTGTTGCAGACACCGAAATGGAGCCTCTATCAAAAGAGAGTGGCGATGCCTTGCGGAAATGGCGTATCAAAGCCGGCAAGGCCATATTCGTGCTGAAGACAACTATTGAGGAGGACCTACTGGAGCATATCCGAGATGCAGGTAGCCCAAAGAAAGCTTGGGATACCCTTGGGAAATTATTCTCGAAGAAGAATGAAGCACGCCTCCAATTATTAGAAAATGAGCTCTTAGGTATCTCTCAAGGAACTATGTCTATTGGTCAATATTTCACAAAAATAAAATCCATATGTCGAGAGATATTCAAGCTGGCACCGGAGGAGAAAGTTGGTGATGCCCGCATGAGGAGAATCATCATTAATGGACTTAGACTCGAATATCATGGGTTTATAGCCGCAGTGAGTGGATGGCCGACTCAACCTTCATTGGTGAAGTTAAAAAATCTGTTGGCTAATCAGGAGGAGTTAGCCAAGAGGATGGGAGGCGTTTCTATGAAGGAAGAAGAGGAGGCTCTCTTCACAAGCAAGAAGAAGGGACCACCTAGGAGGCAAGGAAAGTCGAAGCCAAGATGGATGGAAGGTAGCAAGCATCACCCAAAGGAGAAAAGTAGCTATTCAAGGGGAGCCCATGGACGAGAAAACCAGCAACAACAACCAAGAAAGAATGGATGCTTCAATTGTGGTAAGAAGGGTCACTTTGCTCGAGAATGCTGGTTTCCAAGGAGGTGCTTTGAAGGAAATGAGAAGCGGAATGAGAAGTGTTTTGAAGGGAATGTGGCCACCACCACAAGTGAAAAAAAGGAAAATTACACTAGTGAAGAAGAATGGGATGTTGAAGCTGGGTTTTCTCAAGGTGTTGAGGAAAATGAGTTGGAGGAGGATATGGAGGCACATACTTTTGCAGCAACAACTGATCCAATAATTAACTACAAGAAGGATTGGATCATTGATTCTGGGTGCTCCAACCACATGACTAGTGATGATAAAAATTTGGAGGGAATCGTCGACTATAAAGGAAGGAGAGTTGTGCTTATGGCAGACAACTCAAAGTTATCAATCTCTCATGTTGGAAAGGCGGTTGTTCCAAGGTATGGTCCTCAGCAACTCTAACTTGATAGAGTTTATCATGTTCCTGACTTGAAGAAGAATCTATTGTTGATCCCTCAGTTGACAGCAGAAGGAAAATATGTGCTCTTTGGGCCAGAAGGTGTGGCAATTTTTAGAAAATTAAAGGTGATTGGCACACCCATCATGGAAGGAAGGAGGAGACAATTGGTCTATGTCTTCTCCGCTGAATCTGCTTATGTGGACAAGGCTCGAAGGAATAAGACGGGTGATCTTTGGCATGCGCGTCTTGGACATGTTAACTATAGTAAGCTGAAAGAGATAATCCAGAAGCAAGCATTAAAGGGGCTTCCTCAAGTGGATATCTGAACAGACACTGTTTGTGCTGGTTGTCAGTGGTTGTCAGTATGGCAAGGCCCATCAATTGTCATACAAGGAATCAAAACATCGGTCCGAGACACCATTGGAGCTCATACACTTGGATGTTTTCAGCCCAGTCAAGCAAATATCTATTGGAGGTATGAGGTACATTGTGACTTTCATTGATGACTTCTCAAGGTACGTCTGGGTTTATTTTATGAAAGAGAAGTCTGAAGCTTTCATAAAATTTAAGGAGTTCAAGGAGAAGGTAGAAGATGAACTTAACATAAAAATTAAGTGCTTCCGTACTGATAATGGGAGAGAATATTTATCAATGAGTTCACCAACTATCTTAAGGAGCACAAAATAAGAAGGTAATTAACTTGTCCCAATACTCCACAACAAAATGGAGTAGCGGAACGCAAGAATCGCCATCTTGCGAAGACTTGTCGA
Source organism: Bothriochloa decipiens (assembly GCA_023333625.1). Lineage (NCBI taxonomy): Eukaryota > Viridiplantae > Streptophyta > Magnoliopsida > Poales > Poaceae > Bothriochloa > Bothriochloa decipiens. The sequence goes on along the minus strand of CM041631.1, from coordinate 16,221,655 downwards.
AGTATGCTCCATGCCAAGAATATACCAGCAAGATTCTCGTCCTGATAAAGACTCGTCCTGATGGCTCAATTGAGAGGTATAAGGCTCGTCTTGTGGCTCGGGGTTTCTCTCAACAATATGGGTTGAATTATGAAGAAACATTCAGTCTAGTGACAAAAATCACAACTGTTCGAGTCTTGCTAGCATTGGCTGCTTGCAAGTCTTGGAAGTTATGGTAGATGGATATCAAGAATGCATTCTTATATGGCGAGCTTGACAAGGACATCTACATAGAGCAACCAAGAGGTTTTGAGAGTAAGATCCACCCCGGCTATGTTTGTAAATTAAAGAAGGCGCTCTATGGCTTGAAGCAAGCACCGCGAGCTTGGTATGGGAAAATCGGTGAGTTTCTCATAAAAAGTGGTTTCAAAGCTGCTCCATCGGATTGTAGTTTATTTGTAAAGGCCAAGGATAATAGACTAGCAATATTCCTAGTCTATGTTGGTGATTTGATCATCACGGGAGATTACTCTGAGAAAATACAAAGGACAAGGGAGAATCTCTCAGTCAGATTTCAAATGAAGGATCTTGGAGAATTGAATCACTTTCTTGGACTTGAGGTGGAGCGCACAAAGAAAGGGCTATTTCTGGGTCAACAAAAATATGCCAAGGATCTTTTACAAGGATCTTTTACAAAGCTATTTCTGCGTGACATGTAGTTTCTTCGCGCGCGGAAACAAGATTTGTTGAAAGAAGCAATGCAAACTTTTAGTGCTAGGTAGTCACTCTTGTGTAAAGTAGTTGTGTTGAAATAAAGTTTTATTTCAAGTGTCAATCTTCCGGTTGGGCCATATAGTTTCTAAGTACTTAGTGTCTAAGTTGTGATTCATTGAAGGTAGCTCTGCCACTCGGGATCCTAAGGATCTAGACTTCATCGTAGGTTGGTTCTGCCACTCGAAAGTCAGCTTCATCCGTTGGTAGGTTCTGCCACCCGGAAGTGAGAAAACGGCTCTGCCGTCAAAAGGACCCTCTGCACTAAGTAACTAGACATTATAAAAGAACCGATCGACTCAGAGTGAGTTGGTGTTCTAGGTGTAGGTCCTCATTAGTGGGTATTAGGGCCACCAAAAACTCCTACAAGATTATATATGCATGTGAGCTAGCTCATATACCTGAATGCATATTCTAGTCGAAATTCCATACTTTGTAGATGTTAGATATGTGTATGAATATTATGGACGAGTCCCAACTCCAACTACGTTAGGATTTTATTACGTTTTGCAGTATATGGTAGAGTTAGAGGTAGACTCTTGTAGACTAGTCTCCTAATAAATATTTGGTGGGTCCAATGTTGATGGCATTGGAGGTGTGTTGCTATCACCAATGGTCACCCCCTTGAAGTAGTCGAATGAAATGCGGCATAGGCAGTCCGCAGTGCAGTTCCACCCGTATTATTAAAATGCAAGCCGTCACTGGTGGTTATTGATCGATGGCGGTGGACAAGGTAACATATTATGAAGGTCCAACCTATATAAGGGTGTTCACAATAGGGGACGTTACTGACACACTTGAAATAGAGAAGACTAAAAAAAGCATAGAAAGCCTGGGTGACAGATTATTTCAAAAGCATGGAAGGACGATGTGATGGCTGGCCACATGGCAGTTGTCGGGACATCTGCAAGGATCACCACTTGCAAGCGCAATAGCAAGCAACTTTTCTTTGTGTTCTCTCACCTCCACATCGATCAATAGTATTTTGACATGAGCTAGCGAAATCATCAACCATTGAGCGCACCCTAAAGGTGGCATGCCAGTTTTAGGACATGACATTTCGTAGATGTGCAGGTCTCTAAGTCGCAATGGCAATGAAGTAGGGTAATAAACTCTGGAAGTGACAACCTAAGGGTGGCCTTGCACTCCTATTATGTGTCATTTGTCTCATTAGAAAGTGAAACTATGTCAACAAAACTAATAATGGAGCAAGGGCAATGAATTATGAAAGTGTCCACCTAAGAGTCTTATGTGAATTGTAGATATGGCATACTTAAACTGAGGATAACTAAAAAAAAACTCCTTTTTTGCAAATATTGCATTACACGTAGATTCAATGCTACAACTTATAGCAATCTCAAGAGCATCGTGTGTGTCGCTTTTATGATTCAAGTTGATCCTAAAAAATATGTTACACTATTGGCCATGAATCCTATTTCTAACATTCTCTAGATTATGTTGAGTTAAATGGTTGTAATATATATGATCTTTTGTTTTTGCAAAGGGATGATGTTGATGTAATTATCAGGTCGGTCCAAATCATCTAGCCAAGCTTGTCAAATCGGGTGGTGAATGTATGGAACATTTATGCATGCTATGTGGAATTTCAAAATGATGATATGCTATTCATTGATGGTAGAAATATTAGATCATTAATTTTCAATCATTTTGCTTGGCTCATACTAAGAATTATGTCTTTTTAATTTGGTAGACTTGAATTCTTGCATGAACTAGTCATGATCATTTTCACAAAATGTTTGGCTGTGTTGCATTGATATTGGAATGGTGAGGGAACATGGAGAGTAATAAATCATATATGTGCATGATTAATGTAGCATGCACTTAAGTATCTTAAAATTTATGATACTACAAGCCGCAACGGTAAGTTAGTGTGAGGAAACCATTGTTCTAGAGAGAACCACGCTTTAGAAAAATTTGATATTAAGTGGGGAGTTATAGCAATACCATGGTTGTCTAACCACTTTATTGCTCTTGAAACAAAAGTATATATTACAAAACCATGGCAAACTTTCAAAAAAAATTAAGAATACTTTGCATCCAATGATGGTTCACAATCATTAGCATATAGTGTCAAAGAGATCTTCATTGCCAACAATCGCTTCAAGAGTCATTGTATATCAAATATACAGTAACATTGCCACATGGACAAGTTTGTTAGTTTATACAAAGTAAAAATTAATTGCATGCTTGCCTAGCTTGGCCACGAATGGACTTATTTGTGTCAACACTTATCAAGATTTTACTCCATAACAGAGCTAGATTCTTTTAGCCAAGCAATGATTTGTTCAAGTCTTGTTATTGGTTATTATGGTATGAGTTGGTTGAGGTTTATAACCTAAGATAGGTTCGCACTTTGCCCTTTCTCTAGCCAAAAATGAAAGCCTAGTAATTGTGTGTGGATGAGAAAAATTACTAACGATCACCCTGGTAAAATTTTCAAACCAGTGAGTTATTTGCCTTAACACAGACCAGACCAGTTTGGATCTAGACGATCTAGACTATTAAAGCAAACAAAATTCACAAGCCACACCACATGGTGTGCCATACTCTAAAAATACGATAGATAAGGGCTAAAAGGGTGGTAGGGGAAAAGAAATGGAAAATTAATTAATTGGGAGGTTAGAGCCAAAGAAAGAACACAAAAGTGAGGCTGGTCGATGAGGTAGGCTGAAATAGACAACACACATCCATGCCATCCCTCCAACCCAGACAAAATTGTTCATGAAAACCCAACAACAACTAGAGCAGCAACTGACGAGCACTGCAATGTCCCAGAGAACAACCACCTCACTCCAGCCACCATCGCACATGGAATTCACGGTGGAGTATATCGAGGTGGCGGAGTTCCTCAAGGGACTGAGTGAGACCACCATATCTGCAAGTGAGCGCGACATGTTTGAGGCGTTCCTCACCTTGGGATCTCTATCCCCGTGTTCGGTGAATGCTCAGCCCCTGCGCGTGAGCTGGTCTTACACTGCAACCTTGGTGACGATGCCGATGCCGGTGATGATGGCGATGGAGATGAGGAAGAGGATGTAACAGAATCTTCCAATTAATATAAACCCAAGGTACTAAGTAAACCATCGAGGTAATTTAGTTAGCACATTGTGCTCATATTAACCTGGTAGTCCGTGAAATCTCGAAAGATTTCAAACTTTTCCAATGACACACCAGGAATCCCATAGCTCAGTAGTTGCCATTCATCTGTTCTTACTTTTCGAACATCGCACAAATACATCACGGTTTTATATAAATCCTTTTGAATCAGAGTGGCAAATAAATAGCGGAAGTAGATATATTTTTAACATAAACTCACACCTATTTTTATAAATACATTGCTAGTTCAGTGTAGACATCCAACAATAGCAATTAGGCGAGATATAAGAGTTGACATTGCCCAAGGTCTAGTCTTCCCGTAGTGGGATATAGGTCCATCTTGTTGCCACAGTAATAGTCTTATGATCCGCAACAACTGGGAATAAAACCCTGAGTACAAGAATATACTCAACCAGACTTACCCGTCATAAACCAAAAATAAAGTGACTTTAAGGAGTATGCAAGGCTTGATAAGAAGGCTAGCTGACTCATTTCTTTGCATAAAAGCTTGAGCTGATTAGTAACAATTATTATAACCTTCTAGCTTTGCATTTTAAAGTCATTAACCTGATTATGCTAGATTAGCACCTGATCTAAACAATCATGGTGTAATTATCAAGCAAGAATAGTAACCACTTTCAGCTGAGCATCTTTTAGCATCAACATCATAACCATCTCATCTCTTTGTTCAAGTTATTATTATGATGCCGGTGCTCAGTCAAGTGTCCACTATCTAGGGATGATGGTGATTATAATCGATTGCAAACCAGCTGGCGAGGTATTCCTCACACAAACCCAGACAACCTGTTCCTTGATTGCCTTTTGTCACCTTGGCCTATTCGGGTAGAGTTGCGGGATTGACATGAACCAACGTACCCAGGAGCCGCCCGGCTACATACTAACCGGTCTCTGCCGGCCTCAGGCTTACTCTCTGCGCCCTTGTCATCACACCACCATCTCCAGTACGAGCATCCCGATCAAAACCCAGCCCAAATAGAACTCGAGGCTTCGCGGTCGGATGGTCACATCCTTCCAGCTATCTATGGGGCATGCGTTCAACATGACTTGAGGGCCGTGACAACGGACAGGGTACTAGTTCGACACGGACAGGACAAAACAACATAGAACCTTCAGTTCTGTCCTCAGCACAAATCCCGCCCGATCTCGATTTATTACTTCTCATGGTCATTCGCAACATCAACATAGCTCATCATTATGGATCACCACCTATAACCCGCGGATGATAGGAAATCACCCGACTTCTACCGATCTAGTTAGGCAGGGCTAAGCATATATCGTGCCAACACCTAACAGGGTATTTGGGTAACTCAGGTGGACAAGGGTAATCATAATGCATCAATGGTATCGATCAACGTGTATAAACTTAATGCATCATAAACAATAAATGACACAAATTAAGTTATTTGTAAAATGGTAGGGAGGAATGCTCCGAGGCTTGCCTTCCTCTGACGAGTGAAGTTGAAGCTTCAAGCACTCGATCACTTCACGTCTGGCTCCTGGTTCTCAATCACCTCATGGACAGAAGCTTTCTTTCGGAACTCCTCTTCTGGATTCCCGTTTCACGCCATGTTAGGTTAACCTAGCGATCCTGTATGATGCGGATGCATGTATGAATATGAAGAATGCACATGGTATGATAATGGAGCATGATGATGATGTATGCTTGCATATTCTTCCTATAAGGTAGTCAACATCATCCAATCACATGTACCATAAGCACATGTCATCTACTGCAGTCTCTACTGCAACAATGCAAGTCTATCAGTGAAACCTTCTTTTTACTTATCACCGGCAGACAAGCCAGTAAAGCAGCTAACTATCTTACTATCACTAGCAAACAGGCCAGTAAAGCCAAAGACCTAAACTAAGCATAACCATCTTGACATATTCATCAGGTGCTAATCACTACCACAACTCTACTCAAGACACACATAATACATTACTAGTAAATCTACACCATGCAGTATATCCTAAACATCAACTAAAGCTACATAGCAGCACTAACAGATTAAACACCCTATGCAGGCCTAAAGAAACATTATTGATGGCATGACATGGCTAAGCAAGGTTGAATTAAAACAACTTTATAAATAGGGTATAATTGCAACACCTATTTTTGCTTAACAGAAAAATCTAAAAAATTACAGAAGACAAAACACATCAATTCTAGGCTTCCATCCAAATTTCACCTCATTTGGGTAAGCCTATCATTCTACACAAAAATCATAAGGCAGCATAATTAATTGGACCTAAAAATACTTTGTACTATAAAGTATACCAAACCCCATGTTTTAGTACATCAAGAGCTACCTTATGGCATGTAAGTAGCCCACAAAAATTATCAACCCAAAACTAGGTTCACAAAATGCATTTTTGAATTATTCCAAGAATAGCCCTAAAATCACACTTGAACTACAACTTTATATTTTTACACAGCAAGCATGCACCAAATATTTCTCATAGATAGAGAATCACTAAAAAATTGAAATAACATTTTTCTGAGCATCCTAGATTTAGTTATGTATTTCTAAAGATTATAAGTATTTAATGTAAATAAATCAACTTAAATGAAACTATACAGAAAAGTACTCCAAACATGGCATTTCATATTTTTCGTGCCTAGATCTTCTCATAAGAAAAATACGAAACCTTGAATCGCCTCATTTGGACCAATAATGAGAGAGATATGATTTTTGCAAGGTTTAAATAGAAATCTAGAAATCTATTTCTTAATAAAATCAAAATCAGGAAAGGACGTGCACTTTGCAGATTAACCCTCGTGTTTTCTTGGAATTAACTAAGGTTAGATCTATGAACTGTTGTGTCTGCCGTATTTTCAGGAAGGACCTTCACCTTTGTCGAATTCATGTGCAAGATCCTTGACGGGATTTGGAGAAGAGGAAGAAGCTGGAGCTCGCGGCTCTCGCCGGGAAGGGCTCGTTGGCGGCAAAGAAGAGGCGGTGGAGCAGAAGGAGGCTCCCGTGCACCTGCTGGTGGCCGTGGCTTGCCCCGAGGTGACTCGTGGCCTTCTGACCACGCGAAGTGAAGCGGCTGGCGGCTTCCTTGCCGCGACGACCGCACTGCGGCCCGTCGCTGGGCCGAAGAAGGGCGCGGCGCAGGCGGTAGACGATGGTGAAGGCGGTGCGCATGCAGCCGAGAGGAAAGGGAGGCGGATGAGGGCCGACCACGTCAGGCCCGACGGCGGTGGTGGAGCTTCCGTGACGGTGCGACAATGGCGGGCGGCGGAGAAGCTGCCACCGCGGCCGCTTTGGCAAAGAATGACAAAGGAAGAAGAGAGGCGGTGGGAATGAGGCGAGTGGAGTGGATGCTCGAGTTAAAGAGGGGGAGGACAAGATGGCCACTGTCTAATTTTGGACTGGGTGATGATGGCAGGCGACCGCGTGCACGCTCGAGTGTGGAGGAGAACAGGCGGGGCAGCGGCAGGAGGGCAGGGCGATCAAGTGCGCGGCGTGGCGTCTAGCTCTTGGACGAGCTCGGCGTGACACGTCTAGCTAATTCGGCCTAGATTTGAAAATATGATTTTGGGTCAAATTTAAATTATAAAAATATTCCTTCCAATATTCTACCCACTGTTTTTGACCTTTTTAAAGGCCTAAAAAGAATTTTTATGATTTGGTGAAATTAGAAAGTTTGTTCTAAATATTTTTCTCTACAAACCATACTAAGGGTCCAACTCGAGACAAGCACTATAGCTACCTTTTCTAGTTAAGACCGAGCAAACATAATTAGGGTAATTAAATCCTAATTTTGCAATACTTGATTTTGAAATCACACGACCAAGCAAATATTGACCCTAATACCCTTCTGAGCATGTTTAGGTCCTAACCACAATCATTTGCACGCATTCATTACAACCCTACACCTAGGTCAAACAATTTGAACTACATGCAAACAAACATCAAGCAAAGTATGTCATGAATGTGATTTGATGCAGATGATATGATTATGCCCATGATATGCAGTGCAAAGATGTAGTTAACACCTGGTGTGTTACAGCCTACCTCCCTTAAAGAAATCTCGTCCCGAGATTTGAAGCAAGAAGTGGGGAAAGAAGAGAATCATGATTTCATTTCACTGATCTGGAATTACATCGAGGATTACACGACTTCAATTACCAAGCCATTTAGGATTTGGAGAGAACATGGCTATGAGCAACTCACCATAACCAGTAGCTTACTCTAGATATCGATTGAGGCAGGGACAGTGGAGGAGCAACAAGAAAATGATGATCCAGAACATGAAGAATGTCCACATGATCCAGAACACAGCGAGTGTGAACTCGATCATTGTGATCCCAACCATCATGATCAATCCAAAGCAGATTAGAACTTCTCCCATGAAATACATATCCTTCCTTCACCTCGAGATGGCGATACTAGCTTCGCAAGCAATCACCAGATCTTACCACTTTACTCTTGATTGCTCTCTCTTTCTAACCAGATTGCTCCTCAGGTTTCCCTTCTTGGAGCACTACTACAGATTCTTAGGATGGGGAGAAGAAGAGATGCACAAAACGGCATCCATAGTGGAGCGACAGAGGTGGCGATGCAGTATATCGGAAGTGAAGGCAGGTGGAAGAGGATCGATGATGAGTCACCGAGCAGGCAGGAGGCAAGCTTATAGCACGCTCCTGGTGCTCGAGCTCGAGCATGGGAAAGATAAAGGTGGGGATGGATTCGCTCGGTGGGAGGTGCACAAGCAGTCGGGCCCGAAGTGAGAAGAAAAAGTAGAAGAGGGCCCGGTACGGGAACAAGGACAAGGCGTGACGGCCGACAAGGCTGCAGATAAAGGAGGAGGACACACTGTGCAGGTGTTGCGAGTGCGGAACCACGGTCACGCGGACACAGTGCACAGGTGGATCCCCCAGGGATGCAACGGTCCTCACCTGGTTGACTTGATGCAAACATTTGAGCTTCGGTAGGATTTTAAAATGCTGAGTAAGCAAGGCGGTCGGCTTTCAACCCTGTTTTGGTCGATCGACACCCAAAAATGCTTAATTGCCTACATAATCACCTTTCCTCCTTACATGTCCGTCCAAAGATATTTTTCAACTTATACTCATGCTTCCAGAGATGACGTCAAATCTCTTTCGTCAATCTGAAGTATGAAGATGATAAGAATAGGGTGATATACATTCGCATTAAACCCGAGATTACAACTCACTAGGGTAGGTTATCACGAAATATGACCGACAACTGCCCCTTTCGGAGGCGTCGAAGGGTTGAATGTGAGGAAATCTGCTATTCACATCATCAAATTCATCAAAAGGTGCTTCAAAATCTTCAAGTGTTTGCCACTAAGAAGTAGGCAAGAAGAGGTTTGAACACCCGCCAAACTAAATCCAAATCAAGTTTGCTGTCAATAAGGGTAGCACCTGCAGTACTTCCTACAATATCACCTAGCACCTGTGGGGAAGGAGACAAGGTGAAATGTGTGACAACATAGGATTCCTTGAAGCGAGTTCAACACTGGCATAGCCCTTCATAGGAACACTGGCTAATAAAATGCCGATATGAGCAAGTTGGACGAAGAGAGTCCAAACTTTTACATGTAGAAGTCAAAGTTCTTAGGTCAGAGAGATCCAAATCTTCTCATGTAGAAGTCAAAGTTCTTAGGCCAATGATTCTCTATCTTAGTAGAAACCTCCAATTTTCCCTTTCCACTAAGTAGAATTGCTACATGAGTAAATACCTTGAGAAGGGCTTACGATTACCAATCTAGCATAAGACCTATATTCTTGTAATATGGTCTTGCTGATTTCTGTTATCCAACACTTTTTCAAAAATAATCATGCCAATCTCTCATTCCAAAGGTACTTCTACTAAACCAAAATCTCACGTTCAAAGGATGATTACTTGACACTTGAATCCAAGTACTTTGGTAAATCCATGGTTACACCAAATCGTGCATATAATGCGTACCCAACGCACAATCGAATTTGGCATATGGGCGTTTTGATACAATCCAGGTACAATCCCAATAGTGCAGCCAACCTCTAGCCCATATAGGAGACCTAGTGCCTTGGAAGCAAGACACGCTAGATCCTCGTATAGGGACAAGAGTAATGGTCGAACACTACTAAGTTGTAAGCACAAGGTCATGACATTAGTCAGACAATTCTCGAGAATATCCAAGTAAAGGTTTTTGTCTGAAGAACTCCCTTCATTGATTCCCATCAAGCATGGATACTCCATAAGGCATTAGAAGATCTAATGGTTGTAGGGAAGTTCTAAATTCGTTCGAAGAAGCACCATAGAATAAGGAATCATTCCATGGATCAGACAAAACACATAGTCCAATTATCACCGATTTAGATGCTCCAAAGATTTCAGCGTTCATACTGATAAAGCGCTTCCGAGACGAGTAAATAGAATGACTAGACAACAATGAGAATTCATCATGTCTTATTCATATTCCAGTCCAAAGGCTCTCACTTAGCTCGATGTTCATCTGAGGCTCATCCAACGCTAATATGGTGTATCTCCATACAAGCCATGGAGAGTTACACACATTCTACAAGAGATAGTGCGATTCCAGGAAGCCACCAGAGGAAGCCAAAGTGTTACCGCTCGATCAGCGAGATCTACCGCACAACTGATCAATTTGTGAGGTACAACCCCAGGATCAAGAAGGAATAAACAAGGTAGAGTGGGGAGGAGAGAAGAGTGGTGCTTGCTTGTAATTACCCCTTATCCCTAAGGGGTAGATTGGAGTTTGCATAGTTTGTGCTTGTTCTTGTGATCCTCTCTAACTAGAAGCGGTAAGGTGTACAAACTTTCCCTTTTCAATAGACCAATGGGATTGCTTTCTTTTTCTTTAGTAATTGATTTCTGATTATATTACTATGTGGGTCATAATAGTTCTTGTGTGCTGCTGGCATGATCTCTTTTAGTTCTGATGCTCTAAGTTGGGGATCAGGGTCTTTACGCCTCGCGCCGATCTATGCATGGGATGTGAGTGATGATCTATGTGGGTATTACTAACTGATTACTTGCTCCATGGATGACCAGACCAAGTTTGCGATGTGTTCGTGTCGAAGGGGTGCATGCATATCACTAGGTACCAATTCTAATGAGCACAGTGCACACTTGTTCATTGATCAGAGGAGGGGTGGGGTAGTGGATTAGATCAAAATTGTGGCCTTGGTTTCCATGACTCATTGTAGGAATTGTGCTTCACTAGTCGGATTTATAGCAAGCACGCATATATTGGTCTTTGTTTTAAGAAATTGTTGTTGTTGTCAACTTGTCATACATGTTAAGGTCATAGAGATAGAATTTTCCATGTGTATAGATTTTTTGGTGGCTGAAGTAGAACCTCACCATCACAGTTAGTTTTTGCACCTTTGATGGTTTTTTGCTATACAATAATCTGTAGGGGTTTAATTTTCATTTTGATTTAATTTAGGCATGCAATCAAATTACTTTGATTCTCATGTTTTTTTGTTCGCCATAATTGGGATTAGAGGAGAGTATGTTGATTAGACATTACACTGAAGTATAGTTGGTGAACAATTCTAGACAGTTTAGGTGCTTCACGCACATGCTACTGAATATGGACAAGATGTACTTGCTGTGATGGAATGTTGTAGGTTGACGCTATCTATTATCTTCTCTCACCATGTGACTGAGAATATTAATTTCCTTCTGGTGCACTTGTTTTTTATTTCAGAACTCTGGTGTGATTAATAATTCATCTTTTATGAAACACCGCCTTAATATGGTCATAACAGAAAAGCGAAATACCCATATCGTCTAACAGTTTAACTAAGAATGACTTCTTCGATTTATATAAAAAACGTGCTGAATTATTTGCCTGGACAGAGCAGTTATACACTTATACATGGTAAAACTTAATTGCCAAGTCTATATGGATGGATCCCAGCCCATCGTGGGTTCGTCACCTCTGCATTAAGCAAATCATTGAGCACCCGGGCTTCCTGTCGGCACAACGGGAGCGGTGGCAGTACGACACTGCGAAACTGACGAAGTATGTGGCCACCTACAAATTACCTGGCAAGAATTCTCGTGACTGAGGGGGCACCTTACTACTCCCTGTGTTTGTTGCAAAATATTTGGTACAAATCACATCTTTGATGCAATCCATAAAAATCACATTAAAACTCTATTTAGGAGCAATAAAAAACATCGTGCTGTGGAAGTGTGGTTCTCTTCTCGTTGCCTGGGCATGCAACAGTTGGCTGACTGATCAGACATTCAGACAAGGATCAAATCAAGTCTAACCTAAACTACCCGAACTCTTTTAGCATCAGAGAAAATAGCGGCCCGTGGGCTGTTGGTCCTAGATTATAGAAGGTTCTACTTCCATGGAAATTCTTGTTGGCTCTATCTACTACCTGATGAAAAGCCTCCGTATCAAATATCGAACTGCACTCTGTACACGCGTATGCAGAGGAACTCGGCAGAACTCATTCTAGCAAGCCATTCAATGAACTTGCACTGAAACTCACCGGTAGCAGCCCATGCTCCTAAAAGAGCTTTTTAGGCCCTATTGGGATCTCCAAAGAAAAACGATAATAATAAGATAAGAAATTAAAAATGAGATTGACACACTTGAATTCTAGATCTCATTTTATAATCCAACTATCTATCCAAACCCCAATTTAAAAATTCTCACTCTGCAAAGAAACTAATTCCGAAGGTAAGCACCTCCTTTTTTTTATCTAGAAATCTAGAATCTAAATTCCACATCACTATTTATAATCATTATGAGAATGAGATCTGAAATAGGGCTTTACTTCTGCTAGCTACGACTAGTAGGCAGCTTATTACTGCAAGAGGCAAACCATGCAAAACAAGTAACAACACACGATGGGTTAGTGAGTTTACAGGTCAAGTGCACTGAACAAGAAAAGGCACAATCTTTGAATGAACGAACCACTATCTTTCTTTGTTCAGCAATCAGTACCAAACTAGCATCTCGTTCAACATACAAGCAGTACACAGTGGGGAGTAATTTTGTCAAACAGGGAGAATACACATGTTTGATTACAAGAAGCCTGACAAAAGTGCCATTCGATCAACTGGTTATCCCGGAACCGAAGGATTTCACGATGGTGCTTACTCTTGCCCCAAAGCTTCTTGAAGCGATTTTCTTCCCCGGGACATGGAACGGGTTTGAGACGGCATCTACATATGCAGCATGGAACTTCCTGAAAAACTGAAAACAGAAATGAACATGAACTGGTATTCTTTTGCACACATAGTAGATCAAGCATGCACATCAAACCTCATGTAAAATAAAAATGGTTGCACAATTTTGTTTCAGTGCATCCTTAGAAAGAAGAAACAGTTTGTCTAGAACTTCTCAGGGAACACTTGATTACATTGCCAGCCCGAAAAACTAAACAGCTGTGATTACAACAACAACAACATAGCCTTTTGTCCCAAGCAAGTTGGGGTAGGCTAGAGATGAAACCCAAAAGAGACATGAAAACAAAGAACACATAAATGGTACAAGAAAAAGATTACGGTTCAGGCACGTTAATTGCTAGTCTCCAAGCGCTCCTATCCATAGCTAAATCCTTAGGGATATTCCACTCCTTAAGGTCTCTCTTAACCGACTCATCCCAAGTCAGTTTAGGTCGACCTCTACATCTCTTTACATTATCGACCCGCTTTAGAACCCCACTACGCACTGGTGCCTCAGGAAGCCTCCGTTGGACATGGCCAAACCATCTCAACCGGTGTTGAAACAATTTTTTCTCAATTGGTGCCACCCTAACCCTATCCCGAATATCGTCGTTCCGGACTCTATCCCTCCTTGTGTGCCCACAACACCATCGTAACATACGCATCTCAGCTACACTCAATTGCTGGATATGTCGTCTTTTTGTAGGCCAACATTCAGCACCGTATAACATCGCCGGACGAATCGCTGTCCTATAAAACTTACCTTTTAACGTCTGAGGCACCCTTCTGTCACAGAGGACGCCTGAAGCTTGACGCCATTTCAACCAACCGGCTGAAATTCTATGCCTAACATCTTCATCAATATCACCATCCTTTTGTAGCATCGATCATAAATACCGAAAAGTATCCTTCTTGGCCACCACTTGCCCATCGAGGCTAACGTCTCCCTCCTCATTCCTAGTCGCGCTGAAATCGCACCTCATGTACTCGGTCTTGGTCCTACTAAGTCTAAACCCTTTCGACTCTAACGTGTGCCTCCATAGTTCTAACTTCCTATTAACCCCTGCCCTAGTCTCATTCACTAGCACCACATCATCAGCAAAGAGCATACATCAAGGGATATCACCTTGTATGTCCCTTGTGACCTCATCCATCACCAAAGCAAATAAATAAGGGCTCAATGCCGACCCTTGATGTAGTCCTATTTTAATTGGAAAGTCACTGGTGTCGCCATCACATGTTCGGACACACGTCACCACATCCCTGTACATATCCTTGATGAGGGTGATGTACTTAGTTGGGACTTTGTGCTTTTCCAAGGCCCACCACATGACATTTCTCGGTACTTTGTCATATGCCTTCTCGAGGTCAATAAAGACCATGTGCAAGTCCTTCTTCTGCTCCCTATACCTCTCCATCAACTGTCGTAATAAGAAAATTGCCTCCATGGTCGACCTACCAGGCATAAACCCAAATTGGTTTTGGATCACACTTGTCACTCTTCTTAGGCGATGCTCGATGACCCTCTCCCAGAGCTTCATCGTATGGCTCATCAACTTAATCCCACGGTAATTAGTACAACTTTGAACATCTCCCTTTTTCTTGAAGATCGGTACTAATATACTTCTCCTCCATTCTTCAGGCATCTTGTTTGACCGAAAAATGAGGTTAAAAAGCTTAGTTAACCATATTATCGCTCTGGCACCTAGGCATCTCCACATCTCAATGGGGATACCGTCAGGGCCCATGGCTTTACCTCCCTTCATCCTCTTCAAAGCCTCCCCGATCTCTGCCTCCTAAAACCTCCTCACGAAACGTCTGTTGGTATCGTCAAATGAGTCATCCAACTCCAAGGTAGGACCCTCATTCTCCCCATTAAACTGAACAGCTGTGATTAATGCAAAATATCTCTGTACTACACAACCAAATCTATATCTATATCCATATATCTATATCTGTATGTGTATCCGTATCCATATCCATATCCATATCTATAATATTCCTATTAAACTCCACTAGCCATTCTATCTCGACATGCAAGCCAGCAATCCACTATCGCATGCATTTAATTGTTTTCTTTAATATGCCACACCATCCACTACCATTAACTTATAAGTTTATTTTTCATATAATTAATTTAGTTTCATTTTATTTTAATTCATTTGCAGTTCCCGCTGCAACGTGCAGGGTATGCTTCTAGTATAATATATGTTGTATACATGTTCAATACATATAATAACATGTTTCATTAATAAAATGGTAGAGTTAAACCACTTTGGAGCTTACATTTCGGGCATCTGCATCTTTGACATCAAGATCAGTCGTGACCATGATAAACTTGACCTTTGTGTTTGTCAAATAACCGTACCTGCACACAATATATCATAACAATCAATCGATTTCCTAGCAATTGGTGGTCAGATCAAGCATGTCAGTGCTATCTGCAGGATTATTTAGTTGGTGACAAGGGAACACATAAATATTTAGTTGATAGTCATTATTTTTAACTTCTTCGTGAATAATCCAAGTACAAGAATTTCTGAAAATAGACAATAGATTTTTAAACTTCAGTAACTAATGGAGGCAGATAGCATCAGGCAAATTAAGCAAATAACTAAAACCTGGAAAAAACTTACACTTTGTAGTTCTCAGTTGGGTACAGAAGACCCAAAAATGTCTCATTTAACGTAGGCGCACTCCTTTTAGGATTGTTCACTGTCAACAGAACAAATGTTGAGGCAAATAAGAAAACAACAGAATGTGTCAAACAAAAAAACGATAGCCAAACAGCACTGAGAAAAAGGAGATTAATATTTATATACGCCAACGAATCAATGAATTAAAACTAGTCTGATAACCATCACATTTGTCCATATAATCATCTAGAACCACTAAGATTCTATGTAAGTCCCAAATCCTCACAAAGCAGGTCTGCAGAATGGCAATGTTATGGTGGGCACTACATATGAAAGTAGGCGCAAGAGAAGTGGCTGAGCAACGCCGTGACGAGCACGGGAGCGCGGTCATCACGCCGGGTTGGTACCCAGGATCTTCAGGGTTAAGTTAGTTGATGATTATTCCTTTTATTAGTTCCAGGTTGTTAGCTTAAGTTTGTTATACGATCAGGAGTATAAGAGTTGGACACTTTGCTTAATGGAAAAGTTAGCAAGGGTTGAGATATAATCTCAGTTATCTGTTCTCGAGTTTCCATCTAATCGAGCCAAGCCCTTATGGCGCCGCCACAACGCTGCCGCGAGTTCAAGCGCCAACCACTGATCACCCACCGATACAACCTTTGTTCCCTGGTCCATGCCAGGTAAGTGCATGCTTACCTGGTATGGTTGTCATGTTCTAATACTCACTCCAGTAACTAAGGACCTGTTTGGTTGGAGGCCTGCCAGGCAAATGACAGGCCCTAAATCACTGGAAGAGTAGATTTTGATTCTTCTGAACATGAACTGGAGATGCAGCTTGTAATTTCAGTTTTGAATTGAAAACAGAGCAACAAGGGGCAATTTAACCAACATGATCTCCTCCGCAATTGATTACTACAATCTACAGCAAGCGACAAACAAACACACAATTCGAACAGACAGAAACTAACTGCAACTCCGAGCTATTCACAGCCCCGTTAAAAAGAAGGCCATCTAGATCTGGATCACGGTGCCTCGGCGTGGGGCGCACGCGGATGAGAGACGCTTAGCTTACCTCGCTCGTCGATGACGTCGAGGGAGCAGTGGACGATGTGGTGGAGCTTGAGGGCGTCGTCCGCTTCTGTGAAGCTCTGCAGGTACAGCGGATTGTTCTGCAGCACCGACGGAAACGCAGAGGTGAACTCCTTAGTCAATAATTTCAGCAGAGCACACAACGAGAACGCATCAGGCCAGATCTGCACGATCGGACGCGAGGGTCGAGTGGGGAGGCGAGGGTCCTGACCTGGTGGCCGACGACGGCGACGCAGACGATCATGATTCCGCCGGGAAGAGGACTCAAGCCAATCGCCGGAGAGGAACAGAGGAAGCGGCCGCCAGCCGGAAGCGAGACCTCCGGTCCCGAGGACTGCTCAAACCGCGAAGTCGAACCGGCCGGCCGCTCGTGAGACGAATGGGCGATGACGGCAAGAGGCTACCCCATATGACAAAGGACCGATCGGACGGTTAGGAGATAGCCATTTCTCAGCGCACGAATCTTGATGCATACATACCCTCATCTTAAAAAGGACGGATTATATTCGGTTCTTTGAGAATGTGTGGAAGATTCATAAATTCATTCAGATGTGAGAACAGTACATAGATTTTTCACACAAGATAAACAGGTGAACTGTAATCAACGACAATACTGGAAGTTCAGACAAACTGGCAAAGTCACATAAAGCGAATGTAGCTCCTGCTTCAATCATAATTCATAGTGCTTATTTCGTCCCCAACTTTTGTTGTTCATGTTACAAAATCAGCTTGGCGTTCTGCCATGACTTCACGGAGTAACTGATGAATAATGGGGAGTTCCACACAAGACTGCTACAGGGATTTCAACTTTCATCCATGACCACAAATAACAAACGGATCTGCAGTGCCAAACGACAATAGGAGTACTTTACAGAATTTTCGGTCTTCAACCCGTAGCAGGAGGCCCTGGAAGATAGATCCTGGATGTGGATGCATCTATCTCCCAGAGCAGTTGTGATGGAGAAAACACCTGAAGATCATGTACAGAAGTGAGGTTAGTATTGTAATGAGCTTTCAATATCCTGTGGACATTTGTATTCAAGCTGAATTTTCATACCAAAGAAATTTAAGGTGTAGTTTAATGATTAACATGATGTGGGTAAATGAAATTATAGTTCTGTATCTGCTACAGCACTTGATAAGATATGCTAAGCAGCATATTTATTGAACAAAAGATAGAAATCATATGCTAAGCTATTGTATAGCAACAAGATTACAAGAAAGCTCAAACAATGACATGGATAAACATTAAGCAATTACAATCACTAACCCCATGCCCAATACAGGTGTTCACAACTTGTTAAGCCCACAACTTTAGCACAAACGAACTCAGTTAATACTGATTTTATTGTGCACTGGTCAGAGTTTTGAGTAAGGGATAAAATTTGGCGAGTATTATAATTCAATTATGCCAGAAACACAATAGGACTGTAGAATTCATTGTTCAGTTTTCTGCACAGTTTTCACAACATGTTTCACTCTTACTCTATGGTAATAGCAGCAACCCTATGTCCCACTAGAATACCATAAGCTATTGTATAGCAACAAGATTACAAGAAAGCTCAAACAATGACATGGATAAACATTACACAGTTATAATTCACTAACCCCATGGCCAATACAGGTGTTCAAAAAATTGTTAGGCCACAACTTTAGTACAAACGAACTCAGTTACCACTTTGATTGGGCACTGGTCACACACTGTTCAAAATGATTTAGCTTCTGCATACATAGAAGGGGAAAAAAATTGGCGAGTCGAATGGTTAGTGAAAAAGGATATCAACAATACAGTTCCCAGAGACTGAAAGTTAAAAAAAATAGAAACAACATCTAGAAATATGGAGCATTGTTATTGCCCAAAGATAATTGCAATATACTGGAATCAACTCAAATCTGGTGAATTTAAGGGACTATAAACTATATAGCATTGCTAAAAGACCAAAACAATTGAATTTCTCCAATTCCATGTTTCCCAGAGTGAATCCAACTCCACAACCCCATACATGACACACTGTAAAAGTACAATGTCACATCAATTATTCAACAAAACCCACAGACTATAAATAGGTCTCCCATATCTGATCCTAAAATTGCAGAGGGCAATCCGAAGCGGTGGACGGACTCACAAATCAGCTCTTGACGAGCCTCCAGCGGCTCAGGGCCCTGTAGACGGGCGGCGTGAGCGCGATGGTGATGGGGACCCTCACTGGGAACAGCGCCTTGTTGCAGAGGAGCGCGAGCCCAAGCGCGCCGCCGCTGGACGCCACGAGCTCCACCGTCCTGTTGCGGGGCTGCCGCTCCCGCTCCCGCTCCGTCTCGTCTTGCAGGACCTCGCTGGGCCTGGGTGGAAGGGGGCCGTCGCGGGAGGCAGTGGCGGCGGGGGAGGCCTCGCCGTCGACGGTGACGCCGGGGGACATGCCGAACCTCCGGAAGACGGCTTCGACGTCGACGTTGTTGTTGATGGCGACGTAGAGGCCGGCGATGGAGGCGCAGGAGACGGATAGGTGGACGCCCACGGCCACCTTTCCGTACTTCCTCACGAGCTCCTTGATCCTGCCGGAGAACGCCATGGCCGCCGCCGGCGAGGTGGAAGAGGTTTATGATTCGGTGGCGGCGCTGTGACGGCTAGGGTTTTGGTCTTCTTCGGCGGGGTCGGACGGTCGGTCACTCGGTTGCGGGCTCACGGGCCGGCTGAAGCCAAGGCGCAGGACAGGATGGATTCGCGTCGCGGCTAGAGCGGCCCGCGGACCTTTTCTCGCCGTTTTGCTTCGAAAAGGGGTCTTTTCTTGCTTGGAAAATCAGGCAAACGGTGCACGGCAGTCGGCACAAAATTATGCTCTCCGGTACTCCGACTCCGTTTCAGCCCCCAAATTTCACTTTAGTGCGTGCATAGTACTACTAGTATTTTTGCAATCAAGTTTGTGTATTTAGCCTATTATTAGGGCATGGTTGCACAACTTAAGAGTAGGAGTAAACATGGTACCGATTGTTTTTCATCTTATTCGACACCGAGCTGGTTACTAAAGTTTAAATCTATTCCATATATGAGCCCAAATATTCGAACATCTGAGATCATATTTATATTTAAATACTCAAATCAGATATTTATGATGTTAATATTCAATCATATACTATCTGACGCAAGTGACGTTATTCATATTTTAATTTGAATGCAAACAAAATATAAAAAATATAATATTTGTCTGCCAATTAGTTTATGTTGTTGTTTAGGAGCCACCCACAAACCTTACATTGTAAGAGCATCGTAAAAAGATATTGAAAGAAAAAAATAGGTTATCTTCAAGAGTTTTCAATAATCCACTCTCACAATACTTTCTATTCTTTTCTCACACACTTTCATCTTTAGATTGACCAAGAAGATGGCACGAAGAAGAAAGAAGCGTGTGAGAAAGGTTGCACATATTTTTATGCACAATGTTGTTATACCAATTGCCAAAAGATGTGCAAGGGAGATGGGGTACTCTTGAGATGAATTTTGATGGTAAATGGTTTCCGCGGTTGATAAACTGACTCTTGGTTTGTTTTAAGAGATACATCATCGTTTTTCTCTTTTTTTTTAAAAAAACATTGATGGCGAAGAGATACGGGGCGTTAGAGATACTCTGAGAGAATGCACTGTACTACTTCATTATTGTGTTGCTCTTAACATGTACTCCGTAATTCGTCGGCTCTAAAACGATTTCAATAGAAAATACTGTAATCCACCAATCCCATTGGAATCCAAATGGCTATGTAGAGTATTCCTTTTTTTGACAACAGAGTATATGCTCTTTCATCTCCATCCACAGAAGACACGAGAAGAGGAGAGGAGCATTTCGACGCAGAAAAAGATTTACGCTAAACAAATTTATGGAATTTTCCTTTACAAAGTACGTTGTTTTTAGTTCTTTGTTGCTAGCAACATACATCATCCAGGAAAGATCCAAACAAAAAGACTTTCCATAACTTTTCAAGGAGCACAAAAAGAAATTTTGTTCATACTAGTCCGCAGCGGTGACCAAGCAGGCAGGCACATGGAAAGATGAAGGAAGAAATATATATAGAAAAAAAACACTAGGAAAACTTATCCATCCACCCCAGTCTTCGTGGGCCACCGTCCGGCTCCCCGGTATACGGCCACCATCTCCACCTGTCCTGCCCGTCGCCGTCGGCCATCGTCCACGGACCCTCTCGGTCTCTCCTCTGTCCTCTTCAGTCTCCACGCCGTTCCAGAAGTCGCCAACCTTTCCTCGCCGCCGCAGCCGCCTCCAAGGTGGGCCCAATCGAACCCGCCCGACCGACCAGCGACCACCATGGCCTTTGCCAGCTCGCTGCTCCCCGTGCCGGCCTCCCGCGTCGTCTGCGCGAGCCCCGCGCCGGAGCTCGCCGCCTTCTCGCCGGCCAAGAACAGCGTCTCGTTCGCCGCTGCGCGCCGGCGCCGAGGACCCCGTCACGGAGGTAGTCCCTGTTCTCCTTGCCCAAGTAGTACTCTTAGCTTAAGCTCGGCACTTTCTTTCCGCTGCCCGTCCCGCTCGATGCGCGTGCGCGAGACCTGCTTTAGTGTAGGATCTCGCTAGGCCTCGCCGCTCTTGATCGCCAGTGTCTATGAAATGCCAGAACGTAGGACCATCTGGGGGTCATCCGAGTTCATTTGTCAGATTGGAAGTGGTGAAAGTTCAGAATAGTAGAACAGGCCCAGTGCTTCGGGTCATGTTGAACTGTGAAACTGAAAGGCATCATTTTTATTCAATTTCATAAAACTACAACTATTCGTGTCTAACTATCAAGGAACTGCGACTTTCTGAGATCAATTTCAAAATCCTAAAATTATTTGTTTCACGACTTAAGTCAACTTGCATGTGGCTCCACACTTGTGTGGCTGAGACCTGATATATGGGTCCACACAAAATTTCATAGGTCTCTGAACGTGATGGCACAAAGCAATTGACAATTGTAGTTCTGTGAAAATGGTTACAGCTCCTAGATAGTTAAGCATATAGTTCTCTGAAATTAACTGTCTTTTAACTGTTCTTGTTTTGTCCAAGTTGAGCGCCGATTTTATTGCTAGTTGTAAGATCATGGTCCTCTACTCCCTGTAGCTGAATAGAGAGTTACAATTGTCATTTTTGCTTTTCTGCTTCATCTTGCTTGATTCTTTAGTGAACCTGACCAAATTCGATAACAGAAATTCCTTAAGTCGATTTGGTTGTTGCATGAATAAGTGTTTCTGAGTTGCATTTGATTCTTCAGTAAACCCAACATAGTTTGATAACAGAAATTCCATAATTCAATTTGGTTGTTACATGAATAAGTGCCGCTGAGTTGCATCTGAGGAGACAATTCTATTAGTGGCTAAAAAGGGCATTAGTATAGTGTGAAAAAATTACCATAATGATTTCCTTTCCAATTTTGTGATCCGTATGGCTTGAACAGAGTTTAAGAACTTAAAAGTGAGTCTATTACATTTGTGCTTTACTAGCTTCTAAATTACATCATTCCTTTATAACGATATTTTACTTGGTAATGTGAATCATTCATCAAGCAAAAGATACTAATGCTTAGTACTTTTTTTCTGTTTGGATAATCAGTGAAGGCGGAAGCGAATGAATCTGGAAGTGCTTTGGCTGTTGATGCCCTCTCGCAAGTTAAACATGTTCTGCTTCCTGTCCTTGATCGCAACCCTTACCTTTCTGAGGGCACAAGACAGGTTCATCTTTATCTTCAAATCAAAATACTTAAAGTAGTGAATTGTGTTCTAAATAATTTATAAGGAATTTGTGAAGAATATTACAAGATACATAATTGCAACTTCTTAATGTAGGCACTGCTGAAGATACTTCATTTTGTTTCTTATAATCTTATTTGCATCCTTTAATATGGAACATCAGACAAGTTTGACTCTAGCCATTTCTGTTTAGATTGGCAGTCTTATTAAGGAAGATATGTTGGCTGCTCGAACCTTTTTTCCTTTAGGCAGGACCTTTTTTGTTGATTGTGTCTTATATCCACAACTTACTCTTCTATCACTGGCAAATAGTTGCTTTGCCCATAACAGTTTGTATGACACAACAGGCTGCAGCAACAACTGCTTCTCTAGCAAAGAAGTATGGAGCAGACATTACTGTAGTTGGTACGTTCTCAATCTGAAATGTTGCTTTATATGCTTCAGGTATTTCATGTTTTTTTCTTCCTTAGAGATTAGAACTATTGTATTGTAGTATTCTAATATTTTCTAAATATGTTAATTGCAGTAATTGATGATAAACCAAAGGAGTCTGTCCCAGAGCATGATACTCAAATGTCAAGCATTAGATGGCATCTCTCAGAAGGTTTTGCGGTGCCATTTGACTCATCAACACCACTTTTTGTGCTGTTTCTTACAGCAATGCTGATATTCTTTGCTTGTGTGCAGGCGGATTTTCGGAGTTTAAATTGATGGAGCGTCTTGGGGAAGGGCAAAAACCAACAGCTATCATCGGGGAAGTTGCTGATGAGTGGAACTTAGACCTGGTTGTGCTAAGCATGGAGGCAATCCACTCGAAGCATGTCGATGGGAATTTGCTCGCTGAATTCATCCCTTGTCCTGTTCTACTGCTCCCTCTCTGACATGGACATGGAGCTGATTTCGCATGTCATGGTTTTGGATGCAAATGTTTGTTTCTTTTTGTAGATGTAATTCCTGCATATCTCCTAGATATGAAGGGTTTGCATCAGCTGATGATTCTATTATGTTAATGCAGCTTTTATTCGAATTTGTGTGCCTGTGAATATTAATGAGAAAATGATATTAGTCTTTTTTTTAGCAGTTTCAGGTATATGCTGCTGCTGTGGTTGGAATAAGATTTTTTTTTTTTCTGTTTAAAAGAACCAACATTGCTTCCTTGTTGGAAAGGACTAATGAGATAACAGGAGACAGAAACAAAAATATGGTTCAAAAGAAAGAAAGAATTTTAAATTGAAGTTTAGAGAAGCAGGAGAGAAACAACCATCTTCTTTAGACAGGCAAAAGTGAAACAAAAATAACAAAGACCACTATCTTCTTCAGACAAACAGGAGTGAGAAACAAAAAAAAAACAAAGTAAGTGGAGATGCGGGGTATCGATCCCCGCACCTCTCGCATGCTAAGCGAGCGCTCTACCATCTGAGCTACATCCCCTTATGGCTAGCAATAATTTAAATTGTTAATATTTCATTATGCTACGACAAACACATGTATACGACTATACATACATTGCACTGAGATGACCAGTTCCGCATTCTGGTTTGCATTGCATTGGTACGTACTGGCAACAGGAGGCGCACATTTCCTTGGATACAATCTGAGAAAAAAAATGTAATGTACTTTCTATGCCATTTGAATTTTGAAGTGATAAGCAAATGTGGCAAATAGCACCAAAAGCTTTCAAATTTTAGCCCACTATGCAACTAGAGTAGGAAAGCCAAGGTCCTAGCCAACTTAAAATCAACTACACTAAGTCGTCATCGTCCTCCTCAGCCTTGTGCTTTGCTAGTTATTCCTCGTGCTAGAGCCTCTCGCGCCTCTTCTCAGAGCCTTAACCGCCTCATTGTGCGTGTTCAAGCATAATGCAAACGGGCAGTTAAAAAGCTATCTGTGGCTCATTTGTACAGTAGACATCACCGGTCTCCTTAGACACCATCCGACTGTTGGCATGATCAAATGGTGGCATCAATGGCCCCATCACTGATGAGGTTACAATTACAATGCTTTCAGCATGGACAATTAGAATAAGTTTTGCCATAGATATAGAAGTACTCTTGGGGCTGCTCAGAAAAAAAAGGCGCAAAGTAGGCCTTATTCCTTTCGACTCTTCAAATTAGAGTTAATTCTGGAAAACATGTTGCACAATTGGAAAATTTCGGACTACGAGTTTATCAACCTATATACTCAAGCCTTGTCTATTCAGATCACGAGATTTGTGACATTGTACCACACGTACTGAAATGTACTATAGATGTTGTAGACAACGCTTACATGGAGAGGTCTTGTACCGTCGTGAACACAGGTCATTCACATTGCAACCAGCACAAACCTTTAAATATAACTCGCATTTCAAAAACAGCACATACAAAAGCGTGCACATTTCAACAGGGAACAAGACTTCGTTTTTATATTAAAAAATAGAAAGAATGCACTGCTCTAAACCTTTACGAAACTACGATTAGTTTAAGACATCTACTGGGAAGGAGGAAGCATTGTAAAGACGCTACCCTACAGACCTAGTCAAATATCAAAACCTGGCTGCATTCCGACACAGAATGTCAATCTTATACCAAGTATAACGTTAACTGACAACAACAGATGATACATTTTCATATTTGGAGCAGGCATCCAACAAACCAGTCCAGACTGGTAACGAGCGGCTTATGCACCGGCCGCAGCAGCATGCATCACGCCGTTTGCATTGCCACCACGTCCCCTACCTCTGGATGGGCCTCTCCCACGACCATGGCCTCGACCTGGTTACCAATTGCACTAGATTAGCAAGGTCGTTTTGGTTTTCTATGCACATAGCTTTTGCTAAGTACCCAGACATACACTAGGTATAGATACATAGTAAATACTATATATATCTAGAAAAGCCAAAATGAAATACAATTTGAAACAGTGGGAGAAATAAACGATGAATGCGCCGTTACCCACCTCGGGCAGGGGCATGAACAGGTGCCTCCTCGTAATAGCCTCCGTCCTGTTGGTAATCAGGTTGTCCATTGTAGCCGCCTCTCCGGCCACGGCCCCTGAAACCCCGACCTCTTCCACGGGGATATCCATTACCCATATATACAGGGGCATGATCATCTTCCCAACCAGCATCAGCATAGTCATTGTACCCATTTCCTGAAACTTAATATGTAAGGAACAATTGCACATGTGATCAATTGTGGGTTTACTCAGCAGCACTCAAGACTCACCACGTCCACCTCTTCCCCTTCCCCTGCCTCGCCCACGGCTTCGACCACCACGACCCCTTCCTCGGCCGCCAGGTGAGTGTGCATCTACAATAAATTAAATGAATTATGAGGCCATACAGATTTATTAAAACGTTAAGAATAATTAACATAAGTGAATCTTGCACGATACCTTCATCATTATCGTATTCAACCAAAGGCTTCACTTCATCAGCAGGCAAAGGAGATTGATATCTGCCCAAACAATTAATTCAACTGATGATAAGCCAGCAGGCATCCTTGAATACCCCCACCATTTCAAAATATAGGGTGTGATTAGGATTCAAACAAGTAAAACTTAGATTTTGACCAACAATTACTCAAATTATATGCATGCATATATAAAAGTTGTATCAATAGAATCATGCTCCACATATAATCTCCAAAATGATTTTGAGGTAACTGATGATATATTGTATGAGTAATTGCTGAACAAAGAACGCTTCTAAAGATTTTTTTTAAAATCCTACTATACCTTATAAAAAGAGGGAGTACTGATTTCTTATTAGATTACTTGATGCAGCCATCGTAATTGGTTAAAACAAACTGACAAAGAGAATCCTTAAATGCAGTTGACGAGAGAGTGCAATATACCCGATAGACGATGTGTCTAGTTCCTTCTTTGAAAGAGTTATAGTGATCATAGAGACATGTCTTGTTGTCTCAAGCCTGCAGAGAGATTACAATCATAAACTCCAAATTTAAGAGTTCATGTGCAGATGCTCTATCCTGAAATAGAAACAAGTCACTTACGGAAGTAAGCCTTCCTCCAATGGCTCCCACATATCAGTAATATCAGTTGATCCAGTGGTGGTATTCTGATGGAGGCCAACAATCCTCCTCTTCACAGAATAACAGTAACAATCAGAATCAGGTCACAAGTAATATTAGCGCACCAGAACCATCAGGAGTACCTTGATCAATTCCGCAATCATGACAGTTTTATTGATAGCCCTTCCCATGGCCTTGAATACAACCTCATCAGAACCTTTGTCCTTCAAGTAAGAAATATAGTACGGTACAACATATCAGGAACACAACACAAAGTGTATTGCAGAAAAGCAGAAGTATCACATAAAATTATATTCTGGACACACTTACACACCTTGCAATTTTAAAGCACAAAAAAAGTACTTGAACAAGAAGACATCATTTAAGAAAACGACCAAGAACAAATATAAGAATCCAAAAAATTTCTCAAAGAAATTCAGAAACAAAAGTCTTGATAAGGCATTTAACTGTTCCAATTTGCACTAAAATGGCAACTATACACAGTTGAAGGAGACATGATTAAAGGGTACTAGTCCTAATATATGACAGAAATAGCAATGCGTAGACAATAATAATGTTGCCACATCAACTACATAACAAAAAAAGTATGCCAAGTACCAAACTGTGACAACTAAAGCAGGAGAGTGATTAGACAGTGACAACAAGAACAGCATCTTATATTTTGCCTTTTTCAGTGGTGCACCACATCACAGACATCGTATGCTTTTATTTGTCACCACATATCTCAGCCATTATCTGGACTAAATCTGGCCTTCTTTAGAATAACATGGTTTGGGTTTTCATGTGCACATCAAAAGCTTTTGTCCTTGCCTATGACGTTGTAAAAGTTGACAGTGAAAATTACTAAATCAGACATACCCAACAAACCAATTTCCAAGCACATTATGATGAATGGGTATTGCATGCCATAAGCCGGACATGAAAAATCAATGGTTTGTGTTTCTTAAAATCATAACAGAACATTTATATAACTAACATAAACTTTAAAGTTGGCAGTCAGGTCACCTTGTACTACATAGGTGCCTTCCCCCTTTCACAATTCAGTCGTGATTTTTTTTTTTAAAAAAAAAGGAGACACACACGCTTTAGTGCATGTCACAACAACTCGTACGGCCAATCATTCCGCTTACTTTTCAATCACTCCCCTAAACGACTTAGACATACCTGACCACGCCCACAACGTACTACTACTAATGGTAACAAACTTCTATTCAAATAGCTGAAAGAGCGAGCGAGCGAACGATACCTGTAGCAGGGCGGTGGCGTAGGTGATGTAGTTGCGCATCCTCCCCTGCGTGGTGATGCGGATCTCGTTTTCCTTGATGGGCGCCTCTTCCCTCGGCTTCTCCACTCTCTGGTACCGGTCCATCTCTCCCTCGGTTTCCCTTTCGCTGCACACACAGCACAAACACAATGCGAGCGAGCCCACTCAGATCCGGCCGGCGGGGCGCGAGAGCGCAGCACGGGCGCGACGGCAACTGCTGTAGCGCGAGCGCAAGCCGAAGGCGAGAAATACAATGGAGCGGAAGCTGGCGCGCGCGGTTGCTACTAGTCGTGAAGCGGGAGCGGTCGGTTACCTGCACGGCAGTCGGGGCCCTGGGCGCAGGCGGTTGTGTCGTCCTTCGCTCGCTGGCGTCGCTGGTGGTGAAGATAACCGCCGGGAGGGGCGGGAGGAGGAGAAGGCCTTTATACGGCCGCCTCCGTTTAGACCGGGAACGCGAGCGACCGGGTCGGCTGCCCGCCGCGCGACTAGGGTTTTGTTGGTTGAAGTTACGGAAATGCCCCTGAACGTTGCGTCTGTTCTGTGGGCACGGGATTCTATTTTGACGGACGGATTTTCGACATGTACGGCTGGGGTTGGATTGGATCCGGGAGGACGTTACGGAATGGTATATGGGCTGTATGGGCCACTTTGATGGACTTCAATTTGAGCCCGATTGGTTATTAATCGTCTTTTTTTAGCATCGATTAAACGTATTGTCATTTTGTAGCTAAGGGTGTAAGATATTTGCGTGATTGCGTCTGTAGCCTAGTGGTTACAACTTGCAACAGCCTCAACAGCGCATGAGGTCTTGGGTTCAAAACTTTTCCGTGAGAGCGAATATTTCAGAGATTTAACGGCATTGTGGGTGTCCATGATTGCTCCATAGGGGACCATTTCCACATTCTTTTACAAGATCAGTTAATAGGTACTGAGTAATATCATATTAGTCAGCTAACTATTTGTGGCTGATGGATGAAACCCAAATACGAGTGAAATTATCAACAAAAGATTGAAACGTAAAAAGTTATGACGTCGTAGAATTAGTGGCGTCCCTGTGAATTTGGGGGCCTCAGCAAAACTTTAAATGAAACAATGACAAAATGCCGGTGGATTCAGTGTTTTCATCCTCCAAAAAAAAATGCATGGAAGTAATATTTGGAGGAGAGCATCATAGAGAACAAATATGAAGTATATCTCTATATGAGAGCATCATTATTCACTTATTATTCTATAATAAAGTCAATACATCCTCAAGTCATCTCTGATATGTACACCCACCAGGCCCACCACCACACAAACTCTGGGTGGACTAAATTATCACAAGGTACATTATGAATGTGTAAAAATGGAACAAAAATGCCCTATGAGACTATGCACTCATCCCGTGTTCTATCCTAACTCCTAATGGAACTGTGAGACAGAAGCCAAAAGAATGTGATCCTATAGCACTATACGTAAATCAATGCAGGCTGATCAATTTTAACTAAATCTATCACATCTGTCGATTTTGTTTTGAAAAGACTCTCATGGGAAGCTGAGGTGATCAAAGGATCACGAGGAATAGCAGAGCAGATGCAACGAAGACGTTTCTGTTGCAATGCAGCTTCAGCGAAAAACTTGCTGATGGCTGCAATACATTGACTTGGGTGCCATTCGGCGAGGCACCCTTGGTAGCTTCAGGAGTGTAAGTGTTCGGTCCCATGGCAGGTTTCGAGGGAACAGCAGAAGGATTCGGATTCACTGGAAGGTTGCTTGTGTTGTCCACGCTGTAACCTGAGATGACAGCCACAACATGTCAGGGAATTGCTCTATCAGTTTCAATCTTTTGTAAAATTAATCTGTAAAAACCGTCTAGATGGACATGACGGAGCTTACAATTAAAAATTTTCCAACCCAAGACCTTCCTCTCTCGATCAAACACAACCTTCAGCCCAGACATAAAATTCTCTGCATAAAAAATGACCGGCCAAGGTAAGAACATTGAGGTAAGCTATTACCACTGCAAACGTCCAGACTGAGATCAAGAAAAAACAATAATCATGGATGTAGCTGGTGTGTGTGCGTGGGCGTGTGTGTGTCACACACAACACACACACACACCCCGTGCGTGTGCCTGTGTGTGTTTTGCCCTGATCTCAAATATGACATGATAACAGGGCAGTCCATCTACAATGTTGAATGTGTGAGGATTTGGAATAACTGAACAAAATATTAATAAGTTGCACAGGTTAAGAGTTTATTCATAAATAAAGCAGACCAAGCACATTAAAGTTCAAATAGAAGGTTTAACAGTTTGAATGCAGAAGCACTTACCCCCTATTAAGTTAACACCTTCGCTCTTCATAACAGCCAAGCAATATGCCATTGGATTCTGAGACAGAGGTATTGCAAATTAACAAACTCCCTTACAGGGATACAGATAAACAAATAAATAGAGTCGAGTGCCAATCTTACAGATGCATCATCCGTAATGGTAATTATTGGATCATTGACAGAAAATATGCTTCCACCTTTCGCCGTTAAACTTATGTTTGGAGGATTGACAGAACCCTTTGGACTGGAGTGTGCAGCAGCAAATCCATCAGGCATATATGGAGCAGTACGTGTAGATATAATTATGAGAGATTGTTACTAGACGAAAATACCTTATGGAGTAGCAAAATTCAAAGGGCAGAGAAGAGTCTTGGGATGGCTTATCCTGGACTTGTGAATTGAACTGATTAAGAACGAAGAACATGTGTAAGAACAAAACACAGTGAAAGATGCACAGGTAATGCTGATTTTGCCCTTAGGAGCATATGCCCCTATGTGTATCATTTATCTCCTCTTGCACATGCATCCCCATGTATATCGAACAGTGGATGGCAATGTGCCCCTAAAGGCAAATTTTCCGCATCCGGAAGATACACTGCTAATTAGACATAACACTTACGCTGCTAGTGATTTCAGTGTACATCGGATCAGACAGAGCGGTGAAAGAGGTGCCAGAGTCAACAATAGCATAAAACTTGGCGTTAATCGATTTACTTCCCACCATAGCACCAGTGATGCTTATGTTGTAATATGGACTGCAAAAGAAGGTATGCCAAGATAAGGTTGATGAACAGTTTCTTGTTTATATGAAACATATATATGATGATGAGTCAAAACATACTTTTGTTTATAAATGTTTAACGGGGTTTCCTGCTGGTCTGAGCTTCCAGTGTCCCCAAAGTTGATTCTACCATGACCGTCTTCTCCAAAGCACATGGAGAAGGAATTGGCAGCAACTCCTTCACTTGCTAGTAAACTCGGGACTGATATACTGTCCATACCAAGCCCAAGTAGACCATTGGGTGCAGCACTGCCTAGAAACGAACCCGTCTGAATCTGCCCACAACTGAACAATCGGCACAATATTCAGCACACACACGGAAATAAGCACAAGCATTTACAGTTTAGCATGGGGTGTATCGTAGAGTGCATACCCAAACGTTATGGGGGCCGTGACAATTTTCGGCTGCCCATACTCCGTTATCAGGTACAGGACATCCTCAACTAGCACACCGCTGGACGACGTGTTATCAGACAAGTACTCGATGCTGTAAGGGCAGCTGCTACTTGCTGATCGGCAAGCGCTCTGCAGATCACACAAGTTGCTACTGCATGGGACCTTCCGGCTAGTACTCGACTTCTGAGGGCTGTACGTGTCGAACTTTAAATCCTGATCAAAGTACACAAGGCACAGACATAAGGCATGTACTACAATTTGGTGATAGTACAGTCAATTGATTGAGGAGACTACAAATTTCTGTGAACTGTGATATTGACAGAAAATTTCTCGTTTTCAGAAGAAAAAAAAGAAAGAGTACACATGTCCAGGACCAGGACCAATGAATTGGACTTGTGACTTGTTTTTAAATCCCTACAAGGTCCCAGCTGAAGCTGTCGTGCTTCTGGAAGATTTGTACACGACACATGCCATGCCTCCAATTTTTTTTTCTTTTTTCACGAAATATGTCCGTGTGATCATGCAGTAATCTGGGAAGAAACTTGAGAATTAACTTTCTATAATCTAATATTTTAATTGATACTACTAGCATGTGGTAGAGCAAAGATCCAACTCAGTCGCAATCATAACGAAGGGTGGAGTGCAAGCAAGAGGAAGGAGGAAGAGAAGCAGCAGCAGTCCGTACCCTGTAGTTGGGGGAGACGAGGGGCGCGCAATTGATGCAGTCGCAGGGCACCCAGAAGAGGTCGCTGCCGGTGTCGAGCGCCACCAGGAACGTCACGTTCGGCGTCCCCAGCGCCACCACCGCGTAATGCAAGCTGCGCAACCAACACCACAACCACCACCTGCTTTAGCTTAGCCCAAAAGGCAAAAAGGAGCACCAGAGCTAGCTAGGCAACCCGATACGCTAATGATTCCGCTCCATCCCTCCCTCTCCCCGATTCGAAGCCAAGCTAAGAAGATTGGATTGACGAGGAAGAGTAAGCGAGGGAGGTAGTGGTAGTAGCTCTCACAATCCCAGATCGTTGAGCCGGTACGTGTCGTTGCCGTCGGCGAAGGCCACCTCCCCTCCTCCTCCTCCTCCTGCGGCGGGCGCGGCCGCGAGCGACCGCCGACGGAGGTCGTGCCGGGCCAGCGCCGCGTAGTACTCCGCCGTCCCGGCTGGCGGCGCCTGGTGCCCCGCCCACGCCCGCACGGTGGCCGAGTACCGGTGGTGGACGTCCAGGCTCAGCGCGACCGCAGGCACCGCCACCGCCGCCGCCGTGGACACGGCGGCCAGCAACGCGGCCCGCATCCACCACGCCGCCATGGGCAGCGAAGCGAAGCAGAGCAGAGGCGAAGAAGGTAAAGCGAAGCCTTGGAGCTCTGGAAATGAAAAGGGCTCGGCTCGGCTCGGCTCTGTCCGCGCGGGGTGCTATTTATCCGGGATTCCGAACCCGGGCGAGGTGGAGGATGGATTGGAAGGAGGAACAGAGTTTGTACCTGCCGCCGTATACGAAGTGCGCTGGGTTTCCGCGGGAAGGGTGGGTGGCGGGGCCCACGAGCAGAGAGGGAGAAAGGGATAGGGGCCCATCAGGGTCAGACGTCACGCGTCAGTGCGCTGGAAGTTTCGCTTTGGACTCCTGCCTGCCGCCTGCCGCGGCGTGATCGGGTCGGGTCGGGTCGACATGGTCCGGACTCCGGTCTCCGGTCGCCTTTTCCTTTTTTTTTTTCTTTTCTGAGCAGTGTGACTAGCCTACGTGTCCGTTTGTATTGGAATCAACAAGATGTGATTGATGGCTCAGTTCAGCTGATCAAAGATCCGACTGATGCTTGCTGAATAAACGGTGCTTCTAGAGAGGAGAATCAGCCAGCAACAGCCGGAACCGGCCGCCACTAGATCAGCCGAACACACCCGATGTCATTGTTGGAATTACTAGAAGAACAAACCGATTGTTCCTATGAACTCTCTCACAAGTAAAACTCATGTAAAATGAGTCAGTGGCGAAAGTAGAATAGGAACAAAGGGAGGGCTAAATGATGAAGATTTAGAGTTACAACACTTACTAAAAATTAATGGTGATTTTGGATTAAGTACTAGTAATTTATGAAGAGATTAGACTCACTAGGGATGGTTCTAGCCCAACAGCCCTCCTCTTGGATCCACCACTGGAATGAATCATCCACAAGGTGATGAGATAATATGGTTATTTGTAGGATATGACTGTGATATTTAGGCCTTATTTAGGTTGTAAATTTTTAGAATTTGGATACCATAGTATTTTCGTTTGTATTACGCGGTGGTGGCGCTGGGGATGGAGACTCAAAAGATTTCATCTCACAAATTACAAACAAACTATGTAATTAGGTATTTTTCTTTATATACATTTAATGCTCTATACCCGTGTTCAAATATTTGATACGATGAAGAGAGAGTGTAAAATTTAGAATTTAAAAGCCATCTACACGAATGAAAGATTATACGGAGACTTGTATGATAAAATAGAACATGTAATGGGGGCTAGCTTTACACGAGATATACTCCATTTATTCTAAATTATAGTTTATTTTAACTTTGTTAATACATGTATTTCGCTATGAATCTAAATATATTATTTTTATAGCCACCCCGACACGCCGTCCATCCGGCCGGATTGTCGAGGCAGTAGCAGGACCCGACCATCACCGGGTGGCCAATCGCGGGAGCCGGTTCAAAAGTGTCAGCGCGAGCCGACGACGACATCGAGTCGATCCCGCTGACGGAAACCAGACGCATTGACTGAAGGTGCGCGCGCACGACATGCCCGCAGCCGGAGATCATGCTGTGTCCGGATTGGAAAAGGGCGATTCGATTCCAAGTTCATCTTTATTTAGGATGTAGATGGATTCAAAAATAGCGGTGAAATGTCTGTCGAGATTTTATCCTTTTTGTTCTGTTATATACACACAGGATTGAGATCTTGGGTAATGCTACGCACGGACTGTGAGTTGCTTAATTGAGCGACGGATACGGCGACGGAGAGAGACATTTTTCCTTTTCAAAAAAACGGAAGGACTCGAGAGGGACTACGACGCGTATCTTTGGACGGGCCCACGTATCCTAGATTAATAAAACTACATATAAGTGACGGACGAGAGTAAGAGTATTTTTTTCGTTAGACAATTGAAAATCTGAAATCTCTCACAAATAAAAAGACTAAAAAATAAATATTTTTTTGTGCGACGTTCTGACGTTGGGCCGATAGTTCTGCCGGCTACGATCAATAGCCTCACTCGCATCCGCGTAGGCGTTCTATGTGATATTCAAATTCAAAATGAAAGAGCTAAAAGGAAACTGCTTCTGTGATTCTATCTTGCTCCCGTGAATCATGTGCCTGCGTCCGTGACTCCCATCCCACATACTCCAATCACGCGTTCGAAATCACCCCAAATCACTGGCACCAAGCAATCACCGCAATCACTCTCCATGGCACACGCTCCTCGCCTATGCCGACGGTGAAGGCCGGCCTCCACTGGCCGCACATCGACGATGACGGCGGCGGAGCACTGAACTGGGACGATTTGGACCTGGGTGTCCACTGATGCAACGATCGGCTCTGGTGGCGACTGTGCACGCAGATCGCTATGTCGCATCTTCCTCTCCCCTGGCCGGTGGCTGTGCACGTGGATGTGGCAGTCGGCCTTACCGGTGGTTGCGGCCCAACGGCCACCAAGCTCCGATGCAGGTCCAGCATCTCCTCCCTCACTTCTTCTCTCTCTCCCACTCATGGCCTTCATGGCCAGCACACAAGGTCCCGATGCAGGTTCTGATTTTGACTCTTTTTAGGTGTATTTTACTTTAATTTATGGATTTTTCTCCCTCAAATCTCAATTCCCTGATGGAGTCATGCACTGATCCAGTGGTTGTGGCCGTATGGGTGTGCTGCAGGGGACAAGGAGGACGCCACGTCCATTGCCATGGGGCTAAGTGGGAGGAGCTGTGGGCCGAGCTCCAGATGGGGTGATCTGGATGTCTGCTCCTTCTTTAGATCCAGTTGGGGTGGAATGTGTAATTATTGTGGAAATTACTAGTATAATTATTTGAGTTTCAAAAGATCTCAAATTTGGGTGAAATTACATGTAGAATTATTTATGGTTTCAAAGGCTAGCTCTGATTATACATCTACTGACATGATTCAATTGCTGGATGTGGTCCTTAGTATATGCAATCAAT
The DNA here is from genome assembly GCA_023333625.1 of Bothriochloa decipiens. NCBI lineage: Eukaryota > Viridiplantae > Streptophyta > Magnoliopsida > Poales > Poaceae > Bothriochloa > Bothriochloa decipiens. The sequence continues at coordinate 16,186,164 of CM041631.1, read as the reverse complement.
AAAGATGAATAAGAACCATATCATATTTGGTGGCACTAAAATACTACAATTAGAGTTGTAAATACAGATAAGGTAACTATTTTTGTTAGAATCTTTTGTAGTTTTATTCAGAGTTTTGGGGTTCCCATCACCACAATGAGCATGTTGCTCTCTGCAGCAAGGTCTATTTTTTTCACATGGAATGTCTATTCACCACTTGTCCAACTCCTTGCTCAAATCAGCAAAAAGGCAATCATGCACTTTTTTCCTGAGGGAATGTTCATGTAAATCAGTCAGGGGCAGTGGGTTTTGTATTTGTGTTGCAGAGTAGCAAGAAATTCTAACAAGTTTAGATGTTGTTCAGATTTTTAGGTTTTTGAAAGTTCAATCTTTACTCTTTCAGGATTGTTGAAATAGTCTTTGTCCGGCTCTGGTGCTGCTACTCTGGTTCCAATCAGATTGGAAGGATGGAAAGGAGGCAGTGGACCTCGCAGGACCCGGGGTGTAGCTCTAGGTCCTCTATGTGACCGCCGGTAACAACTCGTATGGAATCTTGCTGATTATCGTACTCAAAGTTTTAAACTGTAAGTTTTTTCTATTCATTATCATTACTTCAGTTAGAGGGTAGCATCACACTTTGTTCCTGCATTGCCTCATTGCTACGATTTGTACATGTACAAATTTAAACAAGATGTACAGACCTTGTCGAGATGACGAACGCACGCACTGGACAGCAATGGTGAATGGTGCCAAAGCCATCCGGTCAAAATGAAACCAGTGCCCCTAACGCCTGATGTAGTTATTTTCTTTGTAATCTTCTGTTCCTTCATCATGGAGCATAGTTCTGTTCCTTCATCATGGAGCGTAGTTCTGTTCCTTCATCATGGAGCACAGTTCTCCAAGCTTACTTCATCATGGAGCAGACTACAAAAATAGTTTCAGATGCACTTCCAAAGATTGTTCTTTATGTGCTCATAAACCATCGTGAGGTTTATTTGTAAACTTCATAGTTTGCATCCATTTTTATTTTAGGATAACAAGAGCGCTGGAATTTTGGGATAATTTTTTGTTTTATTGAGTCAATTGACGATCGATTGACCCCAATGCTGATGCTTTGTAAAAAATTAGTAATTTTTTTTTTTTTTGTATTTTAAAAGATGAAGTTCTTAGGCTCATTAAAAAAATCATGGTGACCTCTGTTTTGGCAGGTAAATTGGCTGTGTACTGCTCCTACTGATTCAGATACGTTGATTGTGTGTAACACATCCAAGGTGGTCAAAGTGAATAGTTTCCGGTAGATGGATCAATGTGTAGCTTTAGTTTATCAGACAATTATCTGAGGGAGTGAAGCTTGTCTGACTGTTGGAACCAATTTGGTCCTGACTCTGTTCCAGATATTGCAAGCCTGCAGATAGTTCTTGAATTGAGAAATCATTGGTTAGCAATTTGCAATATCAGTTATGTCGTAGAATGTGATCTGATAAAGTATCGATTATTTTGTTAATGGCGGATCTTATTTTGTTCCGATATGAGTGTACTCCGTACAAACAATTGGCACTGGCTTATAGCTACATTGGCATGTATATCTTTGTTATACGGTGAAATGAATTCTCATGTTTGAAAAAAAAGGCTTTATTTATGCTGGAGACATCTTTTTTTTTTTCAATGGATTGTAGAACCAACGAATATGCATGACTCAAGTTTTTCTGCACTTAGCTGACGGCATGTTGAACTATCTATGAAAAAAATGATCTCTCTGTTGCACTCTTGGGCAACTTGTCAGAGTCTCAGTGGCTGCAAATTGTTCATGAACCCATGGAAATTGGAAACCGGAGGAAGAAGAGAAGTTCAAAGCTTTTCGTGAGATGTGATCCTGGTGTGGTTGTGTTGGACTGTATTCAGCACTCCCCTCCCTCTACTAAGGTCTCTTTTGGAACTTAAATCTCCTTAAAATCTATGATTTTGTTGTACTACGCTGATACAAAATATTCTTAGCCGCATTATGCAAAGGTCTATACATAGTTTGCAAGCCTGTGACATCGTGTTCTTCATGATTGTGTTCATAAACTTGGTATTTAATTTCATAATATTATTTTTTTATTATGCAATCTAAATATTTTAAGATAAAGATTAACTATCTCATAGCAACACGGTCATAATACTAGTATAAAAAAAGTTCAGAAGAACTACCGGAGAGATTTCGATTCTGTCTCGTTTTTTCGAGAAAGCTGATGAAGACGAAATGCCAACGCTCGGCGCCCCGGCCGCGGCCGGAATGGGTTCAGAGTTCATTCAGACTGCGAGGAGGGCAGTGCGGCACGGGTCCGTCCGTCTGACCACACCTGACCAAATGACGCGTACAAGTTCAGTACTCGAAAACTGTGTTTTCAGCGCGTCGTTTTCGCTGTGATTACTGTTCGAACAGGACCGAGGAAAGTCTGGTGCGAGGTTGGCCACCAGCCCGCCGCCATGAGAGCCCGTGGCTGGATGAATTACGAATGAATGAATGGGCGGACCAGTGGGTGACCGTGATGTTTTTCAGATAGGAAGATGCAACGGACGGTTATAGGTCTGTATCCGGTCCCCTGCTGAAACATTTCTTCTTCTTTTGCTATATTGCTGAGATATATCTCTTCTAGTTTATAATCACCAGGGCTTCACGGCAGTCGGACTGTTGAAGGTGCAAAGAGGATAGTAGAACTATGAGCCTATGAGGTGCTGAGTGCCTGAGTTCGACGACTGATGACGAGGAGGTCAATCTGCTTGCACCTGCGACGTCGACAACAAGTGACATTCAGGTCGTCGCTGCCCCGGCAATAAGAGCGGCTGCTCGCGTTATCCACGCGGTGGGGCACTGGGGTGCGGCCGTGCCGGCTGCGGGCTCAAGGCGGCTGCCGCCTGCGTTTGACTCTTGTTCGATTCAGAGGATCCTGTAGTCGTTGTTAGTTCGGTCGGGATCAAGGACAGGACTACGGCACGCGTGATATAGGCTGGTCCAATCCAAGTTACGCCGGATTGTAATCGGCGTCGCGAGCCTAGACTTCTTGCACGATTTCACGACGCCGGCTCAGCATCAAATGCCGTATGATTTGTTCGGACGATCGAGTGGTCTACTGGAAGCCATAGCACCTGAGGAAGGCGTTGGCCTGGCCGGTATGTGGCAGTTGCATTCTAGAAGGACGGCAGCTTAGCCGGCATGACCTCTTTGACGATTCACAGATTTTAAAATTCTATATCATACTTTATTAAAAAGGAATTTGATATATATTATGGATCTAATTTTTCTAATTCTCTTGGGCATGTTCCAATCTAAGTGGACTGAAGGGGATCAGAAAGGATTTCTGACAGGTAGGGGATCAAATCTCTTTCAATCACCTCTAATCCATATGGATTGGGGGACAAAACAAACATGCCCTCAAACGAGATATACAGAGTGGTTGGATTTTCATCGTTAGGAGATTTAAGAAACATGCCCTCAGACGAACACATCGTTACAGTGCAGTCAAACGATGGCGCTGTACTTATGTGATGATGGGTGAAATGGAGAGTAATCAGACACACGCCGACGGGATTTGATCGGAGAACCACCTAATCGGCTCTAGTCAGACACATGCCGCCGCCGATGGACTGCAGGCCTGCAGGTGTACAACGCCGACACGTAAAACCGCATCAACAACGTCCGATGGGTGCCCCCAAAAATTGAGGGAAAATAACATTAAGGTAAGAAGCTGACAATGCAATTATGCAAAGGGAATCTCTCGTCATCCATATCCCCCAAGCCTGACGTCCGTTCTTTTTCAGGCGGCCTCGCTAGACTCTGAAACGTGTAGCGTCAGACATGAGACAGCACGGGCGCCGCGCACAACGGGCAGGCTCATGACGCAGCCGCTGCCGATGGCAACGTTTCCCCGTCGGCCATCCAGGGATGTCAAGTCTCCAGAGTCCAGGAACGACGAACGAGCACGTATCAGGTGTAGTCCAAGTCATGGCGGCTGACGTGGGGGTGGCCTCTCGGTACCGCCAGCGGGCAGCACGATGAGTCGAGCAGTCCGGTCCGGACGTCCGGTCGACGTCGAGTGCCAGGACGTGTTAGTTTCCCCGCGGTTGCCTGTTGGCTGCTCTGCCTCGCTAGCTTGGTTAGGGTCTTGGTGGGTCAATCAACCAGACGCTCAGCCAGAAGATGACGATCGACCAGGTCGAGCATTCACCTGGCACTGACACATCATGCGGTCATGGCGCCCGGCGAAGGTCAGTGTGATCACTGACCACGTCTCAGACTTTCAGGTTCCAGCTCCCGGATCGGACAAGCGAGCACCGAACGCGTGCGCCGGCATTTGCAGGAGTGATGATGAGCTAATGACAGAGCCACCAACCGCGGATCGCCCTTGCCTCAGCCAGACACGCGATCCCAGAACAATCTGCTGATCGAACCAGAGCGAGCCAGAGCTCGTGTTCGAGAACGGATAGACACGGGAAGCGACATCCGGAGGACATCTGACCCACCTGCTCAGATGGCGGATTAGGGCTTCAGGCAAGCCTGAGTGCGAGGGCCTGCACCTGATCTAGGCCTAGGCTAAATTGGCCACTAAATTTATTACGCAGAATTTTTATTTTTCATCACATCAAAATATCGACACATATATAAAGTACTAAATGTAGATGAAATCAAAAACTAATTGCATAGTTTGGTTGTACTTTACGAACGAACATTTTAAGCCTAATTAGTCAAAGTTCGGATAATTTTTACCAAATACAAACAAAATACTACAGTACGCTGAGCTGATTTGACGTGATACTGTGCAGAATGCCGATTCCGGCCGAAACTAAACACGGCCCTACTTCGATTCTTGCAGTGGTGATGGCGATCGTCTACCAAACGATATTGACACTTAACAGTTGACACTCTTTTTTCTCTCAAACACGCAGGAAAGCTATCATTTTATATTAAGAAGAAAAGAAATATAAGAAGGCTCAAAACACATAACAAGCCCATTAGAGTAGTTTACATGAATGATTAGTCAAGCTCCACACCACCTTAAGGCGAAATGTGGTTGACACTTGACACTCGTCGACAGATATGCAACGCGCCAACGCAGAAGACTGTGTCCATGTAGAAGCACACTGAGACCCAACAGGCCCAGACATGGATGATAGACCATCAGTAAACGAAATAACCAGGGAGAGCAGTGTTAATAGTTAAGAAAAAACAGGGAGAAGAGCGAATGGGGATACGGGATTATGCAAAGTTTAACATAATGCAGGCTCCTACAGTCCTATGCAAGGGCTTCACATACTTATCCAGTTTAGCCAGTCTGATACAATTGCTAGCTGAACAACAATACAACAGGCAAAGTGGTATGGCATTCATCAGCGCAGACTGCAGAGCTTACATACTATACTACTGGCATAAGCGCAGTTTAAGTCAGCCGTTCAGCACTAGCCAAACTTCTGTACTGACTGTATCCCTTCATAAGGCCACTTCAAGCACTTACATTACATCGAAGTAAACATCTCAATTCGTTCTCCATTCTGGGAAACAAGGGGGTCCAGGATGCCGATCCATGTGCTGTAGTCGATAGGCGATCCACCCCCAGGCTGAAGGAAACCATTCACAAAGAAGAATGGTGCACCATAAACTCCCCTCGTGCACCCGTACTGAAGCAGAACAAAGCATGGTTCAGGACAATTTCATCAGTGCTAAGAAACTCAGGGTAGGTATTTAGAATTTGCAGTGCATCACTTGTTGCAACATGGAAAGCTAACCTTGAAAGAAACTCTCGCTGCTGAATCTGTCTTCGTGTCGCTGAAGCCTGACAGGAACTCGGATACTGAATTACCAACAGTCTGTGCAGCCATCTTTGACATTTCTATAGCTACAGAAGGGCCTGAGAGCGATGATGTAGCAGAATTGTAGAACTTTTCCTGTTTGTGTTTTATCAATAAGATAATTAAACATTTCGGAGAAACTTTAATGTGGTAAGCGGTAAGAAAGAGGACAGCATGTGTATGGCAAAGAAAGCTATTATCAGCCACAAGGAGGACAGCATGTGTATGGCAAGGAAAGAGTACAAATTGCTTTAGGAGCAACAATTTCTGCTGTCATGACTTTGCTGAAAGCAAAAATGTTCTATGTTGCTCCGGGCCTGTTTGGAAAAAGGAGAATTGGGATCCAACTCCTTAGAAACCGTTAACGCTAAAATTGCCGGGAGCATTCCCCTTCCCCGAAAAAGGGCTAAAAAAATTATATGCTTTCGAAAAAAGCAAGAATCCCTTTACAAAAAAATTGGGGCAGATACTATAGTAACACATTTCACTGAACATAATTGTCATTTAGTGTAAAAAAATTCCATCCCCTACTAGAATAGAATTCAGAAGTCAGAACTCACTGATAACAAAAGAGAGCACAATTGGCATATGGAAAGGATAGTCAAGCAGATTTATAAAAAGAACAAACATTGTAATGGGGAATTTGGTTGACCTGGTTCTTGAAGAACAGCTCCAGCAATGGATATGTTGATGACGAATTCAACTTGTTAGCTATGTAAAGCGCACGGCAGGCATGGAATGCATATGTGTGGTATCTGTAGTTGAACACCAGAGGAAGAAAAATGTGGGGATCGGTAGTTAATAACTTACTAATATAATAGGGAAAAAAAACAAGTGCGAACAGCTTGTAGAGTTGAAAAGTCCGTAACATGAAGCACTTTCGGTATACAAATTGTACTGCCAACGAAAAAGAAAGAAAGCCTGCAACCAAGCATAGAGAAGCAACTATAACACCTGGCACCTGAAAGCATGCACGGGACCATGTATGGCAGGATTTGGTAAAGAAAAAATAATTGACATTAGAAGCAGTAATTGGCTCTAAACAGCTCCATCTCAGTATAAAAGTGGAGCACCCACTTTGCCATTGGAAGGTTCTGTTTTAGCAAATAACAAGCTTAATTAATAGTTCTCTCAAAAAAACAAGCTTAATTAAGGATCTTGTTCTGTGTTAATAATTAACTTGATATCCCATGGAGACGAAAAAGAGGTATCCTGTAAATTCAAGGGGAGGACTTGCATTCTGATAATACTGAATCAATTCAATATTATGAATATTGGATCTATCAAATCAATTCATGGTTGATAGTGGAATAATATAACATAAGAAGATCTCTTATCCACTGGGAGTAGTTTTAAGCAGCTGAGTCCCAGGGTAAGGGATTGTAGAAAGGCCCTATCACAATCCTTTATTATGCGTAACTAATTACATAGTGCCTACTAAAATGCTTTACTTTCTTGAGAGCCAATGAAACAGTAGCATTAACACTATGAATGACACTCAACCAAACCGGAACATACGGAAGCAAACAACACGAGTGAGAAACAAACAGGTTTGCTGTCATAATTTCGCGCCCTACAGCGACATCACAGTCACACCAGCACCAAATCAGGCCCACCCAGCCTGAACCAGAGTATCCTCGTCAACTTGCACTTTTTGAAAACTGTTAAGTTGATTACCCCAATTCGGTAGTGAGAGATCTCAGATTCGCCAGTTTAATCAGTTTAACGGGCTTTAGTGAGGCTACTCAGCTCCTTCAGCCAATCAATGTGACTATGAGATTGTCCACTGATCAAGACCCACTAAAACTTTCACCGCTATGTAAAATTTTCTCCCGACAGACAGATACCATGTTATCAGTAAGCGGGGCCGTGCTTACGGTAGCGGGAAGGGGTGGACGACGAGCGAGACCCTTGGCGCGTATCGCTCGACGGCGAGCTTGAGCGGGTGCCAGGCGTCACGGCTGTCGGGGCAGAGCGGGTCGAGGAAGGCCTCAACGAGGACGGCGTCCTTCCAGGCCGCCGCGGCGCCGCCGCCGTAGGCGAACCCGTCGTAGCGCGGCGGGATGGAGGCCTGCGCCTGCAGGAAGAGGAGGTAGTAGGAGCAGGACGCCGCGACGGCCGCCAGGAGGAGCAGGCGCCGCAGCAGCGGCGCGCGCGCGGGCCTCGGCGGCATCTCCTCCGTGCGCTGCCTCTCGATTGATCCTGGCTAGGACTGGAAGGAAGGAAGGAAGTCGCCGCTGGCTGGTCCCCGGAAATGGGGAGAGGAACGAAGCAGGCAGCGATGTCGGATCAGTGATCGGGGAGTGGAATTCGAGATATTTTTCTTGTCTTCAGCCTTTGCTTGCGTAGTAGGTTTTTTTTTTCTGAGAATTTCAGGGCCCATGCACAGTCGTGGACTCGTGGTGTAGTGGAACTGACGTTTCGGCCCAGTCCACCAAACCCGAGGGCGAGGGCCGATGGATCAAGTAATTGGGCCTTTTTATTGGACCATGTCGGCTCGTATGTGTATGCCATCTGCATCGTAGCTGGAGGCCTGGAGCACCAGCAATGCAGCAGCCAGAAGCAGAGCAGTAGTAGTACGACAAAAACGAAACTGTGCGCGCGCGACGCGACCGATCGAGCAGGCGGCGTAGGGATGCGCGTAGCCGTAGCGAGGGCTGACCCGCCTCCGCCTGCGCCACTCTTCCCCGTTTCACGAATCAGCACCAGACAGGGCAGCTGCCGCCGTGCGGCAGGCAGGTACTCCTAGAGTAGACCGCGCGGCGCGAGCGTGGGCCATGACGGCCGGTGGCAGGCGCCGCGACAGCAGTCACGGCCGGCCTCGTTCGTGCTCACGGGTCACGGTCACGGCTCACGCAAGCACCAGAAATCCAGAAGAGAGGACACGCACGACTGCGCGAGCAGCCGTAGCCCGTCGGCATACATACATACTGGCACGCGACGCGACTACAGTACAGTGTGTATTCTAGTATACTCCTATACGAGTAGACTCCTAGTGGTAGTGGAGTAGGCATACGTACTCGTAGACCCCATAATTTTTAGCTGACGGGGAATGGGGAGAAGTAAACAAGTGCAGGAAAATGGCTCTCCGAGTGGCAGTGGCAGGCAGGCCTTTGCGTGGAGGAGGCGCCGGAGCAGGAGCTGGAGACGCCGCTCGCCCCTTCCCTTCGGCGGTTCGCTGTTCTGCCCGTCCCCGTTTCTTTCACCATGATGATGCATTAATTTTTAATCGTTTGTATGAAGTATTAAATATAATTAAAAATAATTAAATATATAGTTTGATTGTAAATTATAAGACGAATCTTTAAAGCCTAATTAGTTTATGATCGAATAATAATTATTAAATATAAATAAAAATGGTAAGAGTTAAAAAAATTTACGAGCTTAAGTTAAAAAAAACGTGGCTTCGGTCGTGCGCCTGACGGGCGAGTAACTTTTTTTCCGTATGCGTAGTACAGCAGAGCACGGGCGCTAGCCAAGGTCAAAGTTTCGCTTTGGCACGTCGCGTCACTAGGGCATGCAGTGAGGTGGACTATCCTCGCTGACGCATGAATGTCAGCAACCTATACAGGCTACAGTACAGTGGCTTCTTTATTCCTTGGGGTTTTTTTTTGGGATTGGAACCAGGCATGCACCCCATTTTTTTCCGGCTATCTTGTGCGGCTAGCAAACAAAATTCATGACCTGACCCGCGCGGTCGGTCTCCTGGATGACGAGAACCGAGAACGAGTTGCAAAGACACAGAGACGATTTCCAGGGCTTGCGGCTCCCACAAAACCGGGGCCTAAGTCACTTCTCGTGTCGCCCACCACATGGTTGGGTCTTGGCTGCGCACGTTGCCAATCATCCGCTGCCCTGCCGGCTGCCGGCGGATAACAAATAAGGGCCCTTGTAACTTGGGCTCGCCGGACTAAACAACTCCACGACAGGCACCCTGCCCGCCCCGGTTGTTAACACTCGTGAGACACGGCTAACAAGGCGGGTTACCGCAAAACGAACCGAAGACACGGGCAAATTGAGCAAGGTCCGGGACCCCGCGGCGAACACAATAATTGGACAGAAATGGGCTGCCGCGCCCGCTCGTCCGCCCGGTCTCTCTCTCAGCTTGGCCCCCCGTGACGCGCACTGCTAGCTGCTGCGCCCGCGCCTGCCGCAGCGTATCAAAAGGATGAAACGAACCGCAGCGCAATGATGGCGGGGGACGGCAGGAAGCCGCAGCCGGCCGGCGTGGCGGCGAGCGCCGAGCGGAGCTCTCCATGCGGACGCAATGATCCGCGGCCACTGTTTCCGCTGATGCTGTGTGGTAGAACCTCCTAAATCATATGGCCCACATACAAGATTATTGTCTAAACAGACTCTAAATAACCATAATTGTGTTCCATACGACTTAAAAAGTCTATCGGATAAATCCCGAATCATCCACGATTCTTCGAGCAGGATCAATCGTTGTAGAGAGACATTGCAGTATTACAACAGTTTGATATAAATAATATACTACGGAGTAAAACAGCGAAAGACTTACAATAGCATAAGTTTATAAACCTTTGAGTTTCAAGTATTTACAACCATAAGTTTAAATTGTACAAACCATAATAGTAGTGGAGTAGCAGTAGATTGCAATACTAAATAAAAAGCTCTGCCCCCGAGCTAAACATCTTTATTCGTCGTCACTTTCCTCGACGACTATCATGCAGCAGGATGTAAAACACTCCTGCCCATGAAGCTCTACTGTAACAAGGGTTCAACAAACTCTGAGTACAAAAGTACTCAACAAGACTGACCCGACGAAAAAGAGGGATGCAGACTCAAGAAATGCAGGCTAGAGGGACAAGGTAAGGTCAGTAGGAGATAAGAAATTTTGTGGATAAGTTCAACAAAAAGAAAAGGTTGCTTGGGCTAGCTCCCATTATCAACCAACTTCATTATTGATCCTTAACCTTTGTTCAAGTTGTTACTACGATGATGAACAACGATCGAGTCTTCTTCTCCGAGAAGCAACGGCGATTCGAATCCATTTTCATACCCAGCTGGGACCTAGGTCACTGGAATACCGGAGACTTTAACTCCGATGCACCCCAGATGAACCGATATACCGGGATAACAACCGCAGCCGTATATCACCACATGGCACCCGTGAGCTCTGCGGCCCAGCGTACCGAGATACATAGGAATTTAAACCCCACAGTAAAACACACTATGACACAGATGAGATCTCTGGCCCCACGCTAGGTCACTCCATGATATACACGGCTCCAACCATCCGTATACCACTTCATGCATGTGGATTTCTAAATTCTCGATATCAACAAATCACCATCGGACGGGACCTAGGGCATCAACAGACGAGAACACTACAGAGGGACTCCATTCCCAGTGCAAGTTCGCCGTCCGGACTCGATTTATTACTATCATCAAGATTTCAACAAGAAAACCAATCTCATTTTTTTTCATTCTTTTGCCTTTGAACAATTAAATAAATAAGCAGGGCTAAGCATTACTACTTATCTTCCTAAGCAGGTAACAAGAAATAAGAAAATAAGACAGGTAATGCAATTGGGTGGGTTTTCACTCAACTCCTATTACTTAATGCAACATACCATAGCTGAAGCGGTAAAACTTTTTATAAATAGAATAGGGTTTGAATGCATCCGGGGCTTGCCTTGATGTTCGGGGTAGACGGTCTCAAACTCTGGATCAACTCCCGATTCCTGAATTTGCTCGTCCTTCGGGTCTGGGTGACAACGTTACACTCCGTTAACGGAAACTATTCGATAATTAATATGCTTTAACATAATGGAATAGCAAACATGATGCTCGATGGATGCATGATCAGATTAAGGGCTTAAGTACAACTTTTCTTCACGATAAAGTTGCAAGCCAACAAAACTTCGCTTATAAAACTTATTAGGGTTAACTACGCCATTTCAGAAATTAATTAAACACATAAAATAACGTTAATTAAGCCCTAATGACATAATTAAGGTAAGCGCAAATAATTAATTAAAGTGCCAAAGGTCATTAGGGTTAATGACCTAAGGTCATCAATCAATCCCAAAGTCAATCAAATCCTATAATTATTAAGTTTAACTAAAGGGGTTAATTAATTATTTAAAAGCATTAAATAAAGGCATAAAAATTAAAGTTATCAAATTAAGCCCAAAATTTTATTTTAGAAAGCTCTTAGCCTAATTAGATGGCAAAACAAATTTTAGAAGTAAAATCCAATTATTTTATTTATTAAAAAATCAGTGAAGGTTCATTTTTTAATTAAATGGGCTAATTTTAACATATGCAAAAAAAAGTACTCAAATTTAGCATTTCATATTTTTTCTAGGTAGACGACATCATAAAGAACACTCACAAAAATTTTTAGAATTTTTGGAGTTATATATGAATTACTATGATTTTTCAAAGAAAATAGTATTTAAATCATTTTCTAAAAATAGAAAAAGAAAATCGGCACAGTACTCCCGCGCTGACCGACGGCCCGCCGTCGGTTGACCGGCGATTCCTCGCTGTCGACGAGGTCTCCGGCGACCGAACTTGTCCCTACAGGCTCATCTCGACACGGCGCGTCGATTGAGGTAGCTAAGGCGCGGCGGGGCGGCGGCGGCACCCACGCCGGCGGCCATGGCGGCGCGGCGGAGCTCGGGCGCTGCGGCGTCACTCACCGAAGCGATTTTCGGCAACGACGACCACACGGACTCACGCAGGGCACTCAGGCGAGCGTGTTTGGCAACAAGATGACACCGTCTCTCGGTCCATAGCCAAAGCGGCAACGCACGCGGCGGAGCGGCATGGCCGTGCCGGCGGCGAGCCACGGTGGCCGGCGGCTACGATACGAGATTAATGAAATTGATGGCACAGATAGATCCAGGAGCTCACCACGGCGCTGTTGCGCACGTTAATGGAGGCTCGGAGCGACTGGGTTGAGCTGCGGTCGGCGGCGCTGATGGCGGCGGCGGCGCTCCGATGGCAAGACGGCGTCACGGCGGTCTCCGGCGATGCGCTGCTCAAACTAAGGTGCGCATCAGGAGCAGTGGAACACGGATGATCGGATAGAGGGGTTAAAGGTAATATATTTTCACCTCCGGCAGCGGCAAACGGCGGCGATGGCACGGCGGCTCGGCTGGCCGGCCGTGGAGAAGAAGGCGGCGTGCGGGTGGCTCAAGCGAGAAGAGCGAACACGAACTGGCTCAAAATGACCGTGAGGATGTGGCGGAGCTGTGGGCAAGAGCAATCGGACAGAGGTGAAGCGTCGGCGGCGAATTCCAGCGGCGGAGCAAGGTCGTCGGCGACGGCGGAGGGAAGAAGAACGAAGAACTCGGTCACGGCGACGGTATTTATAGGGCGAAGGCGACGTCTGGACTAGCGACATGACGAAGATGAAGTTTCACGCGTCCATGGGCATGCTGGCGGTCGAGGAGGTGCGGCGGTGGTCGGCGGCGCGCGATGAGAAGCCGGCGATGACGGCCGACGATAGGGTTAGGTGCTGTTCCAGTTAATTACAGAAATGCCATCCATTTTCAAATACAAATTACTCCAAAATTTATATAATAACTTGAAAATCCAAAAATATCATTTGCATAACTTTTCAAGAGCTACACTTTTCCTTTAATGGGCATCCTCAAATTCTGTCTAGATTTTGAAATTTGAATTCAAATTCAAAAAGGGAATGAAACCCTAGAAATAAACATTTGAAATTACTTTTGATTTTTCAATAAAACTTGAAAATATTCAAAACTATGAAATGTTTAACTTTCCAAACCAAACCTTTTTCATATACAAAATTTTCCAAAATTATGTATGGTTTTTGAATTATGGTTTTAAAATCAAAAGGGGATAAATGCTGGAAACTGTATTTTCAAATTAATTTGAAATTCCTTTTGGAAACTTGAAAACTTTATATACCAACTTTGTAGATCTTGTCAAGATCTACAAACTGTCTTTTTAGAGTATCTCCAAATTCCTTATAGATTTTTAATTTAGAGAAAAGGGGGTAAACTAGGTTTTGAAATAAAGGGTTTTTGAAATATAATTTAAACTCAATTTGGTTTCTAACTTAATTGGTTGGTTATTAGTGATCACAAACATCATCCAAGGATATTTTTAGGTCATTGACCCAATGACACCCTTGGTTGACCAAGTTGACTTTTCGAAAAACCTTTTATAGCATTTCCAATTTGAATTTAAGTTTGAATTGCCAGACTTAAAAATAAGTTTTGGAATCTAAACTCAACTTCAAATATGGAAATCATTTTTAGGGTTGAACTTAGACTTATACACTATGCTTGACACTAGTGTAAACACGGTTTACAACTCTAGTACATAGAGTATAAACTAAGCATTTGCGATGACATTCGAAAGTAGGGTTTTATTATTTCATGTGACAAAACATTCCAGAAACACAATCAACCTATGAAATATAAACTTGTTTTAGTTGATGTACATTAAGGTTAACTTAAACATGAATGCTTTGCGATGCATATGATGACATGACATGTTTTAGTTAATATAACACCAGAGGTGTTACATGCTACCTGAAACGATGAAACATTACGGAGCTTTTCTGCCACCAATCGATGGGTTCAACGTGGGGGGAAGCGTGGGAGCCGGCGCCGGCTGCCCGGCTCTGTACTGTACTCCGTTCTGTGCCGAAATGGGATCATCGGGTCGTTGGTTGTTGGTCGTTCGTGGCGTCCAAAAACCCATCAAGATTGTATATTGTCGGATGTCGGATAGGGCAGAGGAACCAGAAAAGCCTTAAAAAAAATTTGGGTTCCTTGGTGCTACCTGCATTAAAAGGCAGCCATGCATCCAAACAATTACTACATATTTGTCATGACATATAAATCCATTAGCATTAAAAGATTTAGCATCTAAAATTAACAATAGTGAATCCGAACAAACATGCTAATAAACTTGCTTGCTAACAATTAGCTGGAGGGTTCTTAATTATTGGTTAGAGTTGTTAATAAGTGCCTATAGTTCATATGCACTTTCAACTCACCATCCAACCACCTATTAGAAAATGGATCCAAACAACAGCTGCTAAAAAACGCTAGCTAACAATTAGCAGTGATTAGCTAGCTAATTTTTAATATTAATGGCCGGGTCCAAACATGCCTTTAAGCTAGATTCCACCGATCGTAACCTCTCCTTCTATCAATAAGGGCATTATTAGGTCTTGTTTGGGAGAGCTGCAAACAACATATAGTAGCTTCGTCGTGGATCTGATCCCAACCAAAGTATTGTTAGAGTTTCATCACAAACCTGAACTAATATGCAATTGAAAAAAACATATTCATGGACACAAGAAAATTGAAAATGAAGACAAGTAAAAGAGCATAGTTTCTTTTTTCATCACGATTAGGAGGTCGGGATGGATTCTCGCTCACATGAGAAGTGGTTGGTCGGGGTTGGCATCATATACTGTCTCAAATCAATTGTTATTCTCACTTCTAAATGCACCTTCCTCCTTTTTTTCTCAACACATTTGTATCTCCATATCTATACTCATTTTGACATATTTTCCACTCTTCCTTAATTCTCGGAACCAGAATTAAAACATCATCTATATGGGAAGGAGGGGGGGGGGGGTTATACATGTTACATGGAGGAACTATAGGCGGTTCTGCACTAAAGAGAGCCTAGAGGGTTGCTATGTTTGTAACCGTATACGAATGGATAGGAATGGTTATGGTTTGGATCATAATCATGACATGTTAAGGAAAGACATCCAAAGCTTTTGCTATCTTTTAGTAAAATTGGTTTGGACTCATTTCAAGTAAGTGAATGTGAGTGAAGAAATGAAAGTTGGATGTGAGAAATTTTAGCATTTAAACACTAGGTATAGATATATAGAAATCAAAACTACTTTTTTGTACTGTTTTTTTGGATAATGTTGACCTCTTTGGCATGCTGTTTTATTTTTGTGGGGGATTCAAGGATTGAAGTCACCATACCATACACGCCAAACAACCTAATTGAAATTGTCTTTTGTGTTTTTTATTTTTTTGTGCAGAATCGAGCATGCAAAGGACATAGATAAAGTCATCAAAATCATGGAGCGAACAAGGATTTTAAACCTTCCATTGTTATAATCTCTAACTGGCGATATCTTGTTAGCTCTTTTATGGCTGTGTTGGGAGCTCTTCGGTGTTTTCTTTTCCTAAAAGAGTGATATTGGTTTGTTAAAAGTAGACGATACCTTTTTCTTGAGAAAAAAGCTACTGTTACTGCATTTCTGTTTGTAGCCGGGTATAGCTCCAAACCTGGTGATGTGTAAAGAAATTTGTCCATAGTAAACTGCCACGTACCAAACCCTTTGGTGGAGCAGCTTTCCACCGTGTGAGGGAGGGGTGTGCGCATAGCAATTTCTCCCTCAATATAATGGGTCATCACTCCTCCCAACCCCACAAACCCCAAATCTTCTGCTCCACATTAACAAATCACGCAAAGATTCCCCTGCCATCATCACCAGAATTTAGGGCCTCTCCTCCTTCTTCCTCCCCCAGCCCTCACCCTTTTCCCCGCTAGCCCACACCCACAACCAACAAAATTTCACTCCTCTCCACCACGCACCTGACTCACGGTCACAGTCTCACACCCCCCGCTGCTTTGACTTCGACTACCCCTCTTTCTCCCCCATCTGTCCTCACTTACTCCCCCTGCTCCACTCTAAACCCTGCGCTAAACCTTGGCTGGCTATCGATGGGGAACTGCGCCGCCTCCCGCCTTGCCGCCGGCTGCGGCGGCGGCAGCGACGGCGGGGACCCCGTGGCCGTGTGCCGCGACCGGAAGCGCCTCATCAAGGCGGCGGCCGAGCGCCGGTTCGCGCTGGCCAGCGCGCACGCCGCGTACGCGGCGGCGCTCCGCTCCGTGGCCGACGCGCTCGACGTCTTCGTCGCGCGCCACACCGCGCCGGCGCCGATCCTCATCACGCTCCCCACCCCCAGCAGCTCGCCCCCGGGTTCCCCAAAGCCGTCGGCGCAGGTTCAGGTGCAGGGGTTTCCCTCTCCCGCCACGCCGCCGCCGCCTCTGCACCCGCAGCAGCAGGAGGGGGAGGAGGAGGAGGCGCCGGCATCACCGGCCGCCGCGGAAGATGCGGGTTACCGCGGCATGCAGACGCCGGAGATGGGGTGCCCGTACTACTACCCATCCCCGGCGGCGACGCCCCCGCCCCCGCCCCCTGCGGCGTCGGCGGTCGGCGGGTGGGACTTCTTTAACCCGTTCTACGGGACGGAGGAGGTGGCCGCGGCGGCCATCAGCGATGAGGAGATGCGAGCGGTGAGGGAGCGAGAGGGCATCCCCGAACTGGAGGAGGCGGAGGAGGAAGAGGAGGGGGCGAAGGCGGCGGTGGAAAGCAAGCCCCCCAAAGCAGAGGCCTCTCTTGGAGTCGTAACGCCCCAAGAAGAGGCTAAAGATGTGTGCGAGATGGCGGCGAACAACGGCGGGCTGGAGGTGGCCGTGGCGCCGCAGGGGCGCGAGCTGCTCGCGGCGCTCAAGGAGGTGGAGGAGCTCTTCGCGGCCGCCGCCGAGGCAGGCAAGGAGGTGTCTGGCATGCTCGAAGCCGCCACGCGCGTCCCCGAACTCAAAGGTCCAGGCTCCTCCAGCGATTTCGCTCGCTCGTTACAGTTTACTCGATCTATGCTACAAACATGGTGCTGCAATGGTCAAATCCTTTTTGCTGTTTCTGGAAATTGCAGTAAAGCTGCGGGTTTTGAGTCGTTTGGACGAATGTGTTATCCAAGGAAGCCCTTTTGTCATTCCTAGCTGGGTGAAACCCTTTTATACTCAATCAGGAGTTGAATGAGAACCCACGAGCCCGGATGGCATGGAATGGAATGAGATTACTGTTCTTATTTTAGGACTCCCTGCCTCTGGAGTTTAGACAGACCGTATATCTTTTAAAAGTGCCTTTAAATATTCCTGGCTGATGTAATAGCCGTCCACTGTCAATTTGTTATCATCTTTTCCGCTTTGCAGTCATTTCATGGGTCATTTTGCATAGCTAGTTCGATGCTAGTACTTGCTGTGCTCCATTGCAAAAGCGATCCTTTTGTGCTGCAAAAGGCTAAAGCTGTGCTGCTTGATAACTAGCATCATGAGTGTGTACTGTTGCGAAGATAGAACAATAGGGGTGTAAAAAGCTAATCCATGTCAACAGTTATCACTTTATCAGTTGATAGTATATTTCTAATGTCCTCGAATAATCATATTAACTCTACAATTTGTATCCTGGTGCAGAAAATTCATCAAAAATAATTCATGCCATCACATGGCATCGGTCTCCGTCATCGGTATCCTCATCCTACAGGAGCGAGCTGGGAGCAAGATCGAATAGTTTGTCATGGACAGACAAGAGTGAAACAAAGAGTGATATATTTGAAGACTATGGTGGAATGAAGTCAGGAAGTCATTCACAGACTTTAGGGAGACTGTATGCTTGGGAGAAGAAACTTTATGAAGAAGTCAAGGTGGGCTTTGTTCATTGTTCTTGAATTTTCACAGTTTTGTGATCATTTCATACATTGGAGTCCTTTGGCAGTTGATTTGGTAGCATAAATATAGAATGTAATTATTCTCTGAATGAGTAGCCACACATCTTTTGACATGTGTGATGTCTACTTATAGAAACTCATATTGATCTGATATTTTTCTGAAATTGAGAGCCCACGCTATATTTTCTAAATATAACTTGATTCTTTCCCTCACTGCTGAGCAGTCATCCTAGGGTGGCCCAACAAGCTAATCAGTTGTCCATTCTGGTATTGGTTTCTTGTACATCTGTGTTGACAAAACTAGAGCTCAATCCTGTGCAGGCTATAGATCAAATCCGACAAACCTATGAGAAGAAATGTGTTCAGCTGAGGAACCAAGATGCCAAAGGTTCAGAGCTGCGTTGTGCTGAAAAAACTTGGACAACTGTGAGAGACTTGTACACAAGAATCTGGGTTTCTCTACGAGCAGCAGAGTCTATATCGGATAGGATACAAAAGTTACGGGATGAGGAACTGCAGCCACAACTCGTTGAGCTGTTGCAGGGGTAAGCTATCCTTCAGTTTATGTATAGGACCTGTTCTGTAATTTTCATGTCGATCGGTACTGATGAATTGGCTGCTCCTTTGCAGCTTTACAAAATCTTGGAAAATAATGGTTGACTCACATGAAACCCAGAGACAGATTATGTTTGAGGTGAATTCATTTACTTGTCCTGCTTATGGCAAATTCTGTAACGATGCGCAGCGTCATGCAACTCTGAGGTTGGAGGTTGAACTGAGGAATTGGAGATTCTGCTTTATTAGCTATTTTAATGCACAGAAAGCTTATATCGAAGCACTTGATGGCTGGTTATCGAAGTTTATTCTGACTGATACCATCCGGTACTCCCGAGGAATCTCATCAATTGCTCCAGATAGAGCTGGTGCCCCAACTCTAGTTGTGATTTGCCATGACTGGTACACTACGATGTCCAAGTATCATAACAAGCGTGTCGCCTTCACTATGCGAAATTTTCTCAGAAGTGTGAGAGTTCTATGGCTGAAGCAAGGGGATGAGCAACAACAGAAAAGAAAGGTGGACAGCCTGGCAAAAGAGTTGGACAAGAAGGTAACAGCCTACAAAAGAGCAGAGAACAGGATCATTGGCACCAAGCTTCTGGAGCATAAGCCTGAGATAGATGCCAAGCAGCGCATGGAGCACTTGTCGGAGAAGAAAGAGATGCTCAACGTCCTGAGGAAGAGGATTGAGACAGAGAAAGCGAAGTATCATGCCTGTATGCGGGATACACACGACGTCACTTTCAACGGGTTCAAGATCGGCCTCGCCAGCATCTTTGAATCGTTGGCTGAGTTCTCGAAGGATTCGGTGAAGCTCTATGAAGACCTTCTGGCACGAGCCCGTGACAAGGATTCAGAGAAGGCTACTACTAATACTGATAAACGGCCCTGCGTTGGGGCGCCATATTCTCACATAGCGGTGGAGGCTGCATGAGTAACAGTGATCCATGTTAGGACCCTAGCTAGTTGCATTGCCCCCAGTTTTTGGGCCCCTAAAATCTGTCTGATTTTAGCCTGTAGAGAGTACCATGTTGTTTGTTTGGTTGGTTGGTTGGTTGCTGAATGTAGGGTCGTTCTTGTGGGCAACTTATGCTTGTAATTATTCTTTTAGCTTGATATTGGTGGCGATTCTTATCTTGGTGTTGCTCTTTCCATGTGATGCCGTTTACCCCGTCAGGTGTCTGGCCATCCATGTGCTCTGCCAATGTGCACAGGACAGGTACTGCATTTGTTAACCAATGGCAAAAATGTTACAAAACGCCCATCTGATGATCTGATGAGCTACAGAAAATTCACGCTGACAGTCTGCGTACTTCAGTAAGCAGGAACGGGAACGGTTATCGCTTGCCAGCTCTTACGGGCGGCAATCCTTGAGGGCACTGTCATGCAGAGAGGAACGGACGGCCTAGACCGCGCGCCGGCACAGAGGGCAGGAAGCGTGCCGGAGCAGCCAGCCGTCGATGCACGGCAGGTGAAACGTGTGGCGGCACACCGGCAGGCTCCTCGCGCTGTCGCCGGCTTGGA
Organism: Bothriochloa decipiens; assembly: GCA_023333625.1. Taxonomy (NCBI): domain Eukaryota; kingdom Viridiplantae; phylum Streptophyta; class Magnoliopsida; order Poales; family Poaceae; genus Bothriochloa; species Bothriochloa decipiens. The sequence goes on along the minus strand of CM041631.1, from coordinate 16,165,774 downwards.
ACTCCTGTGGAGGCAAAGATCGTCAAAACTCAGAAGAGACGCAAGGACGCTTGGCGGCCGGCAACCGTGTCGAGATATCCGCAGCGCACCAAAGGATGGCAGTATTCTATCAGCAGCAAAACGGTACCTGGAGGCAAACCGAGCAGGCGATGAGCTCGCCGCTGGCGTCGACGTTGCTGCGCTCTGTGAACGTCACCATGGGGAGCGCGTCGATGGCGACCCTCGCCATGCCGGTGGTGCCGCCGGTGCCGAAGATGTCGGCGTGGTCTCCATGCAAGGCCGGTGCCTCCGCTGCGCTCATCTGCAGGAACCGACAGTGTGCCATGGTGTGAAGTGTGAATTTTGAATTGTGATAGTGGTGTCATGCGTGCGCACCTGGCTCTCGACGGCGTTGAGCACGGCAGGGTCCACCTTCTCGCGTACGAGACGGCCGCTCAGCAAGCTCCAGATCACATCGAGCTGAAAACCATGAGACCAAAAAAAAAAAAAAAAAAAACACATGCGTCAGTACGGTCCGGCACGGGGCCGGCGAATTCGTCTTCGAAACAGGGCACCGGGCGGCGCAGGAAGCAAAGCGAGAGAGCGGTCACCGACCACGTAGACGACGCTCCAGATGGCCGGCTCGTCGGAGCGCCACAGCGCGAGGGACGACTCGACGACCTCCATGGACACCAGCGCGCCGGTGATGCCGCCGACGCCGGTGCCGCGCAGCACGCCCGTCTCCGTGGCCAGCCCGATCAGCCCGCCGGTGATCGCGCCGAGGACCGTGCCCACTGCCGCCAGTGCGAGCAAACCATCGACGAAAGATGAATCAGCTAAAGCCCAGACGCTGCACGTATGTAGTAACCGAGCAACCGACTGACCTGTCGTGAAGACGCAGGTGACGAGGCCGCGGGCGAGGCTCTGGGCGCCCCGGGCGGCCAACGAGCATACGCCGGCGCGTGCTCCCGCCGCAGAGAAGGCAGGAGCAGGGGGCTGCAACTGGGAGTCGGTGGACGTCGTGTCCGTGTCCATGCTTGCCCGATCAGTCGATCTTGGTTGGCCGGAAGCCCGGAATGGGGTGTGGTGAGAAATTTGATGCACGCTGAGGCGGAGACGTGCAACCCGTCGTCGTCGACGACGCTATATCGGAGGGATGCGGTGGCGTGGCCGTGGCGGAGTCCGCAAGGTTAGGTCGGAAAATCTCCCGTCCCGTGTCGCTGACGCCAACGTGTGCGTGCGGCTATTTGACTGCGGCGAGGTGTGTAGGCCCCCGGGTAGGCGCGCTCCGCCACGTCCGCCGTGCGCCCAATAGCGCACGCACGCGCGAGGCATTCTTCTCCGGTGTCGGCACGAGGTGCGCGGCCGGTGAACCATGTCCACCGGGCCATTGCCAGAGCTGAGCTGATGCCGGACAAGTCGCATTCGCTTTCGCTCCATCTTCTCCAATGGAAAAGGGCCGGCGGGTGGTTGGCATGGCGACGGAACGAAACCATGGTGGTGGCTTGTCTCTGCTGCGTCACATTCTTCGGCTACTCCTTTCCTTTGTACTCCCTTCCGTACTTGGTTGTTCGGGTGCGTGCGTGGCGGGCTGTGGTTGGCTGCTAGGGTGCGTGCCGGCTGCCCAAACTTGTGTGCTGCAATGTTCAATCTCTGTGGGCTACAGAGGAAAGTTAACGGAACGGAAGTATGAAGCCGTCATCTAGAAGACGCCAGAACGTGGCCGGAGAAATGGACCAGCTGTTTTCTTCGTGATGGCAGGCAACCGCGCGTACATACAAAAGTAGGTACAAAGATATTTTGTCAACTGTCATACTGATTGATCCCCGTTTCTTATAGTTTATTAATTAACTCTCAAGTCATGGAAGCACGGTGTGTCATTACCGGAGACGGGAAAAAGAATTTAGTACGTCCCATTACAAGTGTGGTGAGGCCTCTGGCCGTCGGTACAGCCGTACATGATTAGTGCTATGAGAATTATAAGGGGCCGTGGCACCGGTCCATGTGCACAAGAGGGCCTTGTTTCTTATCTTGGGTCGCTTGGGTGCTCAGGTTAGACACTGGGCCAGGCACCTTGCACGCTGATTTGGGCTGGGAAAAGCTTGTGTCCCTTCTGTGGTCGTATTTTCTCTCGCTCAGATTGTTCTTCTATTCAAGAGAGATGAGATCCGATGAGTTTCTGCCGTGTAATCTTGGAACAACAAATATGGAAGTAACAATCACTTGAAACGGGAAGTGAGACTGTGAAACGTAGGATTTACGAAGCACTACTAGTACTACATGGATGCAGGGTTTTCTCCTTTTGCCATTCTCTTTTTTTAGCAGGAGTAACGGCGCTATCCGCCATAAAAAAGGCCTGTCCCATTTCAGATCACATGGATGCAGTGACAGTCAACCTTTTTCAGTGCAAAAATCCATCGCCCCCGAGCCTGAACATTTCAGAGGGAGCAGAGGACAAGCGATTCGCCTGACAGCCTGCCTCTCTGCTGGATTCGCATCGGCGTGGAGGGGCGAGCCCAGAAACATCCAGCGCGCGGCGCGGCCGCGCCGGACGCCCGAATGGCCAAAATCGGGGGTCAAAAAACTGTCGCCCCCGCGCCACGCGACACGGGCCTCTCAGTCTCTCACTCACGGTCGCTTCCAAAACCTGACAGCACTGTGGTTCACGCGCGCCGCTGTCGGGCTCGCCGGGGCGTCACATGTCGCAGGCCGCTAGCGGTCGCCGCGGCCCGCGGTCTTGCCAAGGCGTGACTACGGAGGGATCGGCAGCTTTTGGCGCCAACGTTGCACCGGTGTCCGGCACTGTATCACGGAGCACAAACTTCGCTTGCACAACACGGTCTTCTCGGTGTTACAGCCGCTGCGCCCATGCCAGCCAAAATGGCACGCTGCGACCAGAGCTGGGACTTGGGCCGGACCAGGCCGGCCCGGCACTCTCATGCTTCGTGCCGCTTCGGGTCGTGTCGTCTAGTCACGCGAGGCACGTCGGGCCGAGCCGATATGGCAAGGTCAAACTTTTCTTCGGCCCAAGCACGGCCTGAAGCACGTCGGGCCGTGCCGATATGACATGGTAAAACTTTTCTTCGGCCCAAGCACGGCCCGTGGCACGCCGACACGCTTTCGGGTCGTGCCGGCCCAAGCACGGCCCTAAACTGTTAGTTTTTATTATTTTCAATCATTATAAACAAATATAACTTGTGTGTATCATTTTAATAAAAGTTTTAGTAATCTTCATAATTTATTTCAGAATTAGATGATAGATAGTAGAGTAAATGCTTTTGTGCCGTGTCAGCCCAAGCACGGCCCAAGGTGTGGACCGTGCCATGTAGCTCGCCGTGCCGAGATCCTAGGTACGGCACGGTCCTCGTGTTCGTGTCGTACCAGCACGGCCCAAAATATTTGGTGTCGTGTAATGCTTCGGATCATGCTAAATTATCGTGTCATAACCCGTCCTCAAATGGCACGGCCTAAGTCTGAGCTCTAGCTGCGACGACCCCACCGGTTACCCATCGTGGCCTCGTGGCGCATCCACACGTACCACCACACCACCACCACGCACGCATGTACACAGACACGTCGTCGCACCACCGCGGGCTATTTGGCGGCGGCGGCAGCGGCGGCCAGCTCGAGCTTTCGCCACCGGGCGTCCCGCACGGCAGCGGCGACCTCGGCCTCGGACCTCCGGGTGGCGAGGTCGTCGGCACACCGGGCGTACAGATCGGGCGCGACCTCCTGGAGCAGGGACTTGACGCTGGCCGTCACCTGCTGCACGCACTTGCTCCAGTGCAGCTCCAGGTTGCTCTCCACGCTGGCCACGAACGCCGGCAGGATCTTCTCCATCACTCCCGGCGACGACGTCGCCAGCTCCACGAACCGCTCGTTGTTCCACACGTACAGCGCCCTCTCCGCCACCTGGAACAGCAAAACCACGGGTTTTAATTGTCAGCTTCATTCCCACCTTGTGACGCAGTTTGTACCAGAATCAATGTCGTTGTTCTAAAATTCATTAGTATGGCGGTGGTGCTATTATGACGACAACGTGAAAGACTGGATTACACGTCACGAAACCTGGGACGAATAGGTTGAGATCATCATGGGCGGTGCTATTATTCAGGACGAATAGCTCCTTCTTGAAACAATTGTCATCACGATTAAAGGTTTCTTAGTAGGAACCACATTTCAATGGAGCTTAGGACATGAGATGATGTGTAAAAAGGTGTCCTATTGACATTGAATTACACGAACGGCGGACAAACTAAAGTGACGCAACTTTATAAAGTTACTTTTTATCGACCAACCGCTATTTCAGTGAAAGGGCTCTTTTTTCCCCTCCCACATGTACCCAACTACAAGTATGGCATGGCGGCATGGGGAAGTGGTGGATCGCTGAATCTGAATCTCCAACATGCAGGAGTATTTGGGAAAGTGGCCTGTCTAACGGTATGTTCAGTGGTCACATACATTTCTTTTTTTTTTTTAGATAATGGGTCACATACATTTCTAGAAACTGATCGAACTCAGTTTGCAAAAATATAAAAGTCGGTAAACGAGTTAATAGAATCTATGCAAACATATGTAGTCAGTGGCGTTGCAAACACATTATGCAACGGTTTTTTGTACACGAAAAAAAATAGGAGCACCGGATAAACTGAAACAAATAGTGCGCCAAAACGAACCTGAGAGCTGTAGCTACTGACACAGCGGGCGATCCGGGAGCAGATGGGCACGGCGAGCTTCTGGAACTGCTTGGGCTCGAGCACCTCGAGGATCTCCTCGAGCTCCTCGATGAGCAGCACCTCCTTCTGGCAGTTGGTCACGGGCCAGTGGCGCAGGATGTCCGTGACGACGGCGTCGGCGAGGCCGGGCTCCTTGTGCACGAACTGGAGCACACAGTAGGCGAGCTGGCGGTGGTACGTGTGCGCCCACCGCGTCCTGTGCAGCGGCAGCAGCACGCGCGCCAGGAACGCGCGGTGCTCCTCCTTGAGCGGCACAGCGAAGCCGTTGATGATGCTGCCGCAGATCTCCAGCAGCTCGGCGGCGCCGCAGTGGCGCTCGGCGGCGGGGGCCTCGTAGACGTACCGCAGGAGCGCCGCGGCCATGGACCGCCGCATGAAGGCGCGCTCGCAGGTGAGCTTGGAGTAGAGCTGGTGGTACACCGTCTTGAGGCGGTCTCGCTCCCGGGGGTCCTCGGAGCCGAACAGCGCCAGGACCGACGAGAGGAAGGCGCGGTCCACGTGGTGGCGCAGCGTCTTGGCGTCGCACGCGGTGACCACGGACAGCAGGATGTCGTAGACCACCTGGAGGTGCGGCCACGACGGGGCCAGCACCATCACTGTCGCCTCCTCGTCCACGCCGTCGGGGGGCAGCAGCGCCGGGTACGCCGACGGCGGCATTGCCCGGAACAGGTTGGCGCCGACCATCTTCACCAGTGCCACCATCACGCGGTGGTCCAGCGGCTGCTGCTTGCCGCCGCCGCTCGCGCTCGACCGGACGGCGCCTAGCACCTCGACGAGCCGCTCCCGGTTCGCTTCCCGCTCCTCATCGGACTCGGACGCGTCGGCGGCGAACGTGAACACGCGGTTGCACGAGGCGATCTTGTCGATGAGGCTCTCCGCCTCGGGCTCCGGCGACGGCGGTGGCAGCTTGGCCGTGCCGGGGAGCACGCCGTCCGGCTTCTCGAGCTCGAACAGGAACTTGAGCGTGGTCGACCTCCGCTTGGCCGACGGCGGCCTCGGCGCCACCACCTCCGCCACGGCAGCGCCCATGGGTTTTCGCTGGTGGGGCCTTGGCAGAGACCAGAGAGGGTCACGGGAGAACAGCTCGCCCACTCAAGATGCCCGCGCGGGTGAAGCTTAAGAGGAGCTCTCCCACGGAAGACGCCAAACGGGGCGATGCCTTCGTGGAAGCGGCCGGCTGCGCTTGGAAACGCCGCGCCGCGATGGAGGCTTGGAGCCTTGGAGGGGACGGGCACACGCGGAGACGCCACGCTTGGGCTTCGTCGGCTGATGGCTTTGGTCCCGTCCCGGCGGCCGCGCAAGGAGGGAGGGTCGGATGTGCTGATGTGCCTGTCACGGCTCGGCATCTCCTGGTCCTGGGTCTTATAGGCGGGAGACGAAAACAATGTGGGGTGGCTGGAGCCTAGCGCCTGGATGCGTCCGGATTTGGGTCGTCATGGCGCTCGAATGGAACGCAGCGCGGCGGCGACATGTCTCAGGCACAGTCAGTCTTCGGAAAGCAATCCACTGCACTGGATTTGTTTGGACCGTACTGCATGCCTCTCTGCGTGGGCTGTGTGGTCCAGTTATTACTCCAAGTAAATAAACTGACGGTAGTAAAAACGTGAAAGTGAACTTTGTTGCGATCCCATTTTGACTGTCATTGAGTAATTTTTTTGGTCCCAATGTCCCATTACATCTTTCGGTCCCATTCAGAAACCAGATTATTTATTTGCGAACATTACGACACCTAGCATAGCAAAGCCACCTGCGCTGGTTGCAGTAAACAAAAGCCTCCATCAACAATCAACATATAAAAAGATGATTACGGCAACCTGCTCCAGGTTAATCTAGCGGGGGG
>CM041631.1:16135063-16154219 GCA_023333625.1 Bothriochloa decipiens | reverse complement strand
ACCTGCTCAGATCGGCCAGCCTTGACATGCGCCCGCATGATAGCATTGAACGTCGCTGTGTTTGGGGGGCACCCAGAATCGATCATCTGGCACAGGAGCTCCTGCGCGCGGGGAACCTGCCCCGCACGATACATAGCATCGATCACAGCAGTGTAGGTATACACATTCGGCATGACCCCTGACTGCTGCATCTCCGCGAACACGCGCTCTGCCTCATCGAGCCGCCCGGCGCGGCACCAAGCGTGGACCACGGCTGTGTAGAGCACAACATCCGGTGTGAAGACAGCCCTGCAGCTGTCGAACAGCGCCTGCGCCTCACTGCCAAGGCGCTTCTTGGACAGAGCAGCCAGGAGCGATGCCAGTGTGGCAGGCTCCGGAGCCCCGGCGCCGTACTCCTCCATGCGGCGGAACAGGTCGGCGGCCTCCGACGGCATCTCCGCACGGACATAGCGGCGGATCAAGGCGAGGATGAGCCGGGACGAGATGGGGACTGGCCGCTCCCTCATTTCGTCGAGCAGGTGGCGCGCGAGCGGGAAATGGTGGTGCTTGGCGAGCAGGTCTATCATTGAGGCGTAGAGATCGGGTAAGGAGTCCGCGGGGAGGGAAGGTGCGATGTGGCGGAAGAAGGCGACGGCCTCGGGGAGCGGGACGCCGCGGCGGAGCGCGAGGAGGCGGCGGAGGAGGTGCAACGGCAGGTGAGGCGGAGGCGGGGAAGGGAGCAGCTCGGAGATGGTGGCCGACAGGGACGGGAGCGGGTCGAGCGGCGGGGATGCCGGGAGCTCGGCGGCCGGGTTGGCGAGGCGGTGGTCGAGGAGCGCCGCGTGCAGGGCGTCCAGGAGCTTGGTGTCGTCGCGGGTCAGGGGCGGGGGCGACGGGTCCGTCTCCGTGTCCGTCTGGGGCGGCGGGCTCGGTGAGCCCTCGCAGAGATGGCGCAGGAAGACGATGCGGCCGGTGGCGGAGAGGTGGCGCTTGGGCTTGAGGAAGAGAGCCATGGCGTGGCGGTGGCGGGACAGGGTGTCGCGGCGTGGCGAGGGACAGGGGAGGAGCAGTCGCCGACGAGGCTGGAGAACTTCAGTAGGGTTTTGGGTTTGGGAATTTTGTACATCGTGTTGCATTGTCTTTCTTTCTTTCTTTTTTTTTTTTGAGAAATTCGTGTTGCATTGTCTTGGGCCTGTAGGAGTTGAGGCTTCACGGAGTGAGGCCTTATTGCAGTTTAGGCCCATGAAGGTAACAGAGAGACGTTGGGTTACCCTCTTGGGAACTGTCTCAAGAAAGTGCGCCTTTTCTTTTGAGCAATCTCAAGAAAATGGGTTGGGTCGTGCTGTTTGTACTTTGTACAGTTGATGGTGGTGCCGGTCACCGGGCACGGATCCGTGGGCCGTATACTCTGTGCGATGAGCGGTGGCGTGACTAGTACGGAGGCAGCTGACGTGGACCGTTATTATTATTATCTTATCATGGGAACGCAAGGAATCGTGGGAAAGAGGAAACGTCTATCTCGACAGGGATAGCTGGCTAGCTTCAGCGTTTTCGTCGATGGATTCACGGCCAGTCTCCATTATAAATCCGACGAAGTGCCAAGTCCGTACGTCGAATGTTTCTTTCCCAACAATAAACTGGACGGTAGTCAGTACAGCATACTCCTATACTACTCTAAACATAGGACGACGGCGTCTTTACGCACGATTGGCAAATGCAGCGGGATGTTTGGTGGACGGATGATGGGTTTCGTTGGGTCAATTTGTGCCACTACTTGTATATAAAGAAAGAACGAGTCTAGTTAGTGTGGTAACAGGCTTCCACAACCCTCGCAGTGTGGCCATGGCCCCATCTTTTCTCGACCCGTCGCCTTTCTCAGTTACTTGTAGTCGTAGCGGTCACATGTGAACACTCGAAACCGCGAGGTCACTGTACCACGCCAGCAGAGCAAATTGATCAGCAAAGGCGTCGGGGTGCAGGGCGGTGTCCATGTCGACCCGCGGTCCGCGGTTGGTGCCTGCGCGCCCACCGGCGCGCCGCGGTTGGTGCGATTGCGAACGGCGGTTTCCTCGTCACGCGCCCTGGGGCCTGGGCGCCGGTGCAGCGGTGCGCGCCGAGAAGCCGCCAAGGCGTGTGGCGCAGCGGTCCAGCGGCAGCGGTGCAGGATCCCCGGGCCCTGCCTGCCTGCCGCGCCTGCGGAATTTCCGTCGCCGCAACCAGGTCGCACGTACCCACCCACCGACGCGCGAGTCACAGAAAAACCGCTTCAACGCTAGCCCGTCGTCGTACGTGTGGTGTCAGTATACTCCACCCGCCACCATCAGCTCTCGCGCGATCCAATCCAACGCGAACCTAGCTACGCTGTTTGACCGCGCCACACGGGATTAGTCCTAGCAATCAGCTCCCCGAGCCCCATCCGGGATTTATCTAGTCACCAAACCATCGGAGTCGAAGCCGTATATATACAGCTCCCTCTCGAGATCGACAAGAAGAGAGGCAACCTGCGAGCGTCCATCGGAGGAGAGACTGATCCAGACGCAAGAGGCATCCCACCAGCCAAGAAGAACAAGTTCGTGTCGAGTTCATTCGTTTCCATGGAGAAGAAGCAGAAGAAGCAGCACGCGAGGTCAAGGAGCTTCACGGGCGGCGGGCTGGCCTCCTTCCTCAGGTCCACCGTCGCCTCCTTCTCCTCCACCTTCCCGTCGTCCAGCGGCGGCGGCGGCGGCAGGAACAGGTCCTCCTTCAACCACCGCAACGCCTTCTCGGGCCCCATCGCCGTCTCCATCGTCCCGCCGGAGGCCCGCGGCCGCCGCAGCGGCAGCGGCAGGAGTAACAAGCGGTCCGGGTACGTGACGCCCGAGCCGTCGTCGCCCAAGGTGTCCTGCATCGGCCAGATCAAGCGGAGCAGCTCCAGGCGCCAGAAGAAGGTCAACCCGTGCGGCAAGAACGGCGGCGCCTGCCCGCTCCCGCCGCGGCCGCCGGCGACGGCAGAGGGGAAGCCCTGCAGGCCCAAGGGCTCGCTCGTCAAGCGGTTATCGTTCCTTCGGCGCAGCAGGTCGCGGTCTCGGTCGTCAAGGGCGGCGTCGTCGTCCAAAGATGGCCTCGTCGGTAACGGGAAAGCGATGGCGGCGGCGGCTCCGGCTCCAGCGCCGCCGGCGGGCGGTCTGGGCCAGATGAGGCGGTTCACGAGTGGGCGCGCCGCGTTCCAGGACTTCGACTGGCGGGAGGAGGAGAGGAGGAGCCGTGATAGCGACGAGGAGTACGAGGACGACGGGTTCGTCGCGCATTCGGCGCCGCTGGTGCTCGGCGGCGGGGTGGTTGCCTCGGAGCCGAGGAAGGAGGTGAACCTGTGGAGGCGGCGCCCCATGGTTCCTCCCACTCCGCTTGAGCTTCCCTAGGCTAGGCTAGCGAGCCACATGCATGTTCGTTCATCTCTGTGTGCCAATGCCTTGTTGCTTTCTTTAGCTTCATAATAGTTTGTATGTACAGCTCTACATAGTACACGCCTAAGTGATGATCATACAAGTTTAGTTCATTTTGTAGATGGTGCTGCTCATCTTTGGAAAGAAAGTAGACTACAAAGAGCAATCTGTCTGCCTAGCTAGCTTGGCAATTTTTTCTTCTATAATATATACTTTTTTCTTCTCATTTCGATCTGATCTTTCATATTTGAGCATTCATGCTAAATTGGTCAATCAGGAACTTGTGGAGGAGCTCAAAAATTGTGGGCATGTTTGACATGCATGTTGATTCCACGGAAATTCAAATGGACTATTTGAATTTTAATTAATTTATACATGAATGTTGTTGATCAGCCACTTGTGCCCCGGCGCATCATGTTCGCGAAAAAAATGAATCCTGATCACCATTTCTGCGTTGCTCTCACCGTTTGTACAAATATTAACACGCATAGTTTGATACAATATGATAGCACAACTTAGCAATGTCCGCCTGTTGCGTTTCCTCCTTGAGAATAACTGGTCTCCACTCTCCAGTTTGAGAAGATTTGTATGCACCTGCTTGGTGTTAACGGCGAAACAGTCGAGAAGTGTTCAACGATGGCATGTGCCGCCCATGCCCCAGGCCCCATGCTGTTCTGGGAAGTTTTCTCTGCACATTTAATTTTTTTCTCTACAATTATTCAGGGTGGTGTACGTTTTGAAAAGTTTGGTCAGCAAAAGTTAGCACTGAAAATTCGCTGCGGAGGCCAATCGAGACTTGTAAAATATTAATGATGCACAACTGGTTCAACTCACGTGCTCTGAAAAATACAGAACAAATCCAGTTTGATTCCATACTAACTAGTATAATTCCCGTCCATGAATCGAGGTTTCAACAATGCTAACTTCACTGTTTTCATGCATGATATATCTAGTTTTTAAGCGCTAATGACCAGCATGTACGTAACATTTGTGCTCCCAATAGACTGAAAATACATCATTTTCAACAACAACATAATCTCTAAAACATAGTATGAAGATACGATTATTAAAGACAAATCTATGTGTACATGTGACCAACAAGCTCCTAAAATAAACTTTGAAAGGCTTTGCCAATCAAAGTTTTTAAAGTTTAACTCAAACTTGGTCAAAACGGCAAGAATTAGCAAACGGAAGGGGTCATTGAGTTATGATCCATATGGCTCTACTAATTACGGATTACCCACATCGAGCAAAAGAGAAAGGAAAATTCAGAGTGGCTTGCCTAGCCGTCATATCATAAGCATTTAACACGTTTCATGCATGTTCGCTCGACGTAGTACGAAAGGAAGAAGAAAAAAAAATCAAAGTGGGTATTTATGTGATGATGATGCAAGCGGTGGGCCAGCATGGAGAAAAGATAAACAGCAAACCATGGGCCGAAAGCCTGAGCCCATTTAGAAACATTATCCTTGCTACCCGAGCGGCCAACTTTTTTCTGAGAAACCTCACAGGGCGCCTCTTTTTGTCTGTTGCCACGTGCTTCAAGTTGTTCAAACTTTATGTCTTCTTCGAAACAAAATCGACAAATTTGACTGCAGCATGACTATGTTGCTCCACACAAAGGTTATCTTGAGGATGCCAATTGTGACAAGTTATTATGTGTGTTCCAGTCCGTATAATATAATGTTTTTTTCTTAGCTTTTCATGTACGTGACTTCTTTTAGGCACAAATAAATCAAACAGGCTCCTGAACTCATCCTAGATGACCTGTGGGCTGCGGAGCCAATCTGTTTGCAACACTGCTTTCATCCCGGACGGAACGAAAATGACACCAGAAGCATCTTTTACGGCTAGTTCTACACTTCTCTCTGTAAGTGTCAGCATTTTTGAAAGAGCTGGCCTTTCGCTCTCGCAATAGCAGCCTAGCGCGGGTATTTGGTGGTAGGCCGTGCGACGTTGCCATTCCATCTGTACACTGGGTCACTGGCCAAGCCAGAGCCTGTCGCTGTTTACACGACACGAACCTATTGGCGCCTGGCCGCACATAGGTTTGGGCACTGGGGTCTGGGGTGCCGACATGGCGACATTCGATAGGCACCACGCTGGCAGGATATGCTACCTCGGCCAAGAAATGGATTGATGATGTCTTTCGCAAACCACAGGGGTTATTACTGTCTGGCAATGGATCAGGATCGAGCCCAATCCTTATCTGACCTCAGCTGATTTGCGACACCCAAACCAGAATCCGCGAACGATTTTATTGAACCCACGGGCCGATTCAGTTATGACCAAACCAGCAGAATCCACTGGCTGTAATATTTCAGAAAGCAAGCATAACTTCTTCCAAGATTCCAACACAGACAACACGAGTTACATGACAGACGGTTCCAGCAGACAGACAACACTACTTACATGACAGACAACTCCATAAAGAAAAATTAAAGAAACTACATCCATTTCGCTTAAAAAGGAATCATCCACCAAGTTCTATAAATTGAAATACAAAACCAGTTTATAAATGAACTGTATAGGAAGAAAGAGGCTATAAAAACTAAACAAAGTTTGAACTTTTAGACTGAATACTTATGTCGCGAGTTTTCTGAATGGATGGATTTCTGTCAATTGTATGTTAATAAAGGAGATGGCAAAAAAGTTTGCTCAAAAGACTACTACAGCGTACATTAAAAACTGAAGTTTCCAGCCAAACTAAATCGACACGACGTAGCAGCAGAAACATAGTACGTTTGCAAGGTAAAAGGTACAAAATGGTTCTTGGGAGATTCTTCCAGATGCTGGCATGTCAACCTGCCTGCATGTGCCTCAAGCCACATGAGAATAGGCCTGCCTCGACAAAAGAATAATGAAAATGTGATTAAATTTAGCTAACACACTAGCAGCCTACACAAGAATGCTGATGCTGCAGACCATAAATTTCATGAAGCATACACTTCTGAATGAAGCAGAGCCAACAGAAGAGTGAATGACCAATAAGGGCAAGCTATACCAAAATATTTACTGTGCCTTTGTGATGTGTGGATCATTACATAATTAACTGGAGGAAGTAATGAGGAAATAAAAAAAAACTCAGTCACAAAGCTCCATTTTTGCCAAGAAACTATACATTACAGAGAAGACATGATGTATGAGAAGGCATGATGAATATCAAATAAACTCTGAATTTAGCTCCCCATATTACCCTCTTTATCAAATATATACCCTGAGTCCAAAACGTCTTCTGTAGCTGCAACCACAACATGCATATCAAATGATACATTTGTGTTTGCAGCCTAGTAGTGTCAAGCTTGAAAACGGTGGCTTGTTGGTCGGTAACTAAACAGAATACTTGCTAAAAAAAATCAAGGAATACATGTTGTTATCAGGATACTGTTTTTCCTCACTGAGATATGGGCAGTAGAACACCGCCTGTTCGAGGTGCATGATGCAGTCAGAGAAATTGTAAAAAAGTATAATTTCTCTGCACAAGCTCATCAAAAAGCTTAGCAAGCATCTGTAGTATTGAAAAAGGTACTGCTAGCATCTGGTGTGAATCATAGATGATGATCAAGTGGAGACACCATCTGTAATTGACACCAGATTGGACCAAGAATAGTTTCCAAACAAAAAGGATAGGTAATGGTTAGCATGAGCACTTAAACTCAGGCATGAGACAAATACCTCTAGCCAGAAGCAGCACACAACCCTGAAACAGCACTATATGCATACAATGGTGAGGAAGCAGTCACAAAACATACGAGGAAGCAACAAATATGTCTTGAATTCATAATATATGAACATCTGCCCCCACAAAGTGCCCGAACAAATTGATAAGACTGGTAAGCAACATATACTCTCTGATAGTACATTGAAAAGCATTTTCGGACCAAATTAATTTACCAGAACAGTAACAGATATCCACATTGAGTCATCAGGAACAACACATTTACAGCAACCTTGAGTACAATTAACTTTGGGACCTCTTAGCTTTTACATAAAGGTGGAACAGATGCCAATTGATCACAAACTCAACCAGACACCAATTTCACAACGATGATAAGAACATTGAGAGCAATCAAGGGCATCCTCAGAAATTGCGTAGCATAGATAAGCCCCACGATCTGGCCCTTCAGCGACTTCGTTTGCCCATTCCCTGATACTTCGGACATGCTCCATCCCCTGGGAGCAAGAAAGCGGTCTTCGTTCAGTATCGCCAACGCATTCGCAAGAAGCAAGAAACCCTCCAGCAATGTCCACAGGCCCATCCCTGCAGATTATAGCTCTGTTAGTTCAGATCAGGAAGCGGATCTAGTAAAGGGATATGCTACGAGTTAGAAGTAGGGATCGAATAGCCAAATAGATCGAGTTAGAGTTTGGATCTCGGTTTCGCACAGCAGACAGGGAAGAGAAGGAGGGTGGGAATACCTGGTGGGTGCTCTTCGCCGGCGAAGAGATCCGCGAAGGCTTCGACACCTGGCGTAGGGCGGCGGGGGCGGTAGCCCACCCAAGTCGTCGCAGACAGGGAGACGGAGAGCACACGGCGGCTGGCGTTGAAGGAGAAGCGGAGGCCGGTGGCGATGAGATTAGGACTACTGCACGATTGGGCCTTTAACGGGCTGAGACGCGCTTGGGTCTTCTCTTCCTAGAATCTTGGGCCTTCTCTATCCCGAAGCTGAGACGCGCGGATTTTTTTATGTTTAATTTTTAATCCTTTTTATGCAATATTCTTATAATAAACATGTCTAAAAAGAATTTGCAGATCTAACCTTTTGATTGTGTCAGTCAGTCCTGCTGGTGTGCGCGGAAATATATGCCACACTGGACAGTGTTTCCGACGTAGAAAATCTTGTCACGCCATTCTTGTTGACGTGCCAATGTTGTGTGACAATACTCAACTTTAGAATATTCATAACTATTTTTTATGATGTTGGATGAAGATGACTATATGAAAACTGTAGAACATGATAAGACCCGCAATTTTCTAGTTTTGAGTTCTCATTTAAGGACGTTAAGATGCTGACAAATAGTATAAAATTTCAGTACTAGTGCTAGACACATTACAAAATTCATATCTATTTTCAACGGTGTTAAATGAAGATACTTTTATATCAAGTTATAACTTCGAATGAGATTTATAACTTTGTAGTTTTGAGTTTTTTTACATTTGAGGTCGTGAAGATGCTTGATAAAATAATGTAAAGTTGCAGTAGCATGTTAGTGGTGCACCGTGGCTTCTCGCTTCTCAAGTATTATAATTTGAACGGTGTCAAATGAAGTTAACTTTTATATCAAAGTTGTAGTCTTCGATGAGATCTACAAGTTTTTTTATTTCAAAGTCTTTTTTATTTGAGAATTAGAATGGCGAAGAAAACAAGGAAAAGTCGTTGCATATAAAGTAATCAATAGTTTTTCAATGATTGTTCATGCATCTCTAATTTAAGTTCAAAGCTAATCTTGTTGCCAACCGGTGGGAGAGAAAAACACCATTGTCGCTACCACTTTGAAAGTTCCACAGTGACAATGTTTGTCGGAGCATACCGTTTTCGATGAAGTAGTTGATACCTATCAGAACACCAGTAGTGTAGCCAGAAAACCAATTTTGTTATTTTCTTAGATGGGCTACCAATACAAATATCTATAATCTTTTTAAATTACCAATTGAAACTATAGGGTCATAGAGGGGGTGGTCATGCCCCCCTGTCTCCACCATTTGGCAACACTTGCTCCTGTGAAAGTTACTATAAACCTTACAAAATATTATGGGGCACCGAAATCAATGGATTTTATAGTAAGAACAAGGCCACTTATGATTTGACTCCATGTACACTGCAAAAGATTTGATGCAATAAGGTTACCTTTAAGCAAAGTGGAATTCATCATAGTAGTAAACAAAAATTAATGATGTTGCAAAAGCAATAAGCTGAAGAGGCCGATGAGAATGCAAAAGTAAAATGCGTGTATGCTTTGTCAATTAGAGAAAATATCAAGGACAACAAAATAGATTTGTCAGTTTTACCACGAGGTGGAAAAATTCTACCACAACCACAGTAAAAAAAAATAATACATAACAATAAGAAAAGCAAATAGGTATATGAGACGACACCAACATATCCAAGAAGAAAGATTAGCTGAATTAACTAAGAAACCATTCAAGAGCCACAATTCCATAATTGTTTATTCAATGATGTCGTTCACTAAAAAAAAGGGCTATGGTGATTATATCTTACTGGTCCATGTATGGAACGACCTAGCACTCATCCAAAAGTGTGCAGTCAAGAAGGTTTTATATGCACATTTCATCGACATTTTTCTTATTTTTGTTTTTGTGTTTACTCATGGTTAAAGAAGACACGTCATGAGGCAAGAGTAAAAGCAAAAGAACATGCAAGTGCATAGCTTCACCCATTGGTGCTTGAAACGCAAGGGATCATCTATTATAACGGCAATCCGGCCTATTCACATGTATATATGGATATCAACATGTATGAGTTCACAATTTAATTTATTTATTATAGCCAAGTAATACTTGACTTTATTATTGAGATTGTTCTTATACAATACGGCGGTATGGTAGGGCCGTACGTGCGACGCTGCCATTTCACCTTGTACACTGAGCAAGTCCACATAGGCTGTCGCTGTTGACTCGACAAGCGATCGATTGGCGCCTGCACATAGGCCGGCCTGGGCGTCGACCGTCGACGTCGAGACCGACATCCGACCCGACACGGCGACACGGAGCTTGCTGGATATATACACCACGTCGCTCAAAGATGGATGGTGATTGTTTTGGAAGAAAATATCTGAAGCAAAACCAATTTCGCATACTACAGATGAAAGAGAGCTCATCGAGGCTCACTGGGGAAATCGGCTAAAAATATCTTAATAATACCTGAGACACAACGGAAACAAAAAGTGTCATGATCGATTGTTCCACTGAGATATCAAAGCGACAAAGCATGGTATTTCCGATTTGCAATCGCTCGTTGCTCCATGCCGCGGCCGGCCTGCTCCGAGCCGAAATCTCACAGCCTGGGTCCGGGCCCACTGGGCCAGCCCATTGTCTGGCGTGCGAACCCGCGATGGTAACAAGAAGTGAAGAGCAAGGCCGCCTGCTGACATGATGAGACGGCGAGTACAAGGAACCTGTGGCGTGCAATGCAATCGCGGTCGTCGGCTAGCTGCAGATGACAAAAAAAGATGCTTGCTTTTGACAATCTCCACAGCAAATGACAAAAGTATTGCAGTTTTCGATTGACGTCTCAGCACCTGGTCGCCATCGATAATAGCGCAAGGTCTTGGCCCGACCAAACCATGGCCTTGTTTACCGACCAAACCATGGCCTTGTTTATTGTTTAGTTTGCTAAATTAGCGTTAAAATTTTTATAGCGAAATTTTTGTAGCATTTTGTTTGTATTTGATAAAAATTATTTAAATTTTAACTAATTAGGTTTAAAATATTTATTTTATAAAGTATAACAAAACTGTATAATTAGTTTTTAATTTCATCTATATTTAGTACTCCATATATGTGTCGATATTTTAACGTGACAGGAAATAAGAATTTTGTATGACGAATTTGATGGCCAAATTTGGTGAACCCACGATGCAAAACGGATCAGCTTTGGATCTGAATACACGTATTTGCAGAGTGGCTACATCTGTGCCATCGCATTCCGTTCGTGTTGTGTATATATATATATATATATATATGCCGCTCCCGCTTTCTTCGTTTAGCATCGAGTATATATATATATATATATATGCCGCTCCCGCTTTCTTCGTTTAGCATCGAGAAATTTTGGAACTGATGATTTTCCTGGACAGATGCTGCTGGTGTAATCGTTCTTAATTTGTTAAGCATTTAAGCAATCATCACATATATGATTCTTTGAGTACTACCACTAGTATTTTCTTGGCCAATGAAAAAGACGCTTCAGCGCAGCGTCTTGAGGGAAAAGGAAACGCACAGAATTAATTAGTAAAATGGCCACCGGCTAGCCACATCAAAGTAGCATTAACAGCCGTCGCATCATCAAAAAATATACATAGAATCGTGTCCTGCTGATGGCCAAGCATTGCAAGAACGGAGATCCATTGAGTAGATAGATAATAATAAATCGTCTGCCTTAACTTTACATCTCAAAATGCGTCCATGAAGTGAGCTGTACTTGTACTATAGTACGTCCCTCGTCCTCGTCATGTGGCGCTGCGAATCAGATTGGAAGCAATCAGTCTTTCAAACAAAAAAGAAACGGTGATTCCTTTCTGAAAAGTCAACGGCTCAACGCACCGCTTCTGCAGATCCGGAAGGGGAAAAAGGGGTTTTATCAGTTTATGCATGTGGACGCAAGAGGCCTTCGGAGAGACGAGGTTGTGATGAGATCTGCTTGCAACGTGGCGTCTATGTATTTCACAGACTGACAGGTGGCGGTCAGCCCGCTGGTATTGATGATAGATATCGCGCCACACCGGGAAAAAAAGGGGGGGAAAAAGGAAAAGAAAACATGGTCATTGTCAGGCATCACTTTCATGGGTGGTCTCATTCTCTGCAAAAGGAAGACTCACTAGCTTCATAGCTTGGAGTGTCCGAGGCCATGGATGTTGCAATTTGCACGCCAAGGGAATTTTTTTTCAAGAAAAAGTCTTAACGTAACTGCTAAGAACTCTGTCTTCCAATTGAGATATAAAAGGATTAGTCCATTTTATAAGAAAAATCAGGTTCAAACACCTTACATTTGTGTATAGCTTACATTGCGAACAACATGGCCAAAATAGCAAACTCAAAATCACACAATCTGTCACAAGACATCATCGTTGATCTCGAAAAGACGAGCAACTCTAACTTTTTTCCGAGGACCAAAGCACAAAGCCTTCAAGTCAGGACACATGTTTACAAAGAAAACTAGCAGCACCCAAAAGAGGTTGGAGACGTCATCGTTGTCGAGCTAAACTTCACCAATGGCGGATCTAGGAAAATAAGTTGAGAGAGCGCTTCTCTTGTTACCTTCCATCTCTATCCTCTCCTTTCAAACTTATGTGTATATCAATTTGGAGTTTTTTTTTTGGGCGACTAATTTGTATATGATGATGGGCTTATAGGAGGTTAAAAACACTACCCATTTAATCCTGCAACATAGAAGCTCTGACTCTGCCAAAGCACTCTTCCAAGCAAGACAATCATCTTGTGTGTTACTTACGAGTATGTATAAAGCAACATCAAAAGGCAGCAGCATCGTCGAAGATTTAGGTAAGAGCACAATTGGTGACCGGTGGATAGGACCTCCGAGACGAGGCAAAGAACTGGCCACTTTGGTGCAGCGGGAAAACAACATCAAACCTGCGCCGAAACAGTAGAAGCAAAACGAATTGGAAATCTCAGTCCACGGTCCCTCCGCCGGAGGCTGCAAAAAGGCAGAAAGAATCCAGTTCTTGACGGCACTAGAGATCGACTCAGTTTTGGGGCCTCGGGAAGCAAAAGCTGGGGAAAGGTAGCGCATCCAATCCAAACATTGTGAATGAACGGATTAAAAAAAAAAGAGTAAGAGAGCGACAACCTGAGATACACGTGAGGTGAGGTCATTGCTCCCGTTGCGAACTGTGAAGCGGCCGACGTCGATGGTTGGATATTTTTGGAACGAAGAAAGGCCACGAAACTTTACAGCCGAAAATGTCATCGGTTAACTTTACAGCCGAAAATGTCATGGTTCGCTGTGAATCTTTTGCAGCTCAATGCGCGGACCACTGTAGCCGTGCCAATAATGGCATAGGCACGCCGCCGAACAAGTGCCCCTGCACGAACGAACGAACTGGCCAAGTCGGGTTTGAGATTCGGGGCCCCGCACGCCACTCCCGTCCCGAGTCCCGAAGCAAGCCAAGCGGGCACGTCCACCTCCAGCGCAAGACAACACCTGCCTCTAGGCTCTAGCTAGCCGACGCACACGCAGGCAGGCACGTCGCACGCACCGTTTTTGACCTCTCCTGAATCCAGCTCCAGCCTGTGAATGAATGCCTGATGAGTGATCTCTCCTCTCCGCTTCCTGCGGGACCACGCCACCCCACGCCCGCGACGTGGATCAAACCACGTGGGCGTGTGACCACGCCACCGCGAACGCCCCACGCCCGCGACGTGCCCGCCGCCCACACCGCACAACCGTGGCGGATCAAACCGCGTGGGCTTCTGGTCTTCGTCCTCTTCATTGAACGTCACACGATCCACGAAGCCGTCGACGTGGGCTGGAATGGAAACCGTCGAGAGGCGACCGTCGCGTCGCGCCGCGGCCGCGCCCCATGCACCACCACACCCTCACCATTTTCTTGCGCTTTTTTTTTTTTACTACAACAGGCCACCACTCCGGATCAGAGGAAATCACACGCCACCGGCGGGTAAAAAACTCACTTCATCATCAGATATAATAAAGGCGACTAAAAAAGAAATCACATACTATTTCGAGCTAAATTGCCAAATCTCGAGATCCAGCCAGCCAGCCAGCCGAACCCCCCGCCTCGCCGTTTCCGACCGCCAACTGAGCCCAGCCGAGGCTGCCGCCCGCCCGCCGGAATCCCCGCCGCGGAGGGTGCTGTGGTGGTATATTAGGGTGCTCTAGGATTGGAGGTTGGTAGCCCAGACGCTCGCCGGTTGCCGCCGCCTCTCCCCGGCCCCGACCGCGAGGCTCCGTCGCCGGCGATGGCGTCGCCGGCCGGCGGCGAGTCTCCGGCGAAGCCCGTCCTCCTGCACGGCGACCTCGACCTATGGATCCTCGAGGCGCGCCTGCTGCCCAACATGGATATGTTCTCCGAGCACGTCCGCCGCTGCCTCGCCGCGTGCCGCCCGCCCACCTCCTGCGGGCCCAAGCACCCTTCCTCCTCCGCCTCCGCCCCCGCCGCCGCCGCGCGCGGCGGCTCCGGCGGAGGCCGACACCACCACCGGAAGATCATCACCAGCGACCCCTACGTCACGCTGTCGGTCTCCGACGCCGTCGTGGCGCGCACCGCCGTCATCCCCAACTCGCAGGACCCCGTCTGGGGGGAGCACTTCGCGGTGCCGCTCGCGCACCGCGCCGCCGAGCTCGTGTTCCACGTCAAGGACAACGACACATTCGGCGCGCAGCTCATCGGCACCGTCACCGTCCCCGCCGACCGCGTTGCGGCGGGCGACGAGGTCGAGGACTGGTTCCCCGTGATAGGCAGCGGAGGCAAACCGTACAAGCCGGACACCGCGCTGCGCCTCCGCTTCAAGTTCGTCCCCATCGCAGGCAACCCGGACTACCGCCACGGCATGGCGGGCGACCCTGAGCACAGGGGCGTCGGGGACTCCTACTTCCCGCTCCGCCACGGCGGCCAGGTCACGCTGTACCAGGACGCGCACGTCAGGGAAGGGGACCTGCCGGAGATTGAGCTCGACGGCGGCAGGACGTTCCAGCACAACGCGTGCTGGGAGGACATCTGCCACGCCATCCTAGAGGCGCACCACATGATATACATCGTCGGCTGGTCGGTGTACGATAAGGTGCGGCTCGTGCGCGAACCGTCGCCGTCGAGGCCCTTGCCCGAGGGTGGCGACCTGACGCTTGGAGAACTCCTCAAGTTCAAGTCGCAGGAGGGTGTCAGAGTGTGCCTGCTTGTGTGGGATGATAAGACTTCGCATGACAAGTTCTTCATCAAGACGGTGAGGTTCCATAATCTTGTTTTCTTTTACCTCCCAGTTTATGTGATGTCGAGCTGTCAGCAGCCAACTTAATGGCAAGGAATCCACGGATGCTGGTCCATATATATGAGTTTACTGTGGCAAAAACAGTGGACTTGAGTCAAACCATACATCGGGCCAAGTTCAAAACCTTATTTACAAAGGATTGCCAGTTTCAAGTTCGGAACAGAATGTGAAAACACTCTGTTCAATCCATGGACAATTAGCTTCATCCATTCCCCGTTCTCAATTTGCCTTATACCATGACCGTATGCAGCTCAGACAAATGCAAATATAATCTGTGCTTTCTGAACCATGCTGTTCCTTTTGCAAATATCTGATCTGTAAGAAACCTTCTTGTGATTTTGCAGGGTGGAGTTATGGCAACTCATGATGAAGAAACTCGGAAGTTTTTCAAACATTCCTCTGTCATATGTGTTCTCTCTCCTCGATATGCTAGCAATAAGCTGAGCATTTTCAAACAGCAGGCAAGTTTTGGGCAGGAATTTATGGTTCACTTTCTTTGTATGGGTTACATTACATCTAACGGATATCATTGTGAAATATACGTTGGAGATACATTTTTCCCTTAGGCCTTGTTTGGATGCACATGTATCTTACCTCAAACCACATGAGTTGGAGTGGAACTTAGTTCAAACACGCTCCAATCCACTTCAACACATGTGGATTGAGGCAAATACATGGACATCCAAACAAGCACTTAGTGAACTCAAATATTGCAAAAAATAGCAGTACTGACTAATATGAATCTTCAGATTAGTGACTGATCTAGAGTCACCCGGTGGGGGTCGAGGTTTTGTATTGTCAGCGTGGGGGTAGTGGGGCTCAGCCCCCATGCTGGATCCGCCACTGGATGACCACCAAATTCTTCCTGCCACTCGTTGCAACTCTTTTCAGCTATCTAAAGCTGCATTTCTTTTTGTTGCCACTACCTAGCTGTTTTGCGATCAAGGTGGGTCAGCACTGGATGACCACCAAATTCGCCACCAAGACCACCCTTTGTTGCCAGTGGTGGCGGATCTATGATTTTTTTCATGGGGTCTGCTGCACTAAAATTTCCATATGCGATTCAGTAAAATCCATTTAATAATTGGGTGAGCATGTTAAATTTGTCCTGCAATTCAGAATTTAAGTACAAAATAACAAAATAAGTCTTAAATTTGACAAAGAAGTTCCAAAATTGCATAAGTTCCGATAGAAAAGTTCAAACACCATGCTAGTAATTGAAAATATGTATAAAAAAGATAGACACCTAATAAATTACAACAATTGAACTAATTTTGAGGATAAATTGGTGTATTACCAAATAAAAAATAGGTTAGGGTTTACTTGTGTCAATTTGTAGTGTAGATGTAGTGCTGAGCTAATGCATTGCTAGGTGGTTAGAATAGCTAGGCAGTCTGGGGGTGACATCCCTGCTGTTTCCATTATTTAATGTCACATCACCCATCCATCTATCATGACAGCGAGAGGAGAGAGAGCACGCGAGCTAGTGTCAGAGACAGAAAGTCGTGGGTACTACTACTGGCACTGGACCGTACTAGAGGAAGGAACTTTCTTAGGGTATGCCGGTATCGCTGGATAGGCCCCTGTTTGTGCCCTTAAGGATAAGGACTATGAAATGCTGAAGTTATATTACACTATTTACGTGATTATAGATCCCACATGCTATCTGCACAAAAACATGCTCTAAACCAAAACCTAAACCTGAGCTGCCACTGGTCTGTCACCAAGACAAGCTGGTTGCCTGGTAAACAAATGTCGGATCTTTCTGGTGGGAAGATAACCCGAAGCTTTTGGATCTTGACAAAGGATTTGCATAATGCATGATTGGAGATGGTGTATATCTTCAGGCAGCATTTAGGATGGAAAACACATGCAGTATGAATTTGCTCAGCTGGCTTCTTTCAAGAAATCAAACCTTATAATTGTTAATCTCTGAGAGATGGCGTTTAAGCAATTGTAGCTACTTAATGTGATTCTTGGACTGGTACCAGGACAAGAGAACGGCAAATGGATATACTTTGGCCTTGGGGGTAGCGAGGCCGAGGCATACTCTTCAATGAGCATGCACTGTCTCTTGATGGGCCAAAGTCAACCACCAGCTAACTTAGGTATTCATGGAAAAATGCTTGCCATTTTTTTTTTCCTTCTGTCCTGGTTCCTACTCCATGGTAGGCTCAATACTAGAGATATGCTGAACAGAAAAACAATTACCCTATATATCATGTTGCTCACAAATTACTGAAGAAACATCACAGCATCTCTTCTTTGATGGAAAATTTGCACAACAGTATTGGCACTGGTTATATCTGCAAAGGAACAGAATAGTTTCTTAAACAGGTTGCCGTGTTATATGGAAGATACAGTTTAATGTGGTATGGGAAACAGTATTGGTAATGGGTATATATGCAAAGGAACAGAATAGTTTCTTAAAAAGGTTGTCATGTTATACAATAGATACAGTTTAATGTTGTGTTATGGGAAATGATTTTCAAAAAAGATGATGCTATGATTTTCCATCATGCAAAAGAAAATCTTAATAGTGGCACAATCATGGCTAGACAATTCTGTGAAAATCTATCTCTTTTGGCCTTCATTGTGTAAACCTATGTACCTGTTGGTAGTCCGTACCGGCATAGGTGCTATTTTTAGGGGTTGGGGTTGGCCGTGGGGGTCACCTAAAAGCGAGAGTAGGATTGGAATCATATTTTGTGTCTCAAATAGTATCAGGGGGCATTTATCATCTCTAGTTTGAAACAGGAACTATATTTTGTGTTTTTTTTTGCTTTATTATGTTTTGCACTAAATAGTTGAATATTTTTGTTGAGTTTATAACACTGAATTTGTAGCTGGCAGGTTGTTGGGACTTTGTTTACACACCATCAAAAGTGTGTGCTGGTTGATACACAAGCCAGGGGAAACAAGCGGAAAATTACAGCTTTCATTGGGGGCCTAGATCTTTGTGATGGCCGGTATGACACACCTGAACACAGGCTTTTCAAAGATCTTGACACAGTATTCCAAAATGATTACCATAACCCTACATTTTCGGTGAGTTCTTTTGTGCTAGCATGTTCTAAGTAATTTGGCTTTGCCTTTCAACAATAGAACCTGTGAATTAAGCTCCTGGCAGAAAATTTGAATTTTTCATGTACAGTACTAATTACATGCATCCAGCTTTTGATGTTCTTCGGATCATATGTATTCACCTGATGCAGGCAGGTGCAAAGGGACCTAGGCAACCATGGCATGATTTACATTGCAGGATTGATGGCCCTGCTGCCTATGATGTCTTGACAAATTTTGAGCAAAGGTGGCGAAAAGCAACAAAATGGCGTGAACGGTTTAGAAGAGTATCTCATTGGAAAGACGATGCTTTAATTAAGCTGGAGCGTATATCATGGATTCTAAGCCCTTCAAAAAGTGTTCTAAATGATCATCCTAGTTTGTGGGTTTCAAAAGAAGAAGATCATGAAAATTGGAATGTTCAGGTGGTTGTGCTGCCTGTTAAGTTCTACTTTTGTCAAAATAATCTTGAAATTTTCTGGAGTCGTTAATTTATTTTGACTCTGCAGGTATTCCGGTCAATTGATTCTGGTTCCCTAAAAGGATTTCCTAGTGATTCCAAAAAAGCTTCAAAGCTGGTTAGTCAACATATATATTTTCTGACTTTGTAGCGATGACGGAGAATATACTATCTGGAAACTGCTACGTGTACTAACTACTCAAATTGTTTCTGCAGAATCTTGTGTGCCGGAAAAACCTGGTAATTGATAAGAGCATCCACACTGCATATGTCCGAGCAATCAGATCTGCACAGCATTTCATTTATATTGAGAACCAGTACTTTCTTGGTTCTTCATATGCTTGGCCATCCTATGTGAATTCAGGTTTTTACTCTCTCTCCCTCTCTCTCTTGTTTTCATTTCTTCTGTTTTTCCTTGATCCGTAGTTATACGGTAGCTATATGCTATATGTATACCCCCTCTGTTCCAAATTATAAGTTGTTCTGGCTTTTCTAGATACATATCTTTTACTATATATCTATATATAA
>CM041631.1:16115108-16134663 GCA_023333625.1 Bothriochloa decipiens | reverse complement strand
TTTTTTTCTGCAAGCATTCCATGTTCTGTGTCATAAGGCAAGTATTAGTTAAGTGAAATTTTGAGGATTATATATGTGACTGTATCAATATTGCTTTCTAACCTTGAGGATACAGTACATTGAATTTCACACTGGTCAATATAAGTTCAGACTTGGTTGTATTACACTGGGGAGGGGGATTTTGGCTTGTGATTCATCAAAATCTGTTCTCTACTTAAAGCAACATTTCCAGAATAGCTTTAGGCTTGTTGTCACATTTGTAATGTATGCTAGCTTCCTTAAAGGTTCAAATAAGTTTTTAACCTTATTATTTTGAAAGAGAAAGTATCACACAATGGCATAGATACTGGGATTTAATAACTATGTTCATATTTGTCTTCATGTTACAGGCCCAGACAATGGAGATGATGTATAGAATAATCGCAGATGAGCTCAAGGCAGTGGACAATAAGGATATGCACCCTGAAGATTACTTGAACTTCTTTTGTCTTGGAAATCGGGAAGAACCACCATCTAATGGCAGCCCAGAATCAGAGAAATCTACAGATAAAAGTGCAGCGGTAATCTTTTGTTGCATTTTTTCCTTATCCTTTTAAAGAAAAAATGTCTAAGTTACTTGCTAGTTGCTACTAAAACTTATCAAAGTGCTTGTCATGTTTCCATCATCTACTCAACTCTCATGTAGATATTAATATTGTTAGTCTTTAGATCTTCAGAAAATGGTATATAAGTTCATAAGGAGAGCTTTCCAGGATGCTGATACATTAGGATGGAAAGAATGTCTTCTTGCAGTGAGCTGTTGGGCCAAATGGAGTCTTTGGCTAGAATAGTTGCATCAGTAAACTTTTTTGCTTGCATCACACACTATATTACATAAGTTGATTCAGATTGCTGATGTTATTATTCACTGTATTTAATATGTGATGTTAGACATATAGTTTGGCTAGGCCCTAGGGCCATCTGTTTTTTTAGCTGAACTGGGGTGGGCCTTGAGCCGCTGGGGTTTCTCTAGATTGATTGTTAGTGATAGGCAAGGATACTTCTATAAACCAACCCTAGATCATCCTTGCGTGTATACGCACCTGTGTTCCACAGCCCAAATCAATCTATTGTTTTCCCATGCAATCTTTCATGTGATACTATGCTCTTGTCATTCTGCTTTGAAGAAGTGGTAGACATGCCATGTTGTCTTGAGCCTAGCTCCAGTCGTTTTCTTGTTAATAATAATTTACTAAGCAGTCACATTCATTCAATATTTCTTCTGCTTTTAAAATCTGCAGGGCTTAGCTACAAAATATCGACGGTTCATGATCTATGTTCACGCAAAAGGGATGATTGTGGATGATGAATATGTCATTCTGGGTTCAGCAAACATCAACCAGAGATCCCTGGCTGGTTCTAGAGATACTGAAATTGCCATGGGTGCATACCAGCCTCATTATGCATGGTCTAAAAAGAACAGACATCCTCACGGCCAGGTTGACCTCTTCTTTCTACCAAATTTGCTTACTGCAGTTTTTTTAATGGCTAATAACTTATTTTCCCCCTACGTGATTCTACACCCCCATATTTACAAATAATGCTACGTCTTCTAAGTTTTTTTTTAGCCTTACGTCTTCTAAGTTGATTGGAAGACTTTCTTGAGTCATTTCAACATAGCCGGTCCCAAACCCGGATAAAGGAGGAGGGTGTGTTAGGTGCGGCTAGCCAACATTTCAAAACCAGTCACTCTCATGGATATGAAACCCACAAGAGATTTGTTGGGGCGTAACCCTCTTAGCGACGCGCTACATCGGAAACCGGGTGTAGTGTCAAATGTGCAAGGGCCGGGTCGTCATCCCCTTAGTGGCGCGTCGTATCGTGATCTGGGTACGATGATATATGAGCAAGGGTCGGGTCGTCGCAACCTTTGTGACGCGCTATATCTACGCCCGGGTGTAGTGAAAAATGAGTAAGGGTCTTCGCACTTCCCTCGACGGGTGCGAAGGGTAAGGAAGCTAGCCGAGCCAACTAGGATTCGTCTAGGTAGCTGGAATGTAGGGTCCCTAACGGATAAGTTAAGAGAATTAGTCGATACAGCAATTAGGAGGCGTGTAAATATTCTATGCGTTTAGGAGACTAAATGGAAGGGCCAGAAGGCGAAGGAGGTGGAAGATACTGGCTACAAACTTTGGTACACGGGGACAACATCGGGTAGAAATGGTGTAGGCATCTTGATCGATAGGAGCCTTAAGGATGGAGTAGTTGAGGTGCGGAGGCAAGACGACCGGATTATCCTAGTCCGGTTGGTAGTTGGAGATTTGGCTCTGAATGTGATCAGTGCCTATGCCCCACAGGTAGGTCTTTGTAAGAGCACCAAGAGGCAGTTTTGGGAAGATCTCGATAGCATGGTTAGTACTGTGCCTATCAGCGAGAAACTCTTCATAGGAGGAGACCTCAACAGCCATGTGAGTGCGACTAATGTAGGTTTCGAGCGGGTGCATGGGGGTTTCGGGTATGGTAGTAGAAATCAAGAGGGGGAGGATGTTTTGAACTTCGTGTTGGCCTACGATTTGTTGATAGCGAACACCGTCTTTAAGAAGAGGGAATCCCATCCAGTGACCTTTCGTAGCGGACAACACCTGAGTCAGATCGACTTTATCCTTGCAAGAAGGGGGGATAGACGTGCTTGCTTAGATTGTAAGGTGTTACCTAAGGAGTGTGTTGTCCCTCAACACAAGCTTGTGGTGGCGGATTTTCGCTTTCGGGTACGTGTCCATCGGGACAATCGGGCCAAGATTGCGAGAACAAAATGGTGGAAGCTTAGGAGGAAGCAGCGCAAATATTTAAGGAGAAGATGTTAGATGAGGGACCGTAGGAAGAAGGAGAAGATGCAGATGACATGTGGCTAAAGATGGCAACATGTGTTCGGAAGGTGGCTTCGGATGTGTTTGGAGTGAGTAGGGGAGGCAAACGGGAAGCGAAAGACACCTGGTGGTGAAATGACGAGGTGCAAAGGGCTATTAGGGAGAAGAAGGAGTGGTTCAAGCGCCTCCATCATGACAAGAGTGCAGCCAACATTGAGGGCTATAAAATAGCGAAGAGGGCTGCAAAACGAGCGGTGAGTGTAGCAAAAGGTCAGGCGTATGATGATCTTTATCAGCGACTAGGCACGAAGGAAGGGGAGAAGGACATTTATAGAATGGCTAGGATCCGCGAGAGGAAGATGAGGGACATCAACCAAATCAAATGCATCAAGGATGGGACAGATCAACTTTTGGTGAGGGATGAGGAGATCAAGGACAGGTGGAGAGAGTACTTTGACAAGTTGTTTAATGGGGAGAATGAGGGTCCTACCTTGGAGTTGGATGACTCATTTAACGACACCAACAGACGTTTCGTGAGGAGATTTCAGGAGGCAGAGATCAGGGAGGCTTTGAAGAGGATGAAGGGAGGTAAAGCGATGGGCCTTGACGGTATCCCCATTGAGATGTGGAGATGCCTAGGTGCCAGAGCGATAGTATGGTTAACTAAGTTTTTTAACCTCATTTTTCAGTCAAACAAGATGTCTGAAGAATGGAGGAGAAGTATATTAGTACCGATCTTCAAGAACAAGGGAGATGTTCAAAGTTGTACTAATTACCGTGGGATTAAGTTGATGAGCCATACGATGAAGCTCTGGGAGAGGGTTATCGAGCATCGCCTAAGAAGAGTGACAAGTGTGACCCAAAACCAATTTAGGTTTATGCCTGGTAGGTCGACCATGGAGGCAATTTTCTTATTACGACAGTTGATGGAGAGGTATAGGGAGCAGAAGAAGGACTTGCACATGGTCTTTATTGACCTCGAGAAGGCATATGACAAAGTACCGAGAAATGTCATGTGGTGGGTCTTGGAAAAGCACAAAGTCCCAACTAAGTATATCACCCTCATCAAGGATATGTACAGAGATGTGGTGACGTGTATCCGAACATGTGATGGCGACACCAGTGATTTTACAATTAAAATAGGACTACATCAAGGGTCGACATTGAGCCCTTATTTATTTGCTTTGGTGATGGATGAGGTCACAAGGGACATACAAGGTGATATCCCTTGGTGTATGCTCTTTGCTGATGATGTGGTGCTAGTGGAAGAGACTAGGGCAGGGGTTAATAGAAAGTTAGAACTATGGAGGCACACGTTAGAGTCGAAAGGGTTTAGACTTAGTAGGACCAAGACCGAGTACATGAGGTGCGATTTCAGCGCGGCTAGGAATGAGGAGGGAGACGTTAGCCTCGATGGGCAAGTGGTGGCCAAGAATGATACTTTTCGGTATTTAGGATCGATGCTACAAAAGGATGGTGACATTGATGAAGATGTTAGGCATAGAATTTCAGCCGGTTGGTTGAAATGGCGTCAAGCTTCAGGCGTCCTCTGTGACAGAAGGGTGCCTCAGAAGTTAAAAGGTAAGTTTTATAGGACAACGATTCGTCCGGCGATGTTATACGGTGCTGAATGTTGACCTACAAAAAGGCGACATATCCAGCAATTGAGTGTAGCAGAGATGTGTATGTTACGATGGTGTTGTGGACACACAAGGAGGGATAGAGTCCGGAACGACGATATTCGGGATAGGGTTGGGGTGGCATCAATTGAGGAAAAATCGATTCAACACCGGTTGAGATGATTTGGCCATGTCCAACGGAGGCCTTCTGAGGCACCGGTACGTAGTGGGGTTCTAAAGCGGGTCGATGATGTAAAGAGAGGTAGAGGTCGACCTAAATTGACTTAGGACGAGTCGGTTAAGAGAGACCTTAAGGAGTGAAATATCACTAAAAATTTAGCTATGGATAGGAGCGCTTAGCAATTAACGTGCCTGAACCGTAATCTTTTTCTTGTACCATTTATGTGTTCTTTGTTTTCATGTCTCTTTTGGGTTTTATCTCTAACCTACCTCAACTTATTTGGGACAAAAGACTATGTTGTTGTTGTCGTCTTACGTCTTCTAAGTTAGCTTTGCCTACATATCATTCTCTCCAGGTATATGGGTATAGAACGTCTCTCTGGGCAGAGCACCTTGGAACAGTTGATGACCGCTTCAAGGATCCTTCGAGTTTGGAGTGTGTAAGGTTTGTGAATGAAATAGCTGTAGAGAACTGGCAAAGGTTTACAGCCGAAGAACTGAGAACATTACAAGGGCACCTCCTCAAGTACCCAGTTAAGGTGGAGGCTGATGGTAAGATCAGCCCTCTGCCAGACCAAGAATGCTTTCCTGATGTTGGCGGCAAGATTCTAGGAGCTCCAACTTCACTTCCTGATTCGCTGACCATGTAGAGTTATTGCATTTTTTTTAAGAGTTGAACTTTGTAATTGTCTAAATTTGGTGGGATTGTCGTAGAACTGGTACTATATATGTAAATCACCCATAGTTGGCGCAAGTAAAGCTCAAGGTGTTGGTGGAGCTTGTAGAGTTGCGCTCCTGTAAGTTTTCCCACCATTATACATATGTTTTCAACATTTTTGTTCAACCCCATGTTCACACAGTTTCTGTTGATCTGTTCTATGGTCTACTCTGCGTAGTCGCCGTGATGGAAGTGTCATTGCTGGGGATTCTAAGCCTAGGCCAGATCCTGCATTAATGTCTCCAACAATATAATGCTTGCAGATGCAAGCGGCTTGTTGACCCCTCGTCCCTAGACCCCACACATCAATTTTGCACCCTTTTTTACAAGGAAGCTATATTGATTAACAGCAAGATGCTGTGAGTAGCATTACAGATGTAATGTTTACATTGTGGGGTGCCAAAGACAAGGGGCACTCAAGCTCATGATCAGGATGGCAACAAGCAATATGGAAGTTGTTTTGATTGAAATTAAAATTCCTAAGAGCTTGTCTAGCTAATTGATCAGCCATCTGATTTTGATTTTTATGAATCTTGCGAATGACCATAGTTGTCCCATGCAGCTTGGAGATGGTAATCTGAGTGTACGGTTTGATCCTCCATTCTGGAGGATGCTCAAGCTGAGTTCCATTTATGAAATGCACCAGCTGCAGATTGTCACATAAGATAGTGGGTTGAACCATTTGCAATGCATTCAGAACCATGGCTGCAAGGGCCATAGCAGCGGCTTCCGCCGTCAACACTGAGGAGTTTTTCATCGCCGCTTTAATGAACATACTCCGAGGTGGTTGAACCTGATTGTTGACGATAAAGATGCCAAGGCCTGCATCTCTTGGAGTAGGAACAGCTAGATCCGGTTATGTAGATGCATCAATATAGCATCTAGTCCCTTGAAGCAGTGTTGGGAAGGGAACCAGAAACCTGTCTGGTGCTGCTGTGCATTGTCCCATCTCTTGGAAGGCGCCTGGATTGTTTCCTGCATAAGAAGAGCCCATACCTTGGTTTGGCACCAATGCATCAGTAATGCCTTGTGGTTATGTGACTGCTTGCTGTAGCCGAATCTGTTGAGACTGCTGAACTTGCCTCCTTGGGCCACTTCGGTTGGCTGCTGCAGGTATAGTTCTCTGAACATTCAGCTGTTGAGGCGCTGAGTTGCCAACCGTGGTGGCTTCAGCGGCAGTGAAAGGTGGCTGATGTCCACCTGAGGCAGCAACATGGCGTTGATGAGGGTGGATAGGATCAAGTTCAGAGTTGGCCGGCTGTTGTTGTACTCGTGCATCGGCTTGCGTGGTATGTGTATCTGCATGAAGAGAATTTGTACCTTGATCTATAGGGTTGTGAGTGGCAGCAGTGGTTGTCAAAGAAGGCCGGTGTTGGAGACCAAGATGATCAGATTGTGGCTGTTGAGCTTGTTGCTGCTGTCCAGTACCTTGTTGTTCTCTTAGTGCTTGTTGATGGGAGTTCATGTGGGCATTTGCTGCATGAAGTATTTGAGCAGAGGTCCAACTCCTTCTCTGAAACCTGTTATCATTCCTAGCCTTCCAAATATACCATAGAATGAATAAAGTTTTAAAAATAGTTTCATCAAAAGAGTTAGGGGATATGATAAAGGGTAAAGTCATTTGGATACCATCTAATTCGTCAGGAATGTTGCTAGTGAGGATTGGGGGGGGGGGGGGGGGGGGGTGGCGGGGTTGACATTGGACCAAACCTCAGTAGACAAATTGCACTTGAAGAACTAGTGTTGATCATTTTCAATGGCTCCACAATGGGAACATAGTTTGTTTATGTGGACAGAATACCTGCCCGCCCGCTCACCAGTAGCAACAGCTCGTCTAATGAGCCGCCATGCAAAGGTTTTGAGGATAGGAGGAAGATTCTTGCTTTTCCATGCCTTTTGTAGGATCCTGTTCGCATCATGGCTTATGCTCCTTGAGCCTTGACTTGGGAGTTGATGTACCTGCTGGTTGGCTAGATAAGAATAAACAGATTTAGTAGAGCAGAGCCCATTATTAGCAGGTGTCCACCTGAGGATGTCATTAGAGTCAGAGTTAACAATTGGAGTAGCCTCAATAGCATTAACAACCTCATCACTGAAAGTGGTGGAAAGAAGTTGGTGGTTCCAGTTTT
The DNA here is from genome assembly GCA_023333625.1 of Bothriochloa decipiens. NCBI lineage: Eukaryota > Viridiplantae > Streptophyta > Magnoliopsida > Poales > Poaceae > Bothriochloa > Bothriochloa decipiens. The sequence goes on along the minus strand of CM041631.1, from coordinate 16,127,171 downwards.
GAGTCCCTAGAATCCAAAGGTCTGAAATTGTAGCAGGCAGCGGGGTATTAACAACAGGCATGAGAAGGTGATCAAGGATCTGGTTCCATATAGGAGTCCAAGGTGTAGACCAAATGGAGGAATTGCCTGCATGAATTTGATAGATGGAATTGGAATTTAGATGCTCCTTAACCTGCATAACAGAAGACCAGTAGATTGATCTGGGACCCCTATCAGGGGCATTCCAGAAGGAGTCATTAGGGTGGTATTTGGCCTTAAGGATGGCAGAAAGGAAATGATTTTTGTTGGTGGCTACATTCCAAGCAGAATGAATGATGAGGCTTTTGTTGACCATTTCCATATCTCTAATGCCCAGGCCTCCTTCTGCAGTAGATTTGCAAATGTCATCCCAAGAGTGATAAGCTATGAGGCTGGTATCCTGTTCTTCCTGAACTCCTGCCCACCAAAACCTTCTAAAAATGGTGTTAATTTTCTCAATAAAGGTTTTAGAGAAGAGAACAATGGACATGTAATAAACAGGGATGGAGGAAAGCACAGACTTAATATATTGTAACCTACCAGCATGGTTGAGCTTGTTTGCTTTTATAGTACCAAATTTTGCAAAGAACTTGTTGTAAATGAAATTGTAAGCTCTGTTTTTATCTCTATGGCTAAAAATCATGGGATGGCTTAAGTGCATGGTGTTAGGCTGAAGGTCAGGAACAGGAAAGACTCCTCTAATTTGATTCCTGATATGAGTATTAACATTTTTGCTGAAGTAAATGGAGGACTTATGGAGGTTAGGAGTCTGACCCGATTGTTGACAAAAGTCAAAGAGAACGGTCTTGATGGCCTGTGCTTCTTGCAGTGTGGCCTTTCCACAGAGAATAAGATCATCTGCAAATAAAAGTTAATGGATGCGAGGTGCATTGAATCCAAGTGAAATGCCAGAGAGATTGTTGTTTTGTAGTGCTTCCTGCAATCTTATAGATAGCTCGTTAATTGCAATAACAAATAGGTATGGAGATAGGGGACAACCCTGCCTCAAACCCCTTTGAGAAGTAAAATGCTCACAAGGCTCATCATTAACAAGCACTACAAAGGTAGGAGAAGTAATACAAGCATTAATAAGATCAATAAAACTTTGATTAAGGCCCAACCTGAGGAAAGCAGCAGAAATGAAGCTCCATTCTAATCTGTCAAAGTCCTTTGCTAAATCTATTTTGAGAAGAAAAGCATGATCTTTCCAACTATTCAAATTAAAAGAATGGATAATCTCCTGAGTGATGATGATATTGGAGGAGATATGTCTATGAGCAATGAAAGCTGATTGAGCTTGGCTAACATAATTAGGAAGGTGATTCTTAATTCTATTAGCCAAGGATTTGGTAATTATTTTATAAATGACATTGCATAAACTTATAGGCCTGTAGTCTTGAGAGGTAGCGGGATTAGACTTTTTAGGGATAAGAGAAATAAAAGTTTGGTTAATGTCACTGGGCATATGAGCATAAGTATAGAAATCTTTTACCACTTTGTAGATATCATCCTTGGCCCAATGCCAAGAAGATTTGTAGAAAGCCGCATTAAGACCATCTGGGCCGGGGGCTACATTGCTTCTCATATCCTTGATAATATCATGGACTTCATTTAAAGTAGGAGTAGAATAGGTGTACCTGAAAATGTCATTTGTGTGCACTGCTCCTTCTTCTTCCTGCATGCTTCGGTCAGAGAAGGTAGTGTTACTTGTGTTGCCGATGGGATGATATGGGGTACAGTGAGAAGGTGCAGCAACATCATGGGTGAGGTTGTTGTGCCGCTGCTCTATGGGGTGGTTGCTAGTGCTATTGGTGGAGAATATATGAGTGAAGTAAGTGATAAGGGTAGCAGCTAATTAATCAGGAGTGGTGGAGTGAGAACCGTCAGGATTGATGAGGTGAGATATTTTGTTTTTCCTGTTCCTTTTGATAATAGCATGGTGGAAGAAGGCTGTGTTTCTGTCACCTGCAACAGCCCATCTCTTTTTGGCACACTGAATATGATAAGTTTCTTCTTTGGCCATCAAGTTTTCGTGCTTGTCATGAAGTTGTTGTAGAATGTGGTTCTGCTGGGAGGGGGGAAGGCTTTGCTGGTCAAGAATCTGATTTTCAATCTGCGCAAGAAGGTCATTGTTCTTGGGTTTCTTCTTCTCCATTTCCTGAGATCTGGAGCAAGAAATTTTGTTTTTTGAGAGAAATCACGTGAGGATGAGCGTTGCCAACTTTGTTTGGCAACATCATGATATTCATTTTCCATTAACCACCAATTTTCGAAACGGAAAGATTTATTAATGCGAGGACGTTGGAAGTTCAGAACTGCAAGGATGGGCACGTGGTCACTGTACATCATGGGGAGATGGTAGATTGTAGTAGCCGGATACATCAAGCACCATTCTGCATTTCCTAAACAACGATCAAGTCTTTCATAAATGGGAATGGAAGAGAAACGTTTGTTAGTCCAAGTATAGGCCGGTCCACTGTAACCGAGATCAATAAAACCACATTGCTTAACATATGCACAAAAATCATTAATACGATTCACATCAGCACAAGTAGGACCTAGCTTCTCATTAACATGCATAAGTTCATTAAGATCCCCCATACAGAACATAGGAAGATTACTATTAAGACTGACAAAGTTCAACACTTGATCCCATATTACTTTAGTGGCATGATGGTGGGAGTCCCCATAGACACATACTAAACCATATTGGTGCTGGCTAGATCTATTTACACATAAGGCAAAGATGAAGTGATGGTTGTGATCAAAGATAGTGACAACTAACATCAACTTCATCGGTCCACATCAGCCAAAGGCCACCAGATTGGTCATGAGATGGGACAACAAAAGCATCATTTAGATTAAAATGATTCTTTAAAGCAGTTTTAGTAATTGTGGAATTGCGAGTTTCTAAAATAAAACATACCTGGGCTTTAGTAGATAGTAGTAGGCAAGATAGATGCTGCATGGTGGAACTACGCAGGGTCCCGCCCGACCCCTGCAGTTCCACGCTAGGTGTGTCATGGCTCCTGGGGCGCCCTATTGGCCGGCACCAGATCCTGAACGCGATGTTGTTGTAGCCGTCGATGAGCAGGATCACCGGCATGTAGAGGACCACGATCCACGCCAAGCCCCCGATGACAGGTTGAGCAGCGTCATGAGGTTGAGCCAGCGCCAGATGTTGATGAAGAATGAGGCCACCCTGCTGGTTGTCCTCAGGAGGATCATGAGCAGGATCATGGAACTGATACGGAGCCAAGTCTCCTCCTGCACAGAGCGCAGGACGAGTAGGTGCTCGATGCCGTGGATGACCCCATCGGGCCTGGGGACAGCAACCTGGCGCGTTACGGCAGTGTGGCTGACGCGCATGCCGCCGGCCGCCGCCGCAGGCTCGACTACCTCGCTGGAGAGCGCCAGGTGGGATGCTGTGGGCCAGGCGTCGAAGAGCAGGTGCGAGGGGAGGACGTTGTAGAGCAGCAGCACCTGGAGTGACTTGAGGTTCCGAGGTTCCTGCAGGAACCGCTCCAGTGCCATGTTCTCCGGGTTGAAGATGGTGACGTTGTTCCTCCCGACGACGACCTCCAGCGTGTGCAGCAGCATCACCTTTGCCATCAGGTCGGCTAGCTCCGTGTATTGCAAATCCAGCATCACCACCAGGACAGAGATGGAGTTGGCCCCGACGGCCGCCGCCGCCGCTGCCACGTCAGCAGAGCCGGCAGCGACGACGGAGCCGGAGCCGACAGCGGGCAAGGTGGATTCCCGTAGCGCCGTCTCGTCGGGCATCGACGAATTGGGAGGGGTCTGTGGAGGTGGATCAGGGGGCTCGACATCCATGGAAGGGGAGACCGGAGTGACGGGACTGTCTGTAGCCATGGACAGCAGGAGCAGCAGGAAACGAACGAGGGAAGCAAGAAGATTGGAATTTCGAACCTCAACGAATTGATACAGCATGAGTACTATTGAATAGTTGCAGATCAGGGTGTTGCAATGGAGGAGGCGCGAGGAATCGGCGGATCGGAGCTTGGAGAAGAGCGGAGGATGTGCAGGTGACCGACGAGTTTAGGGCGGCGGAGACGATGGCTGAGGCTGAAATCAACAAAAGCAAGTGACCATCTGCAGATGGATTGATGATTGAAGCAAACACGATACGGAGATGGATGCAGATCGAACAGATTTTTGGGGGAGATTTTCGATTGGGAGAAGGAACGGGAAGAGGGGAAAAAGGTTACGACATTACGCCCCGTGCCAATTTCGCACCCTTGACACGTCGTCCTACCTCCCGCGCGCTGCCATGGAACATCTGAGCGAACGCGTCGTACCGCCCGGCGTTCAATGGGTCGAGAATGTTCATAGACCCATACGAGAATGTTAAAAAAGTTTAAGGGCTCACGGTGCATTTCACTCCACTTTAAACCTACTGCTTCTGTCTCAATAAACATACAATTTTTACATATCGAGAAATTAAACATTGTGAAGTTTAACTAAAATTATATAAAAAATCCTAACACTTATGAGATAAATAAAATATTGTTAGATTAGTTATGAAATATATTTCTATAATAAATTTATTTTAAGACATAAATATTAATACTTTTTATTAAAAGCTTGGTCAAAGTTAATATAATAAGGCAAGCACGCTTTTCATAGTTGCATATCCCCCCACCCCCCTCCAGTTTGATTTTGTCTGTAAATCACTATAATTTAGCCTTAAATCTACCATTAATTTTCAGTCTTAAATTTATTTTCAGTAGGTAGCCCTCCGGGTGCTCATCCTGGATCCGCCATTGTATGTTGTAATGGTTACTTTGGTCTTGGTACTGTAATAACCATGTACTTCAAGCATTTTGGTTTGTAATCTTAGTCACAATACAATCTATGTGTGTGACGTGAACATCTTAAATCCTAATTAATATTTGATGCTGAGTTGTAAAGTAGTATATTCGAGATCCTTTATGGGCACTCAACAGATTACCACATTTATGTTGTCTCAAGTGGGTATTGGCTAGTGATCCACTGATCCACAAGAGGTGTAGTTGCCATAGCATAAATTGGGTGGTTATGCTACATTTACCTTGACAATTGGACAAAGGTTCGACTCGATAAATATTTGTTCTGTCCCGTTGAGTTGTCCAACCTTTTTTAGATATAAATTGAGCAGTTCAGCTATCTTCTGATTTTATTGTTTGTATAACTGGTACAATAAAGGACACAGTTTGTGGGATGCTAAGACAATGTTGTATATGGTTGTGTGTATTGAGGCTGGAGCCTTACTGCACTATAGAATAAAACCTATTTTTTATCTAAAATAACTTCGTGTAACATGAAGTTATTTATGCATAGTAATGACATCACTGTCTAATTAAGAAAGTTAGCAGGGAGTACAATATTACAAAACACCAAAAAAATGCACAAGCTAAAATAAAAACCATTTTATTTTGGTTCTACTGGATATGGCAATAGACAGATGATATTATATGTTTGCTTAAGGAGTTGAGAAGCTCAAAATTTTGAAATTAGCCTGTCCCAAGTAGCTTCAACTCAGCTTCTATGACATCAAACCCTCGAAGAGATGGGAGGCACGTCAATCGCAGGGGAGCAATTGAAGAATCCGTGCGGCTGCAGAAAAGAATATAACTAGTCCTTAATATCTGCCATGCCAAAAACCAATATGCGAGAGGCTATTGACAAATCAAGAAGAATCCATTGATTCACCACAACAACAAACAATAAATCCCTCTTGTAGGGTAGACAAGAAGGACGACTAGCTGGTTAGAGAGGAAACCCTCCAACAAGATATCGAGCCAACAAAAGAGGAAAAAACAGAAATAGAAAAAACATTCATACACAATGCATATAAAAATCTAAACATTAGAAAACTGTTACCATGAGCGTGAAGCCAATGTGGTCAACTGGCATGACAGGCCAATCTTCTAGCTTTGGGATATGAGTGAGCCCAAACACATACCTATGGACGTGGAATGCATTTATGAGAGTTGCATAATCTAAATTTACAAGAGTTTGCAATTTTTCAATGTATATGTGGGGAATAATATTGGAGAAGTTAATGTGAATGGAATATGTACCACAGAACAATGTCAGTTTCCTCTAGAGATCTGTCCTTTTTGACCCATGTAGGTAAACCCTCATCAATGCGAGGATTCTGATTAGGGAAGTCTCCTCCAGGAAACATCTCATCAATCTTGTATGGTGTAACCCAAAGATTGTGCTTTAGGAATCCAGCTCTTCTTAGAAATTTTGCCTCAGGTAGAGCCATTGGTTTACAGTTTGAACCAGGCATGAGCTTGTAACCAGTTGGTTTCCCGGTACGATTCACAGTTCTCGTGTTCCTTACCTGATAATCATCAATGCAAAACAAGGACCTAGATGAGAAATATTGGGCTAATATATTTGGTAACCCAAAGTGTGATTACAAAAATGTGTGCTCTGGCAATATTTTCCATCATTATTCATGAAAGTATTAGCTCCATAGTGACATGCATGCATGTGCTCAATCATTGAAGAATCAAAATCAAATACCAGAAGTATCTGCATTCTCATTATAGATATATGAGTTCTAGGTAATTATAATATAGAATTTCAAATATTATGATCAAGAGCAATTAATATGTTTCAGTTGTCATTTCATAACAGAAAAGGAATGTTCGAATAGTTGAAGCACAGTATATAACAAGGATATATGCTCTCAACTCAAGTATATGATCAAGAGACAACAGTAGCATAACATAATGTTGGTCAGAACTCAGAACAAGTGAAGGCAATGACAACAAGTATTCTCTCTTACGATCCAATGACGATTAGATACAGGATCACAGTCTCGCATTGCCTGTAGCTCAGACTTCAATAATTTCTCTTCAAAATAGAAGGCATTGTGATGCACATTATGCGGACCTGCACTTTCAGCTTTAACATTAACCTCAACAACCTGTGGGACGAGAAAAGAATGTGTCAGACCATCGACCACCATTGTACGTAGTGATGTAGTGTAGAGACGTTGTCATACAAGATGGTTTTGCACACTGGCGAATTCTTCTTGAGATTTTTTTAACAAGAGAGATCGATCCTCATGTTTTTTTTAAACGATCAATCCTCATGCTATGTATATTGGTCATTGATCCGTAGCAAAATGTATCTTTTTAATAACTAGGTAGATTCTCTGCGCGTTGCCACGGAAATTTAAGGTTAGTTTACCCCGTGTGTTGACGCAGAAATTTGCTAATGATTTAAAATAAGATTATACAAAGGGATCAGTAACAATTATAAGTGGATGTTAGTTAGTGGATGACATGGAATAATGCGATTTAGTGATGATGTGTCTTGCTTACATGTATATCATAATTATAAATGCTAGTTGACTATAAATACATTCTACAGTGGACTGATGAGGTGGATAGTTTGCATGTTAAGAGAATTAGCTAGTGGGGTTTATCTTTATAGGAGATATAAATTACTTCCTGATTACTCTTCTCGATTGTAAGAACAAAGTGTATGCTATTGCTTTCATGATATTAGTTTAGTCATGGTTCTCCCACCTAGGCCTAATTAAACCTCTACTCTACTTACATAAACATACGCTCGTACCCTGTAGGACTTTTTGGAAGCAAGTGGAGCACCCCCCACCCCCACACTAAGAACTAAGAAGATTATTAAATTAATGTCTCCATGCATGGATTATATAAGAGGTCTAGGACTGGGGTGACGTGGATGGTGGTTGGCGACGGCGTAGGCGGCGAGGCCACGACGGGTGATAGGAGCGGCGCTAGGGTTGGCGCGGGTGGCTGCGGCGGCGCGCGTGCGCGGGGGTAGGGTAGAGATAGCCTGAGAGCTAGAGAGTTAGGGTTGGGTTTGACCCCATTGTTGATTGCAATGAGTACATGATGGCTCATATTTATAGTCGTGGCAAGACTTAGTCTCTAAGCAACTAGAGATCCCGCGGATCCCCGCTTTCTATTTTATTTATTTTTATTTTTCTAGTTTATCTAGACAACGTGGCAACCTCCATAAATGGCGGCGGCGACGGGGCTGCACCCGTGCCCTCCTCTCCCCCGCGCGTGACACTTTTGGCCTGCGAGACGCGACTGTTGCGGCGGCGTCGACGTTGCTCCCTTGTTGAGCCCTTCATTTAGACCAATTTTCTTGCGAATATGTGGAGCCCGCATTGCACTTGTTACAGATTACCTACCCATGCATTGTGGTTTCCAAATTAGGCCGCAAGGAAATCCCAAATTTGAGGGTGAGACTGTAATTAGTTGGGGTAGTTTGATAAGTGTATTTGCTTTTGAACGAGGTATTTTTTAAACCACCATATTTGAGCAACTCTTATCGTTTTAGTTTCTATGATCAGTATTTGTAGGCTCGCCTCATGCACTCTTTCAAATAAAGTAATCAAGTAATAAATGTAATTAATAGAATTTTAACTTAAATGAAACTATTATGCAACGAGATAATGCTTGCCACCTGATTGTGAGGCTCATTTGGGTTGCAATCAACATCCATGTCCATACGTGCAACAAAGAAATGCTGGTGAATAGGTGCATAAAGACCGGTGGCAATTGTTGTGCCATATTTCCTTGATTCTCCAGGCATTAGAGCTCCCATGCTTAGAATCCCAGTAAGCTTTATTTCTGCTTCTATTTTGCCATCCTACAACCATGTAAACCAATAAGTAATCAAAAGGCAAAAGCAAAGCACTATATCAAAGCCTTGTAGCTTCGGTATCCAAAATAAAACCCTTCATATATGTATCACTTTGGAAACTTATAATTAATCATGAAATTTAGGCAAACCAAATTGGAACCATATCGTGCAACACTATGAAAAATTAATAAATTCATCTTGGAGGTTATAGTAATTGTTGCCTAAACAAAATGTCTATGCATACTAGCCTGATAAAAGTGCCAGTAAAAGCCGTATTCATAGTTTGCAATTGTACAAATGAATGAGACAGTAAGCCTTCTTGATCGCCATTAAAGTTCTCCAATCTTGGTGCTTCCAGAGAATTCCATGGTCCTCCTCATGCAAACAAATACAATTCTTGATTGTCTCCACACCACCATTAAAGTTTGCGAAATGCGCATCAAAATATTTAATGCATCCTAAGCAGTCACACCCCTGTAAAAAGGGTAACAAACAATGTATGTAGTCACATAAAAGTTAACATGTTAAAACAATAATGTGGCCAACAAATGAACAATCAACCTTCTTAAGAGAATGGGCACATTTTCCAAGTCCATATTCTCCAACATCGAATGCATTCTTGCGATAATCCGGTTCATTTGGATCTCCATATGGAACAACCATCTCAACAAAGCTTAGCCTATGTGCTATGGGTCGACGTCCAAGAATACCATCATTATATGCAACAGAGTGGATAACCAAACCCTCTACAGGGGTGAATCCAATGCGAAAATTCCACTGCTCAACCCATTATGTGTCATTTATTCTGAAGGGAATATTTTTCTACTAATACTATCATAGTAGGAAAATCACAAGCATTTACCTTTTTCCATTCCATAAAATGGCCATTAACGTTGAAACTTGGGCCCTCAGGCTGATTGATAATAAGTGGTTTTACATCACTTCTGTCAACTCCACCTCTAGTTTCACCAGGAGCGTAGTTTCTCAAATGATCCGGTGGAGGGAGAGGAATCAACTTCCTATCTTCAAACTCTGCGACAACATTGTTCTGCATATCAACAACAATATGGATCCCTTCAACAGGGCGTGCATAACCATTGTCCATGGGTCTACCATTCTCAGTTCTGCAAAATATTAAAGGCTTGGTAAGCCTGCGACTGGGAGCATCAGATTCGTTATAGTAGCCAGCAAACCTGAAAATTTAGTAGGAGCGAAGTTTATGATCCAACATTCATTACTCATATATAATTATATTTATAATTACCCTTGATGAAAAATGCAATGAAAGAGGAGGGTTACTTTTTTCTTTCATTTTTTTTGTGAATGGCTTACCATGGATCTACCATTACAAGCTCCATGTTATCTATGCCTCTTTTATTCATAGCTTCAATAAAGGCGGGTAGCTTTTAACAATAGTTTCACATTCAACATCCTCCATAACATCCTATCAAATATAAAAATGCAAACATATATCATCATTTTAGGCTTCATTTCAAAAGCCAGAATGCACTGTATTGCAGGACAGGGGAGTATATGCTATTCCATAATGGGCGACTTAATGATTCACATGAGATAAAATAACCATAAGCTAAACAAGAGATTCCAAATGAACTAGTAGTTGATAAAATATGCCATTGCGGGCTGAACATCACAAACAACTTCAGATGATATCACATAGCATGTTTCATGTCCACCCTCATTAGCAGCTGATGCATGCACTTCAGAGAGCTCTAGTATCCAAATACTAGTTTCATTTGAGCGCTTGTTGTAGACAACAAGCTTAGCCCTCCTAGGAGGCAAGCTGCTCGGAACAGCATCATAACCTTGCATTTGAGGGAGCACCAAAGGCTGGAAAACATTCTTTCAGGCTCCAGCAGCACAACTTCAACAAAAAGCATGCTGTCTCTTTCCTGCATATTATATAACTTTGCCACTCAAGTCCTTCTCGATTGATAAAGTGAAGTTCTTACTTTTAAGCTTTATTTAAAACGGAGAAGTAACTGAAAACTTGTTGGCAAACCTTCGCAGATCTCGCAGCCGCTCTTACAGTTGCTACAGAAACTTCAATTTCAGCAGCAGACAGTGGGTCTAAAGGGTGCACTCTGGTCAATGTTGTTATTCCTGCAATTTGTATTGTTCAATCAAGTACAATATTAGTGTTTACAACCATTAATTAAGGGCATGTTTGATTCCTACCTACTAAATTAATAAGTGGACTAATTAAACTTTAGTCACTTTAGGGACTAAAGTGTCACACGAACTGACTAAAGTTTGGAGGTCTTACAGATAATTATGGAACTTATTTAGAAAATAATATCCTCCTATGCAGGAGCCATATAGATGCTTCCCCTCGTTCTGCTGTATATGATCAAAAGGAAAAGTTGCCCGGGTTAGAACCAAACAGGTTGGATTAATTAATAGGGCTAAATGAGATGACGTTCCTTTTTTTTTTTTTTTTGAAGTGATTTGCTTATGGAAAGGCTGTATAGGAAAGTCAACCATAAGGAACAATTCCTTTGCATGCTAGATGAGCTTCCTTATTATTATCTGCTTGTTCCCGACCCGCCTATTCTTCGCTCTCACTTTGTCCTTTGCCTACTCGACGGCGTTCCCGTGGCCACCCAGCGCCTCTGCAGCCCTGGTGCCCCCGTGGCCGGCGTCCCCCCCGGGGCTCCCCATGGCTGCTGCATACCCTCCGTGCACTCGCGCCGCGCTCGTGCTCATCTCTCGTCGCCCCCTCCGTTTCTTTACAAGACCCGTATCTAGTGGGAGGGGACGGTCCATCCCCGGTTATCCCCAAAGGCCCAGACCAAACATTGATATCATCACACTTTGTTTTTTCTCGCTACCAAACCGGCCAAATTGCTACCTAAAGTACATATATTACAGGTAATAAACTTGAACCCTTCCATGCATATATATGGAGGCATCAGGCATGCACGATCTGACACCTACAGATTACAGTATGGTTAATGGTAACGGTCTTCCGGTCAGAGAGGTGGCGATCCTAGTTTACCTTCGGATCAGGTCTTCATGGTGGTGGGCAGGACGACCTCCTCCATCACGCTATCTCCTTCCCTGGCCGACGACGCGACCACGCGTGTCCAGCGCTCACAACAACTGTGGTCGACAGCACAGCTGCACAGGGTTGGTTGCGACGAAAGCAGGGTGTTCTCACGGCCAGTAAAGCTATGTATCGATCCCGCCCTAACAAGGATGCAGCGCCCCGCCGTGGCAAGCCATGGCCATTAATTGGAGCGGGTTCGCAAGCTGACCGGCCGGCCGGCCGTGTTCGTGCTCTCTGTCCATACTCCTAGCTTACAGACTCGGTTATACGCCTTGGACTTGGGAGATAACTCGAGGAGGAAGGTAAAGGTAAGCGCGCAGGGG
>CM041631.1:16079485-16115008 GCA_023333625.1 Bothriochloa decipiens | reverse complement strand
CCCCCCCCCCCCCCCCCCCCCCCCCCCCCCCCCCCCCGGGGGGTTGATAGTAGTGATTGGGCTATGTAGCTGGGGTGTACAGCGCTGTTGGGTGTCGATCGGCTCATGCCAATTTATAGAAATTGAGGAAGGAAACGGTGACAATTCTCATGTTTCTTTTGAGAAAATAAACACAGCATCTTTTTTGTCTTCTCCAAAATGTTTGCATGTTTTTGTATATATTAAGCCTAAAGAGAGTATTTATAAGAGAGTGTTTACAAGCTCAGGGTATTGATCTCTAAGATTTTCGGCAAGCATGATCCCCCCTCCACCAATAATGTTGTTTTCTAGTGTATTGCTCACTGTAGTAAACAACCTAAGCTCCTTCATGCCGCCAGCGATCCACATCTCGGCCTCATATTGGATGAGTTTGAGCAAGCCAACCACCTAGGTGCTGGCTCGCCAGTCTGCCATTTCTTTCCTTCCATAATTCCAAGCGACCAATGCAAAGATGAAGTCAGCTCCTTGGCGACCAATCATCCTTGATTTCGTTTGTGTTTCACTTTGTAGTTCCAAATGACCATGAGCAGTTTATTTCATTATATAAGATGATATATTATGATAATCTGTTATGAGATAATAGGTGAAATATATGTTTATTTAATTTTGAATTTCGTAAAATAGAATAAATAAGAAAGTTTTAGACTCTTTTTATATCTAGGCATGCACGATCTATTGGATATATTAAATCTTTATATTTAACATCAATGTATACTCCCTCCGTCCTATAATATAGTGTATTTTAGTTTGTCTTAAGTCAACTTAGTTGTCAAATCTATAGCAAAGAATATTAGCATCTAACACATCAAAATAAGTAAATTAAAAAATATATCTCATAATAAATCTAATTATGCTCATTTGACATCATAAATATTATTGTTTTTTATATAAATTTGGTCAAATTTAAAACAATTTGACTTAAAACAAAGCAAAATGCATTGTATTTCAGGACACTGGTGATAGTTCTATTGAATCGATTCTAGCGTGGATCGGTGGGTTCAGATGGGGATAAACAAAGTTGAATATCGTCGTGCACCATCATGGTGCACGGATCAGGGAGAGAGAGATAGAGAGATCGAGCAGATAGATATACCATAGGGCTCGATGTAGTCGAACGTCTTCTCATCACTCCTCTGCGCTAGGGCAGCGACGGTTGGCGAAGACGCAGTGCAGTGCCGACGCCGGTGAGGCTTCCCGTCGCTGGCGACGCCTCCCTGATCGGTTAGGGTTTCTATGTGGAGTGTGGCGGCTGAGGTGATCCTCGTATCTTGAGCCAGTGGCCTCCACCTCTTCTTATAGGCACCGTGCGACGGGGCCCACCAGCCGTCTATGGACTGGACGCCCCCGATCAGGGCGTGAGGTCAAGGCCCAAGTGATCGTTGGACCATCTTGGTGAGAGATCAACCTAACATTCTCCCCTTGATCTCATATCATTCTCATCATTCTTTAATTTCTTGCTTTAACCTTCAATTTTCATCTTTCTAACTTCTATTTCATTCCATTACATATCAGCATATTGAGCGTGTCTCATCGTCACAGTAATTAGTGTCATTAGACTAACAGCCACAACATACTTCTTTATTTTAGAACAAAACTCTCTTCTAGGCCCTTTATTGTCCAAAAATCATAGGCTATAACATAAACCCATGTCGACTGTGTGTCCTCTGAACACACTGGGTGGTAAGCCTTAGTAAGCGGATCTGCAAGTTCTTTCTTATTACTCATATGTTCAATTCCTTTAAAATGATTCTGGACTTTCCTCCTTTACAACGCATACATTCATGTCAATGTGTTTGGCAGCACACTTGACCTGTTATCATAGGAGTAAAACACTTATTTAAATGGTTATTGCTATTGTCAACCATTATCTATTCCGGGCACAGGTTCTCTTAACCATTTCGTCTGTCCTCTAAGCCTCATAACATACCATTGCATAACTTTGTTTCATTCATCATATCATAATTGTTTCTTTGGAGCTTTTCCACAATAAAGCTCGAACAACAACGAGTGTTAGTGATTGTGGATTTCACTACACATCTCGCTGAACTTTCATCTTTGTATCCATAACTATTTGAGAGTACTTGATCTTCATTATTCTACACGAGGCTATTAATCTTTTTTAAGACATTCTTTATTCCAACCCAGCGATTTATATCTGGACTCAACTTTCGCCAAAACATCCCGGATACATGAACTATGTCAGGGTAAGTTCTTATTCAATTCATCAAGCTTCCAACAGCTGAAGCATATAGGACATCCATTTTATCGATCTCATTTTGGTTCTTCAAAATATTTCAAGTTCTCAAATCTATTACCCATGACTATAAGAACAGGCATAGGTTTTCTTTGTATGCATACTTTATTTCTTCAGAATCTTTTCTAAGTATGCCTTTATGATAGTTCTAATACCCCTCTTCTACTCTCTCGATGAGTTTCAACTCGAAAGATTCTTCATGGAGATTCTCTCTATCAGTAGATTAACATCACTACTAGTAAGCAAGATGTCATCAACATATAGAATTGGGAAGTGAATTTTCCATTCATAAACTTTGCATAAATGCAATTTTCCTCCACATTCTCTTCAAAACCAAACTTTCTTTGATTCATCAATTTTAAATTCTATTTTCTAGAGACTTGCTCTAATCTTCAAATGATTTCTTTAGGCAACATTGTTATGTTCATTTCCTTCCATGACAAAAGTCCTTTAGGCTATGCCATGTAGATTATTCATATAAATCCTCATTAAGGAATGTCATCATTATATCTATCCAATGTGACTTTAAATCGTAATGTGCCACTAACATTCATTATAATAGATTCATCTCTTGGTGTGAATCTTTCATCACAAGTTGCGCTATATATCTTTCATCGTTCCCTCCAGAGCCACATTACGTCTTGTAAACCCGTTACAGCCTACTGTTTTGGCTCCATTAGAAATTTCTTCTAAATCTCAAATATTGTTGGTATTATTGGTTCATTTCATCATCCTTTGCTTCTTGCCATTTGGACGAGCGAACGTCTCTCATGGCTTCTACAAAAGAGATGAGATCAACTTTTATTTCTTTATCAATATTGACTTCACAGTCATCAAAATAATTGCTTTTCTCATTCTTTGAGACCTATTAGGGCCTCGTGGCACTTCTTTCATATGGGGCTGTTATTGCTCTTCATTGCCAAGAGGCAAATATCGCAAGATCCTTATTTACTTATTCATCTTCATAAAAAGCAAACAACAGGTGTTGTATATATCATACAACATCAACAGGTAAGTGGGCATTCAACCCTATTTCTATTCAATTCTTTAGGTATTAACATACCATGCTCCCCCAGATTACTCCATCCTTTGTAAGATGGTGTATCTTCAAATTTCTTATTTGGGTTTAATCTGTCATGTTTCTTTACTTAGGGGTATTATTATTATGACTGTTGTACTCCCTCAATATTATATTTATCTCTTGTTCATAATGTACATCATGCATCACATTGTCAAAAAAATATAGGGGAGTAGGGGAGTATCTTTCTTGATTTTCTGTTTTTTTCTTGATTTTATGTTTCTTAATTGATCTCACAAATCTCCTCCTCAAAATATGGCAAGAACTTTTCTGCCATAATTTTAAACTATTTAAAATTCTTATAAATGAGGAAACTTTTATTACTTACTCATCCACATGACTATGTCATGCAAATAAAGTTACTTCATAAATCTTTTGGGAGTATACTTTTCTCATCCCACTTCAGAGTCATTCAGTACTTCTGCAAGTCACACTTGCATGTTATTCTTGTCATTTGGTTCATATGTAACTTTCTTCTCCCGCATACAGGATAAGTTCTGTCGATAAGTTCTATCAAAATCTCCCCCGCCATGCGGGATAGTTTTCAATAATAGGACATCAATGACAAAATTGGTTCTCAGGGCATATTCAATTATCAAATTCAAAAAGTAAATACAAATACTCTTTAACACACATACTTATTCTGACGTTGGTCAAATTAAACATGTGTATAACTCATTACATTTCATATCAAAGTGCTTTAGAATAAAAAATTAAAATACATTTGTTAAACTACACTCTTATTTCACATAAAAGTTATTTCTTAAACTAAACTCTCATTTGTTCTATCTTATTTTCTTAGATCAATGCACCTGAATCATCATTTTCTTTTAATCCATCCTTTAAAGAGAACACTGCCCCTTATATGATGGTTTTCTTTAATACAAAAATTGCACTTTCATCTTCTAAGTCATAAGTACCCAACTCATTCTCTTTTCTGCCTTCAAAGGCAGTAAGTTGTTTATTTGAAAAAATTCAACAATAATCATTGGTAATGCTCATTAAACTTTAGAATCTTTACGTTGTATTCTACATCACCGTTAGGCAGAAATAGAATAAAACAACATTCTTCTATATTAATTCCACATCACCGTTGGGCAGAAATAGAATCAACATATGAAATTCAATTATCTTAGTAAAATATATCTCCTCAAAATTAAATTCTCCAGTTGGTTCAAATTTAATTAGAGGATAATCATCATTATTGCAGCGAAAACACGAAAAAACATTCTTCTATTTCATGAGCATTTCTTGACCTTTTCTATTCTCTGAAAAATTGGTCTCTAAGATGCAAAATTCATCAGAGATTAAAACTTTAAATTCAAACTTACAATATTTTCTCTTTCATATTCTAAATCACCGTTGGGTAGAAATAGAATAAAACATTATTCTTCCACATCAATTCTAAATTACCGTTGGGCAGAAATAGAATCAATACATGAATCGTAAAACATATCATGATATTGCTATTAAACAACTTTGCTCAGAAAATAACAATATCACAATTCACTGAATTCTATTAATTTCTCTTCAAATCATTTTCTCTCATTGGTTCGAATTCAGTTAGAAGAATCATCATCATTGCAGCGAAAATATGAAAAAAGTTTTTCTAGTTCATTAGCATTTCTTGATCATTGCCATTGCTTTGAGATAACAATGTCATAATTTCATAAAACTGATTATTTCTCCAATTGAAATATTCTCATTGGTTTCAATTTTAGCTAGAAAATGAACTTTTCATCATTCACTCAATATCTTCAACTGCTCTCCAAATTAAATTCTTTCGTTGGTTCGAATTTAATTATGAGCAATAATTCCTTCAATATTCGCAGCGGAAACATGAATAAAAACTCAATAATTTAATTTTCTAGAAATCTTAATTCTATGATGCTCTCTGAACAAAATTATCGTTGGATAAAATTTACACAGAAAAATTCGCATCAAAATTCGATTCAATTCATTCAAAAATTCATTTCAAATCAATTTCTGAAAAATTCATAAACTTCACTATTCATTCAGGGCTCAAAACCAACTATTCGACATGTTGGCCGAAGCGGCCCAACGGCCCATGGCGGACATGCACGTGATGCGGCCCAAGACGGCATCCACGGCGTCGGCCCAGCAGGGCCTTTTTTTTGTTGATTCATGAAATTCGAAAATAAATTCAGAAATCACACTATTAATTCGTGGGCTGGGGCAATCGATTCAGCCCAGCACCAAAACCAGCCCACGACCGGCCTTGCGCACTGCACGCGCCGCGTCCCAGGGCGCAACCTGGGCCTGGGCCGGCAATTCGCTTGCCCACATGGGCTCATTTCGGCCCGAGGAGCCAGGATGCGATCTGATCCGTTCATTCTCATCCGACGGCTACGAGTGAAATTCGGGGAAACAAAACCCCTTTGGCCGCCGGCCACTGAACCCTAATCCTCACTTCCTCTTCTCTTCTCTTGTGCGCCCAAAGGCGTGGCGGCGGCAGCGACCGGCTCGGCTGGCGCTCGCCGGTGAACGGCGGCACCGCCGGCGAAGCCCGCTCCCGTCTTCTCTACTGTTCCTCTGTTCCTTCCTTCTCCATCCCTCTGTTCTCCAGTTTAGCCGCAACAAAGCAACAGACGACGGCCATATGGTGGCTGACCGACGGTGGCCGGAGAGAGATGAGACGGTGGCGCCACCGCGGGCCCTCTTCGCCGGTGAGCGTGTGGTGAGACTGGGATTCCCGATCTTCCGTCAGTTCAAGATAACTATCGATTTGGTCAGAGAGAGACACACCGATCCGGCTTCAGATCACAAAGACCCAAACCATGCAACCTTAGCACCACTTCTCCTCTGGTTATCAACCGTGTCACAATCCGGTTGACCTCGCCAAGAAGGCTAATCCCTGCTGCGAATCGAAGAACACAAGCAAGAACAAGATAAAACACAACTAAGATTGAAGTGACAATTGCGGATATATGATTCAGCACACGAATGTGGGGTTTCACAAACCGATAACGGCGACTGTTCAATAACAGATTGATATAAAGCAAAACCCAAACCCTAACTTGGGTGGAGGCTACTGACTTAAAGACTCAGGGTCATGCAAGACCCCCTGGACGCACCCCTATTGGGTTCCAACTCGATACACGGCCCAAAGACCAAAATACGACGTCGCAGCGCTGGAACAGATTCTAAATGTCAACTTGCACAGACGATTCCCAATGACTCTGGATGAATTTGGGCCCCCAATAGGACTCATTGGAAAGGTCTTCTCGTCAGCTTTCTTTAGAGTATAAGAACGTCCAATTCCGAGTCCGTATGTGGCCTGGGCGACCGTTTTAGTGCTGACTAGTCCTGGAGCCCGAGATGGACTCGAACTTGACATGTATTGGGCCTCCAACTTGGCTTGGACGCCCTTGCTGGCCTCCAAAGGTGGTGGCCAGGGTGGAGGACGTCCTAGGGCTTCCTTGATGTGTACTCCATCTTCTTTGGGCGTGCTCCCACTTGGGCCAGGATCCCACGGATGTATTCCGAGCCCATGACGACGAAGTAGCACCCAGCAGATACAGCAGCAGTTTATCTTGATGATTCGGATGCCTTTCTGACGTGATATTAAGGTGGGACCAGATCTATTGGAAATCTTATTAAATAATCTTTCCAACAAGTGCTGATTCACCTCAATTGCATTTCGGACGGATGAATTATAGCCTTCCCAATGAAGCATTATCAGGCTGCCGACGAACCAAATGCAGGACTTTGATGAGCTAGCACATTGAAATACATTTATACCTGCAAACAAATAGTGACATGTACATGTGGAACCAAGTGAGTTGCACCAAAAGTCACTATGCGAATGTAGAACCGGGGTCACCTTATCAATGGTCGTATCTGAGGGTTTCATGTCCTCATCAGCGTGCTCGCCCATGGTTGAGCACGCCACCGTCGAGGTGGCCGCGCATGCGGTGCCTTCTGTTCCTGTGGCACCGGCGGCGGGCCCTCTTGCCTGCGAGCATGTTCCCCGGTGGGAGAGCGCGCCGCCGTCGAGTGGCTCCGCGTCGGTTCCCAGCGGGCGTGGCATGGCCTCGCGGTGGCAAGGCCACCCCGACAGACGGCTCTGTTCGCTTCCCGTGTGCCGGCGAAAACGGCAACGCGGTTGTCTGTCCACGCATCGACGACGACGGCCGACGGGGATGGCAAAGGTAATACCCTGCCTTCTCTGATCTAGGGTTAGCTGTTCTAGAAGTGGGGAATTCATCCGAATCGAATTTCGTTCATCTTTTCTTTCTACTTTCTGATTTCTATCTCCCAACTGGATCCACACATTAAACTAGGCTCCGATGCCATTGATGGTTCTATTGAATCGATTCTAGTGTAGATCGGTGGGTTCATATGGGGATAAACAAAGTTGGATATCGTCGTGCACCATCATGGTGCACGGATGGGGGAGAGAGAGATCGAGATCGAGCAGATAGATATACCATAGGGCTCGATGTAGTCGAACGTCTTCTCATCACTCCTCTGCGCTAGGGCAGCGACAATTGGCGAAGACGCAGTGCAGTGCCGACGCCGGTGAGGCTTTCCGTCGCTTGTGGTGCCTCCCTAATCGGTTAGGGTTTCTATGTGGAGTGTGGCGGCTGAGGTGATCCTCGTATCTTGAGCCAGTGGCCCCCACCTCTTCTTATAGGCACCGTGCGATGGGGGCCCACCAGCCGTCTATGGACTGGACGCCCCCGATCAGGGCGTGAGGTCAAGGCCCAAGTGACCGTTGGGCCATCTTGATGAGAGATCAACCTAACAAGAGGGAGTACATGACATGCATGTCGTTTTAGCTTCACATATCCAACGTATGCGACCACTATATGTAGGCTTTTCTCTATGTAATGTAGTTATTTTTAATTGAGTTGGCATAACATCTAGCGTAGTTAGGATTCTACACCAGGGTATTTTAAGAACAAATTTATCTAAAACAGCAAGAACTAAAGAGAGAGCATAAGATATATTCTTTATGTTACATAAAACATGGATATTTCAAGGTAAAACATGCAGACTCAATTATGTAACACGTTAGTGTGTACTATGTTTTAGATGACCAAATTAAAGTTGGCTCAATTAATATGTTCGCTATCGATCTTTTTCATATGTGTAACATGATTCTTTAATTATGTAAAACATGATTGATGCACACCTTTCACATTTTAGATTAGATGGCCAACATTCATTGCTCGACCACTTTCCGTGCCTTGCACAGCTCCCTTCGGTGCGCAGCAAACGGAGAAAGCGGGGAAGTGAAGGGCACCCACTTTTCTTTTTCTCCCCTACACAATTAAGGGATTTGGCCATTCATGAGTTATTTTTTCTTTTTCTTTTCTAGTTGCACCAACAAAGAAGGGAAGTGAACTAGCTTTACCTTTCTTTTTCGCGAGACTTGGAGGATTTATGAGTTTTTATTTTATTTTCCTATTTTTCTTTTATCTAACCTATTATTAATGGAAAATTTTCTCCTTCAAAACTTGTCTCCTGTCCATCCTCTACATGTCAATAGAGCTAACCTAAATCTGATACGCAATCCTGCCCTTATTACTCCCTCTATGTGTCCCGTGTATGTGACACATATTAACGATCTGATCTCATATAAGTCAGAACAACTTGCATCCAACAATAGTACTAACTACGATTCAAAAGTGTATTAAGCTTTGTTGCGACACACGAACATATGCAATTTGGTAGTTAATTCATGTAAAAAAGATCAACTGCCTAGATTTGTTGCAGCCATTGTATATCTCCTATCGAGTAATTGCAGTACCGTAGAATTACCTTTTTATTTATACATAAAAATAATGAAATAATTAAAGTTGGTAAAAAGGAGAAAAATTGGCAAATAAATAAATAAATAAACTCTGAACAGCACGAGTGTGCCTCACCAGTCTTGCTGATCACGTAAGATGTAATAGATCCCTGCATTATAATTCTTTTGTTAACCTTTTCAATGTAACAGAAGTACGTTCCAACGAAACTTCTCTACAAGTGCACATGTTTGTGTTTTTTTTTATATAACAAGGCATATGTTTGTGTTCGTTCACACTAAAAACATCTACACAAAAAGCAACAAGTGTGCCAAACAAATGTTACGCTAAAAGGAAGATATTTTGCATATGTTTTTAGATAATATAAATATAAACATATACATGTCTACAATCACCTTCAATTCTAAAAGGTAATATGTGATAACACATTGTTGAGCACAGTTATTTCGGAGTATACCTCAACAAAGCCTAAAAAAGCTACACCAATTGCACGAACTGACGACCCATTATAATTAGTCATCGCCAACCAATTTAATTCACTTTTGTTAAAGTTTTCAGGTGCGATGTGATGTTTAAAATTCTTGTAATCCTTGGAGAAGATTCAAGACTGACCTAGTCCTAGGTATGAGATACTCAGGCAGTTAAGGGAGGTGGGCAAAAAAAATGGGTGAAGTGAAGGTTTGCCTCTTTAGTGCACTTTTTTTTTTCTTCTAAACTTCTCATCTCATGTGCCTGAATTTTCAGACAATTTCATGTAACAATCTTGTATTAACAATTGCTACAAGTATATTGTCATGTTTGTGATTTTTTTTGTTTTGTGTTATAACATATCAATTTTTTTCCTTATCTGACTGAAGAAATAATTGTAATTTTTAAATTGTCTTTGTGTCACCTGTTGACACATATCAGATTTTGTTAGGTTTGTGGTTTTGTCTAACAAGTTTTATATTATTGAAACAAAATGTTGTAGATTGTTTTACGAAAAATGCAAGAAACTAACACTACAATTTTTATTATAAAATATATACAATAACCATCACTTATAAAATATATACAATAAGACATAGCTCAAAAAATTACAAAAGATCAGGCTCCTAAAATTTAGGAAATCTTTCTTCTAATGCATCTTTATCTCTATTGATTAATTCTCGGCTTTTCTTCCTTAAACCTCCTCATAATCTCATATTTTAGGACTTGGAAAAAAATACTCCTCATCTGCGTAACTTTAGGCGCGTCCCATCAAGTGTATCCTTCGACTCCAAGCGGTTTCTCACTCGTGGCACGGTGTTTTTGGCGCGAAACTTCCCTTCGCGCGCGAACAAGACAGAAGGAGATCGTGGCTGCCGCCGTTGTCGGGATTGGCCTGGCCGTGGCCGCCGGTGCCCTCTGCTACATCTCTGTGGCACGCCGCACGTGCGTGGCTATGTGCTAGGCGTCGGTGGCCTACTCAGGCTTGCGTGCTGATGGCCGGCAGATCGACTAGCCTGATGACGGCCGGCAGATCGTACTAGCCTGCTGATGGCCTGTCCTGCTGCAGTGCTGCTTACTTGATACCTGCCTCCTGCTTGCTATATATCTCTCTAGCTGGCTGCATGGTCCTATGATGCATGCTCTTGGGGAATTTTTTTATTTTTAACCTTTTTAAAAGTATTTTTAAAAGAATCGTAAATTTTTTATTTTTAAAACTAACTATTTTGACGGCACCATCAACCATGACGTCGTATTTTTACACTGCGGCGCCACGAGAAAATAACATGACACTAAGGGCCTCATCTATGGCGCCATCATACATGGCGCTACAAGTGAGGCCAGGACACAGGACCCTTGTGCCATATCATCCTCCTGTGACGTCAACAGTTAGTTTTAAAAATAAAAAATTCACGGTCTTCTTTTTTAAAATAAAAAAATAAAAATAAAAAAACATTCCTCTTGTGGCCTTGTGCTGCCGGGAAAAATACTCGATTGCTTGTACTCCTACCTGTGTGCTTGTCTGCTTGTTGCCTAAGTAGCCGTCACGTACTGCTCTGTGCCATGACGTCTCACGTCTGGCAGACTGGTGCTCGCGACGGCGCCGTAGGGTTACACGACGAGGATGAGACTCGCCGGAAAAAAGAACACCGCAAAAATACCAAGTGGGAATGTGGGATAACATTTGATTTTTTTTATTAGATGTAAATTATTGGAAATCGTTGGAGAAGACCTTCTTTTTTTCTCCTAATAACCTTTTAGGAGTTGGGAAACATGAAGTAAATAAAGAGATTCTCTTGGAGAAGCTCTTACAGAGATTCTAAAACATCATATAACGTGGTCGAGAGAAAAAGGTAAAGTCGCAACTTCCATATTATATTATCATCCCGATCGACGCCGTCGTCGGTGTTCTTGTCTAGTTGGAGTACGCCACGTAGATCTTTATGTCAACTTGGAGCCGGCAGCTGTGCTGCAGGCGCCCATATCGTCGAAAATGAGCCAGTCGCCTACGGACATCTCCGGCAGCTGGTATTCGGTAACCCCTCTGTCTTGCGAATCGCACGTCGGCCCGAATACCGTACTGCAGCTGGTATTCGGTCACCACTCTGTGTTTACATGTATACGTATGCTAGTATACGAGCCTAAGTGTCGATCCGTTGTCCGTAGCCTAATCTGATCGCGCGAGGGCGGAGCCACCTAGGGCAATACATACGCTCATCGCGATTTGCGTTCACAATCCTGTCTGCTGCGCCGCATACTACGGTGCCACCGGTGCCAGCGCGTCGCCACACCCGCCCGCCGCCCGGCGTAAACGCACCTACAGTCTAGCACTATCTGCACCTTTAAGACTCCGTTCAAGACTCCAGGCTCTTCGTCACTCCGTCGTCTCCAATTCAATCTGTAGTCAGCACGTAGGTACGCAGTATGCTAATTGGCTAATGTTTCTATGAATCTTTCATAAAAAAGTTTCGATGGATCAAGACTAAGATAACTTTGAGTCTTCGAAAAACTTTAAGTAAAACATGTTAGTTTCTTCAATCATTTGTTATGCTTATTGTAATACTTTTCATCGTAGATTTATCACAACATGTATAATTTATTATTTATTAGAGATTTTGGTGTTTTAATCCATAATTGAGCTCCCTCTCTGTATAGATAATTTTAAAATTTATATGTATTTGATCGTCCGGACTCCTGCGTAATTTCTGGCTCCGCCACTGATCGTATTGGTCCATGTGCACGCAGTTGAGCGAGCCATAGAGGCCATCGTCGATCCAATACTCGCGCATGTCACCGCGCGTGCGCTCGCCGATGACGCGCGCTGGCGAGCGTGAACGCTGTCTCAGCGAAGTAGCGCCCGGGCTCGCCGATCACCTCCACGCACGGCAGATCGCCGAAGTAATGCAGGAGCGCATCGTTGATGACCGCCGCCGCTTCGCTGAAGGTAGCACCGGCCGTGAATCTGCCGCCGATGTCGAGGACGCGCATGGGTGGCATCCCCAGGGCAGCGGCGGCGTCGAACGCGGCGCCCGCGGCCTGAATGGCCCCGTGGTACACTCCAAGGTTGGACGCGCCGCTGCCGACGTGGAAGGAGACGCCGGCCACGCCGATCCCCGCGCGCTGCGCGGCGCGTAGGAGGGTCACCACCTCGTCGGCGTGCGCGCCGTACTTGGTTCCCAGGTTGTACTTGGCCTCGGCGCCGTCGGGGCCCTTGAGGCGGAGCAGGAGCTCGCACTTGGGGTGGCAGCGCTTGACCTTGTCTACCTCCTCCACGGAGTCGTAGGTGGTGAGGTTGACGCCGACCTTCGCGGCGTACTCGAGGTGTGGCTCGGGCTTGCAAGGGTTGGCGTAGACGATGCTGCTGGGCTGGACGCCGAGCTGGACTAGTCGAATCCCGCGCCGACCGCGGCGAGCGCGCCAAGCATCGCCGGCTCAGGGTTGCACTTGACGGCGTAGTAGGGGGCGCACTTCGGGGAGTGCGCGGCGCCAGGCCAAGAAGAGGTCTAGGACCTTGTTGAGGTCCAAGACATGGAAGGCGCTCCGCTGGGCGGGGTTGGACGTGGCGACGATGGAACGGATGACTCCGGTGACGGCGTGCTTCTCCTTGAGCTCGCCGCGGGTGAACGAGACCAGCTTCTTGTCCTTCACGCCGGGGGCCAACAACACGGTCTGCATGGGGTTGCCTCCAACCATGGTGCTGACGACGCTGACGACGACGAGGAATTGGCAAACACTCGAGCAAAGTGACCGTTGCTTTAACTAAAATCCAAATACAGAGATGAAACAGGTGGCACACAGTTAGTAGTTCCTCGTAGCCGGGGTGGTGGGAAATTGAGATGCGTTTTCACTCAAAAAAAAAAACGGTATCAAATTTCGAGCATTGACGCAAGGATGTATCGACAACATAATTTTATTAGGCTGTTTAAATCTTGCAATGCGCTTCATGTCTCACCAATTAAGGGTGCGTTAAAGGTAGGGATCTAGATTCTCGTAGGATTTTTTCACTTTATAAAACCCTTTTGCAAGTATACTACATTCAGATTCATAACAATGTATAGTTTTTCTAAAAAAATCGCAGAAATAAAAATATGCTTAAAAAACTGAACTTTGTTTGGAGAAAGAATAACTTAACTATAATCCATTTTTAACGCGTTGCATTACAAGAAACTTAACTGGAAAAGTATTAAAAACATAAGTAGGAATGGAGAGAACAAAGAAGGAGAATCGGTTTCACGTTTGTACGTAGAAACACTGAATTGTTTCAGTTGCAAATCACCGGTGAAAAATAGCGTTTTGGAGCTAACTCACCAAGTATGACAACCGATGGCAATCAAGGAGGAATCAAAGATGACTTGGTGAATATACCACTATTGCTTTGCTCAACATGATTGTGTTCTGTATCGTTTGCCCTTTTATAGCTAGGGGAGTAGTGTAACAACCACATTTTTTTCAAAAATATCTAATGTTACTTATGAGAACAAGAAACGCATAATTAAAAGTTAAGATGGGAGACTGATAAACTTTGACATGAAAATGCACACACAGAAAAATGACCTGCATTAACTCTTGTGGCTGATTAGGTACATATTCCATTTAATATAACTTCAAAAAACTAAAACGTATCATCATTCTTTTACACACAGAGGAGATAGTAGTACAAAACATGAGCTACTTCTACCATTCACATGTGCTCATGCACAACGAGAGAGCCTGTTATTTCCTTCTAGAATTTTCTCAAAAAAATCCTTCTAGCAATTCACTTGACCACTCATCTCTGCAACAAATATCTCACCAAGCAGTACGTTAAGGTTGGTCAATAAAAATGGCCCAAGGAGGAGCCCGCAGGGAGCCAATTAGCTCATAACTAAGCATACAGTAAAAGAAAAATATTTACAACAAGCTGGACAGTTGACACACTTTGATATTAAACACATAAATCAATTCTTATTCCTTGATGTTGTTTATGTACACTTGTAGACAGTGATGGAGGACGAAAAAAATTTAAGGTGTGGCGAAATAGATAAGCTGGACAGTAGACTAACCAATTGTTGATGAACATCAATTGCGTCTAGGCTGTTCGAACTCATCTAAGTCAAATTTATCATCCTCTTCTACTTATTCTTGAATCTCTACGTCACCAACCACCAGTAGAAGGATTGGAGGTCTCACGGCTGGACCAAAAGTTCCTCAAATCTGCAATTCACCACCACCAATTATTCAGAAAGTATATTAAAGCACACATGACAGTTAGTTTATAGCAAATTTGCCGTCTAGAAAATTAAAATTGTACCTCTTGTTTTGGCATTGGCCTTGTTTTTTCCTTAGCATACATCGTTAAGCCTCATCTGATCGACTCATCCTTAAGCTGGAGGCGGAGTTGCTCGCTAAACCTGATATGATCGACTGATCGAGCGGCGACGCAGGCGTCGGCGGTGCAGCGCGAGGAGACGCGAATAGGAACCCTCGAGCGGTATCTCGGTGACTTTACAGGCTCAGTAGCCAACATGCCAAGTATAAGGCCCATATACGTACGTGAGAAGCCCAAGAGATTGAACATCCTAATATCCACGTTCGTCTCCTCCGGTTGCCGGCTGAGTCGCTAAGACATTTTCCTTCGTATCTATATATGGTAAAGAGTATATGGGGTTCAAGATTTTTCAGAATTCAAGGTATGACGAGGGTCATACCTTGTCACCAAAGAGCTCCGCCACTGCTTGTAGATTTAGTAGTTCACTCCAAAAATACCTGCCCCTGGGCTGATTTTCTTTGTTTGTTTTAGAGTTCCCTAGTGACCACCTTGTTTTGCTGATTTGGTGCTTTGCCATTTTCATTTTTTGCCATTTGGGCTGGAATAAAGAAGAATATAAATCAGCGTTGCGGGAACCAGTGACAGGGTGGTAAACGCTTACCCCTCGCCACCTTTTTTCCTTTTGGGAATCATCATAAGTCCTCTATACAGGGTGTGACACAGCCTGAAGTCATTCTCTACCACCAATCGGGAATCATCATAAGTCCTCTATCCTCTCTAATTATGAAAACGAGAAGCCTATAATGAGAAAAAAATGAATAGCAGTTACTAAAGCATTAGTTAGAAATATAAACTTTGGAACATAAATTATTGAAACATATGAATAAGGGTTATGGAACCAAAGAATTATGCACACGAGATGATAGCAGAACAGAATAAAGAATCTATCAAGATTATATTTCACTTCAATATAGACTTAACATGACATTATCAAATTATTACCAACATTAACTTATATTGAACATTAGCTTATATTCTGAATGACATGGTCATTTATAAAATGAAACACAACTTATAAATTTTATAGAAAGGGATAAAAATATATATGTGCCATTCTTGCACTCGGTTTCTTGGTAATATTAGATATTTTTTCTCTCGTCGCTAGGATTCAAATCCTGGTGTCACACCTTTTTCCTAATGATTAGCTGGTGTTATGCATTAAGTGGTAAGCGACGTTCCTATCGAGAACGAGGCGTCTATGATGACTTCGGAAATCTCCAGATCTGTCGGGTGCTTATTCCTTCGGAGGTGCTCATAGATGTAGGGAAAGTATTGCGTACGTGTGTTCATATGGGTGAGTGTGCATGCGTGTTATAAACGTCTGCGTTGTACGATGTAATTTAAAAAAAACATATTAGCTAATCCCGGCCTGACGTCGTCGACGTTGGCACTCAGTTGGAGTAGGCTACGTAGATCTTTATGTCTGACGTCGCGTAGCCGTTGAAGTTGGAGCCGGCTCCGGTGGTGTAGGCGCCCATGTCGTCGAAGACGAGCCAGTCGCCCACGCTCATCTCTGGCAGCTGGTAACCGGTGACCACCGTGTCGAGGGAGTCGCACGTTGGGCCGAACACCGTGGAAGTGTAGGTCTTGTCGCCGGGACACGGGCTGTCGAGCGGCCTCGGGGTTGGCACGTAGTGGTCCATGATGATGCAGTTGAGCGAGCCGTAGAGGCCGTCGTCGATCCAGTACTCGCGCACCTCTCCACGCGTGCGCTTCCCGATGACGCGCGCGGCGAGCGTGAAGGCGGTCTCGGCGAAGTACCGGCCGGGCTCGCCGATCACCTCCGATGTGCTGCGCGAGCGCGTCGTTGATGACCGCCGCCGCGCCTTCGAAAGTGGGTCCGGACACGAACCCACCGCCGATGTCGAGGACGCGCATGGGCGGCATCCCCAGGGCAGCGCCGGCGTCGAACGCGGCGCGCGCGGCCTGAATGGCCCCGCGGTACACGTCAAGGTTGGACGCGCCGCTGCCGACGTGGAACGAGACGCCGGCGACGCCGAACCCCGCGCGCTGGGCGGCGCGCAGGAGCGGCATGACCTCGTCGGCGTGCGCGCCGTACTTGGTCCCGAGGTCAGACCCTGACGTCGCCGCCGTCGGGGCCCTTGAGGCGGAGCAGGAGCTCGCACTTGGGGTGGCAGCGCCTGACCTTGGCCACCTCCTCCTCGGAGTCGTAGGTGGCGAGGCTGACGCCGACCACCGCGGCGTACTCGAGGTGCGCCTCGGGCTTGCAGGGGTTGGCGTAGACGATGTCCCGTGGCCGGACGCCGAGCGCGAGCACGGCCTCGATCTCCGCGCGGCTGGCGCAGTCGAAGCCCGCGCCGAGACAGCGTAGCAGGGCCGAGCGTCCGGCAGCGCCCGACGCCACGCCCGGCCTTGGCGAGGTCGAAGACGTAGAAGGCGCTGCGCTGCGCCGGGCTGGCGGACGCGAGGATGGAATGGATGAGGTAGGTGGAGACGGCGTCCTTGTTGTCCTTGAGGGCAGCGTCGCGCTTGAACGCGAGCACCTTCCTGTCCCTGACGCCGGGCGCCGCCAGCACTATGGCCTGCAGCGTGACCGAGCTTGTTTGATGGAGAGCTCCTCAAAATTTCATCGCATGCATGCACACCAGCGCAGGCATGGGATGCTGAATCGAGGACGCATGCATTTTAGACTGCTTGTGTTTTAATTTGTTTGGCAGTTTATTTCATGCCTTAGCTCAACGCGAGGCGATGATGGATCCAATGGCGGGAAGGTCGTTTGGTGAGACGCGTCTCTTGGTGTGTGCGCGCGGCTTGCTCCGCATGAGCCAAGCCAGGCCAGTGCGGCAGAGCGGGCGATGTAGTTTGGTGCGGTGCCACGGCTGCCTAGCCAGCAGAATCGACCACACAACTAAACCCGTAGTCATGCTCTTTGGTGCAGATCCCCTAGGAGGTTCTGATGGTATTTTACCATAGTGTTATGTGGCTGTTTTAACAGAGTGATGTCAAATCATCACATAGAACCCAGGGTTGAGTCTATACATTGTTGATGCTCTCTGATTTTGCAAGTGTGCGTGTTGCACACAGATGTACCACAGTAACTTGGGGTAGGTAGGGTGTTTTGCAAGGATATCACTGCAGCAGGGAGGGAGGGCTCTTGACGGAAGGAAGAAGATGATGGATTCAGGCTCTCGTTTGATGGCCTGTGCAGCTGTTCCTCTGTTCTCTTGTAGGCGTTGTCCGGGTTGCTCGAGCGGGCCCCAAATTAAAGTCCAACTCACACGTCCAGCGATCTAGCCGATAGCCCATGCAGAAGGCCAACTTATGTGACAGCAGAGTGGCCTTGCTCCGGTTTATGGAAATCTGGTCAAGTGTCATGAGACGTGCCTGTCTGGGTCTAACCTCTTCCGCAGCCACAAACACACACACACTACACGCTGCTTGAGTGCAAACTTCAACTTGTTAATTTGTTGCGAGCTAGCATATATTTAGGCTCACGCAATGCAAGTATGTAACTCAGAACTCTATTGGACCGACTACAGCACATCACTATAAGAGGTTCTGAATAGTTCCATAAAAAAAAAAAAAGAAGAAGTTGTGAATAAGGCTTTGCTGTGATACTCAAGAACTCTATTGGACTGCGTACAAACACACATCCTTGTAGTACTGAAATGCAAATGCCAGCGAGTATTCGTCGGCGGCAAGCAAGATACTGAGTGAATATAGAACTGCAGTAAAACATATTCTTCGTCTAATACTACTCTACCATCGCAAGCAACTCAATCTCTTACTCCTGGTCTAGGAAGAAAATCCGTCAAATAAACAGATAACATAGTGGGATCTGACTTGACCGGGTGCGACCATGGTTAGGTAACGCAGCCATAGCAGCAGACAGACAAGTAGCCGGTGGATCCTGTTGCCTGTTGGCTCGGGGCTCGGGCAGTCGCCGGGCAAGTGCCGCCGCGTACCTGAACTGAACCCCGGACGCAGGAACCAATGACCGGGCCAGGTAGAAACTACGCACGGGGCAGCAGCTGCGGCCAATCGACTATGGTCCCATGCAGCGCGAGGCGTTCGCCATCGCTACTGAATGAAGTTGGATTGTGTCGCAGATGGACATCGTAGGTAGACCGTAGACATACAACCGGACACGCACATGACGGCATGCCGATTGCCAGAGCCCAGAGCGATGGACCGGAGCTAGCGCCGTACGTGCTGCGATGCTACCTGTTCCAATTCAAGGCAAAGAATTGACTGGTACTCCTAGTATTCAACACGAAGAATGGCATGACAGCAATTGCGGTTAAAAAAACAGCAACTTATGTGTTGTGTAACATAAATGCGGTCTCTTGCAATTATCAGTAGCAAGCTGCGGAAGAAGACCAGCCGAAGAGATACATATGGAACATCCCCAAGTATAGGTAATCGTTGCCACTGCGCACTGCGTTTCTCTTTCAGAGAACAGAGTACGTTCGGAGCTACGGATGGAGATTATACGAAGAGGACGTGGATGTGAATTCGGCCGGACTTCGAGCATGAACAGGCACCTCGCATGTCCAGCCAACCAACGCAGACTTTGCCCTTTTTTTTCTTTTTCTTTCTTTTTTCATTTCACAACTGCGACGACTGATATAATAGGCAAGCATATATAAAACGTATGAACGGGCGGCTTCAGCACAGCTCAGACACCTGCACCAAAGGCCACCAGAAGGAGGCTGACCCCAGAGTCAAGTTGCAGCTGACAAATTTTCCTTCGAATTTCACCCCGCTCTGTTCCGTTCCGTAGTACATGCCTAGTTTCTTTCTATGTAATAAATGGATTGCTGTTTATAGTTTACCTTTTTTTAGAGATTTTTTACGGTGCTTGGTAGGAACCACCGGTTCCATTCGGTTGGTTTTCTCGTAGCCATCCGATGTATCAAGAGTTAACTGAAAATAGTTGAGGGCACATTAGTCATTTTGTCATGATCATTAACTTCGGCCGATATTGTTTCCTTCCGAACGGAAGCAACACACGGAAGGGCCTCGCCTCCGCCGCCGCCTGCTGCACGGGGCAGACCCGCAAAGGCCAACTTTCCTGCCAACCGCCTGGAGGGACTGGCCGTCAACTATCTGCAGGGTCTCTCCAGCGTCCGGCCCCCGCCTGCAAAGGCCTGCCACTCCGCCGGTTGCAAGGGATTCGCTGCCGCCTGCTTCTCTGAACTACTCGAGCCGGTTGCAGCACTCAGCAGTCTCCTATAGCCTTGAAACTGAAATGGCAGCAGAGTGGAGCCGAGCACAGTCCCAAAAAAATTCATGAGATGTGAGTGGATTCGGCATCATCGGCCTCCCTTGGAACGCTAGGCTACCAATTGGATCGGCCTTGCTTGGGACCTTGTGTTCGCCGGAGCTAGTGGCAGCGGCACGAATTGCTGTGTATGGTCGGATTTTTGGGAGATGGGGAGGTCGAAAGGGCGCGAGGAATGCTCATCGAGACTTTCCAAGGGCAGAGGAGCAGCGGCAGTTGACAT
Source organism: Bothriochloa decipiens (assembly GCA_023333625.1). Classification (NCBI taxonomy): domain Eukaryota; kingdom Viridiplantae; phylum Streptophyta; class Magnoliopsida; order Poales; family Poaceae; genus Bothriochloa; species Bothriochloa decipiens. The sequence goes on along the minus strand of CM041631.1, from coordinate 16,094,616 downwards.
GGGCAGCTGGTCTTAGTCCGCCGGCTCCGAGGAAGAAAGAGTGCCGCCGCTTGAGTGCTCTGTCTCTACCTCGGGAGAACGCAAGGTAGAGATGACAAGTGGCTCCTGACAAGAGAAGGAGCTCCGGAGGCATAAAAATACTGTTATACCCTTTCAAGTTTAATTAAAAATTAGTTCCGGGTCCACCAATTTTTGATTCCGGCCCACAACTTAAGTTCCTTTAAATTAGTTTCTCTTATTTTTAAACCATCGGATCTGGCTAAACCAATGCCTCATATTATTTCAAAGCGCGGTACTCCTTTTTTAACTAATGCACGGTGATGTTCACATGATCTGAAGGAGTGCTTCAAGACATCTTATCACTGAATCCTCATTCAGTATGTCAGGAGTGCAACTGGGGACAGCAACCATGTTTTTTTAGGAACAGACGGAGCTTCATCCATTTATCACGAACACGGTTACAGTTGGCATAGATATCCCGTAATCTAGGTGGAGGTACAAGCCACTCCTTCCACCAGATGATTGTGGGATAACAATTTTGCGCATTCTTCATTCATGATTTACAATCTCTACTAGAAAAAACAAACTTGAAATCTCCCACCGGATCAACGACCCAGCATTCCCCCTCTTTATTTTGAATCTAATACTTGTACAAATATTCTTTAACAAAACAAGCATCGATCTCTCTCAACGAAGCGCTGATGTACCAAACCTGTGTTCCATTTCAAACTTTCGTCGAAAAAAGAATGGATCATAGTACTAATAGTAGCTCGGTTTGTTGTCTGGTTGTCGTGTGTTAGACTTTAATTTATATATATTCTACTAGGAGCATTGTCCCGTGCCGTGTTATTGAGAGCAACTGTTACCAACTCAGTGCTCTATGTCTACAGGAGTAGACCAGGATGCCGGCAACAATTGGACGCCGCAGTACTGAATCTTGCTTGGCATGCGTCGACTCCGCCTACCTACATGCATGCGGTATGCACGTCGTCGCGAGGGGTTGGTGCCGATCGATTGAAACAATATAATGTTTATGAGCAACTACTACATACTGCATCAGCCAAGGATCGACCACGAGTATGTAATTAACTCGACAATACTGAGCACCTTTTTTTTTCCTAGAACAAGAATTAATTCACATGTATTTCATTTCATTAATAAGAAAATAGCACATCGCAACCTTGAGCAATCCGAGAGCGAATAGGTTGCCAGGATAGATCAAGGCACAAGAAGGAACAAACAGCACCCCAAGCAGCAGGGGGGGGGATTAGAATTCAGAAGAATCACGTATGCACTCGACCCAATATCTAGCTAGCACGAAAACGTGGTTCGCTTTGCAACCAAAAGCACGTCGGTGATCCTCCTCTCTGCTCTACACAGCTCGCGCGCGGTTAACTTTCCAACCTGTCTTCGATCCGCCTCTGGATAAGTCACCTACCAAAATGGGGTTTGCTTTTGCATTTGCAACAAAAAGAGAAAGTTGACCAACCTGTGGGAACGATATGTGTACACGGGTAATTAACACGCATGGCTGCACTAGCAAAGGCACTACTCATGCCGGGACCCGACGTGTTGGCAACTTTACTTAACCATCGACGATAGCGGCCTATTATCTATCATCTGAAGAAACTTCAAGAGATCACAGTGCTTAAATAATCGGAAATACTAAATCATAGCCGGCTATTTCTAGGTTGAAAATAGCTGATTTCTAGTGTATAGTGCGATATTTTGGCGTGTTTCTTATGATGTTTTGAATTGTTAAATCATAGTCAGCTATTTCTGAGGTTAAAAATAGCCGGTTCTCTAGTGTGTTTGTACGATACTCTGACATGTTTTTTGCGATACTCTAACTTTTTTCTTACAATGTTGATTATTTATTATGTCCAAAATAGCTGAAAAACCTGCTAGCGGCCAGTGCAGACGCTACTATAGCTAGTAGTTCAGATTCAGAGTGACGCAACACGCAACGCATGCATGCAGCCGCGAGAGAGGCCATGGTTTCACGCTGGACGATTCGTGTCCAGGCGATGATGACGAACTTTTCGGTGTCGCGAGAGATACACGGATAGATAGACTACCCACTGCCTGCTAGCGAGTTCCACAAAGTCAGTGAAAACAGATGGACGCAGATCGATCTACTCCTAGAAGAAAAGTAAACTCGCCCAGCTTATCCAGACAACTGGATACAAATCAAGGAATCAGAGAATTCAATTCATGGATTATGTACACACTCAACTGCACATCTGCACTGTCAAGGTCTCAAGGATGATTCACATTCACGTACTGGCCCGGTGTCCAGAGTCGTCGTCCATTGACAATAGGAGGATTTGCGCTTTAATTTGCGCCTCCCCACTCCCTTTTCGGATTAAAACTTTTAATTTTATACAGATGGCGCCGCGGCGGTGCCCTGCCTTTTGTTAAGCAGCATTTGCACCAAAGTCAATGTATGCTTTATATATATATATATATATATATATATATATATATATATATATATCGCGCCAATTTACTACTACTCTCTCCGGACTTACAATTTGGAACGGAGGGAGTACACCTCAGTCAAATTTGAAAATGTCTAAAATGTTTCAGTATAGAAAAAAATACTTTCTACTAATAAACAAATGCTGCTAGCCGACTTTTCTGAATGTTCCACTCGAGGAAAAAAACACGCTCGTGATCCTGGGTTAGTAAATCTTCGATTTGCAGAAAAGAAAATAGTAAATGTTTAGCAATAATATTCTGCTTAATAGTAATTTTCTTGCTTCATAACAAAAATGTTATGGGAGCGTAACAAAAATTTGAATGACAAATCTGAGCAGTAGTTCTGTTTCATAGATGAAATTTAGATAAGAATTTGGAGGAAGATTGTAAGGTATTAACTGAGTTATTGAATGAGTATAGTATTAATTGCTTTGCATGGGAGTATCATTTTTTCTATCATTTTTTCCATAACGGTAAAACCGAGTTTCATTACCAAGGCAATGGAATTACAATAGTTTAGTAGTCTGAAAAGATAAGTTCCTTGCAAAAAAAAAAGATAAGATAAGAGCCGAATCTACGAAAGTATCAAAACTCCGCAGACACATAATCGCCCAGGGAACATCTGCCTGGGGGTATAACGCCACGACACTAGATACTAATATCTAAAACAAAGGAATGCCGCAACACATGTGCAACAACGAGTCGTCCAAAGCAGAGCCAAAAAATGCCTATATGCCGCAGACTTAGAGCTTCTGCAGGCAGAGTCTTCAGGCTGCATGGGAGTATCATGAGATGCCAATTTTAATCCGAGATCTAGTTGAGCGTGGACTACCTAACAAATCTTGTTTCCAAGCTTATAAAAAATGTGCTAGACGTTTCGATCCTAATACGTATGATACAATGAAAAAAACAATCTCTTAAAAACACATTTATTAGGCCATGTAAGTATATGTTGAGATCTCTTATATTGTTGGACCGCTCAGACCACAACCGAGGTGCGGCGCCGCTGTTGTTGTGGTGCACAGAATGCACACCACAATCTATGGCGAGAACTGAACTCGTTTGAACTGCTGATTTATGTGGCCGCCTACATCTAATTGTGAACCAAACTTATATATATATACACGTGAATTTGTGTGCCGACTCAACTATGAGTGGCTTTCTGTGGCTGGGAATCAACTAGCCCTATGTCATTAGAAAAGAAAGGATCTGATAGGATTAGACATATATTAAATAAGTTGTTCCCAAAGATAAATATCATATGCATGCATATTATATATATATATATATAGCCCATCTGTTGATTAAGAGGAATCTAGACATGAGGTTTTTTAGCATTCTTGTTGGTGCGTTAAAACAAAATATTTATGACTGAAGAAGACATGTCTAAGTGGCTTCTAGATGTCCAAGGTTTTGTAGTGAGCTCAACACCTTGAATAGAGAAAGGCTAGGAGATTGCAAGAGTACTTTGGTAGAGCTCCAGCATGGACTAAATGTACAATATGTTTTACCAAACGACAACATGACGTATGTTGTCTCATGTTACTTTAGCTCTTTACTTATAGCATTTATGTTTATGCGAGTGCTTGATCACGTGACTTTATCTTTTCTAGATTAGCTTATTAGTTTACATATTAGCTATAGATCGCAAAACTCATTCGGTTTAGCGAAGTAGTGAAACCACATAAATCTCAATGCACATCATGATAAATAGTTCTTTTAGTTTATCTAGTGTGAAATCAAGTAGAGTCCTTTTGTTAATTTTTGTTAACCCAATTCATTGTCCCTTTTGGGTTGGCACCTCTTAGTTGCTTAGTCAGCTAGGGCATAGAGGTCACCATGTGGTGGTGCAATATGTTGTGCAATTTGTGTGTGATCCATGTTTGTTTGAGTGGAGGGTACCTCTTTTGTCTAGAAAAAAGAATACAATTTTAGTATATTATTGTATTGAGTTAGGAGTAGTCAAGGACTGTCTTCTCGAATAGTAAGTTTGAGTAACCCCATACTGATCACACATCGCGTGTGGGAGCGACAAGCTGAATACTTAGTGGTGACTTGACAACACATGGATTCGGCATGGGATGGAGCACGGTGTAGCTCAGAATTGAAGGAGTTCTTTAGCTCATCACCATATATCGTTCATGGATTAGAAAGCCCATTAAGGAAAGGTCAGAACCTCGACAACCCTTACTTATGCAAAAGTATGGAGTTTTATCCTTGGTTTTCATGTGGTTACAGTTGTACGCCTCTACGGAGTTTTCTTCAAATGTCTATAGTCTTTGGTTAGACTATTTTGGTTGTTCTCTCATCTAGACTTGGTGTAGTGAGTTTGTATATGATATGCAATGTTGATCACCTATTACATGCACATATTTAATAGTTAGGAATTTACAAGTTAGATTAGTACTCATGAGCATGTCATTTTCTTAACATACTCCATGCTTTTTGCAAATTACAAATCCCTATTAAATTATATTACATATGCCAAATATTTATGTTGGGATAAGACCTCTTAGTAGAAGCATACTCATGGTATAGTTTAAAGCCTGTTATAGGTCACCCAAGCTTAGGTGAAGTCGAAGGTTTAGCATGTGATGGGATGGGCGTCCCCCAAGTTTATATGAATTTGGTTATGGCTAGCTCACAAAGGAGTTTGATATTTCATAGCAAGAGACCATGTCCCTTGTATAAACCAAACACATTTCCTGCAATTATCATATCAATATAGAAATAAGAGAGAAAGTGATGTAAAGAAACATAAAAGAATTAAATGCATGGTATGCCCTTGAATTTGTCTAGGGGTGCTACCTAGATCCACAAACTCTCAAAATTTGGCAACCTAATGTTGTTTTTAAATGTGTCGCTTAGGTCCATAATGGTTCAAGAGCTATCATTTGGCCCATGTGGCGTCTCCAGTGTGGCACTGAGTGTCATTTCCATGTGAGGAGCGTGTGAGTGGTTTGGACCATGGAAATAAGTAATCGGACCCTCTTCTTTCTCATTTGTCTATAGCAAATATGATCATTAGTTTTTATAGATGTACAACAATGAGTCACACTTGTTTATTGGTAGCTACCTACACACTCTACCCTTCCATGTCATTGTCCAAATAGCTTTTATATTGGCTGCTACACACCAGTTTGATTGATGCCAAGTGGCAATCATCCAAAGCATCACTTACAAAGACTACTCTAGAAATTTCCTCTCTTATGTAAACACTAGATATTTTATACCATACAGGTGTATAGCTCTTATACCTTGTGCACTTCACCATGAAGTATGTTTATTTAATGCCATTCGTTTGCCATGAAGTTAATTCTATGATATTCTAAGACAAATATCTGCACTCTTGTATCACCCAAATTCTTCTAAAAACGAGATGGAATACATATGTCATGAAACCTGTTGCTAGCTTAATTTTTTTCATAAAAATAAATAATTATATTCTCTAAGAAAAATGATTTGAATGAATAGAATGTTTAATTGAATCGTACCAGTCTATACTGGGGTTTATTGCTCTTTTTATACTTGGTGTTTTATTTTCTAATTACTTCTTCAATTGAGAGAAAGAAAGAAAGTAGTAAGAATTCTCTTATCTCATTTGGAAGGATACCATCTTTATAACTATCCATGACTATTTTTGTATCTAGCATGACCACTTGAGAAAATGTGGAGGAAAGTAGGGGAAATGGCCGATACTACTGGAAGAATTCCTCTTTGGCTGATAGACATTGTAACTGGTATTCTTGTGATTAGTTTAATAGGTGTTTTCTTTTATGGTTGATATTCTGAGTTGGGTTCATCTCTATAGTAATAAGAGGATCCACAGTGTTGCATACCATCTTGAAGGTTTAGTATCACCATAAATTTTGTTGTGTCATGCAAGCATAAAGACTCCTAAAGCCACATAATTGTGATTGCTCCTTCTCAACACATACTCTAACTTGATTTCAAATTATACTCAAGGACCAAAGTTAGAAGCGGACATTGTTTGGCAACTTCTAACCTGTGACACTTCTTACCTAGACCAAGACTTGTATGCACAACATTCATTTATTGACGACATTTCTCTTGATCATCTATGCTCAAACTGTTATAATCAGTCGCAAGACCAAATTATCAAATAATGGATATCCATATCTCTTGCAAAGGAGAAATGATAATACAAGATATCAAGGTATTTCTTCGATGTAGCCCATTCATTGGTTGGCTAACTAGATTTGTAAATGATCCTCCTCAAATTAGATGGTGATACTAAACCTTCAAGATGGTATGCAACACTGTCTAATTTGAGGAGGATCATTTACAAATCTAGTTAGCCAACCAATGAATGGGGTAGACTGTAATCCTTCCCACTTGCACTAGGGTAGCACATGTCTAACCAATCTTCCCAGAGTGAGTAGCAAGATGCTAATTTAGATGTTTTACGGATGTGGAATTTTTCTCACAAGAAATATCTAGAATAGATTCATCAAATTCTCGTAAGTTAAATTTTTAAGAACTGAGTTGATGGCACCCTAGAGCGCACTTGATAATATCCAAGAGCCAGATCTTGTCCTTGTGATGAATTTTCGAGTATAAAGCTACTTCTTTTTAACTAGAGAGTTGTCTTGACGAAATTTCCCAGCATTACATGCCCACAAGGGACCTCCACCTCGCTGTGCTCACTGGAAATAAGGAATGTGGAAAACAGGAATAACAACACATCATGGTAATATATGGACTGACTTTCTTTGTGGGCGAATAAAAAAACAACATATAATCTTGAATATGATATTCTACATTGAAGAAAAAAAAACTTGAAAATAAATGTTCAGTTTTATGCTTTCATCCTAATATGCCAATAGATTTCAATTGCAACCAATGTATGAGAACAACATTACATGTATTTTAAAAACATGACGTAAATAAATATCAAATCTAATCATACAATATTCGTGTCCAAAGAGACATCTTGCTTAAAGCTTTAGGACTATTACTAATTAAAAACTATGATGTACCTATCTTGAGGTGACTCATTTAACCAATTAAGATGCTTGCCGATGATCACCTGAAAGAGCATGGGAAAAAGGGGTTCACATCGGTTCATTGATAAGATGTAAAACATTACAATTCGATCATTTCAAGTGTATACCAAACACATCCCTCAAATAAATATTGATAATATTGATTGTTTTAAGTCCCAAATATCAAGTTTCAATAGAATACTGTTTTTACAGGCTTAGAACACCTATGGGTCAAGCAAGAATGATACGCATCCGACTTTTGGGGAAGGTAATGAGGTATGTTCGACGGGTCTAATTGCAAAGTTACATGCATAATATGAAGACAGCAAAGCACGAGTCTGATCGGAGTGCATCTTTTGCCAACGGAACCGAGTGCTTCTAAGTGGACCGAGTTTGCCAACTGCCACCGGATCGGTGTGGCACGAGCATTGCTGAGCATCGCCAGCTGATTTCACTGCTGAAGAATGTTGTCACTGACTAGTCTATTAACGACTAACCTCGCTCCATTCTTGGACAGACAACGAAAGATTAGACAAGTTATATAGGAATACATGCCATACCAGAGGGTTGCTGCGTGCAATTTCTATCTGACTTTCTAGCAGTGTCTGAGGTACGCAGAAAGATTCATCACATGAAGGTTTTTCTCATGCGCTTGAGGAGCACGTCTAGGTACCATAGGTATATGACCGTATGAGACTATTAGACCGAAGCGGATTATACATTACCAAGGAAGGGAGTTGGGTTTATTTAAAACTCCATTCATGCATCGTGAAATACAAAGTATCCAAATGATTTTCAGACAAAATAAGAAGTTTTAACAAAAGGTCACCTTACCCTTTACTAATTATAGGGTGGAGGGAGTAGTTCATTTGTTATTTTCCTTAGGAAAATGTCCAAATTACTACATGCAAGTAGTATTCGCTTATGTCCAGAAATATATCACCCTAAATTAGGGCCTCTTTGATCCTTCCTGGCTAAAATGTTTTAGGACCTCGACTAACTAGTAGGACTAAAGTGTTTTAGTCACTTCAAATTTTAGTCAGTAAAGTTTAGGAGATGGGATCCAAACACAATCGTAAAGTTTGGTCCGGCTTTATTGCCCTTAACTATTTTAGTTGGTCAAACTATTCACCTAATATGATTTTTATTTTTATTTTTATTTCTCTACGTTCAAGTTGAATTTTAGTTTTGAAATTTGTGAGGTGATAATGGACATCATAAATTATTTTACAAAATACGCTAGAAATTTCATATCATTATTAGGATGGAGTGAGTAGGTCGATGATTCGAGTATGCACGGCATGCCGCCGGATACAGCATGGTTTGTTTGCCGAAGCTTGAGAAGGAAAGCAAACCGATTTGTTATTGGCGCTGATGTACGCATGCGTGGCTTGGTAGCAGACTCGGCGCAGGATGTTACGTGAGCTGATACGCAAAAGGGCCATTTGGGATGGGCGTTACTCCTACTTTTGAAGGCTATTTAGACCAGCCAAACCCAGAAAGTTATGAGGCTGCATGCGTATTCTGTTTGGAGGATTAAAGAATTGGAAAACAAGGGAGTTTGCGTCGTTGCATCGTATAAGCTGAGCTGTCCTGTCTACATGTGTGTGTCAGCGAAGTCATCAATACTCACTCCTACGTTCTAAAGGTTCGTTGATCCACACACAGGCAAATATATGTGTACACACGACATCTGTCGCTACGTACACCACCAGCTAGCAATGGGGGTTCCGATCGACCAAGACTTGCGATCAATCAGCCGTAATCGATCGAGCAGTGAAGCACCAACAAATCAGAGGACTATTCGTTGAGTGATCCACCATTATCCATATCGTGCCGCTGCGGCTTTAGCCTGAAGCGTACGTACGTGTCGGGGCGGGCACAGATGTGATCGGTGTGCATGTCGTTAGTCAAAAAAGAAAAAAAAATGGTTTCTAGCTAGTGCGTTTGTCCATAGACACACAGGCACACAGCTGCAGGTGGTTTTCCACACGTCTCTCTGTATATGATATGTATGTATATATAGCGAAAAAAGGACCGATCGATTGGGCATGTAGTATTGGACACATTTACACCATAGATTGCCGTTGTAGCCGTGTCAGAGACTCCATATCCTGCATGGTGTTGACAATCTTCATACAATGTGATTGGATCTCCACTCGACTACACCCAATTTCTCACAACAAGAGGCCGGAGTACGCTCATCCATGATCCGTCAGTGCCCACGTCAACTGTATGTGGTATAAAGCTACGTGATGCACACATATGGAATGGTAAATTGCCATGTCAACTATATATCCACCCAATCTAATCTAATGAGCAGTAATGCCAAATATACTGATCGATCGACCGATTGATGCATTGCCCATTCACCAACGCATGCACGGCTGCACGCGCACCTTCACCTACTCCCCTGCGCGCGCTGCCTATATTTATAGCGCGCGGAGAGCCGAAGCCGAGCGAGCAGGGCAACACAAGTATATATACAACAGAAACAAAAGCTGCAGCACAAGCAGACAGAGCCCCTGGCTTGTTTCACTTCACAATAACTCATCCGAGGTGTCGTACGAGCGAGCGTACAACCGCGCGCGAGTGGTTTTCTAGTACGTGGTCCATCGGCCAATCGATCGTCGATCTCGCCATGGAGGTGAAGGTGCTGAGCTCCAAGCTCGTGAAACCGTCATACCCGGCGGGGACGCCGCGGCCGGACACCACGGACCACGTGCCGTCGTCGGTGTTCGCCAAGGTCACGTACCACATGCAGATGGCGATCATCTACGCCTTCTCCCCGCCGGGGCCGTCCACGGCAGACATCAAGCGCGGCCTCGCCGCGGTGCTTGGCGCGTACCGGCTCTTCGCCGGCCAGGTCCGCCCGGCGGGCCCGGACGACCACGGCGCGCCGGGGGTGCTGCTCAACGACCACGGCGCCCGCCTCGTCGAGGCGTCCGTGGACGCGCACCTCGCCGACATCGCCCCCACCAAGCCGTCGCCCCTCGTGCTGCGCCTGCACCCGGACCTGGAGGGCGACATCCAGGAGGTGGTGCAGGTGCAGCTCACGCGCTTCGCGTGCGGCTCCCTCGCCGTCGGGTTCACCGCCAACCACGCCGTGGCGGACGGACACGCCACCAGCGACTTCCTCGTCGCCTGGGGCCGCGCCGCGCCGGGGCTCCCCGTCGGACCGTCGCCGCCGGTCCGCCACCCGGGCCTCTTCCCACCGCGCCACCCGCCGCGCGTCGAGTTCGAGCACCGCGGCGTGGAGTACTACAGGCCCGCGCCGTCGTCGGCGGCCCACGGCCACGGAGACGGCACCCAGCACAGCATCGTGATCCACAAGGCGCACTTCACCAAGGACTTCGTCGCGGGGCTCCGCGCCAAGGCGTCCGAAGGCCGCGGCCGCCCCTTCAGCCGGTTCGAGGCGATCCTGGCCCACGTGTGGCGCGCCATGACGCGCGCGCGTGGACTCGGCAACCCGCTCCAGACCTCCACCATCCGCGTCTCCGTCGACGGGCGGCGGCGCCTCGCGGCTCCGGCCGGCTACTTCGGCAACCTGGTCCTCTGGGCGTTCCCGCGGTCCACGGTGGGGAACCTCCTCAACCGGCCACTGAAGCACGCGGCGCAGGCGATCCACGACGCCGTGGCGCGCGTGGACGGCGCCTACTTCCAGTCGTTCGTGGACTTCGCGAGCTCCGGCGCCGTGGAGAAGGAAGGGCTGGAGACGACGGCGGTGCTCAAGGACGTGCTGTGCCCGGACCTTGAGGTGGACAGCTGGCTGACGTTCCCGTTCTACGAGCTGGACTTCGGCGCCGGCAGCCCGAGCTACTTCATGCCGTCATACTTCCCCACGGAGGGGATGCTGTTCCTGGTGCCGTCCTACCTGGGCGACGGCAGCGTGGACGCCTTCGTGCCGGTGTTCGAGCACAACCTGGAGGCGTTCAAGCAGTGCTGCTACTCCATGGAGTAGCTAGCTAGTACAACTCTTGTGCCTGCGCCTGCATGCCCAGCGGCACTAGAAATTGTCAAGTTCAGCTATGCTATGCTATGCATTACTTGCGTGCATGCAACGCTGAGTATTATCCACCGTAAAACCGTATATATATATATATATATATATATATATATGCACCCAATATTTTCATATCCCCATACGCGCATGCATAGATATATATACACATTTTATAAAAGCATTATAGTACTCTTGCTATTAAGAGCATGTCTAAGAGTACCCACAAATATCTTCTCAAAACATTGAGTCTTCCAAGTAGCCAGAAAGCATTAGGAGCACTAGAGAAAGGTTTTCCCATCAGTTTCTAACAAATCAATCCTAAACATAGAAGGTAAAGTTGACATCAAGAATCTCAAACGACATTTATACTTGGTTTCTCTTTTGTACATTTGCATTAGGAACCCTACCTTGCTTTTTTCCCATGTGCTTCCAACTTAGATTGACGCCATGGATACGCATAACCATTTGCACGTCGTGTTGATTTTTCTTAGTGCTAAAAGATTGAGAGGAGAGATGTTGGAGATGTATATTTTCAATCTTATAAAAAAAATCATGGAGTGGAAGTTGTTTAAAAAAATCAATTTCGTGGGTTTTCCAAAACCTAGGTTACTTTTTTGGACAAGTACGAGGACAGATCTGTGGTCCTCAACCTTTTGTGATCATCAGCAATACTGCATTTCCAGGTGTTCTTCTACAAGAACTTATGGTGTCATATAGATTCCATTTGACCATAATTTTGTGGTTGCACTTTTGCTAGTGTTGTAGGAACTACTCCACTGCATGTATGATTAATCTCGTTCCATTTAGCATCTGGAGCAGGCCAGATCTATTGTCACTTGTCAGATGAAACCAGATGGGAATCTGGGTGACTCCCTCGGATAGCCGGATGGAGTTGGTGCCAGGTAGCATTGACTTTTTATTTGGCGTGGCCATGGGACAAGACATTCCTCGTTTGTTTGCTTGCGATGCATGTCTTATACGGCATGGGGCCAATCGATTGCCACTGAACAATATCAGTTCCTACCCACTCCTGTTTCGACAGGAAAACCCACGAACAGATACCTTCTTCCTGTACCCTCCTACTGGCCAAAGTGGCCATGAATCCATGACCATGGTAGCAACTGGTAGTTGTAGGAAGAAAGTATAGTTTATATAGTTTAACAAATCTTGCATGACAAACATCACAAAAGACGGAGGAGCTAGAAAGCATAACGTTAGCCGGCGGGGTAATCCCTTCGCGTCGCCTCTCGCCTCCCAGGGCCACGGGAGTGCCCGTCGGCCGTGGCCGCAAGAAGCTCCCCACCCACTACTCACTACGTATAGAATGGATGTTATTAGGATTAAAAGAGGCTAGCTAGCACTTTGAGGAAGGGGGCTCCAACCAAATGCCTACCTGTTAAATACTTTCAGAGACAAGCACTTTAAAGTGACTACCACTCTAAAGTGACTTTCTCTTTTTTTTTTTTTTGCGGGGTAAAGAGAGCTTTTATATTAAGGTAAAGTATACATTTCAACCCTGAACTTACACAAGAGTACGAATTTTAACATCAAACAATGAAACCAGGCAAGCTACACCCTCCAACTTACAAAAACCAGACACTATATCCCCCTACGTTGTCGTCACACTGGTTTTGCTCCTGTCACCCTGGTCTAAATGGGCCGGCCCAATCACTCCCATCCCTCCCTGCACCGACCAACGAACGACGGCACGTCTGCTCTCTTCCCTCCGACACCGCCCTACCGGCTACCGTGCTCCGCGCCCACGTCTTCCCGCCGTCCTACGCGCGACGCCGCCTCCCCTCTCTTGTCGGCGAGATTGTGGCCAGTGGTGCCGCGGAACGAGCGCGGGTAGCGGCGGTGCGAGTTTGCAGACGCGACGGCCGGCGAACGCGCAGCCAGCGGAGCCACAGGACGAGTGCGGGCAGCGGTGGCGTGAGCTCGCGAACGCGACGGCAAGCGAGCGCGCGTCTAGCAGAGCAGCTCAACGAGGCATGGACGAGCGCACGCGGCGGCCGACGAGATTTAGACAGCCAGTTCAGCACAAAACCAGTGTGGAACGGTGCAGGGGTTAAAGTGTCTGGTTTTTTGTAAGTTGGAGGGTGTAAGTTGCCTGGTTTCATTGTTTGAGGTTGAAATTCATACTCTTGTGTAAGTTTAGGGTTGAAATATATACTTTACCCTTTATATTAACCAGGCAAGGTGTTACAATCAGTAAGATCAGTGACACACATAGGTGCCTGTCTGCAACATGTAGCTGTATGCACATTTCGCCTAGCTAAATGAGCTAACTCATGCGCTACCTTGTTGCACGCTCTCTTCACCTCGTGGAATTTCCATTCCACCAGCATTTGCAAGCTTTCCTTGGCTTTCAATATGATGAACCTGAGTTCTGATCTATCTCTCTTCACCTCGTGGAATTTCCATTCCACCAGCATTTGCAAGCTTTCCTTGGCTTTCAATATGATGAACCTGAGTTCTGATCTATCCAAGGTATCTGCTTCCAAGGCTTTGAGCACGGTATAGAACAGTCCGATTCAATGATCATCGGTCCTGGACACCATTCACCTACAATTCGAATACCCTCAGCACAGGCCTGGGCCTCAGCTTCTGCAGAAGCACATCTAAACAAAACACGCCACGCCGTTAGCTGCACCTCTCCTATAGAGTTCCTGATCACAATACCAACTCCAGCTTCTCCTGACGACTGGACAAAAGAGCCATCCACATTCATTTTGAACCAGCCATCTGGACAAAGTGACTTTCTCGTTAATCGACTATTACCAAAGGATACACTAAGAAATACTGCCTTTGTTAATCGATTAATAGAGGATTAATAGAGGCAAACTTCTTAAAATGCTCACTTCTAGAAATTGATATCTTATGAAGCTATTCTAAAGGTCAACCTCTATAAATAGTTGTCTAAAGCCAATCTATTTTTTCATATAAATACAGATGAAGATAAACTTTGTAACAAAATTGTAGAGCGTGAGCTCGTTGTGATCTAAATTCATTTGAGGCAATGAAATTTTGAAAATTAAAATTTGGAATTTTCAAACAATGTCAAGTGTTGATATGGTCTACACAAAACTTGTAGTTCTCCATACGACCTACAACTATGAAGTTAAAAAGTTTTTTATTTAAAGTCATTTAGATTCCAAAAATATTTGGTTTTTTTTCTAAGATTTCAAATTTTTTTAGAGAAAGCTTCGGGGAAGATCGAAACGATCCTTACCTACATATATATTCCACAGATACCGAGAGCAGAAACGCCCCCGTTGGTGGAACGACCACGCAATTCAGTTTGGGTTACAAAGGATCACAGAGATGGGGTAGAGCGAGATTACATATTCAGAGCATTTCTCCAATTTGTAGCTAGCACCGTCTCTTTCCTTGGTATGCGGCAGCTCCAGTCTTGGAGCGACAGCTTGCAGGCAGTGGTGAGGCGGGCGATGCTCGGGGCCGTCCCGTTGAAGACCACGTCGTTTCTGTGCTTCCAAATTTCCCAGCACAGCAGCAATCGGAGAGGAGGTAGGTTTTTCTTACTGACATGGGGGGGGGGGGGGGGGGGGGGGGCCCGCTGCACACCCAAACATATGGGAAAAAGCCCACAAACCCCCAAAAAAAACCCACCCACCCCCCGA
>CM041631.1:15969442-16071024 GCA_023333625.1 Bothriochloa decipiens | reverse complement strand
TGTTAAGCGATTAATATTATATTTCGGTAGTATTACTTATATTTTTATTTTATATATATTGTTAAATTAAATAGTTATAGTTGAAATAATATTAGTAATATATTAGTGAAAAGCTATTTTAGCTGAAATTTTTAGATTACACAGATGTCGGAGAAGTTAGGATTTCAAATTTATTATGGAGAAGGAGAAATTATTCAAGGTGTACACGGGGTTGATCTGTCAGGATTTGCCTCAGTAACTAGATGGGTGTCTAGGGCAAATGAGAGAACAATTAGTGGTGTGCAGAATTGGTTGATGCGAATATTTGGGCTTGACAGCAACCAACATGACGTTAAGGTCATGGGTATGGTTAGTCGTGCTCGGGAGGGCACTTTTTGGGAGTTAGTACCGCTTAATGCAACGTCAACATGGAGAAAATACGTCAACAAAGCTGTAGAACGTGGGTGGCCTCTAGTCCTTCTTGCTCAGGCATATACGAAGGAGGTTCATGAGGTACACGTTGTAGAAGAAGAAGGAGGTCCGAGCCATGACAATGACAATGATAATGAGGAAGATAATGAAGAGAGTGATCATCACCTGTCATCTATGGTACCGACGGGTGAAGCGGACGAAGGAGAGCGCATAGAGCATATAGTTGAAGAGATGGCGATGGAAGATATGGAGAATGAGAATATATCTGAAACTGAGTCATCTGAAGATGAGAATGAAATTCCTGTCCCACTGGAATGGAAGAGTAACAGTTCGAAGAATTTGATGATCAACGAAGGAAATTCTGTGCCGTGGGAATATCATGAGAATGAAGTAGTAGAGGGAGGTATGTACAAAGGCAAAGATGAAGTGATGAGTGCCGTGAAGTACTGGTCTCTGTCAATGAAGCGGTCTTTTGTAGTTGTTAAGTCTAACAAGAAAGTATATGATGTTAAATGTGTGTTTTTAGACTGTCCATTTAGGATACATGCTTATGAGCAAAAATGGAGTACAATTTGGAAGTGCTCTATAGTAACAGAACATACATGTGAGTTACAAGAATTAGAGAAGTCCAATACTGCTCTTACATCGAGCTTCATTGCAGAGTACATGTATAATCGAATTGTTGATAATTTAAGGTATGAGCCGAAATCTATAGTGACTACTATAGAGGAAGATTTTAAATACACCATCAGCTATTCGAAGGCGTGGCGAGCGAAACAGAAGGTCATTGAGAAGAGATTCGGTTCATACGAAGCATCTTATGAGAACCTACCAAGATTGTTAGAAACCATCAGACAAAGAAATATTGGTACATATTATGATATCATGGATGTGTCTGATCCAAAAGAGGCCGGAAAGTTAATACTTCGTCGAGCCTTTTTTGCACTAGGTCAATGTATAATGGCATTTCGTCATTGCAGACCTATTTTATGCATGGATGGTACATTTCTAACAGGAAAGTATAAAGGTCAGATTCTAACTGCTATTGGTGTTGATGGGAATAATCAAGTACTGCCAGTTGCTTTTGCTTTTGTGGAAAGTGAGAACACAGATAGTTGGTATTGGTTTCTGGAGCGTGTGAAGTTAGCAGTGGTGCAAGGGCGACCTAATGTTTGTGTCATACATGACCGACATGCCGGTTTGTTGAAGGCGATAACGGATATGCAATATGGTTCAGTGGAGCGTGATCTTCCTCCTCGATGGTCGGACATACAATCAAGATGGTGCATGAAGCACTTGGGTGCAAATTTTTTCAGCCATTTCAAAAATAAACACCTTATGAATATGTTTAAGAGGTTGTGCAATCAGGTAAATAGATAATACTGTGATATAGTTCATTAAAATCAAATATTCATATGTATGTTAAATGAAATTTGAACTTCTGTTTTCTAATTCAGGCCGAGTATATCCACCCTGCGGCGGATGAGGCCACTGTGTCGAGGCACTTGGAGGCCTATCTGTTGTGGTTGTTTGGTTGGATAATGTTCACATCGTCGCATGGGAACTCTGTCGCGAAGCACTTGATCCACTTCGCGTGCGAGATAGCGGACGCACCGCTCGACGCCGTGCCGTAGTATAGTTGGGCGTCCGCTATCTTGGCAGCCACGTACCGAGGTCTTTCTGATGCGTGCACAAAGACCGACCCGTCAGCTATCCTCTCTGGTTGTCCACTATTACTTCAACTCTGGTCGTACGAGCGGTTTAGTATTGGACGACCAGTCATGGATTTCTCGACTTACGGAGCAGGGTTGTACGGGGAGACGGAGGAGGACGGCCCTACGATGGGTTCGTTGTGGGTCCGGCGGCGGGTAAGTCTTCTATATCGCGATTGAACCTGTTTCTATTTATTTTTGAATAAATTGCACCTTACTATTATTTTCTATACAGCCTACTTGGGCAAACATTCAGGTTCACAGAGCCTATCCTGAGTACATGGCGGTGTTCGACCGGATTAGGGCAGACGACGTCCGCTGGACACCTAACAGCATGGAGGAGATTATCGTACGAGCGCCTAATGGGTTGTCGTCGTTCTGCACGAGGGATCAGGAGTACTGGATGACACGTAAGGCTGTCGTTTTCGACATCTTTGTCGAGGACTACGCTCCTCACAGAGTGATGCGGCAGTTTGGTCGTAACCAGACGTTCCCACTTCCGGTTGCCCATATTGTTCCTCTTTCCGTGCACGGGTAAGTATAAGACAATTAATTCGTTCTGATTGAGTATTTAATATATATACAAAGATAATTAATATGTTTTGAAATCCATAGTTACGTGCGGAGGGGTCTACCGGCAGGCGTTACTTGGTCCTCCCGTATACAGCCGTGGGTCGACGAGTGGGCCAACGCACTACATGATGTGACCTACGAGCCCAGACCGTTTTCCTTGCAGGCTTATGGGGACTACTTACGTTGGTATATTCCTCGCACACGGATCAGAGTCACGTATACACCAGCGGAGCCACGGACCCACGTCCCCAGGTTGACGGACACGTACCCTGTGCACAGAGATCAGGCGTTGTCGTTGGCGGTACGATCTTTATGAACTTCAACCCACTTCGTTTAATATTTTTCTTATCGTAATTACTTCAATGTTCTCGTTTTGTTAATAGGCCGACATGGGTCACCGTATCACTGTGGATGGTGAATCGCTCTTGCACCGGTTGAGGGAGGGCATTCAGATGACCAGCCACGAGCTTACCGCTGCGGTCCAGAGGATGTACGACTCTGCTGCAAACATTGTCAAGTTGACGTCGTGCCGGCCCTGCGGACGACAGCCGGATGTCGTCCCTCGACCTTCACACGTGACACACAGGCCTGACGGACCGACGGCGCCACTACCTCCGCGGCCTACGTACCAAACAGGTGAGTAAGTTATATTTTCTTCGTATGTAGTAATGCTAACTTGTTCGTTACTTATAAGTTTCATTATTCAGGTCCACCTACGTACTCTGCCGGTTGGCGTCCGGAGTTCGATATCATTAGATCATCTTCGCAGCCTGCTCACATGCCTACAGGTACGATATAGTGGTGAAATTTAATTATATTATCTAATACTGCTTTATTCGTAACATTACATTCACTCTACATGGTCAGGTATGCACTTTGACGGTTTGCGGCATCAGTTCGATTTCGGAGGTTCCTCTTCACACGCTGTACCCATGGTTCCAGGTATGACCTACTTTTAAGAGTTCGACACGTTATATATTAGTTTTACCATCAGCGTTATCATAACGTTGGTCTTATATGTGTAGGGACGACCCGTTACGACTACGAGGGATCGGACATCTCTGAGCACGCTGACACTTTTCGTCAGCGATCCCCGACACCCTTCGACCTTGAGAGTTACCTGCAGCAGGAGCCGGCGGACGTACTTGCGTCATCGCAGCTACGTGAAGCACCACCATAGACACAGCCCTCACAGGACGAGTACGCGACACCACCTGCTGCTGGAGGCCGTCCTGCACGTGTTACAGTTCCTCCTTCGCCGCTTACTTACTCAGCCGGCCATGTGCGAGCGGGCCGCAGAGCACCAAAGCCTGGCACGATTAGGGGTGTTGCACCTAAGCGTGGACGATATTAGTTTTGTATGATTTGCCGCCGATGTTGTTTTCTATGATATTGTACTGATACTATTTTAGTTTTTAGAACTTAATTAATGTTTCACTGTTGTATTTTTTCATCTATTAAGCTTGGCCGAGCACACGACAACGGTGTTTTCGCACGCCAATTGCATGACTGCGTATTATTTTTGCTATTTCTCCGACTTCGATATTTTTTCTGAAATTTTCGAATAAATAAATAATATTTAAAAAAAATCGAAATTTTTCCTGAAATTTCCAAATAAATAAATATTATTTAAAAAAAATCCAAAAAATCAGGTCGCCATTTGGCCGGGCGACCTGGGCCTGGTCGCCCTTTGGCCGGGCGAACAGGGCCTGGTCACCCTTCCAACGGGCGAACTGGGCCTGGTCGCCCTTTGGCCGGGCGACCTGGGCCTGGTCGCCCTTTGGCCGGGCGACCTGGGCGTGGTCGCCCTTTGGCCGGGCGAATTGGGCCTGGTCGCCCTTCCAACGGGCGACTGGTCGCCCATTCCTGTAATTTTTTGGAAACGTAGACTAATTTTGTAATTTTTTTAAAAAATAAATTTATTAATAAAAAAAATTCGGCAGGCTGGGAGCTGCTTTAAAGTCCGTGCGGGCCGGGCCCTTTGGCTGCAGGCAAACAAACAGGCTACTCAGTTGCTTTAAAGTCCGTGCGGGTCGGTTTCAATTTCTCGTCGACGCAAACAAACACGCCCTCAGTGACCCGTACGTCTTGACGAGCTGCAATGGATCGCACAGTGAAACCAGGAGCGGATCCAGAGACTAGATAATCATTGATGTCAGTTGTATTAAGAACTTGATCTTCAGCCTTATTTTTCCTTAATTAGTTCAACAACATTTTCGTCTTGTATTTCAGAAATCTATTGCCGTCAAGTGACCGCACCCGCACAAAAAAGGCCTAGCTCTGCCTTGGTGAAAGCAAGGAAGGACACGCAATAGATTGAACAATTGAGATATATATTCAAGTACTCCTCATTTTTCAGGAGGCCTTATGCAAATTTGGGCCTCATTTTTCTGCGAGGGCCTTTAAAAGGCCATGTGCGTGTACAGCTACCTTTTTCTATTGGGCTTGGGCTTTAAGCCACCGTATATGCTTTCCGATATTCATGTTAATCCATGAATGTTGCAAGTTGTTTGGTGGAATTTTGATTAAACTAGATATATGTAAATGCATCATATTAGGATTATACTCCCTTCGTTTTAAATTATAGTTTGTTTAATTTTTTTTAAAATTGATCACTCATCTTATTTAAAAAATTGATCAACATAGTTAAATTTAAATCATTTTTAAAGATCTTTTGTTAATAAAGCAAGCCATAATAAAATAAATAATATTTTAAACAAATTTTTAAATAAGACGAGTGGTCAGCTTGAAATAAAAAAATGAAAATTTAAGATAGACTAGTAATTTTTTAGACTGAACCTAAGTACTCAGACACTAACCCACGAGCTTCGAGAACTTTAATGACAAATTAAATGACATCTTCAAATACTTGCAAGTAATTTTTTTTAGGGGGTGGAGGGGGAGGGGAGGGGGGCTTATTACATCAGGAAATGGTCCATGTTGTCTAAAGAGAGAGAGAAGGGCTTTGAATGAAGGGTGCGGTGACTTGAGGGAGTGGCATTACATTTGTTGAACATGCTTGGAAGAACTAGAGAAGAATAGAAAGGATGCCCTTTGATGCTGATGTTGATTGTCACTATATTTATGGGTTTTGAACAGTAGGCTCTCTGTAATGTTGTTTGGTCTAAAGATTTTCTCTAATAATGTTTGTGTAGCGGAACTTTGGTCCATGTATCTCTCTTGTTTAGCCACTATATAAGCATTCATTTATGAATATGAAGGCCGGAATGCTTTTTATTCCATAATTAAGAAAATAACCTAGAGAAGGATGTTGAGTTTCCCTCAAAAGCATAAAACACATGGGCAGCGTTTTTTTAAAAAGAAAAATGGAAGCATAAAGCACGCGGGTAGTGACGGTAGTTTCGCACAAAGTATAGCCGTCGAAGCCGTGTGTCCTGAACGAACAGCGTCTCTCTAGTGTGGTCTTTATTAGACCATCATTACTGTTCACGGAAAACGTGTGAATCCCGTGGTTGCGTGAACCGGGTTTTTTTTTCACCATTTCCGGTGCGCTCGTCGGCCGTCGCTCTCTAGTCTCGCCTTTCGGCGGAATTAAGAAGGTGGATGCGGTACACGTGAACATTTGGCAATGTGATCACCTGATCCTGATCCTGATATGCTGATGGTCAAGCGTACGGCGGCGAGTGGGCGATGTGATCACCTGATATGCTGATGCTGGTCGCTGGGTGCCAACGCCCACACCACACGTGGCCGTACCGATGCAGGCGTGGCCTGGAGCTTTGCATCATGGCGTATGGCGACATGCAGGCAGGCAAGTCAGGAGTGGATAGCCGGATAGGGTTGGGTGACGTGGCAGCCGCGTGGGTCCCGTGACAGGCGACCCCCGTGGCCCTGTCCCTTTGCTGGCCCAAGGGCCGCCCGGCCTCCCGGCGCACAGCTTACTGGATGGTTTACTAGTAGATATAAATGGATTCTGGTAAAAAAAGATAAATGGGTGGTTTACTACGGTTCTCTGTTCGGCAGCACTTCCGACAGTATCACACTATGAATATGTTTGAACCTATTTTACGTGAAACAAGTATTTTTCATATAGTCTTACATGTAAATTCTACGTACTTAAATAGCTTCAACTCGCTATCTTTATTCAAATTTAAGATTAATTAACAAGAAAAAAGGAATTGTAATTTTTTAGGACAGAGGAGTATCCCGTAACATAGGAGGCCCGTTTACAGATGGGTCAGGGAGACCAAGTCCTGAGAACGTCTAAAATTCTCATCAGATTTCAGAAATGGTGGGAAATACTGAAATGAGTGGTTTCCTTTACATAAAAAGCGCATGTTGTGAGTTGTGACCATACTGATCATGCAACCTCGTCCGCGACCATCTTCAGGCGGCACGGGCGTCACAGTGCTGCTGCATTTTTAGAAGTTGCCTATGTTGACATGCATGTTCTTCAACTCCAATTGGATGAGATCCGGCACCAGAGAGAGATGGCGCCAGAAAAGCATAAAAACGTCTTTCGCGATGACGATCCGCGCACGAATCAGATCCGGCAAACGGCCGGGGCGCCCGTTTTCTGGCTGCTTTTCCTACGCCGCGCCGGGGAATCTGACCGGCCGAGACGCGGCGGCCCCCGGCCCCTCCCCACTTTCTGGGCGCGGTGAGTTGTCGCCTCGTCAGACCTCCTCCTCCTCCTCCTCCCGCCCTCGCCTGCGCTGCCCATTATCCGAAAGCGACAGGTCCTCGAGTCCGCTTGCAACAGCAGCACCGGGCACACCGGGCTCGCAAAAGTGACGGCAGCCGCCACGAGCGCACGACGCGGGCGGGGGCACGGTCTGCGCCAGGTGGTGCCGCGGTGGTGGTCCTGCCTGCAGAGCTCAACGCTGCTGGTGCATCGCAGATTGCTGATGAGTGCATGTATCTCGCATGGCGTTGGCAGATGAGACGGCTGCGTGAACGGAAGGCCACGAAGGAATGCGCATTGATCCAGTTGATGTATGTATCGCAATCATTGTTTGGTCCTGAACTCCTTACTTACGGCACGACTATGCTAGTCTAATCATAGCTCTTCGTCCACTGTGGTCTTGTTTAGATTTCAAATATTTAAAAAAATTTAGACCGGTGGTATTTTATTTGTATTTGATAATTAGTGTTTAATCATAGACTAATTAGGTTTAAAAGATTCGTCTCGTGATTTATAACTAAACTATATAATTAGTTATTTTTTTATGTATATTTAATACTCTATGCAAGCGGCTAAAGATTGATGTGACGAAGAGTAAAAAAATTCTAACTTTTAAGGATGAACTAAACAAAGCCTATGTTGGAAAAAAAAATGTGCCTTCAAATTTTTTTTAGAAACAGCTACAGCTGCGACTGCGAGGATTGGCCAACTGCAGCTCTGTTTAATATTTATATTAAGTGTATTTCAGCACGATGGGGTAAGCCATTTTTTTCTATAAACCATATAAGTATAAAAAAAGACCACATTTTCTTGTGTCTCCGTTATTCTCCCATAAGGAACTCGTTGCTCCGGAGAGGCGGAGACTAGTGAACAGGATAGTCCACTGCCTCGAACCGATCAGAATCTCGGTATCCTATCGTATCGGATATACTAAAATACAATTCTTTCACATCGACAAATAACTTAATTGTTTCTTTTTGTTGGTTTGCTGTACCTCACTCTACTTTTGGTTGCATCTTCCAGTCCTTGAAAACATTCTTTCGGTGTACAATACCATCATAGGAATTATTTTAGAGCATGTTTGGCAAACCTCCCAGAGTATAGCTTTTAGGCGAAATTCGGAAGAACTCTGTCAAGTAGTTTTTTTTAGTGGTAACGGATTCTCTTAAATGAACTATAAGTGCTAGAAGCTAAAAAGACAGCTTCTCCTTATTCACTCCACGTACAAAAGTCGTTGTATGCATAGAGTTTATTTAAGAAAAGATAAAATCATAGAGGATGATTTCCAACTTGAGAATTATTTTTCTGAGAATCAGCTTTTATGAAAAATCTAGAGTTAGAGAAGCTCTATCAAAAGCCCTTATAAAAGGTCAAAGTGCATATATATATCCGGTCAATCCTATAGTGGAGATCTTATCTATCCCCATACAATTATTAATTGATTAATTGACACATGCTACATATAGCCTAGTTTAAATAGGCCCATAGAGACACATGTTATTTATATATACGAGACCGGGGGGTTTTGATCTCATCTTATTGGTTGTTGTCGGTGTGTTAGATCAATATATAAGATTTTTAGAGTCCATATCACCGACTCAAGTTAATTAATCCTTTTGTATGAAAGAAATGCATATATTTCATTCAACACGATCATGGCTGATTCGAGCGGATCAGAATATCTGATGAGTTGTACTAAAAGTGTCCAACAAAATTGTGCAACGTGCATTATATTGCAGTATATATACTATATGCCTGGGCTTTCTTCACCGGAATGTACTTTTCCTTGCTACGTTTGTGTGTGCTTTTCCTTGCCTGGCCTGCTGGAGCTTCAGTTTGATTGCAGTCTTTGTTTTTTTAGATAACAATCACAACAGCACGTTATTATTACTAGTAGTGTAGTTTATGTGTGCACTGGTATAATATTTGTGTCGCTATATATATATATATATATATATATATATATATATATATATTGATTCTCCAATCAGTGCTCGAGATTTGAGGGAGAGCAGATGTGTAAACAGAACAGCATCGTCCACTGACTCAAGCGGATCGAAATATCTCAACAGATATGATAAATTTTCACAGTATGAAATGTGTAATGTGATTGCGATTGGAATGAACAAAATTGTTTTTGACATATAGTCATCATATACAAATATTTATACTTCTTGAAACCGTTCGTTTATTCGGTTGTTGCACCATCTAGGCCGGCTCCAAGCCTTAAAAATGTTTTCGCCTTGCGTCCCACGAGATTGTCAGTACATGTACTATGTCGGATACTAAACTGACGTCAGAGAGCATAAGGATATGCTCTCCAACTTAAAAAGAACCGGTGGAGTATTATAAACTATGAAGAAATAATGCCACGCGTGGTTTCAACTCTAAAAAGAAACGTTACATTTAGATTAGCAGCAAGAAGCTGCTAGTAACCACACAGAGTGAAAGGTTACATAAGTAAGTGCCTGAGATAAAGGGCACTGTTCACCATGAGCTCCCAAAGAGCAATCAACCTGACAAGGTTGTTGTATAGTTGTATCAGCCGAAAGAGCTAGCCTAGCTAGAGAATCAGCACCTATAATTTGCTCTCTATTGATCTTGTAGAGAAGAGCCTGAATCATAGGAGCACAGTTATTAAATTCCTAGGTATAGGTCTTCATTCTCCAATCTAGTGGATGATTGTGATTAGATATAGAGATAAATTGTAGTAGTTGGCTGCAATCGGTTAAGAAGGTGACATTTGTGTATTGTAGGGCCACAACAAGTTTGGTAGCTAGGGCCAGAGCACCGGCTTCAGCCATTATCACCGATGAAACATTCTTCATGATTGCTTTGATGTGTGTCTTAGTTTCCTGTTGTACCTGCGAGTTGACAAACACAATGCCTATGCCAACTGTTCGTAGAGGCTGAGCAAGGGCGTTTGGGGAGATAGAGGCATCGGTGTAACATTTGATGCCTGGTAAAAGACTCTGCACCTGAGTGGGTTGCACCGTTGGACCTGCAATTATGGAGGGTATACCTTGGATTTCATAGTTGGGCTGTTGCTGCACATCTGAAGTAGTCTGTCTGTTCCCACCTGCAATAGAAGTCGTCATACCTTGCCATGGTGTTGGTATATTGTGTACAGGGGTGGGAGCTGTAGTTGCATCTTTTGTTGTTTCATTCAGTGCCTGCATATTAGTGTTAAAGTGGGCAGAGGTTGCATAGTGGACTTGCAAGGAGGTCCAAGCCCTCCTCTGAAATCTGTGATCGTTCCTAGCCTTCCAAATATACCACAGAATAAAAATGGATTTGTATAAGAGATTATCAGTGGGGTTAGCCGTAAAAAGTCTAGAAAGAGTGTTGCACACCATCATTTTCCAAAGGAATATTGTCTACTATGAAAGGAGGGTTAGTAGTAGACCAAACAGATTTAGGCAGGTTACATTGAAAAAAGATATGAAAATCAGTTTCCAAGGCACCATAGTAAGAGCAATGCTGATCAATATGAACTGAGTACCTACCTGCTCTCTCCATTGTTGCAAGGGCATATCGAATTAGTCTCCAAGCAAAGGTTTTTAGAAGAGGTGGAAGATGTTTGCTCTTCCAGACCTTCTTAAGAATCTGATTGGCATCTGATGAAATGCTCCTAGAGCCGTGGGTAGGTAAGAGAGTGATATCTTGGGAGGATAAGTGATTGTAAATGGCTTTAGTGGTGCATCAACCATCTTTAGCAGGGATCCATCTAAGAATATCCTCTTGATCACTATTTATGGGCTGAGTGGAGATGATAGTTTGAGTAGCATGGTTGCTGAAGGTGTTAGATAGCAGCTCCAAGTTCCAAGTGTGAGTTCCAGGGTGCCTGTAACACCTCTGGTGTTATGGTAACTAAAACCTACCATGTCATCATATGCACTGCAAAGCATTCATGTTTAGGTCAACCTTGATGTGTATCAACTAAAACAAGTTTATATTTCATAGGTTGTTCGTGTTTATGAAATGTTATGTCACATGAAATCATAAAACCCTACTTTCGGATGTCATCTCAAATACTTAGTTTATATTCTATGTACTTGAGGTGTAAACTGTGTTTACACTAGTGTCAAGCATAGTATATGAATATAAGTACAACTCCTAAAAATGATTTCCATAATTGAAGTCGAATTTGGATTTCAAAGCTTATTCCCAAGTTTTGCAATTCAAATTTAAATTCAAATTAGAAAGCTATAAAAATATTTTTCAAAAGTCAACTTGGTCAACCAGGGGTGTCATTGGGTCAATGACTCAAAAAATGTCCTTGGATGATGTTTGTGATCACTAATGACCAACCAACTAAATTAGAAATCAAATCCAGTTTGAATACGATTTTAAAAACCCTTTATTTCAAAAGCTAGTTTTACCCCCTTTTTGATAATTCAAAATATATATATAATTTGGACATTATCTAAAAATATAGTTTGTAGATCTTGACAAGAGCTACAAAGTTGGTATTCAAAGTTTTTCAAGTTTCCAAAAAGAATTTCAAATGAATTTGAAAATACAGTTTGCCAGCATTTGTCCCCTTTTGATTTTAAACACATAATTCAAAAATTATGCATTATTTGGAAAAACTTTGTATATGAAAAATATTTGGTTTGAAAATTTGAACATTTCATAGATTTGAAGATTTTCAAGTTTTATTGAAAAATCAAAAGTAATTTAAAATATTTGTTTTTAGGGTTTTGTTTCCCTTTTGAATTTAAATTCATATTTGAACAACTATGCAGAATTTGAAAATGTTGTTTAAATGAAAAATATAGCTCTTGAAAAGTTATGCAAATTATATTTTGGGATGTTTTCAAGTTTCTATGCAAAATCTGCTTTAATTTGCAAAATTTCATCTGATGACATCATGTGCTACAGTGGCGATGACGTCACCATCGTCCTCTCCCCACTCTGTTTCTCGCCGTCGCCGTGGCCATCGGCGCCATACCGGCCTGCCCCCGCCGCCAGCTAGCCCCCGACACACGAAACTTCGCCTTCGTCGTGTCGCCCGTCCAGGCGTCGTCGTTGGCCTATAAATAGGTTGGTCGTCGTCTCTTTCCTTCTTTTTTTTCTTTCCTACCGCCACTGCCGACGACCTCCCTCGGCCGTCGTTTTTCACCGCCGTTGATCCACCGCTGCTCGATTGCTCGTGTCAACAGCTCTACCCCATCCTTGCGCATCGTTTGAGCCATATTAAGCTTGCTCGCATCGCCTGTTTCGGCCGGACGCCGTCGTCTTCCTCAGGTCCGATCACCCGCCGCTGCGAGCCACTCCACCGGCCACAGCCCACCACGGTGAGTTTTGGGTTGCCTTTCTTTGAGCTATGGCTCTGCCTCGACCTCGTGGTCATGGTCGACTCGACCGTTTTTGCAGCCTTGCCCCGGACGCGCCGGAACGTCGTTGCCAGCCACCGATGCTCATCGTCGTTGCCATCGTCGCCATCCAGATCGTGCTCCGCTTTGTCCCCGGCCTCATTAACTTCAAAATGGAAGTCGTGGTGAGCCTCCATACCTCCCTGTGCCCTCCGTTTTCGCTTCTACCATGCCGTAGCCGCCGCCGCGCGCCTCGCCGTCGGTGCCCTGCTCTGTCGCTGTCGCCGTGCTCGTTGCCCCGCCGCTAGGTGTTGCGCTGGACCGTTTAGTGTGTGCATCGCATCCGCGTGAGTGCGTAGGGCACGTAGGTAGCCTCGCCATCGTCGAAAAAGCTTCGGGGAGCTTTGCCACCGCCGACCGCCCGCCGCCGCGCCGCCATGGCCGATGCCGGCTATGCTCCGGAGCTCCGCCGCCGCATTAGCTACCCCGTTAGGCTCTCCTCGTCGCGTAGAGCTCGTTGGTCCAAGTCTTGCGACCGGAGACCTCGCCGTCGGCGAGTTCTCGCCGGTCAAAGTCCGGCCCCCGCCAGTCAACATCGGGGAAAGAATTACCTTTTTCCTTTTTCTTTTTCAGAAAATCATTTAAATGCTATTTTATTTGGAATATCATAGTAATTTATGTATAGCTACAAAAATTATGAAAATTTATGTGTCTTTATGATATTCTTTACCTAGGAAAAATATGAAATGCCAAATTTGAGTACTTTTTGCATAAGCTAAAATTAGCTCTTTTAATTGAAAATGCATCTTTAATGATTTTTAATAAATAAAATAGTTGGTGTTTATTTCTGAAATTTGTTTTGCCATCTAATTAGACCAAGATCTTTTCAAAATAAAATTTTGAGCTCATTTAGACAAACTTAACTTTATACCTTTATTTTATGCTTTTAAGTAATTAATTAATCCCTTTAATCATGCTGAATCATTATAGAATTTGTTTGACTTTGGGATTGATTGATGACCTTGGGTCATTAACCTTAATGACCTTTGGTACTTTAATTAATTGTTTGAGCTCACCTTAATCATGTCATTAGGGCTTAATCAATGTTATTTTATGTGTTTAGTGAACTTCATTAATGAAGTAGTTAACCCTAATGAACTTAGTAAGTTTGTTGGCTTGCAACTTTATCGTGAAGAAAAGTTGTACTCAAGTCCTTAATCTGGTCATGCATCCATCGAGCATCATGTTTACTATTCCATCATGTTGAAGCATATCATTTTATCGTATAGTTTCCATTAACAGAGAATCTAACGTTGTCGCACCAGATCCCAAGGAAGAGCAGACTCAGGAGTTAGGTGTTGATCCAGAGCTCGAGACCGTCTACCCCGAATACCAAGGCAAGCCCCGGATGCATTCCAACCCTACCCTTATTTTATAAAAGTTTTATCGCTTCAGTTATGAAATATTGTATTAAGTAATAGGAGTTGAGTGATAACCCACCAATTGCATTACCTGTCTTATTTCCATATTCCTTGTTACCTATTTTTGGAAAATGCTTAGTTATGCTTAGCCCTGCTTAATTAGTAGGTTTTCAAAAAGAAAAAGTGGCTTTTTCTTGATGGAATCATTATGATAATTAATAAATCAAGCCCGGACAGGTAACTTGCATTGGGAAAGGAGTCCCTCTGTAGTGCTAGCCCTGCTTAATTAGTTGTTATCCCTGTATATCTATGATCTGGTATGCATCGGAGTTAAAGTCTCTGGTATTCCAGTGATCTAGGTCCCAGCTGGGTATGAAAATAGATTCGAATCGCCGTTGCTTCTCAGAGAAGAAGACCCGATCGGTGTTCATCATCTAGTAACAACTTGAATGATGATAAGGTATATAAATGAAGTTGTTTGGTAATGTTGAGCTAGAGCAAGAGAAACTTTATTTTTTGTTATAACTCATGATGAGTTAAAACTTGATCCACAAGAGCTTTTCTGCAAAAATTCCTATGAGCTTTACCTTATCCCCCTAGCCTGCATTTCTGAGTCTTCACCTCTCTTTTTCGTCGGGTCAGTCTTGTTGAGTACTTTTGTACTCAAGGTTTGTTGAACCCTTGTTGCAGGTGAGCCCCATGCGCAGGATTGCTTCGCATCCTGCTGCATGACAGTCATTGCGGAGAGTGACGATGAATAGGCTATCTCGCTCTTGGGCAGAGCGTAACATCAAGGTTTTGTAATAAGTTATATTGCTACTCCACTACTCCTATGGTTGTAATAATTAAAAACATATGGTTTGTAAGTTTAAAACTAAATATTTGTAAACTTATGTTATCGTAATCCTTCTGCTATTTTACTCTGATATATCTTATTTGTATAAAACTGTGGATGATATATCTTGTTTGTAAACTCCTATGGTTGTAATAATTGATCCTGCTCGAAGAATCGTGAATGATTTGGGATTTACCCGACAGACCTTTTAAGTCTTATGGAACACATTCATGGTTATTAGGAGTCTGTTTAGACAATAATAATGCATGTGGGCCATAAGATTTAGAAGGTTCTACCACAGCTGGTATCAGAGCCAGATCATTATTAAAAAGAGTTGCTGTTGTATTCCTTTGCGAAAACTTCAAAAGTTTTGAGTCAAATAATTTTAACTTGATTATTTTGGGTCCAAATTGCTTAATTCTTACCTATGATTCTTTGTATCGACCATTATTCTTAATTTAAAAAGTGTGGTGGTGGAATAGCATAATATAGTGCCCTATGTTATAAAAGTTATCTTTATGTATATGTTTCTTTAAAAATCTTTTATGCTTAGATCATAAGTTCGATTCATGCATCATGCTTAATTAACCTATTTTAATTACTGTCACAGAACCACCCAATTTATACAAGATCAAGTATGGATGTCCCCGCTAACACGTTGACACTCACATACTTTCACTTATATAAACCCGGTAGTCCAACGAAATCATGAAGGATTTCAAACCAACTTGTAACAAACCAAGATCATAGTAATTCAGCATAACCACATCATCTGTTACAACATTTTAAAGATAACCTACATAGATTACATACATCGGAGTATACTTTAGTTATTACAAACCAAAATATAAAGTAGCGGAAGTAGCATAGTTTTAAAACCCAAATCCATAGTTTTAAGGATTACATTACCAGTTCTGGTTCACATTCTACAAAAGCAATATAAGATAAGGAGTCTAGTAGAGACCATGCCCAATGGTCTAGTCTTCATTCTCGGCAGGGAGAAGGCAGTATTTGCAGCAACCATTATAGAAGATGTCATCTGCAACAAGAGGGAATAAACCCTGAGTACTCAATTGTACTCAACAAGACTTACCCATCGTAAACCAAAATAAAGACTCCAAGGATTATGCAAGGTTATTATAGGTGGAGTTGGCTTACTCATTTTGCATAAAAAGCCTTAAGTGAGGAGAGTAACTATATTATTATTAGCATCAAGTTAATATTCATTAACTTGTCATCTATGTTGGCCCCTGTGCTAAACAAGCACAAGAGAAGAGAAGTACATAAACATATCAGGTTCATCAACAGCTATCTTGTGAAGCATCATTAATCATCCAAGCAATTTAATATTTTCAAGTATGGAGATAATCCCGTTAAGCTTCTCACTATCCAGGAGACGATGGCGATTAGAATCGATTACTACCCAGCTGGGGAAATATTCCTAACACTCTCCCGGCAAGCCCCGCTAAGGGTAGCCGTAGAACACCATTCGTACAACTCAGGAATCGCGGATCCAAGCAGCGCCACACTCCCATGGGGGTCACCAAGCCAGGTCAGGAATTTTAACTCACCTGATACAGGACCTACAGACATGACGGCTAGTATGTACATACCACCCCAGTAGTGAGCACTTGATACTCCTCAATTTTCGGCCTGAGTTGAGCTACTAGGCTTCGCGACAGATAACCTCCGATCCAACCAGCTAAGTGCTATGCACTGTTCAATATGACAAAGAAAGGCTCCATTCCTTGTAGGTGATTAATCGGTATGATGGTACACTTCATTTAACAAGGTCCGTCGATCTTATAACTTCCATGTTCCACCTTACCATCGATTTACATCCATACGATTATTTGCACGATAGCACATATAGCCAATCATGAACCATCATCCTAATTCTCGTAAGTGATTAATAATCACTCGACTTCTACCGTTTAAGCATAGCTAAGCAATACTACGGTATCATATCATTAGGATTTTAAGGATAATAAACTGGACAAGGAAGGATGTAAATGCAGCAAAGGTTCCAATTCAAATCCTAGAACTTAATGCAACAAGCATAGCATAATTAATATATTATAAAAAGTTAGGAAGTTAGAATGCTCCGGGGCTTGCCTTTCATGAATGTTGCGGGTTCGTGCAGCGGGCACTCAAGAACGACCTCCTCTCCGGCGTTGGGTTCGACCACCTGAACCTTCTGCTCCAGAGGATTCTCCGGCTCCTGTGGGCACGTTCCCTCGAACTCCAACAGGGTCACTCCTGCTGGCGCACCTATTGCATGCATATGCACAGGATGAGAATCATGAATGCATAAGTGATGATGGTGATGATGACATGATGCTTATGATGACAAGTTGATCAAACCATATCACTGGACACCTGTTTACCGAGTTTTCCAGCTCCATTCGAATCATTAAAACAAAAACATTTTACTTTTCTTATAAATAGTAAACCCACTTACCAAAACTACATAACTTAACATATAACAATTCATTCTTAATTAAGGACCTAACACCTGCATCTAAGATCTTGCTTTAATAAGTTTAAGCATATAAAACATCATGTTTGACATGTCATATAAAATAAAGAGATACAATTAAATATATCATTTCATGTATTAGAAGAATATGATATAGATATAAAGAAAATGATTAAACAACAAAGTTAACCTTCCTATTAGCTAGAGAATACCAAAACAAACTTAGTAAATTTGGTTTCATAATTTTTGGATAAATAATTCTCTAGTTATAAATTTTACAAATTAAAGAGGCTTTTCTTTTAATAAATAAAAGCTATAAATAAAAGTTTATCAAATTGAAATTTTTATGACTTCATCATGTAGATCACAAAAAAACAAAACTAACAAAACTAGTTTCACCATTTTTGGACCTTTCTAGCTCAAGTTATGAATTTTCAAAGTTTGAATTCAAATCTAAATTGCAAAGTATTTTCAAAAAGAAAAACAGGCACACGGGGCGATTTGGCCGGCTCGGTCCGCGGCGCGGCGAGTGCGCATGGCCCAGCACGGGCGAGCGGCCCAGTGGCGGCAGCACATGCGAGCCGCCCGGCAGCGAGGCAGGCCAGCCCAGCAACGCAGGCCGGCCGACGCGACGGCAGCAGCGCGCGCGCGAGCGGCCCAGAGGCGAGGCAGGCCGGCCCAGCGACGCGGCAGCCCGATGCGGCCTGGCAGATTTGTAGAAAGGCCCTCATACTTTACTAAATTTACAAACCAGCCCAAACCACTTTTCAACACTATTAAACTGAGTCATAAACTTTTCACCTAGGCCCCTGTATTTGTCCATATTTACAACACGATGCCCCTGGACGGCTCTCAAGCAGAACACGATCGGCGGACGCTCGACCGGCGGCGAAACTTGTTAGTTTCTAGCCAAACTCGGCCGGAGCGCATGCGCACGGGCTCCAGGGTGCTCGGGCGGGTCTAGGGCTGCGAAGATTGAACACGGAGCCGTGGTGGTGAGTCGTGGCCGTGTACACGGTGGCGGCGACGTCGAAACACCAAAGCCAACAAGGGCTTCGGTCCTAGATGTTGTATGGCCGGGCGACTACAAAACACTAAATAGAGGAAGAAAATGAAGACGGGAGGGAGTTGGCCACACGAGACCAAGCTCGCGGCCATGGCGGTGGCGCGGCGTGAGAGCTCACCTCGCGATGGCACAGGGCACGGCGTGGTCGGGGAGGAAGAGTAGCTCATGGCGGAGCTGTGGACGTGAAGAATTGGAAAAGGAGTGAGCAACGCGAATGAATTTCGGGGCGACGTGGTGGCGGCCGGGAAATAGAGGAAGAGAGGGAAGGAGGAGGAAGAGAAAATAGAGTGGCCGGCCTCGGGTTTGGTCGGCGCGGTGAGGTGGCAGGAGCTTCGTGACGTCGACCACGCAGGCGGCCACACGACCGGGCGCGAGAAGGACCGCGATGGCCACGGCGTCAATGGCGAACAGGGAAGGGTATGGCCGGGTTACTGTAGCAGCAAAGAGGATTTTTCTCCTTTTTTTAATTGCTCCAAATTTCATATTGAAACTTGAAAATTTTCCAATATGAAAGTTGCTCAAAATAATATGAATTACACTTTTGCTTTTGGGACCATATCCAAATTCTCAATATTTTTGAAACTAGGGTTTTCAAAATTTAAATTTGAATTTGGAATTCAAACACTTTGACACATTCATAATGTAATGACAAAGTTTGGATGCATGATGTTTATGCACATATAATGCAATTCAATTGGGAAATAACACTTGAGGTGTTACAATTACCTTTCCCTTTAAAGTGGTTTGGGTTAAGTAGTATCAGTCCTATTCATGCTAACCTTTAGATTTCTCCCTATCTATCCTTATATTTTATGACTTATCTTTCTTCAGGATGGCCCTTACTAACCAGACTCTCTGTAAGAGCACTGCACCAAAGGGGGTACCTCAACATCAACTAGCTCCCAGATGCGAGATTGGTGAAAGTAGTAGTAATCCCGATCCAGATCCTCAGGTTGAAATAGCCAGACTTAGAGCAGAGCTAGAAAGGGCAGAAGCTGATAGGATCGAAGAGGCCACTGAGATTACTCAGTTGAGGTGATCTCGAAGGTATATGAAGCACTAGAGGAATGATGCTTGGGCACGAGAAGACGCAGCGAATGATCGTATCCACGAACTTGAGGAGTACGCGGAAGAATTGGAGGAGTATGCTGAGGAAGCTGATGATGAGTGTGTGGGCTGAATAACCTGTTGGATCCTGAATATCAACGACAGGCAGCCCAAGAAGATCTTGGTCTTGTAATGGGTCAGGATGAGGAAGAGGAAGACCCTGAAGAAATAGTGTCTGCCGATGATGATGTCATCGATGAGGAAGAAGAAAACTAGATGGATGTAGAGAATGAAAATGAAGAGGATCTTATGGAAGAAGAAGATCTAGAGATAGTGGAGGAAGAGCCTAAGAGGAAGAAGATCCTGAAGAGGAAGAGGATCCCAAAGAGGAGGATGTAATTTCAGTGGATACCAGTGAGGAGGATGAGTAAGGAGTTTGGATAATGAGATGTGTAATATATCTTTCCCCTGCTTTTTGAAACCTAGTAGGTGTGGGAAGTCTTGCCAGAGTGCAGACTGTAGTAATAAAAATAATGTATCATAAGTGTGTTAAACTTTTGTAACATCAGCTTGCTTAGTTCAATAAAGTATTGTGAATAAGTATGGTTTGTTTATCAACAGATGTGTGCTCACACTCGATCCCATGATGCGGCTGATACTTCTCATGATGGAGGTGATGCAGTTGCGGCCTTGGTCAATGCAACCACTATGATGGCCCAGACCAGAATCAAAATGCACGTCAGGGGAATTATGGTCGGAATAATAGGAATGAGACCACGTATGTGGATTTTACAGACACACGTCCTCCAATCATGGTCGGAATAATAGGAATGAAACCACGTATGTGGAATGAACCAGTGGAGGTAGATGATTGGCTTCGCACTATGGAGCAGAAGTTTGGGCTAATTGAGTGCACCGAATATCAGAAGCCCATGTTTGCAGCCCAGCAGTTGAGAGGCACTACAGGAGCCTGGTGGGCTAACTTTGTTGCTGCTTAGCCTGAGGGTCATCGTATTACTTGGGCTGAATTTCGTGAAGGTTTTCATGCACACTTTATTTCTGAGGGAATTATGGTCATAAAACTTGAAGAGTTTCTTTCTTTGTGACAAGGTGATATGTCAGTTATGTAGTATTTTGGCAAATTCAATCACTTGTCCTAATATGCTCCTAATCATGTTAGTACTGACCGTAAGAAGAAGGAGTGTTTTCTTAGGGTTTGAATAGCAAGATTCAAAGGATGATGACTGGGAAGCCAAATGCTACCTTCTATGAGGTGGTAAATATTGCCATATCTTTTGAAGAAAAGAGCCGTCAGCATCTGGAAACTAAGAAGAAGAAAAATGTGACATCTGGATTTCCAGCCAAATTTTCAGCCACAAATCTTCCCATGTTACAGTTGTGGTAAGCCTGGCCATTATTCAAGGAACTGCCCGCATCTGAGGCAGTATAATTCTTATGTCCCCAGAACTTTTGCATCACAACAACTTCAGGTTCTAAACAAGGTTGGTAATCAAAATGTGCAGAAGGATAAAAATGAGAAGAAAGTTGGTAAGGTGTTCTATACTCATGTTGGGGAAATTACAGAAAGAGAACCCGTCATGATGGGTACATTCCCTGTTATTGATCATCCTGCAATTCTGCTTTTTGATTCTAGTGCATCTCATACATTCATCAATGGTACATTTATTAAGACACATGAAATACCAACAATGGGGACAAAAGAACAATTCTTTATACAATCGTCTGGGGGGCGTATGTGTACTAAAGAAATGGTACATGATGTGCCTATAAGTTTGGGTGGGTATATTTTTCCCACTGATATGATAATATTAAAGGATCAAGATATAGATGTGATCCTAGGTATGAATTGGATGAAACGGCATGGTGCTGTGATAGACATCCTGAATAGAACTATGAGAGTGAACGTACCTAATTGCAAATCTCAACTTCTTATCCAAGTTCCAACACTTAAGAGGACTATTGAAAAGGTATGCACAACTTCTATGAAAGAGATTAAAGATATACCAATGGTCTGTGAGTTTCCTGATGTGTTTCCTGATGAGTTACCGGGTTTACCTCCTGATAGAAAGGTGGAGTTTAAAATTGATTTGAAGCCTGGTACTGCTCCAATATCCAGAAGAGCTTATCAGATGGCACCACCTGAGTTAGCAGAGCTCAAGACTCAATTGCAAGAGTTACGGGATAAAGGTTTTATTCGACCTAGTTCGTCACCTTGGGGATGTCCTGCAATCTTTGTGAAAAAGAAAGATAAAAGTTTGAGGCTATGTGTGGATTATCGTCCCTTGAATGAAGTAACTATCAAGAATAAGTATCCTCTACCCCGCATTGATCTGCTTTTTGATCAATTGGTGGAAGCAAAGCTGTTTTCCAAGATTGATCTTCGATCTGGGTATCATCAAATCAAGATTCGCCCGGAAGATATTCCAAAGACTGCTTTTACCACTCGGTATGGTCTGTATGAGTATTTGGTCATGTCTTTTGGACTCACCAATGCACCAGCTTATTTCATGTACTTGATGAACTCAGTGTTCATGCCAGAACTTGATAAGTTTGTGGTTGTCTTCATTGATGATATTTTGATATATTCTAAGAATGAAGAAGAACATGCTGAACACCTCAGAATTATCTACAGCGTCTGAGAGAACATCAATTATATGTTAAGTTTAGTAAGTGTGAGTTTTGGTTGAAAAAAGTGAAATTTCTTGGACATGTTTTATCAGATAAAGGTGTTGCTATTGACCCTAGCAAGGTACAAGATATACTTGATTGGGAACCACCAAAGACTGTGCATCAGGTTCATAGTTTTCTGGGAATGGCGGGTTATTACCGTCGTTTCATACCTGATGTCTCAAAGATATCAAAGCCCATAACTGAGTTATTGAAGAATGATGTTAAGTTTGTTTGGTCACCAGATTGTGAAGAGGCATTTCAGAAATTAAAGAAATTAATGACCACTGCTCCAATCTTAGCACAGCCGAATATCGAGAAGCCGTTTGATGTTTATTATGATGCTTCTGGTATTGGTATTCGATGTGTATTGATGCAAGAAGGGAGAGTTATTGCTTATGCTTCTCGACAGTTGAAGAAACATGAAGAACATTATCCAACACATGATTTAAAGTTAGCAGCTGTTGTCCATGCATTGAAAATATGGCGACATTATCTGTGGGGTAATAAATGTAATATCTATAGTGATCACAAGAGTTTAAAATACATTTTTACTCAAGATGAGTTGAATATGAGGCAAAGAAGGTGGTTAGAACTAATCAATGATTATGACTTAGAAATATATTACCATCCTGGTAAAGCAAATGTAGTTGTCGATGCACTTAGTCGAAAGAGTCATTGCCATTGCTTGATAGTGAAACCTCTGGACATCTCTTTATGTCATGAGATAGAAAAGTTGGGAATAGAAATGGTGCAACAAGGAAGTTTGTCTAATATTACTATTGAGTCAACACTCAAAGACTAAATTATTGCTGCTTAGAGAAATAATAAGGGAATTAACCATATCAAAAAGAAAGTTAGAAAAGAAAAGGTTTCTTGTTTCACAATTGATGAAGCAGATGTCTTATGATATAAGAATCGACTGGTTATACTAAAAGTTCCTGAGTTACGACAAAAGGTCCTTGATGAAGCACACCTCTCAAAATTTTCTATTCATCCAGGAAGTAATAAGATGTATCATGATTTGAAACAGAAATTTTGGTGGACTAAGATGAAGATAGAAATTGCTAAGTATGTGGCTCAGTGTGATACCTGTCAGAAAGTCAAAATTGTGCATTTGAAGTTAGTAGGAGAACTTCAGCCATTGCCTATTCCAGCATGAAAGTGGGAGGATATCAGTATGGATTTTATAGTAGGTCTACCTAGGACAGCCAGAGGTTTTGACTCCATCTAGGTCTTAGTGGATCGACTCATACAATCTGCACATTTTCTTCCAGTTCATAGTATATACTCAGCCTCGTATTACGTCAAACTATATTTTAAATGTATCATCAGTCTTCATGGGTACCAAAGACCATTGTTTTCGATAGAGGCAAGCAGTTTGTCTCCCAATTTTGGAAACACTTGCATGATTCATTAGGTACTGATCTTTTACAGTACAGCCTATCATCCTCAGGCAGGGGGTCAGACTGAAAGAGCGAATCAGATACTTGAGGACATGTTGAGGGCTTGTGTTCTTAATTTTCTAGAAAAATGGGATGAGTGTTTGCCTTTAGCGGAGTTTTCTTACTAGTTACCAAGAAAGCATCAGAATGGCACCATTTGAAGCACTATATGGTCGCAGATGTAGAACTCCGTTAAGCTGGTCTGAACTGGGAGAAAAAAGATTCTTTGGAGTTGATCTTGTAAAAGAAATAGAAGAAAAGGTTAAGCAGAGACAACAAAACTTGAAGGTGGCACAGTCCCGTCAGAAGAGTTATGTGGACAAAAGACGTCGACCATTGTGGTTCAATAAGGGAGATTATGTATATCTAAAGGTGTCACCAATGAAAGGAGTTACTCGGTTTGGAGTCAAAGGCAAGTTAGCACCTCGTTATATTAGACCATTTCAGGTTTTGGCACAAATTGGGAAGGTATCATATCGTTTGCAACTACCTGAACAATTGTCAGTTGTACACAATGTATTCCATGTATCACAACTCAAGAAGTGTCTCCGTGTGCCAGATAAGGTTGTTGATGTTGAAAGTATTAAACTTGAACCTGATTTGACTTACTCTGAGTATCCAATTCGAGTATTGGATCAAAAAGACCATGTTACTAGAAGCAGAACAATCAAGTGGTATAAGATACAATGGAATCAACACTTAGAAGAAGAGGCGACTTGGGAATCAGAAGATTACCTGTTGGAGAACTTTCTGAAATTCTATGCTTCCATCTAAGTTGCAATTCCCTCTACGAGTTATAACTACTTTAGTGTGAGTTGTAAAAACCTTTTTTTATGAACTTCATCAAAGTGTGTTTTCTTGACATATTTCCTTTTCCATTACTTTACTCAAGGCTTTAAATCTCGGGATGAGAATTCTTTAAGGGGGAAGGGCTGTAACACCTCTGGTGTTATGGTAACTAAAACCTACCATGTCATCATATGCACTGCAAAGCATTCATGTTTAGGTCAACCTTGATGTGCATCAACTAAAACAAGTTTATATTTCATAGGTTGTTTGTGTTTATGAAATGTTATGTCACATGAAATCATAAAACCCTACTTTCGGATGTCATCTCAAATACTTAGTTTATATTCTATGTACTTGAGGTGTAAACTGTGTTTACACTAGTGTCAAGCATAGTATATGAATATAAGTACAACTCCTAAAAATGATTTCCATAATTGAAGTTGAATTTGGATTTCAAAGCTTATTCCCAAGTTTTGCAATTCAAATTTAAATTCAAATTAGAAAGCTATAAAAATATTTTTCAAAAGTCAACTTGGTCAGCCAGGGGTGTCATTGGGTCAATGACTCAAAAAATGTCCTTGGATGATGTTTGTGATCACTAATGACCAACCAACTAAATTAGAAATCAAATCGAGTTTGAATTCGATTTTAAAAACCCTTTATTTCAAAAGCTAGTTTTACCCCCTTTTTGATAATTCAAAATATATATAGAATTTGGAGATTATCTAAAAACATAGTTTGTAGATCTTGACAAGAGCTACAAAGTTGGTATTCAAAGTTTTTCAAGTTTCCAAAAATAATTTCAAATGAATTTGAAAATACAGTTTTCTAGCATTTGTCCCCTTTTGATTTTAAACAAATAATTCAAAAATTATGCATTATTTGGAAAAACTTTGTATATGAAAAATATTTGGTTTGAAAAGTTGAACATTTCATAGATTTGAATATTTTCAAGTTTTATTGAAAAATCAAAAGTAATTTAAAATATTTGTTTCTAGGGTTTTGTTTTCCTTTTGAATTTAAATTCATATTTGAAAAACTATGCAGAATTTGAAAATGTTGGTTAAATTAAAAATATAGCTCTTGAAAAGTTATGCAAATTATATTTTGGGATGTTTTCAAGTTTCTATGCAAAATCTGCTTTAAGTTGCAAAATTTCATCTGATGACATCATGTGCTACAGTGGCGATGACGTCACCATCGTCCTCTCCCCACTCTGTTTCTCGTCGTCGCTGTGGCCATCGGCGCCATACCGGCCTACCCCCGCCGCCAGCTAGCCCCTGACACACGAAACTTCGCCTTCGTCGTGTCGCCCGTCCAGGCGTCGTCGTTGGCCTATAAATAGGTTGGTCGCCGTCTCTTTCCTTCTTTTTTTTCTTTCCTACCGCCACCGCCGACGACCTCCCTCGGCCGTCGTTTTTCACCGCCGTTGATCCACCGCTGCTCGATTGCTCTTGTCAACAGCTTTGCCCCATCCTTGCGCATCGTTTGAGCCCAATTAAGCTCGCTCGCATCGCCTGTTCCGGCCGGACGCCGTCGTCTTCCTCAGGTCCGATCACCCGCCGCTGCGAGCCACTCCGCCGGCCACAGCCCACCACGGTGAGTTTTGGGTTGCCTTTCTTTGAGCTATGGCTCTGCCTCGACCCCGTGGTCATGGTCGACTCGACCGTTTTTGCGGCCTTGCCCCGGACGCGCCGGAACGTCGTTGCCAGCCACCGATGCTCATCGTCGTTGCCATCGTCGTCGTCCAGATCGTGCTCCGCTTTGTCCCCGGCCTCATTAACTTCAAAATAGAAGTCGTGGTGAGCCTCCATACCTCCCTGTGCCCTCCGTTTTCGCTTCTACCATGCCGTAGCCACCGCCGCGCGCCTCGCCGTCGGTGCCCTGCTCTGTCGCCGTCGCCGTGCTCGTTGCCCCGTCGCTAGGTGTTGCGCTGGACCGTTTAGCGTGCGCATCGCATCCGCCTGAGTGCGTAGGGCACGTAGGTAGCCTCGCCATCGTCGAAAAAGATCCGGGGAGCTTTGCCACCGTCGACCGCTCGCCGCCGCGCCGCCATGGCCGATGCCGGCTATGCTCCGGAGCTCCGCCGCCGCATTAGCTACCCCGTTAGGCTCGCCTCGTCGCGTAGAGCTCGTTGGTCCAAGTCTTGCGACCGGAGACCTCACCGTCGGTGAGTTCTCGCCGGTCAAAGTCCGGCCGCCGCCAGTCAACGTCGGGGAAAGAATTCCCTTTTTCCTTTTTCTTTTTCAGAAAATCATTTAAATGCTATTTTCTTTGGAATATCATAGTAATTCATGTATAGCTCCAAAAATTATGAAAATTTATATGTATGCTCTTTATGATATTCTTTACCTAGAAAAAAATATGAAATGCCAAATTTGAGTACTTTTTGCATAAGTTAAAATTAGCTCTTTTAATTGAAAATGCATCTTCAATGATTTTTAATAAATAAAATAGTTGGTGTTTATTTCTGAAATTTGTTTTGCCATCTAATTAGATCAAGATCTTTTCAAAATAAAATTTTGAGCTCATTTAGGCAAACTTAATTTCATGCCTTTATTTTATGCTTTTAAGTAATTAATTAATCCCTTTAATCATGTTTAATCATTATAGGATTTGTTTGACTTTGGCACTTTAATTAATTGTTTGAGCTTACCGTAATCATATCATTAGGGCTTAATCAATGTTATTTTATGTGTTTAATGAACTTCATTAATAAAGTAGTTAACCCTAATGAACTTAGTAAATTTGTTGGCTTACAACTTTATCGTGAAGAAAAGTTGTGCTCAAGTCCTTAATCTGGTCATGCATCCATCGAGCATCATGTTTACTATTCCATCATGTTGAAGCATATCATTTTATCGTATAGTTTCCGTTAACGGAGAATCTAACGTTGTCGCACCAGATCCCAAGGAAGAGCAGACTCAGGAGTTGGGTGTTGATCCAGAGCTCGAGACCGTCTACCCCGAATACCAAGGCAAGCCCCGGATGCATTCCAACCCTACCCTTATTTTATAAAAGTTTTATCGCTTCAGTTATGAAATGTTGTATTAAGTAATAGGAGTTGAGTGATAACCCACCAATTGCATTACCTGTCTTATTTCCATATTCCTTGTTACCTGTTTTTGAAAAATGCTTAGTTATGCTTAGCCCTGCTTAATTAGTATGTTTTTAAAAAGAAAAAGAATAAAAAAGATGAGGATGGCTTTTTCTTGATGGAATCATTATGGTAATTAATAAATCAAGTCCGAACGGGTAACTTGCATTGGGAAAGGAGTCCCTCTGTAGTGTTTCCGTCTGTTGATGCCCTAGGTACCGTGTCGATGGTGAACTCATGTTTATCGAGAACTAGAAATCCACATGCATGAAGTGATATACTAAGGGTTGGAGCCCAAGTATGTCATGGAGTGATATTGTGGGCCAGAGTCCCCACATATGTCAT
This sequence comes from Bothriochloa decipiens, assembly GCA_023333625.1. Lineage (NCBI taxonomy): Eukaryota > Viridiplantae > Streptophyta > Magnoliopsida > Poales > Poaceae > Bothriochloa > Bothriochloa decipiens. The sequence goes on along the minus strand of CM041631.1, from coordinate 16,043,153 downwards.
AGTGTATTATACTGTAGGTTTAAGTTCCCACGTATATCGGTACACTGGGTCAAAGTGCTCACGTGTATCATGTGGTGATATATGGCTGCGGTTGTTATCCCGGTATATCTGTGATCTGGTATGCATCAGAGTTAAAGTCTCTGGTATCCCAGTGATCTAGGTCCCAGCTGGTTATGAAAATGGATTCGAATCGCCGTTGCTTCTCGGAGAAGAAGACCCGATCGGTGTTCATCATCGTAGTAACAACTTGAATGATGATAAGGTATCTAAATGAAATTGTTTGGTAATGTTGAGCTAGAGCAAGAGAAACTTTATTTTCTGTTATAACTCATGATGAGTTACAACTTGATCCACAAGAGCTTTTCTGCAAAAATTCCTACGAGCTTTACCTTGTCCCTCTAGCCTGCATTTCTAAGTCTTCACCCCTCCTTTTCGTCGGGTTAGTCTTGTTGAGTACTTTTGTACTCAGAGTTTGTTTTACCCTTGTTGCAGGTGAGCCCCATGCACAGGATTGCTTTGCACCCTGCTGCATGATAGTCATTGCAGAGAGTGACGACGAATAGGCTATCTCGCTCTTGGGCAGAGCGTATCATCAAGGTTTTGTAATAAGTTATATTGCTACTCCACTACTCCTATGGTTGTAATAATTAAAAACATATGGTTTGTAGGTTTAAAACTAAATGTTTGTAAACTTATGTTATCGTAATCCTTCCGCTATTTTACTCTGATATATCTTATTTGTATAAAACTGTTGTAATACTGTAATGTCTCTTTATACTGATTGATCCTGCTCAGAGAATCGTGGATGATTCAGGCCGACAGACATTTTAAGTCTTATGGAATACATTCATGGTTATTAGAAGTCTGTTTAGACAATAATAATGCATGTGGGCTATAAAATTTAGAAGGTTCTGTCACAGTGCCAGAGATCAGAGACAGTGGTAGGTAAAGGAGAGGTGGTGATGGGGGATTTAAGGTGGTCATATATGTCAGTCCAGATAGGATTCCAAGGTGTAGACCAAATAGAAGAATTACCTGCATGTATTTGATAAATGGAGTGTTTAGCGAGCTCTTCTTTAACCTGCAAAATAGAAGACCAGAAAATGGATCTAGGCCCATGATTAGTTGCAGTCCAAAATGATGCCAAGGAGAAATATTTAGCTTTGAGAACATTGATGAGAAAAGGATTTTTGTTAGTTGCAATGTTCCAGGCAGAATGCATGATTAAGCTTTTATTAACCGTTTGCAAATCTCTAATTCCTAGACCCCCAAATTCAGTAGGTTTACAGATGTCATCCCATGAGTGATAAGCTATAGGACTGGAGCTGTCTTCTTCCTGTCTTCTTCCTGCACACCAAACCTTCTAATAATAGTGTTAATTTTCTCAATAAAAATTTTAGAGACCACACTGTAGACATGTAATATATAGGGATGGAAGAAAGAACTGACTTAATATATTGAAGGCAGCCAGCATGATTGAGTTTATTAGCTTTGAGGGTGCTAAATTTGGCCATATATTTGTTGTAAATGAAGTCATATGCCTTGTTTTTATCCCGGTGACTAAAAATCATAGGATGTCCAAGATGCATAGTATTAGGATGTAAATCAGAGATAGGGAAAAGAGCTTTGATTTGTTGCTTAACATTGAGAGGTACATTCTTACTAAAAAGTATGGAGGACTTTTGGTAGTTGGGGCACTGACCTGACCTATGGCAAAATTCATTGAGGATATCTTTTATCGTCTGTGCTTCAGCCACTGTAGCCCTTCCACATAGGATCAAATCATCTGCAAAAAGAAGTGAGTGGATGGCCGAACAACCCGGCCCTAGCTTGATGCCATCAAGATTATTGTTATGCAGAGCTTCCTATAGCCTAATTGAGAGTTCATTAATAGACAAGATAAAAAGATAGGGAGACAAGGGACATCCCTGCCTAAGACCTCTCTGTGAATTGAAATCCTCAGAAGGTTCATCATTAACAAGTACAGAAAACATAGGAGAGGAGATGCAAGCATGTATAAGTTAAATAAAATTATCATTAAAACCCTTCCTGTGAAGAGCTATTGAAATGAAATTCCATTCCAATCTATCAAAAGCATTAGCAAGGTAAATTTTAAGAATGAAAGCTTGATCTTTCCAGCTCTGTAAATTGAAGGAATGAATAATTTCCTGAGTGATGATGACATTAGAGGAGATGCGCCTCTCAGCAACAAAAGCTGATTGAGCATGATCAATGTAGTTAGGAAGATGAGGTTTTAGTCTATTAGCCAATGATTTGGAAATGATTTTATATGCAACGTTGCAAAGACTAATAGGCCTGTAATCCTGAGGAACAGTTGGTTGTGTTTTTTTGGGATTAGGGTAATGAAAGTTTTATTGAGATCAAGAGGGATATAAGCATGAGTATAAAAATCAACAATTACCTTGTGAATGTCTTGTTTAATCCAGGACCATGCTGATTTATAAAATGCAGCATTCAAACCATCTGGGCCAGGGGCAGCATTGCTTCTCATCTGTCTAACAATAGAGTGAATCTCAGTTATATCAGTTATATCAGTAACTGAATATGTATATCTATAAAGCTCATTGTCCTGGCTGTCATCATTAGCATGCTCGAAAAAAGGACAGAGAATGGTAGAATCCATGGCAGGAACAACTTGTTGGTCTGTAGTGGGAGAGGAGTTAGTGGGATTGGGCGAAGGAGAAATGGAAGTGAAGATGGACTTGAAATACTGGACCAGGGTGCTTGAAATTTGCTCCGGAGTGGTAGAATGGGAACCATCTGGGATGGAAAGATGAGTGATGCGGTTTTTGCGGTTCCTCTTGACAATAGCTTTGAAAAAGAAGGAAGTGTTCCGATCACCAAGGGTAGCCCATTTCTTTTTAGCACGTTGAATATGGTAGGTTTCCTCTTTAGCTAGGATATCTTGGTGCTGCTCAGTAAGCTGCTGCTGAAGGCTTTGGTTTTGCTGGGCAGGAGGTTTGGATTGTTCATCGAGCAGCTAAGTTTCAATTTGAGAAAGGAGATCCGGGTTTCTAGGTTTGGCTCTCCTCCATTTACGTAGGTCAGAAGCAAGGTACCTTGTTTTTTGAGAAAAATTGTGAGAAAGAGATTTCGTCCAACTTTGCTTGGCTAATCATGGTATTCTTGTTCCATTAACCACCAATTTTCAAATCTAAAAGGTTTGTTAGTGCGTGGTCGTTGCAAATTCAGCACTGCGAGAATTGGAGCGTGGTCGCTATACATCATAGGAAGATTGTAGATGGTAGTAGCGGGGTACACCAAACACCACTCTGCATTACCTAAACATTGATCAAGTCTTTTGTAAGTAGGAACAGAGGAAAAATGCTTATTAGTCCAGGTATACGCCGGCCCGCTATAACCAAGATCAAAGAAACCACATTGCTTAACATACGCACAAAACTCACTAATACGATTCACATCAGCCCTATTGGGACCAAACTTCTCATTAGCATGCATAAGTTCATTGAGATCCCCTATGCAAAACATCGGCAAGTTACTGTTTTGAACAACAAAGTCCAGAACATGCCCCCAAATTACAGAAGTAGATTGATGATGAGGATCGTCATAGATACACACTAGACCATATTGATGCATGCTTATTTTGTTAAAACATAAGGCAAAGATGAAGTTATGACTATGCTCAACAACAGTGATATCAACATCTTGGTTCCAATTAACCAAAGGCCACCAGATTGGCCTTGGGAAGGGACAACAAAAGGATCGTTGTAGTTGAAATGATGTTTAATTGCAATTTTAGTTATTAAAGCATTCCTAGTTTCTGAAATGAAACATACCTGTGCTTTAGTAGATACCAGTAGGTGGGAAAGGTATGCCATGGTTGAATGGCGAAGGCTCCCTCCAGAGCCTCGACAGTTCCATGCAAGGTGCATCAGCATCATAGCGCCTGTGGAACCAATGCGTGCAGCCGACGTCGAGCCTGTCTGAGTCGGAGTTGGAGGCAAGGATGGGCTCATGTTGGTAGACTGTAGCGCTGTTTGTTGGGGCGATGATCTTGTGTTGGGTGGGCTTGAGGTAGGCGTGGTGATGCGAGGTGGCATGGAGGTATTAGGACCAAGGAAAGTAGGCAGGACGGGGGAGGAACGAGGTGAGTCAGTTGGCAAAATGGGAGAAGGTGGGTCAGGAGGCGGATCTTCCAAGGGTGGGGAAACTATGGATGCGACGTGATCACTTTCCATGGTGGAAATAGGAAGCAGGAAACGAACAACTGAAGCAATTATGCTGGAACTAGGAACCTCGTCGGCAAGATAGAGCATGTGGATGGCGACGGAGAGTGGAGCAGACCAGCAGCGAAGGATGTGCGGGCGAGGTCACGGCAGGAGGCCAGGAAGAGCAATGGCGGAGCTGAAGGCATCTTGCGATAGCAGCAGATTAGCGCGAGGTGGAGATGGAGGCTGGCCGGAGCCGGACAGCCTGAGCCCAAATCTCGCTTGCTCAGACGCTGCATGCAGCTGATGCAGCCCGAGGTCACCGCGGTGGTGGTCGCCAGCAGAGAATAATTGATGCGGGTACGCAGCAGGGACCCACCGGAACCTGAACTGACCCCTGCAGCAGTCGAGGAAACTAGGCCCAGGCAGATGAACAAGTGACGAAATCTGATATAAACTGGAGGGGAGGAGGGAGTAGGAGCCGATCTGCTGTTGAATCACAGGAGCAGATGCGACGGAGAAGGAATGGAGCGGATTGGATTAGGGATTAGGGATTTGGGTAAAGGGGAAAAGAAGGATACGACAAATCGCCCTGTACTGCAGTGAGCTTGCAACTTTGGTGTGCATCAAAAATGATGTGGGCGACGGAGCAGCGGCGGCCCAACCAGCTGAAGCACCCAGTAGCGGCTACAGCACAGGGACCGCCGGCGGCTGCACCTACAGCCAGAGGAGCAGCACGGCAGCGGCCAGCGGGGACTATAGCAAGACGGCGGCCGTGTGCACTTTTGGGCTTGCCGGGTGAAAATCTAGGTAGAATCGATGGATGTGTCCCAACACGGATGGAGCTGTAGTCGATCTGCAGTTGAAGGATTGATTGGTGGTGGATTTGGGTGGATTGGAGGTGGATTTGGGAGGATCTGGAAGAAGGGGAGAGGGTTACGGCAAGTCGTCCGTACTACTCAGAGTCCACGATCAGCTTTGACGACAGGCGAAGCCAACGGGAGAGTTGGATGCTCCACAAACTCCTGCCCACTGCTGTATTAGAATATGTAGTAATCCGACTTTACTGTTAGTTCATAGGCCTAGGATCCGGAAAATACTTGGCGATCCTGTTGACTTGGTAGCAAAACCTGTCTATCACAGGGTGAGCCACAACCCGACAATGATATGCATCGGTGCAAGGTAGAGCCATGAGTCCGTAGTTGTTGAAAAAAACCAAAATTTTCCATTTTATAAAGTTTTCAAAATATCAAATAGACCTCCCAATTACGTTTCTCTCGTTGACATGACAAAAAACCGTATGAAATGTCTAATTTGAAATCCTAGTTAAGGAGTTACGTCTCCGGAAAGACGCTAAACCTAAAAAACCTACTTGGGTGCTCGAGGTTATATCCACAATGCTAAGTAAGTGAATTCTTGAGACATATTGCATGATGGGCTAATTTGGTGCTACGAATGTTGGATATTTTTCTATATATTTGGTCGAAGTTGCGTAAGCTTGACTTAAACAAACAAAATGGCTTAGTGTGGGTAGAGAATAAATAGACTCCCTCTTTATTCCAATCATAAGACATTTTAATAACTTTTTTAGTGTATTTAAATATGCACTATGTCTAAATACATTTTTTAAATCACTTACTAAAACAAGTTGGAGCTAGGTGTGGAGGCAAGACCGTCACGGAGCGGCAGCGTTACTTGCTGCGCGAGTCATTAGTCGCGCCCTACGGCCCTACCTCACATGACATGGCTTGCATTAGCAGGCACACGCACCCTCACAGTGTTCCACCGCACTAGTTTAACATTAGGTAGCTTTAATTAACTATAATTCGAACTGGGTGCCCACTTGGCCTGCTGGTGCTGACCAGGCCTTCTTATCCGCCGGCCGCAGGAAGGAAGGTCCACACGAGAATGCGGCTACGGGCTACCGATTCGCGGCCCCCGTCCGGCATATTCCACGTTCCGTTCCAGCGCATCGTTCCTCGCTTTCTTTAGTCCTGCCCGCTCCGTCGGCGCGTCGCGGTCGGGCGCCCCCTGGCGCGCCCGCGGGATCCGTCCTGGACGTGTCTGGGACTAGGCGCCGGGGGGGGGGGGGGGGGGAGGGTTTTGGGGGGGGGCGCGGGGGCGCGTGGGGGGGGGGGGGGCCAAAATTCCACCCCACAACCCCTTCCCCGCGGGGGGGGGGGGGTGGCGTTGGGGGGGCCTGAAATTTACGCTACAATACTGTTTCTTAATCTTAAATTCATCATTAAATTCTAGATCAAACTCTACACCTTTATTATTTAGCCCCCGTTCGTCCTCGTTTTGGATCCATCATTGCTTTTCGCTTGCCTTTGCCTACATCAAAGAGAGCTCAGCTCAGCTAGTGGCCTTAACCAAATGGTTATGCCACCCAAACCATATCTTATATACCCTACAAAACACAAGCATGTGATGGCATGCCTTGTCTATACATTTGTTTTTTTGCTTGATTCTTTCTATTGATGAAATTTGGACTCATATGATTTGAACATAGTTTAGTTGGTTATGCTCCTATAATAAACTAAGTTCATACGAGCTCAAGTTTTTCAATTTAGCACCTGTGCTCATTTTATAGCTAATTGTCTTTTAATTAAGCACTAGTCAAGTGTTCGTTCATTGCGGACATCTATTGAGCTCGACAACCTTAATATCTATTGGCTCTAGTGCTCTGTTTGCTTGATTTTATCAACCATGCTTTAATGTTTTTCTCTCGCAATAAATCTGCATCAACTAGCTTATTAGCTGAACAGAGCATCACAAACAGAAAAGAATCAGATCATCTTTTTCTTTTAATCGGGGCCACCAAAGTACCGTGAATTTTCATTAGAGAATCTCCAACAATCTTTCTTAAACCCAACCTTTACATTCTCGTGATGACAGCCATTTTAATACAAATCACTCTATATCTCTTTGCACTCCAACGACTCCTCTATAGCTCGTTCGGTATTTTGGAGAGTTAACTCCGCTTTCTATCTTTAGCTAGCGAGAAGTCGGGAATAGATGATGAAAATATTTGAATATCTAATTGAAGACTATTGGCTAGGATTTTAAAATCTCTATTCCAGTCAATATGGAAAGATATAAAGAGACTCTTGAAGTTGCTCCTACGTATATGGAAACTACATATTATTATGTTTTCTTAAACTAGTAAAACAAAACAAATTTTAATTTCTTATCCTTTTTGTTTGGCTTCTTTCCGGTTCTTGGTCCAACTCTGCTTTGAGGCAAGGCAGATTAACGTTTGTAATACTCATAATTATTTAAAGACCATCGTCTATTCGTCTTCACATGTGAGCGAGTGAACTCCTTTAGGCTGACTGGTTGAGTTACTAATCTGAATGAGTTACTAACTGACGGCGGGTACAAAACATTAGGCAAAGCCGCAAGCGACTGCCAGTGCTAACCTCCTCGCGCCTGAATTACCACAGTAATTAACATCGTCCTCATCCTATAGTCATGATGAAGGATCATACTAATACCATTGCCATGCTATTGTTGCACGATAAGGATACTCTAGTCAAACTTGCTACTTTCCACCTGTTTAAGGTATCACTTCTCCGTTTTAAATTGTAGTTTATTTTGATTTTTTTGGTGCATGTATTTTATTATGTACCTAGATAAATAATATGTCTAGATACATAGCAAAATGCATGCATTAAAAAAATCAAAGTGAACTATAATTTAGAACGAGGGGAGTATTTGGGTTTGGTTTAGTTCAATTTAGCTTCCTCTTTCATCGTTATTTCACCTGTTTAAGGTATTAATTATTTCCAACAGACGACCATGTTACCAGGTTTGGGTCTGGTTTAGTTCAATTTAGCTTCTTCTTTCATGGTTATTTTGTCAGAGATCCAACCATAGGATCAGGAACACATAATCCTTCCAATCTAAAGCCACACATCGTCACATGGCAGACCAACGCAGAAAAAACGCCGCCGCCCGGCCGGGGGCCAGCGCCACGGCGCCGGCCAAGTTTTCACCAGCCGAGATAAAACTGGAAAGGAGTGAGGGTGGCCGTGGCGCGGCCGCACGCGGCCACGCGGGCATATATAAGCAGTGTCAGGCTGCCGGCAGTCACCGCAAAACGAAATCCCTCTCCTCCGTGGCTCTGCCCCTGCTGCCGTTTCATTCGCTTTCCATTTTCCTTTCTCATCCTCCTTTCCTTAAAAAATCGGCCTCGGTTATTTATCTCCCTCGCTCCGGCCCGCTTTCCTAATCCGCCGCGCGAGCTGGGGAGAGAAGATCGAGACCTAGAGCGGAGGGTGCGCGGGCAGGCGGCGCGGAGGGCCTTAGGCGAATGGCGGTGGAGGAGGCCGCGGAGAGTTGCGGCAGCCACGCCGCGGCCGCGGCCGCCGCTGCGTCCGGCGGCGGCGCGGCGGGGCCCGCGACGTCCTCGTCATCGGCCGCCGCGGCGGCGGCGCAGGCGCGGAAGCAGCAGCAGCAGCAGCGCCACAAGCTCGAGGTGTACACGGAGGTTCTCCGGCGCCTCCACGACGCCGGCCTGCCCGACGCGCGGGCGTCCGGGTTCGACGACGAGCTCTGGAATCACTTCAACCGCCTCCCGGCCCGGTGCGTGCTGGTTCATTCGCTCGCTCGCGCGACGGCGCTTCTTCCTCCGACAGTGACGTGGCGCGAATGCAATTCGCCCCCGCCACCACCAGTGGTTTTCGCTGCGGGCTGCGGTCTGGTCTGGGCTGGGCTGACCCGCGGATTGATTCGCTTTGGTTTCTGCAGCTACGCCATGGATGTGAACGTGGAGAGGGCGGAGGACGTGCTCACGCACAAGCGGCTTCTCGAGCAGGCCAAGGATCCGGCTCAGCGCCCGGCTTTCGCGGTGCGGGCCGTGCAGGTGATGATTTTCGAATGCAATTTCCAACGGGACTTAGTTAAAGTAGACAAACACATGTTTTCCTCGTTTTGTTTATTCGCAATATGGTTTCACCGACTGTTGATTTTAATTGGTTGGTTCACTTGGTTGTGATCCATTCCTGCAATGGAGAATTCCAGTTCTGTGTTCTACTTATCTCATCTGTGTCTGTGTGAAGGCTGCACTGCTGGACTCACTTGAGTTATATCCTTGCCAGCCTATATCCTTTGCGTCTAGTCTCTAGTGGCTCCGAAACAGAAACGTGCACTGTTTCACCTGGTTACCTTTTGCAGTGGACTAATCTTCCACTGAGATGAGCTCATTGCTTTATCGTGCCCCTTTTGATCCGAAAATCCAACAGATCCTTCTGAGCTCTTCATTGCCAAAAGCATGAAAGTAATGTCACGGCGTTGCATCGACGCCTTGCTGTTTAGGTTGAGTAATTAGTTAGGGTACTGGCTGGGGTGACGGGAAATCTCGTTATGTTCTAAGCTGAAGCTTGTAAGGATTTCATTCTACTTCATTATCTCAAATTTGGGTTCTCTTCAATGCTGACCACGTGGTATTGTATCGGTCAAACATTTTTGTGTTTATGCATTTCTCTGACAATTTGATCATGGCAATAGTTCAATGTCTATGCATGTGGTGTTTTTGACCAAGTAACCATACCTACATATTAGAGTTTAAGCTTTCTTCAAGCGTCAGTACCCTTGTTTTCATCGGTAGTATGTTATTGTTCCTGAATTTCAACTCTTAATTTTGTACATAAAGTTGTTATTTTCTCTTTGTTTTAACTAGTTGCTAAATTAGCAATTAATATATAAAGGCCTTCAACTATTGTTGGTCATTATCCTTATTGGAGTCTTGATTCATTAGGTATCTCCAATTCTTGATGGGAATCAGACTGATGCTGATTCGAACACTGCAGGGGAGGAAGCCTCTTCAAGACCATTGAACAGGCAGCAAAGGTACCTGTGATTTCATATCTGTCTAATGCTTTGGATTATATCGGCAAATGAAAATTATTTTGCATTAGTGCTAGGCACAACAAAAATTATATCTCTACTACAGATTCATTTGATGTGGTCTTCGTTTAACATGTATGACTTGTTTCCAGCATACATCCTCCTCCTGCCTTTGGTTCTTCTACAAATCTTGAGGCCCTTGCTCTTGAAGCTAGCAAGTCTCATCAAGATCATGATAGCACCTCTGATAATGGTCGATCTCTGTACAGGTACTCTTTCCTTTTAAACTCTTTGTCTCTAGGTACCTTTATAATATTATGTTCTATTTTACTGCACCTTAGACATCCCACCTTTTTCTCAACTAAATTAAACAAGGACTCAAAACCCCTGCCAGCTAGATGCAAATTTGCTCCCTAGCCGCAAATAAACCAACCCCTGGGGGCAAGACCTCCGCGAGGCATTGATGGAAAAGTAGAAGATTCTCTTCCCTAGTGTCAAGAAAAGGCCGCGAACCCCGTCTCTCCAGGACGTGCCACTAACAGTGAGGATGCAACTGCAACCGCGTATCGTGCTGCAACCATTAGTGGGCCACATATTTCACTGAAAATAACACAGTGGCCCCTTTTTAGGTGAGAATGGGGAGTCAAACTCCCAACCGGTTACACTTCTGTGAGATAACACAATCAGTGATCTATTTACAGGAACTGTTGTTTCCTGCCAGTTGCATTTTCTTCTATTTTATCGTAGTTCAGACATAGTTTCATATTTAAATTTTTGTAACCTGTGAGTTGATGCTGTACATGGTATAAGAAAAGTTCCATTAACTTCTTTTCCTTTGTTAAGTGCTTGTTTCTCTGCAGATGCATTAGTTTTCCTGTTTGTCATTTCAGGCCCATGCATGAAATCACCTTTTCAACCATTGACAAGCCAAAACTTCTTAGTGAGGTAAACCTGTGTACAGTTGGATTTCTCATATTTAGCAGAGTAGTCTTCTTATCTATTTGTTTAGTGATATGATTTTTTTCTGATACTGACAGTTGACATCTCTGCTCGGGGAGCTTGGTCTAAACATTCAAGAAGCACATGCATTTTCAACAAATGATGGCTACTCACTTGATGTCTTTGTTGTTGTTGGTTGGCATGATGAGGTATTCACTAACTAATTCTTTTCTGGTTATCATTTGCCCATGCCTAATGAGTCTTGTGTGTCTTTTCAATATATATTGCCTGTGTATATCTTTCAAAGATAAAGTCGGAGAGCAAGAGTTCTCAGAATACTGTTTGTGAAGTTAATGCATAAGATATCCGCACGATAGTTTGTAATATGGTTTATACTTTTAGTTAAGAGTGTTAATGTGGTCTAAGACAGATAAAAAAGTCTTTAGTAATCGTGAAGTTTACCTATTTAATGGAATTGGGTTGCTAATTTTGTTTACTGCATGAGAACCTTTTGACTAGCATCATGGATCATGCAACATATATCGATCACGTAATCAATGAACTGTCGATTCTTAAGAGCAAGAGAGTTGTTCTGATCTGCCCATTTTGTTTTCTTATTATCTCCTCTTACTATTTATTTACCTGTTAATTTACTTAGGAAACAGAGGATTTAGTAGAAGCAGTGCAGAAGGAGATTGGCAGGATTGAAGAGGTAAAACAGACTCATTCATTCTGAGTGTTGAGCCTTAATTGCAACAATTTGTTTTCTGTATCCTCATTTTTCAACTTTGGTTTGGATTCAACAGACACAAGCATGGTCTTCATCTCATTCATGGTCTACTCCAGTTGAAAACATGCAGATTGCTGATAATTCAGCAGCTGACCGTGTTGAAATACCAACAGATGGTGCTAGTGAATGGGAAATTGATGTAAAATTGCTCAAGTTTGGGAATAAAGTAGCATCAGGATCATATGGTGACCTGTGAGTGTTTGTTGCTAGTTATCATGGGAAAATCCTTCGAGATTTTTTTCCCACATAACAATAAGTTTCTGTTTCCAGTTACCGGGGTACATACTGCAGTCAAGATGTTGCTATTAAAGTGCTGAAACCTGAGAGAATAAATGCAGACATGCAGCGAGAATTTGCTCAGGAAGTATATATTATGAGGTGGTTACTATACACTCAACTCTGTTTCACCTTGTATTACAAGATTTTTTTTTGATATTAGTAGTCTGGCATGCTACTTAAATCTACCTTGAAGTTTCTAATGTTGCACTTGGCTTCTTGTTATTTTACCTTATGTCACTTAAGTCTCATTTCTTCTACAATGATTACTATCCTACAGTCATTTCAAGTCATCATTTACGTCCCTTTCCCAAAAAAAAATTCATCATTTATGTCGAGATATCTTCACTGTCATTTACCTGCCGACGTCTTATATTATCAATCCTTTTATCTGACTGATATCTCGTAGAATGAGCCTAGATTTGAACTTCAAATGCAGGATGTAACTGGATGAATGCACCAATAAAAATCACCCCACGGAGTGCTTCCCTGGCACTCTGCTTTTTTATGTACTACTTTGCTGAGTATGTTTCTGGATTTTAGGAAGGTCCGTCACAAGAATGTTGTGCAGTTTATTGGTGCTTGCACTAAACCCCCAAATCTATGTATAGTCACAGGTATGGTCGAAGAAAATGGTCGTTTCAAGTTGTCCGTTTTCTTCTTGTGATGGTAATCGTGATAATAAGTGAACCATTTTATTTCCTGTCTTCCAGAATTTATGTCCGGTGGAAGTGTGTATGATTACCTGCATAAACATAAAGGTGTTTTCAAACTTCCTGCTTTAGTTGGAGTTGCAATGGATGTGTCAAAAGGCATGAGCTACTTACACCAGAATAATATTATTCATCGCGATTTGAAAACTGCAAACCTTCTGATGGATGAAAATGGGGTGAGTAATCGAATTAGGCCATTTAGAATGTGGAGTTTCTCCTGTTTCATGTGGATTTCATTTCAGTCAACACTTAGCTTCCTTCTATACTTCAGACATGGAAAATACATGTGTTGTTTCTGACAAACCTCAATGGCAATTCATGGCCAGAAAGAATTCCCACTGTACCAAATCTAGGACTGGGTACATTTGCCTGCTTACTTTTATTAGCTTCTTTCTGCAGACTGTTAAAGTTGCTGATTTTGGTGTTGCCCGTGTTAAAGTTCAATCTGGAGTTATGACTGCAGAAACTGGTACTTACCGTTGGATGGCCCCAGAGGTAATTATTTATTATTAGCTTTGCTTCCTTTATCATTTACCACTGCCAATGATTATATGTTCATATTAAATAAATAAATGTGATCAGGAAACACCTATGCTCTTAGTTCATCTCCATGTCCTGTGCTTAAGATGTGAATGAAATCAATGGATTTCCTCGTGACATGAGAGAAGTGGGACTTCTTTATTATAATTGATTGTACCATCATAAAAGAACAAATTGTTTCTACAAAAGAGTGATTTGCAACAGGTCTTTTAGCAGTATACTAAATCTCCACACATCAAATAATAATCCGAAAAATATAAATGATATATGAAAAACTGGACCAACCTAGGGGTGGACAAATGGCTTTATTAAAAGAAATAGGCATCTGAATTCACCTCGAGAGAACTTGAACTTGGGTGGTTGGCCATCTGACCATAGATCCACAACCTCAACCAAGTAAAGATGATGATATGCGGTAAAGTATTCTAGTGGCTTCATACTGCTATCTTATGGAAAGTGGAGGTGGACAGGTGGCTCTGGACCAGGCCATGACAAAAAAAGATGTTATTGTACGTTGTAGTAGTATAGGGTACCTTCCAAATGATCACAAGCTTTGGACTGCAGTGGACTCAAGAAATAGAGCTGTCCAGTTTGCTAATTTTCCACAAGTGGTATGTCACCTAACAAAATCTTACATACTTGCAGGTCATAGAGCACAAACCCTATGATCACAAGGCTGATGTTTTTAGTTTTGGAATTTTGATGTGGGAACTACTCACAGGGAAGGTATGTGCATTAGTCTTCTGTTATTATTGAATTCATTCGTTATGCTAGCTTATTATTCTTTTTGAAATGAGTTATTAATTGGTATCTCATCTATTTCTGCAGATTCCTTATGAGTACCTGACTCCACTACAAGCAGCTGTTGGTGTGGTGCAGAAGGTAAAAATCAGCAGCTTCATTTGTTTTAATCTTGCTGTTTTCTTTGTCCAAAATTCTGTTTCTAAGTGGGATATGCTAACTTTGTCCTTTTAATCAATTTTAAGAACAAGGAATAGCCTTAACCACATTCTGGTGATAGAATAACCACATGGCTTGGAATCCACGTCCATTCCATTAAATCATGCAGATGGTTTGGTACATAAAATGATGCAACAAACATATTTTCGTGGAGTTTTGCTTGAACACCAGCGAATATTTAGAATGAGTGAATGACAATGGGGTCCCAATGATAATAGATTGGGTATTTGCCACAGATCTAGAACTTTCTCACCTCTGAACTGTAAAGAGAAAGGAATGAGGATTGCAGCATTGAGTCCTCTAATGTGTTATGTTTCGTTCACAGGGATTACGGCCTACAATTCCGAAACATACTCATGCAAGGCTTTCTGAGCTTCTTCAGAAATGTTGGCAGCAGGACCCCGCTCAAAGACCAGACTTCTCCGAAATATTAGAAACTCTTCAGATAATAGCAAAGGAGGTACTCCCTCTTTCCCTATTTAATTATCGCCGTTGGTGTGCGTGCCATAAGTTTGACTCGATTTGTAAAAAATATGTGTAACATTTGTATCTCCAAATAAATTTGTTAAAAAACTAGAGTCAAAGATCTTTCTAATGATACTAATTATGTAGTATAAATATTAATATTTTTTGATATATAATTGCCGGTAATTGTTTCTTGTGAAGCGCAAGCGACAATTAAAAAGAGACGGAGGGAGTATGCGTTAGCACCTAGTTATATTCTCCCTCCATTCTAAATTAAAAGTCATTCTGATTTTCTTGGAGAGTCAAAGCATCTCAAATTTGACCAAAATTATAGAGGGAATACAAAACAATAAAAAAATAAAGAATGTGATACTTGGTTGGTATCATAAATGTTATTATTTAATTATATTATATAAATATGATTAAACTTGAGATGCTTGGACGCTCGAAAGAAGTTGGAATGACTCGTAATTTGGAATGGAGAGAGTACTTTGTTGGACTAGGAGCTTATACTGACGTCAACTCGTGTTACAGGTCGGAGACGAGCACGAGGGGAAGCACAAGGACAGAACACTGGGTGGTTTGTTTTCAGCTTTGAGGGGGCGTAGCCATTGAGACACGGTTGAAGACTTGAAATGCAGTACATACATGGCCTCGGTCCAACTTCGAAGGAGCTGAGCTACAAAACCAGCGCATGTTCCTCGCACGTCAGTACACAGAAATACAGACCTGCTGCAGCTGCAGTCGACTGAAGTGGCAAATTTTAGCTGCAGCCATCGCTTTCCGCCTATCTGCTTGTTATTATTCCTTAGTTCCATTACACAATGTAACATAGGAGAGGAAGCTTGGGAACTCTACATCATCATCTGTGTGATTTCTCTAACATAGTGTAATCTTGCTGTAGATGAAAAATAAAAAGCCAGATTCAGGTCGTGCCATGATTCTTTTAAGATTCCATTCCAGAATTTAGCATCTATTCTTTTAGGTGTCATTCTCTTCTGGACATGCTCCATCCCTGCATGTTGTATGGAGTGAAACAACGCGACAAGCTTGAGTAGCTGAACAACAGAACAAGGCATCTGCATCTGCATGGCTCTGCCTCAGAACAATGCTGGGTTGTATTGTGCCAATTTTTTGTTCCCCAGTTGCCGTGAGAACAAATTGTATTTATTAGTCTTAATAAATGAGAAAGCATGTGTATATAGTCTACATCGACAGTTCGACGCTAATGATTCGAGGAGTGGCCCCAGCACTAGAAAGAGTTAAGACTTGTGATGCCATACTTGGCCCAACTGCGATGCTTTTCTTTTCTTTTGCTTGATCAAAGGGCCCAAGAAACGAATAAAGTCATGTGGGATCACAGTGTCTTTGGTTCGTTCCTTTTGTTCATCACGTGCAGCTTAGCAGAAGCAATCACGAGCACCTCTCCTCTAGTAGCACCTCTCCTCTAGTAGAGGCTCGGGCTAGCTAGATAAATTTTTGGGTTCTCTCTCTTTACGATTGGGCAAATGCGGCTCCTGCTAACAATCTAGTCAGCCATTGGGATGCTCTAATAACAAAATTCTGTGCTAGGATTGTCTTTATTTTTAACAACTGCAGGATTCTTTTTTTTTTTGTAGGAAAACACAACTGCATTACTTACCAAGCCAAATCGCCGGTAGCGAGCTCTCTTACAAACTCCATTAACAAGTTCATTCCATTCACATGTTACTGGATTTATAAGCTCATTCACTTTAGTCAATAAAAAAGCTCCCTACGTTACTGGATTTATAAGCTCCTTCACTTTAGTCAATAAAAAGGCTCCCTATGGTGTGATTGGTTTCCTTGTGATACTCTTAAAATTCACAATTTCACCGTTACCAATTCGCGAAATGATCCCCTCTTTCAATAAGTAGCCCCTTGCAGAACACTTTTCTATATGTATGATATACCCCGGGTCAAGGTGAACAAGAACGATGCAGAATATCCTAATATGGAAATATCTCGGCTTCAGTACGTGTCCATACAATGAGTTTGGACTAGTAAGCAACCTTCATACTTCTCCACTAAGCATAGCCAAGTTAGTAAATGGATATCCCTAAAACCAAGACCCTCCTTTTTCGTTGACTTTAGTTAATTTCATTGTTGATTGATAGATTTGATCTTATCAAACCCCTATCCTGTTGCCCTGATAGATTTGATCTTATCAAACCCCTATCCTGTTGCCCTGTATTAGGACTGAACATTTTTTTTTTTGAAAAGGACTGGAGGGGCAAGAGCCCCTGCATGAATAAATTAAAAGAAACAACAGTTCAACAGATTACAAAACGAGAGGAAGAAAAAAAAAAGAAGGAAACTAGGGGACAAAAAATGAAGGACTGAACATTATTTTGGAGGACTGAACATTATTGATGATTTTTTCTTTGCTAATAACCTATTCAGAAGCCTTTTCACAAACCTTCAGTATACGTCTAAGTTCCTGTGCATCACTTGCCCTTATCCTAATTAGAATCAATGAGTAATTAGCAAAAAACAAGTGTAACTTTAGGTGCACCCCGGCATATCTTAATCCCTTCAATCTTCTCGTATTCTCAATCTCCCCCCTGTATGTTGCTGGCAGAAAAAGTGAAGTGTTCTAAGAGAGAGGCATCATTCTACACTACTACTACATAGAGCAACTCCAATGATTTTGCTATTTTTGTTTGATAAAACATGGAGTTTATCAACTCTCAAATCAATATGGGAAGAAGAAAAAAAGGTTATCTTCAACGGTTTGGCAAAATTGACTTACCAAAATTCAAAATGTGGACCCAAACAGCGGCGTGGGAGGGAAGAGCGCGCACGGGAGTAACGCGAGACCGAATGCCAAGCCAATCACGAGTTTGCATATATGCTAATCCATACCAGGATTTTGTCAAGTTAACAAAAATACAAAACTCATTTTTCAGACCATTGGATAGGAGTTTTATAGATTTTTTTTATAAAAACAAAAGACAAAGTCTATTTTTGCAAAACCTTTAGAGTTGCCCTTAATGCCATTTTTGCTAGCAATATGCAATGTTTTTTTTTTCCGTTAAGCAGCAGAAAGTTCTGTTGTAAATTTGTTGTACACCATAGGTCCATAGGCACGCCGCACGCAGGCAGCACTTGGCACGGGGCCCGCCGGCCCGGTTGTCCGGACCCACCTGTCGGTACCCTCACACAATTTCTCGCTCCACTCCGGTCAATCCCCGCAAATCTCGCCGCCGTCGCCGTCTCCGGCGGTTAGCCGTAGGCTACTTCCTCCTCGCCCGTTTCCGGCCTCTGCGATACTGCGTCTTCCCTTCTGTGACTCCAGTCCCTCGCCTTCAGCGAGCTACCCAGTCTCCTCTCTTAAGCCTCTCCCCCCTGCCGCCACGACGCCGTCCCAGAGGTGTTCGGACCGCCCGTCGCCTACGAGGCTCGGGCTCGCTCCTCGCGTCGCCGCCATACTTGGCTGGTCCTTGTTTGATTCGGAGCTCGTGAACAGCTGATCCGCTCCGTGACGCCGCGGTGTCGTCCAATGGGGCTCCCGTACATGGGCGTGGCCCCATGCGCTCCGGCGACGACTCCGACAAGCTGAGCGAGGTATGCTATCTTGTTCTGCCTAGACAGCCGCTCCACTACACTGTACACTCTACCGATAGTGGTAAGTTATGGAGGTTAGTTTCTGGCTAACTGCTGCCTTTGGGATTCAAAGTCTTTTATTCTTATTGGTTCGGAAATCGTTCGAAGGGTGCTTTATGTTCTTCTTTGGGGGTTGGTACTGCCTGCTGGTACTGCACAGTGTACACCAATGACCATATGTCCATATATATGTAGCAAGCATCCTTTGCGCGATTTTTTTTTGATCCGTGGTTAACTTTGCAGGATCTGAGGGTCTATGGCTTTTACAACCACTACCAATACCCATGCAGAGTTCGCTGCACTTCTGAAGAATTAATCACTGGAAAATCCAGATCAAGTGAATCAACTTCTCTGAAATGTTATAATCTCGTATCAGGCCTGGAGGGGGAGGTTCATGTTAATGAGCTAAGGCTAACTTACATAAACGAATGGAGATTTTCTCTTCTTGTCAGCCAATGGGACAGGTTAATGAAAAATGAGGGATAACATAATGAGAAAAATACTGGGGGTCATTCTGTAACGAGGAAACACTGTAATGGTGAAAATGCCAACATTTCCACTCACTCTGATGGACATGATGTTTTGAGCAATGATCAGTGCCAGTTCATTTGTATTTCAGGCTCCAATGCCAGTACAATATTGATTAAGAACTGCTGCAGTTTACTTAAACAGACAATTTTTAAGGCTGTAACTTGTGTACATCAGAAATTGTCATAATTTTTTTTGTACTTGTTATTTCTGGGTTTCATAGTATATGTAATGTAGGATTAGGAACATAATTCTTGTAAATTGTAAACAGTTGTTTTTTAGCAGCTTGTGATCCTTTCATAGCTGAAAGAATAATCTTAATTTATTATTTAACATGCTGTCTACAAATTTGAATGTCCCGCATTTGTTCTCAGCATGCTATTAATTGTACTGTTTGAGATGCCCACGCTATGTTGTTCTTTATCATTCATTTGCTTTTGAGAAGGAAAAGGTTGCAATATCCTAGTCCCTCATGCTGAACAAGGCACCTGCTGCTCAATTCTAATCTGAATGAAGA
This sequence comes from Bothriochloa decipiens, assembly GCA_023333625.1. Taxonomy (NCBI): domain Eukaryota; kingdom Viridiplantae; phylum Streptophyta; class Magnoliopsida; order Poales; family Poaceae; genus Bothriochloa; species Bothriochloa decipiens. Next base: position 16,023,761 of record CM041631.1, on the reverse strand, counting down.
TGAGTAAAGTTGCAAGCTCTCTTGTGCCCAGATTTTGTTCCTGCACTGCTGCGAGAATCGAGATACATGATATATATTTTTGCACTGCAAGCTCATCCATCTTGTTCGATGTGTTGTTGTATTCTTAGAGGCATGCTCCTGATACTAAACTTGCACTATTAGCATTACTTTTCTGTCCTCTAATGAAAGGTCCAAGGAATGAATAAAGTGGTTATGCAGCTGAGAGATCAGTGCCTTTAAGCTTTAGCTCTTCGCACTGATTGCATTGTTTATAAGGTATGCCTCCAGGATTGTATTATAGTTCTCTACACTTTAATGCTGAGGTTGTGCATGCTGCCCGAATTTCAGATAAAACTTCTTGTAGATGATGACACAGCATACATTTATTCTATAATCTTGTGAGGCCACTAATAGTTCTTTTAATTTGATGAAATTGAGCAGTCCTTTTATTTCATAGAAGAAATATTACATCGTCAATAAGTGCCCAATCTCATTTAATGTGTGCTGTAATGCACTCCTTTGGTTTACCAAACTAATACTTTTAGATATGATGATGCAGCTTTTATATTACTTAACTGATCTTTACATAGTTTGACAGTAATTAGTTAATTATAGGGTGCCCTATGATCAGGTTCCTGAAAATATTGACCATATATAAATTTCTTAGTGGTAAAATTCGATGCTACAGAACATATTAAGAAGAGGTGTTGTGGCATACCTTAAAAAGGTCAACTGCTACCCACTCAGATTTTGTTTGCTTTAGCTTTTGCTTTTCTCTTTATTTTTTCTTACCTCTTTTATCTATATAATGCTGTTCTGTTCTCATCCTCTGTTGGTTTCCTTTTCTGTTCACACTTTAAGCATCTTATCTTTGCTTGACAAGAGAGGCAGAGAACCTAATATATCTGAGAACAAGGAAGTTACTTGTTTACTTTCACACCATTTCAGCATTGTAACCTATGTTCATGCCACCATGGTGGGGCTTGGTATTGGAGCACCAATTGTGCAGGTTTATCATGAGAAATCTTTTATCTTACCTGATGTTTCAAGGGTGCTTGCATGCCTTTATGAGAAGGATGTCAAGTTTGAGACTCACACGGCCTCTTACAAGAGCTTACTCAGACTGCAGGTATTTCGGCTCTCCAATTCTAGTAATTTTTGTGGCAGGAAGAATATGTTCGACGATGTGAGCAATTAATCTTCTTATTGTATTTTCATTCTATGCTTACTGCAGGCATCATCACATGCTCCAGTTCCATTCTATGATGGCCCTACGTTTCTAGAGGGTAATACTTCATTTTTGGCAAAATAACTTACCATTCCATGTTGGACCTTCATTCCTTGGTGCTTTTTTTTTCCTCGAACACTGGAGCTTTTATTTTCTACCGCTGGATAATATTCAAGTTTGCATTCACTAAACAAAAGGCAAGTTAGCTTGGTACTAGGAGGTAGGTTGTTTATTAGTTATCGCTAGGAAACTGTCAGAAGGTTGTATATCTGGCTAGCCTGGCATAAATTTAGACAAATCTATTAACTTATTGGCATTTCTCACTTAAAAAGGTATTAATGATCCTTCTTGTTCACCAAAAAGGAGAGCGGTTTTCATCATATCATATACGAAGTGTGTGCCAATCTTTTTGATATTGTAGCTACTAGCTATAGTACCCTGCTTGTTCAAAGTATGTGCCAGTCAGTTCTCTAAAATAATTCTTGGTGGCAGCAAATTAGCCAATGCACTAAGTCATTATCAGTAACTAGCATTTTTTTTTGTTTGAAACAAAGGCAGGAGCTCTGCCGCTCAATTAAGACGAAATAATATTATGTACAAGAAGGTATAACTAACTGTCCATAAAAAACTTTACTGAACTTGTTTATAAGCTGGATCCGTGCAAGCTTTACTTAAATGCTCCTTTGCAGCAAACATTGGCCAGCAATGAAATCAGTAACGTGTAAACATGTGGACATAACTTTGAGAGGGCATAAGAGGCCTTCAGTTGTGAATGAAATTTGACAATAAATTTATATATCCTATACTCCATTCCAAATTATGTCCTAAGTCAAAATTCTCTAACTTTGACCATGTTTATAGAAAAATATACAAACATCTATAGTGTCAAACTAGTTTCATTAGATATATTATGTAATATATCTTGTTAGTGCATCTATGATATTCTAGATGTCAATGTATTAATATACTTGATTAAAGTTAAACAAGTTTGACTAAGAGAAAGCTAAAATGACTTACAATTTGAAACAGAGTGAGTAGATTATTATATCATCATTTTGTTCTTATATGCATTTTTTGTAGAACAAGTGGCAAGTTTGCATTAACTTAGCTCTACAATTTCCTAACAGGTAAAGATATATTATATTCAAAAGAGTTAAATCCTTTTTGTTGTCTTATATGCGGACAGACATGCAGTTGGATGCTGTAGTGCCAACAAAGTGTATAACTAATATGATACTGTTCCCTTGTCACAAAATGTAAAACATTGTATCTTCATTTTTTGATTAACATGCAAATATTAGGGTATTGCTTAGTGTGTGGAGTTATGGATAAACTTAGACTACCAACATGTTACTCTTTGGCATCCGAGGACACTATGTTTTCAGTATCAATGTCCACAAATGCTGTAAAAGTTGAGTCTTCATTTGCTAAAGTCAGAAGGAAACTTTTAGCAGTATTCTCCAGTTGCGAATGCAGTTAATTTGACAGCACTCAGGATTTTAGAAACAATATTATAGTTGTAAACATACAAATATAGGCAAGGGAATGAATTTATGATGAACTGCTCATAATAGTTAGCTCTTATTAGGTGATAGTGATATACATGAAGTGTTAGGGATCCATTTCTTGCCAGTCAACAGAAAAGCGGGTTAAAAAATCAGCAGTACTGAAATGGAATTTAAATTTTAGGCGCTCATTTATTCAAACTTCTTTCGAGAGTTCTAATACATTCTTCAAGTGATACAGAACTACTCTGTACTTGCAATATTGAAGGTCAGCCTTCATAAAAAATGTAAACATTTGCTTCACTTAAAGCTGATGGTTCTGCCTTCTATTTTCAGAATCCAGAGAAATCTGCCGTTATATAGCAGAAAAGTACGAACATCAAGGATATCCATTCCTCCTTGGGAAGGATGCCCTTGAGAGGGCTTCAATTGAGCAATGGCTTCACAACGAGGAGCATGCTTTTAACCCTCCAAGCCGGGCCTTGTTTTGTCATTTGGCCTTTCCCCTGTGTGAAGAAGATGATGATATTGACATTCATACAAGGAAGCTAGAAGAGGTTCTGGAAGTTTATGAGCAAAGGCTCAGTGACAGTGAATTCCTAGTTGGAAACAAGTTCACTCTTGCTGACCTTGTTCACCTGCCAAACTCCCACTATATCAAAGCGTCTAACAAGTTTCTTTACCTTTATGATTCGAGGAAAAATGTTAGGAGGTGGTGGGATGCTATTTCTGATCGGGATTCTTGGAAGAAAGTACTGAGTTATATGAAGTGGGTGGAGGAGCAGAACAAACAAGAACAACTCAAGAAGCAGCAGCAGGAGGAGGATCCTAGAACCTCTGCTGACTCAATTCGGCTAGACCCTAGAAAGCAGATCAGAACAGAGCCTCGGACAATATTGGTTCCTCCTACTGATACCAGAACATCATCGTCCATAGTTCCTCGAACAAAGAAGCGTCTTCCTGGTTACACTTCTCCTGATGAATTACTGATATCCTCAAGCCGTAGTACTCCTGATAAAACTTCAGATGTCCAAAGCAAGGAAACTACCATCTTCACTAACCCTCAAGAAACGCCACCAACCTCAGTTCAAAGTACTCCTGTCACTTCTAAAAAACACGCTATTCCTGTCCAAAGCACTAAACATACTTCCCCAACCACTGCCAAGAAGCCCCCAATAACTGATGCAGTCAAGTCCAGCACCAAAGATGATTCAATCCTCGAATCAAGTTCATCCAAGGATGTTTCTAGTGACCATGATGTGTTTGATCACTACCCAAGCCATACTGATGTAGATACACCATATATTGAACCTACTACACGAACAACTTCAGAAACATTGGATGCATTCCCTGGGTCCAACATTGGCACTGGTTATACTAAAACCAGTTCTATATCAGCCAGAGAAGAGCCTGACCAACCCACTGCATCTGATTTCCACAAGAGCGACAGCACAGGCACCAGTGTTGATTCTCGGTTCAAAGAATCAGTTCCATATTCTGGGCGTACTCCATCAGAACTTGAACCAACCGATACTTCTAGCAAGCTCCACACAACGGATGTTCATCATAGGCTGCAGGTTGAGCAGTGGCATTCTGCTACAACTGGATTAAATGACCTAAAGCATGATGATGCTGATCATTTAGTGTCTACTCAACAAGGAAAACCAAGAAAAGATGTGCAGCAGTATCCATCACATGATTCAGAACAGGCAACCTCACATTCTGTTCCTCAAGAACCAATGAGTCGAGATGTCTTGTCTCAACTTGAGGATGATCAGAGAGGTGCTTTACTGCCCCCTTCTACACAAGAACATGGTGTTATTCCATCAAGGCAAGCAGCAGCTAAAGATGCTCGCAGGAGAATTTCATCCCAAACAGCATATCCAGGTGGTCAAGATACCAGCAAGCAACCTAGAGACCATGGTTCTGTACCAAGGCAGGGAGAACCTCAAGATGCTAGGGAGTTATTTGATGAATCACAGGCTCCAGATTCCACTATATCCAGTGAGAGATTTCCATATACTTCTCAATTTTCTCCCCCAAGACAAGATTTAGATGGTGCTCGTCATGCTACTGCACCATTTGAAACGAGATGTCTTGGAGCTGAAGATACTTCCAAGCAAGATAAAGACAAAATTTCTACCCCATGGCAAATGACAGACAATGATGCTGGAGATGTCAATGAAGAAACAAAAGTTTCTGAGTCTTCATCATTCCAAGTGCAACCTTCATATTTTGAGAGGGCCAATGCTCGTTCGAGGAAGCAAGAAACAATTGATGACACCTTCAAAGAGACAAGATATCACAGTGTGGCCCCACCTTCCCAAACAAGATATCAAGCAAGCTTTCCAACTGCTGAAGATGCCAGCAAGCAACCAAGAGGGACTGCACCAACACCTAAGAAGAAAGCTGCCCAAGATGATAATGACACCTCTGAAGAATCAAAGACTGCCGATGAAGTAGCATCAGCTGAGCAGCCTTTAGATGCTTGGAGATCACCTGTTTCTCCACGAAGACAAGAGGTCAAGGATTCTTCTAGGTCAGATACATCATTCCAAAAGAGATATCCTTTTGATGAAGAAGACATCCAAGTTGCCAACCCTGCTTCTGTGTCATGGCAAATTGCACCTGATGGTGATAAAAATATCTTTGAAGAAACAAAACTTCCTGGCTCTATACCAACAAGTGCAAAACCCGTGTACACACCGCGAACTCCTTTTCCTCCAAGGCAAGCAGAAGTTGAAGATGCTAAGGACAAAGGCAGAAAAAGTATAGTAACCATTCCTGAATCACAGAAAATGCTGTCAGGGGATGCCCAAACCACACAAGGAGAAAGGAAGACTGGTACACCTGGAGAGCAATCTTCAGATCGTCTGCAAGCTATTCCTCAATAAAGGCCGCCAACAGCTAAAGGTTTGTCTACCAAAGAAGAAATAACCAATGAACAGACATTGGTGCCACCTCTATTAAGCAATGAACCAACTTCTCGAGTTCAACCTGCCTCTGAATCCTTACAAGAAGTAGCTTCCCGTGGAGGTTTGTCTACCAAACCATCCACCATTGAACAATGGCAGCGTCCAACTGTGCGACTAAATGACATCACTTCCAGTTCTGGTGATGTTGAAATTGGAGCAGAGACACCTGGTGTCCAGAGTTCTGGTGATGATGAGGTGGCCAAGTCAACCGTTGATGAGAAGCCAACGCCAGTGAGTCAGCAAAAATCTGATGATCAAAGAGTGGAACCACCCGTACCAATAGAAGCAGAAATATCTGGTGTTCAACATGCTTCACCATCATTTCCAGGAGCTTCTATGGCTATGGATGATCGTTCCACTATTGGTGATAAGTTAGCCAAGCGCTCAATTGTTGATGAAAGAGTTGGACAACCAACACAAATGCAAACATCAAGTCAAGATGCTCATCCTTCTTCAGAACCTACTAAGAGAGAAACACAGATCGCTGACTCTATAGCATCTAGTGCCCAACCTATGCACATACAGCAACCTGCTCTTACTCCATCAAGGCAAACACAAGTTGAAGAAGCTAGGGATAAAAGCATGCGAAGTAGAGAAACTATCCCTGAACAACAAAAAATGGTGGAAGGTATATCTGGAGAGCAATTATCAGATCGTCAGAAAGAAATTCGTCCATCAAGACAGCCATCAGCTGAGGATGCTACAATACAGTCTCCAGACACCCTTGACACTCCTAAGAAATCTAGAGCCATCTTTGAAGAATCAATAGGTCCTGGATCTACAATACCCAAAGCACAAGGTTTGGATGCTCAAGATTCTCAGCTCACGAAAGGAGAATCTACAGTGCCAACTACTGACCAAAGGAAGGACTGGAAATATGCAAAAGATGATGAAAGCATCATGACTGAAGAAAATTCACTATCAACAAAGCGACTTAGGGAGATTTTCCAGGAAAGTGCATCCACTGCACCTAAGACACAACATAACGATTCTGAGGGCTCTAATGCACTGGAGAAAACATCATCTGTTTATCATAAGGGTCCTCTGGCTGCACAAGACATCCCGGAGGAAGCTGAAGTCATCCCAGCTGATGAGAAAGTAGATGGTTCTACATCAGAGCATCATGAATCCTTTGGTGATCCAAACACCGACGGTGAAAAATTAAGTGTTTCTGCACCAGCCAGAGCAGATATTCATGATGATCACAGTGCAGAAGAGGAAGATAAAAAATACACTGCCAATGATCAGAAAGTGGCTCCATCTCTATCAAGCAAAGAACCAGCATCCCAAGTTCAACCTGTCTCTGAACCATTACAAAGAGCAGTTTCTGATGGGGATTTGCCTAGCAAATTATTCACCATTGATCAATGGCAGCGCACGGCTGCTCCATTACATGGTGTAATTACTGATTCTGGTGATGATGGGGCATCCATGTCTTCTAACAATGATCAAAAGTCAAGATCGATGAGTCAAGAAGCAACTCCAAGTTCACAGAGTGTCAATCAGATGGGCAAACAATCTGGTGAGCAAAAGGTCGAACCACCTGTACCAATTGTTGAAGAAGCATCTGATGTTGGACGTGCTGCATCGTCACTCCCAGAAATTGCCAGAGCTGCCACTATCAGTGATAAATTTACTGAGCAATCCAACGTTGATGAAAGAATGGGGAAACCAAAACAAATGCAAGCACCAATTACAGCTGCTCATCCTGCTTCAGCACATACCATGAGAACTCCTGATAGTCATGAAGCTGGTGAGCTTTTTCGCACACCTGAGGGCCAAAGATTAGAGGCTGCAAAAGCTACACGAGATCCTGCCACAATCCATGAAGATATTTATGATGCCAGTTTGCCAACTCATGATGCGGCTATTGATGAAAAGACAGCAATGGATCATGCTAGTGGTGATGAGGTTGTCACAGGATCTTTACATGATCAACAGGCACCACGACCTGCATCAATTCAAGCACAGCCAACTGTTGAGACTCCACATGACTCTGATTCATTCCAATATGTACATACTGGTTACTTGGGAAAAGCTGAATTGGCAAAACCAACTGTAACTGATCAAGAAGTAACAGTTCCTGCAGCTGGCCCAACATCAGTGAATCCCCAACGTGCTGACATCATACCAGCGGGAGTAGCCCATTCTGAACAGAAATCTACTCCGTCAGGTAACTGATTTCTTTTGTATAAAAACTAACTGCTGACTAGTCTAGAGAAGATTTGCATCATGAATAGTTCCTCAAAAGTAACAGTTTGCTTTGTGGATTTTAGATAAAGGATCAGCTCGTGCTGCACAACATCCTTCCCCTGTTGAACCAATAAAGGCAGACAGTAATGTTTCTGCAGCTAATTATACTAATGCACCGCAAATGATTTTTCGGCAACAGGCCAGACCACCTGCACCAAGCACAATTGGAATTCAAACCTCAGATACCCAGGGTGTTATGGGGAAAATCCAGGAGGTAACTCCTGATAACCGTGGCACTGATGACTCTGGAAAACCATTTGTTCAAAATCAAGAACATGTTTCACAAGCATCAGAAGCAATCCCTGGTCAAGAAGAAATGACATCTCCACAAGGTGCAAGAGTTTTTCCAACGTCAGATACCCAACTTTCCTCGGCAGATGTTCATGAAGTCACCCCCGATGATCAACAGACTGTCGAGTCAATTACTCCATTGGTTTCAAGTGGAAAACAAGGTTCTCATGTCAGATCTGCTTTCAAACCAGGTGAAGTAGGTCCTGCTGAAAAGAAATTTGCCCCGTCAGGTAATTAGTTTCTCGTCACATGAGAGATAAACATATTTTTGATTCCATTCCAAAAAAAATCCTGCTACACCTTACGTTGCTTTCTCCATTTTAGATGAAGAATCACCTCATTCTTCAGAAGAGTCGATCTCCGGTGAACCTAGGAAAGAGCAAACTGTTATTCCCACTGCTGAACAGACCATGGCACTGCCAACAATCATTGGTCAACAAGACATACCAGACAGAAAACAGGCTCTGATATCAGAAGACACACTTAATAATACAGCTACCCATGATGATGTTCGCCGTACTGGTACCATTGAACCTGCCAGAAGACCTTTATCAGTTGAAGGGGAAGAACTAACTTCTGCAACTCAAGCACCATCACCTAGTGTGGCTAGAGATCACACTGAGCTGGAAAATGTTCAGTCAGTGAAACCATCAACAGCTCCAGATGCTCGTGACATCACGCCTAGCAGTGCACCTGGTGAAGCAGCGCATGCTGAGCAAAGATCTGCCTCATCAGGTAATTATCGCCGTATTGTGCTTTAGCTCTAGGCCGTGACAAAACTCGCTATTAATGTCCAACTTTCAGGTCAAGGTTCTGCTGATCCTGCACGACCAGCTTTCTCTCTTGGTCCAAGGAATGAGGAGATTAGAGATTCGTCTCCTTCAGCAATGCTAATTTCCTCTACTGATTCAAGTAAAGGAGATCCTATGGTTGCTGTACATGATCAAGCCAAGGACTCGCAAACAACTCCTGGCCAAGACATGTTGTCTACCGAACATCCTTCAGGGAAGTTTCAGGAAAATATACCTGGTGATAAATTGGGCAAAGCTGAACCTTCAAGACTATCCTCTGCTATTCAAGAAGGCAAACCTTCAAACGCCTCAGCTTTGGGCATACAACTTGGTAGTGTACCAAATGAATTATCCATTGATGAACAGAAGTTAGCTCCACCAGGTAATGAAGTTCTTTCACATATGGAGTTTTGACAATTGATGAGTAGGACATAGTTAAATTAACTGCAGTAGGAATACCCTTAAAAACACAGTTAATCCACTTGTAAGTTTATTTCCCATATTTCAGGTCAAGATTCTGCTTATCTTGCATGGCCTCCTTCCTCTGCTGAGCCAAGGAGCAAGGAGATTGGAGATTTAGCTCCTTCCATGCAGTTAAATTCCACTACTGATCCAAGAAATAAAGATGACATTGTTCCTGCACCTGATCGAAATATAGACTCCCAAACAATTCCTGGGAGACAAGTAAAATTTTCTGCACCATCCTCTCAGGTTCCTTTAGGGAAACGTCAGGAAGATGAATCTGCTGAGGACTCAGGTGAGACAAAGTCTTCCAAACCACCTTCTGTTGTTCGAGAAGGCAAACCTGCTGCAGCAGTCCCAATATCAGCTCCGGACACACAACATGTTGCTGCACCAGATCAAGTTGTGGTTGGACAAAAGTCTTCTCCATCAGGTAATGAAGTTCTTTCCAGTACAGACTGGACAGACAGTGCACATTCTAGTAGTTATACCTTTCAAACCAACTGTCCTGCCATTAGTGAAGTTTATCTTCCATTTCATGGCACCTATAATGAGCCTACTTTTACCTTCACTTGCTCCCCTATAGGTACTGTATCAGGTCAGGAAATATCTTGTTGGCAATAATTGAGTCCACATAGGTCAAAGGTGTGCTTCATTATTATAGGCAAAAAGTTTACTTCATAATTCTTTAGCATTCTGTTGTGGACCTGTGGGCAAAATCATTTGAGAAATAACGTTAAATGATAGGTAGTCATCGTATAAGAGATTCTCTGTTCTGACTCCAAAGTGGTGATACACTGATACCCTTCTCATTCAACGATTTGAACCTACACTATCTGAGCCATAGAGCTTAAGTTTTTGAAATTGATACAACTGGTGAGGCCACTGTCTTCAAATTACAGGTACAAATTCAGTCCAGCCACCACAGCAAGCTTCCACAACATCTACAGTGGGCCTAGAATCTGTTCCAGACACCCAGAATGGTATCCCACAGGGCAAAGCCACCCCAGGTGAACAGAAATCTGCAATATCTGGTAATGCTGTTGTCGTTTTCCCTTTAGAATTAACTAAAACTTTACCTTCTTCCTGGCCAAGAGAAATAGTTCTGAGCATACTGAGGTCATTTTCCTTTATTACAGATAAAAAACCAGCTCATACTACAGAACGCCCTTCCGCCACTGAACCAAGGAAAGAGGCAGCAAATATTGCTGCTGGTGATCAACCAATTACACAAGGTCCAGAAACAACTGTTCGACATCAAGCCAAGGCACCACCACCAGATTCAAGAGAGGCTTTAGAGAAATATCAGCAACCCTCTCATGCTGTGCTTCCTTCTGACATTCGTGACGGACCTACTCCTGGAGTGCGCAGTGCTGTTGTTGATAAGGAGACAACACAAACTTCAGTCAATGAGCCTAACTCAACACCAACCCGTGGGGACGTGCTGCCTACAAGATCTGTACAGGATCAAGAAGCACAGCCTCCTCCAGCAACTCAAGTACCAACATCTCAGGGTCTACGAGACTCTGCATTTTCCCAGAATGATTCCTCTGGAAATATTAAGTCACCAAGACAAGCGGATCACATTGTGGCACCTGCAATAAACACTGCAGCACCAACAGGTGCTCCACAAGATATTGAACCAGGTGAGGCAATCCCAGATGAACAGAAATTACCCAGCGATTATTTCAGCTAAAGATTCGTTGTGCATCGTTCTTCTCTAAATATTAGGGTTGTTTCTCGCATTACAGGTCCAAATTCTTCTAAATATGTACAGTCCCCATTCTTTACTGAGCCAACAAAAGAAGACACTGTTGTTACTGCAACTGATCAAGCCAAGGACATGCAAACAATAACTCATCAACAAGCCATTACACCTGCTCCAGACAAAAATAAACCTCCATTCCCAGGTGCACAGGATGCATCAAGAAAATTTCAGGAAAGTATTCCTGATGATGGGCCAATGCAAGATTATTCTCCTAAGCCTGCAGCACAGACACAGCCACCTGCAGAAACTCTAGATGTATCGCCATATGCCTCGAGCGAGGCTAAATCAACTGGGCAAGGAACCAAGCCACCAACAGGGTACCAAGCATCTTCTCCAGAAACTCAGCTTGGTTCCTCACAAACACAAGGCGAAGCTGCCCCAGCTGAACAAAAATTTGCAGTATCAGGTAATGTTTTAGTATGTTTCTTGTTGGTTAACTAAAGGTGAGACTTTTTATTTCTGGTTTAGTTGAAAAAAGGGGATACTAAAATAGAACTACTCTTTTCATTTCAGATGAAAAACCTGCCAATGCCTCAAAATCATTTCCCTCTGCTGAACCAAGGGAAGAAGATACGGATGCTGCCACTGCTGATCAACGTGTATCACCGACAAATGTTACCCGTCCGGTCACAACACCAGAAGCTAGTGACGCTTTATCAAGATATCAAGAACCTTCTCCTGACAATAGTCAGATGAGAAATTTGGGAGGCCCACTTATTGCTAGCCAAGAAGAAGCCTCTCGTGCTGGACGTGCTTCTGAAGGATCTATTCCCAAAGTGCATAGTGACATCGTAGATGAGAAGAGAACACTTCCATCTAGCCACGCACAAACTTCAAGCACTGGGCCTGATTCAGCGCAAATTGGTGGTGATGCTCGTCTTAGTGTTGCTGGTATGCCATCCACAACCTCTATGGAGAAGCAAGATGCAGAACCTTCTGCAGCAACACAAGAACCAACTTCTAAGGGTCTACGAGACTCTGGAAATATTGAGTCACCAAGACAAGCCTCAACTGATCAAACCATGACACCTCCGATGAAATCAGCATCACCATCCGATGCTCCAGAAGGTACTGAACCTGGTGGGGCAATTCCTGATGAACAGAAATTCACCGGACTATTAATTTCTGGTTGACATTCAGTATGCATAGCTCTGCTGCTAATAAGGTCGTTCCTCATATTACAGGTCCAAATTCTTATCGATCCGTACAGACCCCTTTTTCTACTGAGCCAACAAAAGAAGACACTATTGGTACTGCAGCGGATCAAGCCAAGGACACGCAAACAATAACTCATCAACAAGCCATTACACCTGCTCCGGACACAGCTAAACCTTCATTACCAGGTGCTAAGGTTGCATCAATGAAATTTCAGGAAAGTACTCCTGATGATGGGCTGGTGGAAGATTATTCTCCTATGCCAGCAGCACAGACACAGCCACCTGCAGCAACTCTAGATGTATCATCAGATGCCTCGAGCAAGGCTAAATCAACAGGGCTAGGAGCCAAGCCACCAACAGGGTACCAATCATCTTCTCTGGAAACTCAGCTTGGTTCCTCACGAACACAAGGCGAAGCTGCCCCAGCAGAGCAAAAATTTGCTGTATCAGGTAATGTTTCCTGTTGTTAAACTAAAGGTGCAACTTTTTTCGGTTTTAGTAGAAGAAAAAGGGATTACTAAAATAGAACTGCTCTTTTCATTTCAGATGAAAAACCTGCCAATGCCTCAAAATCATTTGCCTCTGCTAAACCAAGGGAAGAAGATATGGATGCTGCCACTGCTGATCAAACGAGCGTACCACCGACAGATGTTACCCATCAGGTCACAAGCTCAACACCAGATGCTAGTGACGCTTTATCAAGAGATCAGGAACCTTTTCCTGACAATAGAGAGATCAGAAATTTGGAAAGCCCACTTATTTCTAGCCAAGAAGAAGCCTCTCGTGCTGGACGTGCTTCTGAAGGATCTACTCCCAAAGAGCATAGTGCCATTGTAGATGAGAAGAGGACACTTCCATCTAGCCAGGCACAAACTTCAAACACTGGGCCTGATTCAGCACAAATTGGTGGTGATGCCCGTCTTAGTGGTGGTGGTATGCCAGCCACAAGTTCTTTGGAGAAGCAAGAGGCAGAACCTGCTGCAGCAACCCAAGCACCAGCTTCTAAGGGTCTACAGGACTCTGGAAATATTGAGTCACCAAGACAAGCCTCAACTGATCAAACCATGACACCCGCGATGAACTCAGCAGGACCATCTGATGTTCGTGAAGGTACTGAACCAGGTGAGGCGATTCCCGATGAGCAGTGGCGGAACCAGAAACGGACCGGGGCCCGGGGGGGGGGCCCCCCCCTAAACAATACTTCAAGGCTAGAAATTATACTAACTATTGTGCTAATAATAGGAAAAGAACATAAAAATTGTACTAAATATGTACTAATAATATACAAATATCATAAAAATTGTATTAATAGTGTACTAATAATAGCAAAAGAAAAATACTTGGTCCATGCATTTTTGGCCACCGGGGGGGGGGGGGGGGTTTCCACCAATACCGATGAGCAGAAATTCAACTGACTATTAATTTCAGGTTAACATTCAGTATGCATAGTTCTGCTGCTAATGTTGTTCCTCATATTACAGGTCCAAATTCTTCTGGATCCATACAGACCCCTTTCTCTACTGAGCCAACAAAAGAAGACACTGTTGTTACTGCAGCTGGTCAAGCCGGGGACATGCAAACAATAACTCGTCAACAAGCCATTACACCTGCTCCAGACACAGCTAAACCTCCATTCCCAGGTGCTCAGGACGAATCAAGGAAATTTCACGAAAGTATTACTGATGGTGGGCCACTGGAGGATTATTCTCCTAAACCTGCAGCACAGACACAGCCACCTGCAGCAACTCTAGATGTATCAGCACCATATGCCTCAAGCAAGACTAAATCAATTGGGCAAGGAGCCAAGCCACCAACATGGTACCAAGCCTCTTCTCCAGAAACTCAGCTTGATTCCTCACAAACACAAGGCGAAGCTGCCCCAGCAGAAAAAAAATTTGCTGTATCAGGTAATGTTTTGGTACGTTTCCTGTTGGTTAACTAAAGGTGTACCTTTTTTGGGTTTAATAGAGAAAAAGGGATACTAAAATAGAACAACTCTTTTGATTTCAGATGAAAAATCTGCCGATGCCTCAAAATCATTTGCCTCTGCTGAAACAAGGGAAGAATATACAGATGGTGCCACTGCTGATCAAACGAGTGTACCACCGACAAATGTTACCCGTCAGGTCACAAGCTCAACACCAGATGCTACTGACGCTTTATCAAGAGATCAGGAGTCTTCTCTTGACTATGGTCAGATCAGAAATTTGAAAAGTCCACTTATTGCTAACCAAGAAGAAGCCTCTCGTGCTGGACATGCTCCCAAAGAACATAGTTCCATTGTAGATGAGAAGAGGTCACTTCCATCGAACCAGGCACAAACATCAAGCACTGGGCCTGATTCAGCACAAATTGGTGGTGATGCTCATCTTAATGGTTCTGGTATGCCAGCTACGAGCTCTATGGAGAAGCAAGAGGCAGAACCTCCTGCAGCAACACAAGCACCAACTTCTAAGGGTCTACAAGACTCTGGAAATGTCGAGTCACCAAGACGAGCCTCAACTGATCAAACCATAACACCTGCGATGAACTCAGCAGCACCATTCGATGCTCCTGAAGGTATTGAACCTGGTGTGGCAATTCCCGTTGAACAGAAATTCACCTGAATATTAATTTCTGGTTAACATTTAGTATGCATAGTTCTGCTGCTAATAATGTCGTTCCTCATATTACAGGTCCAAATTCTTCTCGATCCATACAGACCCCTTTCTCTACTGAGACAACAAAAGAAGACACTATTGTTACTGCAGCTGGTCAAGCTGAGGTCATGCAAACAATAACTCATCAACAAGCCATTACACCTGCTCCAGACACAGGTAAACCTTCATTCTCAGGTGCTCAGGTTGCATCAAGGAAATTTCAGGAAAGTACTCCTGATGATGGTTACATTGATGAGCCTCCTCGGGGAAGTTCTTCTGAACCACGTGAAGGACAAACTTTTGGTCTATATCGAACTAACGTTGATGAAAAGATGATCACATCTCCATCTAGCCAAGCAAATATTTCTGAGTATGGGTCTGATTTAGCACGAACCCTTGATGATGTTGTCCCTTCAATTGGTGAAGGGCCAGCAGAAAATTATTATCCTATGCCTGGGGCACAAACACAATCACCTGCAGCAACTCAAGATGTATCATTTGATGCCTTGAGCAAGGCTAAATCGACTGGTCAATCAGGCAAGGCATCGACAGGGTACCTAGCATCTTCTCCAGACACTCAACTTGGTTCCTCGCAAACACAAAGCAAAGCTGCCCCAGCAGAAGAAAAACTTCCTGTATCAGGTAATATTTTTGGTCTTTTCCTCTTTGTTGACTAAGGAGTGGAATATCCCTAAGGATTTAGCCATGGATAGGAGCGCTTGGAGACTAGCAATTAACGTGCCTGGACCGTAATCTTTCTCTTGTACATTTTATGTGTTCTTTGTTCCATATTTCTTTTGGGTTTCGTCTCTGGCCTACCTCAACTTGCTTGGGATAAAAGGCTATGTTGTTGTTGTTGTTGCCTCTTTGTTGACTAGAGTTGCATTGTTTTTCTTAGTGAAAAGAGGAATACTAAAAAAGAGCTAAACTTTAGATCAATCAGGAAAACAAGCCTCAGTATTTCAGCAGCTAGGCAAGAACACGAAAGATGCCCCCAACTCAACTGAGGATGCACCAAGTGATGGAAAAGCAGATAGTAAATCCGAGCACAGCTCAAGATCTTCTGAAGAATCCAAGGTGCAACTACAGTCTGAAGACAATACCCATGGTCGTGGAACTGATGCACCAAGCTTAGAAACTGGGCTTCCTAGGAACAGAGGCCTTCCAGCAAATGGCTATCAGGACAACAGTAGCCAATCTCAGGCAGAAGCTTCAAATAAACCTATCGAGCAATCTTCTCATGGTATTCGGAGCAAGGACAATGACTCCAGCAGATTGGATGACTCAACTGATCCCACCAAGCCTGAGACTTGAAAAACTATAAGCCCTGGTAATTCGTAAACCTGTGTTATGATTCATCGACCGACCAACACATTATGTAGGAATGCACTACCAAATATTAGCCAAGCAAGAGCAAGTGCTTTGTGAATTCATCTCTTTTCAATTTATCCTTTTTTCTTATGTGCTTATCCATTGCGAGTCTAATAAGGTCAGCTCTGCTGCCACTGCCATCCTTGGGTTGATGACCTTGTATTGTACTTTACATATAATATTTTTGTGTTGTTCCTGTCCAGGTACATTTTTACCCTGATTCTTATAAGAATGCAATGATGTCGCCTTTGTATATTAACAGCCCAATAATCAGTGTGTACTCACACTGTTCTCTGCAACTTCTAGTCGTTTATCCAAGCCCCTCTCTAGCTTGAATGAATGTGCGAGTCATCGTGCTTCCTTTTCTGTGAAATATGTGCCCAGGCATATTCGCAGAAAAAAAACTGTAGTTGTCAATTTTTGTGCTTTAAATCGTCCATAAGTGAGATTTAGCCGGGGGCGGTATCCATACAATTCATCTGCACTCCCTTTCGAAACTGCAAGCTTCAGGTGTCGTTTAATGGCTGCATGCGCCTCTTGCATCTTCTCTTTTAAGTCTTGCCTTTAGCATAATACTACCTCCATTTCAAATCATGTCGTTTTAACTTTTTTATATACCTAATATTTGGGCATAATGTATATCTAGATGCATAGGAAAACTATGTTTATATCTACAAAAGCCAAAATGGCTTACAATTTGGAATCGAGGGAACAAAAGATTTTTCAACCATACTAACTTTCTCACACAGCTCCACGTCTCCAAACTGAGTAAGGGATAACAAAAAATGTTCTAGTGACTAACAATTCAGTAAGTAAAAAAGAAGAAAAAAAGGCAAGGCAGTCCTGCTTGATGTGTGTAATATCAAGCATGAAAGAGCACAAGTAATTACATAATGGATCCGCTTTTGCAGATGGGTAACATAACACAGGCAAACTGAAGGTAAGCCCGATGGTCACCACAGCAGCCTAATCATCAATCAAACAGACAAAGATGAGTTTGAAATGTCTGAATCTCTGGCTGTCTCAGGCACACCTTTGTTGGCATTGCCAGATGAACTGGTGACAACAGTCTCCTCAGGGTCAACATCAGGCCATGTTGTAACCTCAGAAAATGAGAACTGGCTGACAACACCAAAGAATGATGCAACTCGCATCACACAGCTTTGGGAGAGCATGCTCTCAGCATCAACAGACTCAGGCAGAGGAGGCATGCAGGTCGGAAGGAACTCTGCCTTATGGTTTGTTGGTTTGAACAGGGAATGGGTTGCTCGACAGAAGATGAACCTGCAGAGACAATCGAACTGAACTTCAGCCAATAAAATAGTTGGACTATCAAATATATGTGTATCAGGGCATCATCTACGGAGCAGACTGGAAGATACAATTAGTAGGATTTTGGGAGGCCAGTTCAACATATTGCATTCCTGCAGATGTGAGCTAATTAATAACCTACTCCCTCTGTTCTAAATTGTAGTCATTTTAATCCCAAATCAAATTAACTTTCATCAAGTTTACAGAGAAGTACATTAACATCTACAATACCAAATAAGTGCACTATCAAGACATACTTCAGGTTGGATTTAGTAAATTGATTTTGTACATGTAGGTGTACTTTTCTGTAAACTTAGCAAAACTTAGAGAAGTTTGACTGATTAGGACAAAACTAAAACGATCTACACTTGGGAACAGAGGGAGTAACAAGACAAGAAACCGCTTATAAGCGAGCACAGTATAGTGATGTTCATAATGCAAAGGCAGCCCAAAACCAATCATTCATAATTCCAGACAAAAAGGACAACTTTTGACAGAATGAGTAGAGATTCATGACAGGATTTGACAAGCTCACCTAAGAAGTAGCCTTCTTAAAAGTGGGTCACCTAAAACTTCAACCCAAACCGGATGAAGTGAAGACGATGCAACTAAAGTTATGGCCCATTCATTTAGGGACAATAACAATAAATCCTCAGCTTTGTTATACGCATCCTACAAAACTCATGTCAAGGCTTTAAATATATTTTAATGTCTGAAGAAATTCATTAAAAATATGAGTACCCTGTCGATATCTGTCCCATTGTTGCCGATCAGAAGGCAGAAAGCTTGCAATGGAGCTGTGAGGAACATAGTAAATTGGCTACCACTGTGCCGAGTAGAATCGCCACTGAATCCGGCAGCTGAAGATCGGGAACTTGGTGAAAGCAGCATTGCAGCAGTCTCCCCCCTTTCAGTACCATGAATAGACTGCAGTTATAAAGGAATGTTATGTATGACAGTAGATGCGAGATAGACTATAGGAAAAATAAAACAAACAGTCCAGATATCCCAATACGTAGAAAGAAATGAATGAACAGCAAATAAAAATAAGAACAAAATTACACAAAGCACTAGGTACACACGGCAAAATAAGGGCACAGATGAAACTGTCCTAGCAAGATGGAAATACAAACTACAGGTCACATTTGAACTAAGCAGTTAAATTTTTAAGATAGACGAATAGAGTTTGACAAAAACTTCAAAATTGAACAAAATACAAAAAAATGCACATGATATGGCTTATTTGCATATGACAAGTGTACTTGTGTTTTGCCTAAAAACTACACAATTCAGTACAAAGCATTAGCATTAGACAGTGAATTCCCATCGACCGGCCTTTAGTCCCAAGCAAAGTTGAGGTAGGCCAGAAACGAAAAGGAGAAGATCTCCAACCCTCATCGTCCAGTTAGTGATTGCAAAGTTCTAGTCTTCTAGGGAAGGAAAAAAGATCAAACCTGCCTTGAAAGCATAGCTGGCGCTACTGTCAATCACCAAAAATAAGGGTCTTCTTGTAAATGGGATTAGATCACCAGGGTATATGCAATTAGAACCTATATATTTCAGATGTGGCAGAAACAATATTCTTATTGAAAAGGAGATAATTCTAGTCAGCAAAAGGCAACTTATAATAAAAATGAAAAGACAATACCTTCAGTTTCACGGCAGCCTAACCATAGACAAGGTTCTTTGTTTTCCTTTGAACTAGTATGACTAGTACTGGATATGTCAAACTTATTAAAGTTGCTCAAAACCTTTTCACCAGTATCAGGACAAAATCCAGAAGTTCCCACCTCCCCTGAAAGATTTTTTTAATAATAACTGAAATGTCCTTGACATACACAGAAATGTGACAACATTGAAGCAAACAACCCTGGGGCACTAACCTGTAGCTGAAAGATATATTAACATGATACCATTTGAAGGAAGCTCCTCACATTTTGTGGCGAGGACCTGGAATTAAATAAACGCATTTTAGAAAACTAATTATTTAATATGATTAAATAGACAAATAATAACAGCTGCATATAACTGTTTTCTCCAAAAATTTTGAAACTATGGGTAGAGTAGAATTAGTCTTGCTAAACAAATCACAAACACAGACCAACTTAAGTTTGATGTTCAAGCTTTTGTGTTATCACAGTTTCTTAGAAAATTTGCAGCCACTCATTCCATGAACTAATGGGTGCACAAATGGTGGACCAGAGAAGTGGAGTTACGCAGCGCCCCTCATCATCATGATTCCTTGTCAGATAATTCAGATATTATATTGCAGATCCCTGCAGTTTTAACCCTCCAACCAATTGCATATTTACAAGCAACACAGATTAACTGTTACCTACACATGTACACTAGATTGAGCGCAGAAGCACATACAGTGATAGTATTCTCAGGTCTAACCAATTGCATATACCACAGAGCTTCCAAAGATGGTAGTGATCATAGTAGTTTTCTTTTACTCAGATGCAAGATAAGTGCACTACTGGATACAGATTAATTCTAGAAAAATAGGAGAAAGGCAATGCCAAATGAGAAACCAAAACTGAAAGATGAACATACCGTTAGGAAATGTGTCACTGAAGGGCGATAGAGAATTGTCTTAAGTGGATTCGGTGGCAGTGCAGCATCTCTTAAATCTTTCAATAGATTGGGTTGATTTTGTCCACTTTCATCATGGACGCTGTAACCATTGTTTAGTGCAAATGAACCACATGGTTCCCATTCGAGGCACTGAACCATTCTGAATACATCTATGGAGAGGTCTGTAAATTTGACCTGGATGAACCACAATCTAATTAATTTGTCGCTACTAAGCCCTCACCCCAAAAATAAAAGGAACAAAACACAACCATGAGTAAATGTATGCAAGGAAGATGTGGAAGCATTACCTCATTAGGATAGTAGCTACAAAGTATGGTGTCACTTAAGACGAGACCTCGCTTCTTGACAGTAGGTGGCACAGTAGGAACCGTGTCCGGGGGCGGATCGAATGCGTAGCTGTACCTGAGCGGCCTCATGTTCATAAACGGTGAGTCAGCTCGCAGGAACCTCGCGATCTCTTGCACGACATGCTTCCACTCCTTGTATTCGGCGTCCTGCCCAGTGCAGCATGAGATCCAAGAGTGAAGATTGAATTACATTGATTGATGATCAGGATAACTGGGTCAATCGAATTTGAATGTGGAAAGCGGAATCGCAGTGTGACGCACCTGGAAGGACTTTTTGGAGTCATCGAGGAGCGTGCGAATGTCCGAGGCGAGGCGCGGGACGGTGTGGGAGCGCCTGGCGAGCAGGAGCGCGACGAGGAGGAACCTGGCGAGGAAGCGGAGGTGCTTGGCGGGGGAGAGGTGGTGGTCGGCGTCCTGGAAGTAGGCGCGGTCGAGGACAGCGTGGTAGAAGACGAACGCCTCGGAGAGGAGCGCGGTGTCGGCGGTGCGCTGGTACTGGGCGTAGTAGAGGTGGGCGATGCGGGCGGCGATCTCGCCGACCTGCCAGCGGCGGAGGCCCGCTTCGAGGAGGCGGGGCCGGTGCTCCTGCTGCATCCGCCAGAGCTGGGTGTAGGCGCGGAAGGCCTTGGCGAACGCGTCGGGCTCCTGGCGGCCGAGGGGGGGCAGGTCCCGCACCCGGGCGAAGCGCCGGTCCGCCTTGTCCAGCAGCGACCAGAACTGCTCGGGAGTCCAGCCGCCGCCGCCGCCGCCCAGGCCCTGCTGCTGCGGCGACGCCGCCATGGCGATCCCCTTGTTTCGCCGTCGTCTCGGGGAAGTCGTCGTGACTTGGGATTTCCCTGTCTAGTCCGCCAGTCAGGTGTGTGCCTAAGTCCGTCCGCAGCCCAGCCCAAAGATAGAGAAACGAGATGTGATGGGCTGGATTGGCCCAAACAAAACAATGTACTAGGAAAGCACAGGCTGAGAATTTTTTATTTTTTATTTAGAATGGCTGGAATTTAACGATTCAGCAAGGCTTTTCGAATCGGTAATCCTTGGAATCACACGTCCGATGCGTCGGACAGGTGTTAACGGTTGACTCGACCGTGCGCGCGCACCCCGCGCGCGTCACCCCGCCCACGACGCGAGTCGCAACCCCCCAAACCTCAGCTCCTCCCCTCTTCCTCGTCGTTTCCGCCCCCTCCACCCACTCCCTCCTTCTTGCGCTTCTCTCACTCTCCTCCGACTCCGTCGTCGCCACACCAGCGCTATCACCGCGCCACCCGCCATCACGCTCGCCGCTCCCGGGTTCTCCTCGCACGCGCTCGTTTCCTCCTTCCCCCTCCCTCTTGCGGTGCCATGCTTTTGCACAGCCCCAGCCATGGCAGCGGCCGCCGCAAATCCATTGGATCCGGCGGCGGCTGCCGCACATCCGCTGGATCCGGCGGTGGAGACCGTGGATCCACCGGTTTCGGCTGTGGTGGCGGCAGATGGGGCTCCCCCGACGAGTTGGTCTCACCTGCCCCGACCTCACCTTCCTGTGTTCCCCTCCTCTGGCCTTCTCCTCGCGCACACGGGGGCCCCTGCCATGGTGGATGCGGGATCCGGCGGCGGTGGCTGCGGATCCAGCCATGGAGGTGGAGGGCGGCACCAGATAGGGCGGCGCAAGCCTTGGATCCGTCGGGGCGGCGGTGGATCCGGGCCAGGCAAACCTGCTGCTCCTCCTATTGCGGTTGCCTTCCTCCACCTCCATCTCCGGGGGAGAAGTTAGGGTTCCGACGAGGAAGGGGCCAGATCTGTCCATGGCGCTGACGGGGGAGACGGACCCGGTGGTGCCGACCGCGGATCCGGCGGGGGCAATGGGGGATCGGGGCTGATCCATGCCCGGTAGGCCTCCTCCTCCTCCGATGTGCTCTCTCGCCCGTCGTCCTTCATCTCCGGCGACAAACTAGGGTTCCGGCGAGCTCATCTATCAGGTGGGTTGAGTCTCGCCGGAGGCGAAGAAGACGGTGGCGCCATCCCCTGTTAGTGAGCCCCTCCTCCTCTTTTTCCCTCTTCATGCTCGTCCTACTACTCCTCTTTCTTTTGGATCTACTTCTAATCTCACTTTTTCTCATTGTAACTTTTGATTTTTTTGTGTGTTGTAGTTCCTGTCCTAGTAATGTTTCAGCAGGGTCCGACGAGATCCCCCCTGTGTTTCAAAGTCTCGCCGTTTGTTTCATTGGGTCCATTTTTCATGTTGCATTGCTCGCGGGCATGGTGTCGCTGTAGTTGTCTCTCTATTGTTTCAGTGATTTAAATATGTTTGTTGCAGCAGTTGCTAGCGACATGTATGCCGCTGTAGTTGTATTTTGTTTTTGTTTTAGTGATTCAATCTGTCTCCGTAGCTCATGTCTGTTTGTTTTCGGCGATTCAAATCTGTTTGTTACAGCATTTGCTAGTGGCATGTGTGCCGCTGTAGTTGTAATTTGTTTTTGTTTCGGTGATTCAATGTGGATGCATCCGTAGCTCATGCCTGTTTGTTTCAAGAGGCGTTTTGCGTTGTTTTGCATCGGTAAAAATAAGCATGTTTCACTATAGATCGCGGTTGTGTTGCAGACGTTATGTTGTTGTTGTTTCTACACTTTGTTTGATGATGTTTCAATTATAAATAAAATGTTGTTTGCAGCAGTCTGTTGTGCTCACTTGTGTTTCTGTTGGCTTTTTGCGAGGCGTGGAGGGGAGCATGCATGTTGTGCAGGGCGGGGGAGTCTGGCATGCATGCTGATGGAGTATGCCTTCCATGTTGTGGGAGGAGGGTGTACACGGGGGGAGAAGGGGGGAGCGTGCTTTTTTTACGGGAGATGGGCCGGACCCTGCTAGCGCTCGGCGTCCTATGCATAGGACGTCCTAACGCTAGCAGGACCCTTCTCGAATCTCGACACGTCCCTGTTTCCTTTTAGCATGCCAAGCATCTGTCCAACTCCATTGTTTTCAAAAGAAAAACACACGCACATCCGAAAGAAACAAAAAGAAGTATCAACTTAAACTCCTTTGCCAGGTTCAGGTTTATTGCCTTGCACTGCACAGTATGAAATGAAACAGGCGCCGATACTCGACGATTTCCCAGTCTGCTGGTCCAGTCCATCCAAACTAGACGGAACAGATGAAGTTCATGAACCGTGTGCTGACCAAAAAGGAAACAATTTCTCCGAACCCATCTAGCTAAATGACAGTTGCTGGTCTCAACTTTCAACCTCATCGTAAAAGGACAGCAAAATTTGCTAACAACACGGCCCTGGCTAGAAATGCATCTCTGCAGTCCAAATCCTCTTACTGGCAACTCAGCTGCTAAAATCTCCTCATCTCTAAAGGTTGCACAGAACTAGAAGGTATTTCTTCTTTCAGGTTTCTGAACATTTTCCTATGGATCATGGCCATCGTCACCTAAAAGAAAAAAACGACTAACTACATTCTTCTAACTGCCACCATAAGCCACCATATATTATTTAACTGACACCAAGATCATTGTGTTCTTCTAATTGCCGTTCCTTATTATAGTCAGCACCTCATTTGAGTGCAAGGATGTACGGAGTATTTTGCATTAAACAGCGCATGGTTTAGCACTTGTGAAAAATTTCATGACCAACAGCAAGTACGTTTATTTATCCAAACTACCAAAGAATTCAGGATTTTACAACTGCGATACTTAAACTTGAATGACTCTACATGCAATCTACCTTGAATGATTATTCGAAAAAATCAGATTCAATCATGCCGAATACAACAACTTGCATAGTCTAAAAGCAGTTCTGCAAATTTGCAGCATGAATATACTGTATTTCACAGTTCATGACAGACTCCACCAAACAACAGGTGCAAACCGAAGCACTAGCCCATAAACACAACAGGTGACGAATTCACTGAACTAGGTAGTAAAATAATCCGTGAGCGCGACGTCAGTTGTCCGGGGCAGTGGCAAGGAACTTATGGACGGCGTCGATGAGCCCAGCAACGCCGGCAGCGCGCTCACTCTTCGGTACGTACCCGCCGGCATGCTCCACGGTGTACTCCCCGATCTCGGCCGCCTCACCGCCGCAGCGCCGCCAGAGTGCCTCCGCGTAACTCGGGTGCGCGAAGTACGCCTCCGCCTGCACCACCTCGCCCGACCCGTCGGCCACGACGGTGATCGGGCGCCGCTCGTAGACACCGATGTGGGTGCCCTGCGACAAAATGGGAGGCTGAGATTGGGGAAAAACGAAAGCTGTGGACAAAGGGACAACGAGTCTAATGAGGAGGCCAGACGCTTTGCCTCGAGGGCGTCGAGCTCGGCGAGAGCGGCAGGGGATGGGGCGTAGAGCTCGCCGGAGACGACGCGACCGGAGGAGGCGAAGGGAGTGGGGAGGAGGAAGGGGACCGAGTAGGGGCCGATGACGAGGGAGGCCGGGCCGGCCGTGGAGGCGGCTCCGACGAAGGGGGTGGCGCAGGCGACGAGGAGCGGGTGGTTAGGGAACCCGCGCTTCAGGGTGCCGTAGACGAACACCATCGTCGGCGTCGCCTCCGCCATCGTCGCTTTCGGGATTAGAGCGGAGCTAAACCTACCGGCTACAGCCACTATAAATTTTCTTTGTGTTGTGGCACATGCTATTGTCAGCCATTGCAAGTAAGTAGCAAAAACCATCAGTACAAATAATTAGGAATTTATTTAAAAAATTAAAATGAGTTCGGATAGAAAAATAAAATGATCAAAACTGAAGTCGTAGTACTCGAAGCATCTACAACAGTTTAGTTGCTGTTTTTTATTTGAAATCATTAGAGTTTAGAAATTCTGTTTTAAGATTTATGATTTTCTGTTTTTTAGGGTTTTTCAAATAACATTGGATGGACATATAACCGTACTCAAAGAGTTCTAAAACCTTTTAGTTTAAACTTTTTTATTTGAATTTATTTTGGGTCTCAAAAACGTGTATTACTGAAGAATATATCACTTGTATATTGGAGCCTCTCAAGTGACACAAATAAACCAATTTTTTTTTTTACACATCCGGTTCTCACCATTGCGTCCAGCACATCGCCATTTGATGCATCGTTTCTGCCCGTCATGACCATAACCAGCCATCCCAGCATTCACGCATCGGACATGTGCCATTGATCCATGCATTTTACTGCATTATTTTTTTTTTGCGAAATTGCATTATTTTTGTTTTGGCAATGACAGTCCCATCCATACACCGTTAAACATTAACACGGAGTTTGAGATTGATCATGGTTGCTTTGGTTCGTTCGCATGACTTATGTACACATTACCGTGTGCCGTGGCTATATATATGGTTCTATTCGGTTGACTGATCATGACGAGTCCTTCCAATCCATGGCGAGCCTGCCAATGTTCGACGACTCGCTTATCAACCGCCAATCATGTCAATGGAGACATCCGTCAACGCCGTCGACGACTGCAGCGACGCCTTGAGGAGCATCACGGCCTGTCCATAGATCAAACGTTGAGAACAAACATCGTCAGACACATGTCCGGCGACTTAAAATAGTGCGTGAACTAGCGTTCACCTCTTTTGTGCCGAGCTCGACGGTCATCTCCTCCAACGCGGAGCAGTCCTTGACGTCGAACTTCTTGAGCAGCATGATGGCGGAGATGGTGGACATGGGCGCCACGGTGAGGTCGTCCATCACCAGATACGTCACCAGCTCCCTCACGTACCCGCCGGCGCCCAGCCCCGCGGCCTCCTGTGCCTGCGCGAGCGCCAGCTTGCCGTGCGCGTCCCCGGGCGTCAGCCGCATCTCCACGGACATCGGCTGCCGGCACGCCGGGCACGGCAGGCCCGCCACGTCCGTCACGTTAGTCAGGTTCCCGCGGCACGGGCTATTGTACATGCCGCACCGGAAGTACCGCTGCGGCGGCGGGGGAGGAGGCGCCGCCGGGACCGCGCCGTCGCTGCCGAGCAGCAGCGGGAGCGCGGCGGAGCGCGTCGCGGTTGGGCGAGCCGGAGACGAAGAACGCGTCGTCCAGCGCCAGCGCACCCGCGTAGAGCGAGCCCAGGGAGCCCGGCGCGGGCTCGCCGTGCTTCGCCAGCGCGCGCCGCGAGGCCCGCGGGCACGCGCAGCAGGCCGATCAGGAAGTCCACCGCATCCTTGCGGGCCTCCGCGTACAGCACGCGCCGCGAACGCCTGTCCACCAGCAGCTTCAGCTGCGGGGCGCCAGCGCCCGGCGCCGTCTTCGCGTCTGTAGCTGCCGTCTTGGACGCCATTGCCGCGGCTGGTCTGCTTGATCTTGCTATGGAGAGCTGCAGAGCTTTGCTTGTGTTGTACGTGGCCGCGGCCAAGTTACTTATATTGTATGCACTGTCTCTGTCCGGTTGCAGAACTTGCCCTGGAAGGAGAAGAAAGAGGATGCTCTGTATGGAGGTGATCGGAGACGAAGGGAGGCGGCTTGGTATGTCTGCGGTGGAAGCATGCTGCTTTCACCTGTGGGTTCGGTAACGTGGCCGTAAGAACCTGGAACAAGGCGTCCTTTCCTTCCTCTTCCTCCACGCACAAGCTGGAGATAGAACTCCGACCATTTGCAGCCTTGCAGTGCATAACAACGAGAGAGAAGAGATCTGACGATTTGTCAACTGGATTTGATTATTAATAGTGTGCCATTTTATCATTTGACACATCTAGATCTCATCTGGATGCTATCAAAAGCACCGGTGAACGAGCAGCATGTGAGTCAGATAGTTCATCGCCTCTGCAGCCGACTGTTGTGCAGCTGGCTCACTGGCAGATGGACCGCGGAGGAACTGGATCTGCTCAGCAGTTGTGATCAGCAACTCTTAATACACAGTAGTAAGCATTAAAGTGGGCCAGATCAAATTCACATGCATATACATAACTAACAGGTAGCAGAAGACCAGGCAGCGGAATACAACATCAGCTTACATTCCACTGCGACTGAAGTTAGCTGTTCAACAACACTTCAGCGACAAAAAGGCAGCAGCAGCAGGAGCAGGAATTCAGTCACTTGCTGAACCCAGCCTTGCAGTATAAACAAGAACAAGTACACCGCTGAATAGCTAATCCAGAAAAACTACAGCTGAAACTACAGGTTTCTCTGTTCAGATCAGGTGACATCAATTCATTGTAAGCAGAGTACACAATGATCGGCTTGCTACGAAAGCACAACAAAATTACTCATGCTGCTTCTGTACAGGAAAATTCTAGCTACTGGCAATTACAGGATCTTTCGTCTGTTGGTACCTGTCTACCTTCCTCCACCGCCCTTCAGTCTCTCTCAGGTGCATCTCCAGCATCTTTCCTAGCGCTCAGGTTTCCAGCATATGTCCAGACCTTCTCTAGATCACCAGCAAAAAGCTTTTCGACCTTGATTTCTTGTGTTCCTAGATTGGTTTTGTTTAACGGCGGCTGTACCCTTCCAGGGCTGCCTGTAACTGGGGTGGAGGAGCAGAAAGTGGGTGTTGCAAATGGAGAGGCATATGGCGTATTCTGAATGGAGAATGGGCTTGGAGAGATCCTCTTCTGAACTGGCACACCTGTGCCACGATTGAAGATCGAAACAGACTCAGCAGCAGCTGATTTCTTAGTAGCATCATCAACATAAATCACATCATCAATTCTTGCAATTATGTTAAATGCCAAGCTCTCCAGAACCCTTGAGTAACTTTCAAGTATGGACTGCCCAACATCCTGGAAAAATATGCAAGAAACAGAGTGAATATTATGATTTGTGTAATTGGAAGAAAGGCTTGGTTACTTGTCTTTGCATGAGATTTACCTTGTTATACTGAATCTTGTTCATGTCAAGGGAAGTTTGTGGCAGACCGGGATATCTCAATCTTAAGCTCTGCAATAGACCATCAGCTCTTTCAGACAAAGTGTGGCTCTTTTCCTTATCTCCAACAAGACCCTTCACTTTTCCACCCCAAGATTTCTTTGATTTGGTTTGAGGTGTTGATTTTTTTTGACCTTTCAGTTTCCAAACATGGATGGCAGCTTCTATTCTGTTTGCCACTTCAAGTGTGTGGTGCTCAGATGATAGATCCAAGCAATCTAGGAGACATTCTGGTGAGAACTGCTCAGCTGTTATGTATCGGTAAATTATCTCACCCAAGCAAGCTTTACCACTCTGCAAAAAGGATAAGATATTAGACTACACGAATCACTAAGGAAATAACCACACCCGGTCCTGTATTATTGAAGACAGGCTATGTTGGACCAAAGAAAGCAGTATGCACTATTTGCAGACAAAAACAGAGTGGGGATGTCAACAGTGACTTGAAGAACTGACAAGAGCAGTCACATGCTTGATCTGTAGGTTTAATACAGACATTCATACTAAATTACACAAATGCATTATAAATATG
Source organism: Bothriochloa decipiens (assembly GCA_023333625.1). Classification (NCBI taxonomy): domain Eukaryota; kingdom Viridiplantae; phylum Streptophyta; class Magnoliopsida; order Poales; family Poaceae; genus Bothriochloa; species Bothriochloa decipiens. The sequence goes on along the minus strand of CM041631.1, from coordinate 15,994,732 downwards.
ATTATACCTTTGAAAGAACACGAGTTACTACAAGAACTGACATGAGCAGTCACATGCTTGAGCGAGAAAATGCAGAACTAACATTTGTTTTGCATAAAAGGTACGCCCCAGTACCGACAAAGAGGGAAAGAAATGCCCTATACATCCAGTGACAATACTACAAATGCTAAACTCATTCATAACTGAGTTCTGCATCTTGTAAGGCCATTATTCATTCACCTAATTCTCTGCAGCACTACATGACCTTAACTTTAATCACTGCCAGACTCATCTTTTATTGAGGGAATGCTAATTAAACATTTTTATGAAATTGCAATATGCACTAAACCAAGTTGGTCTAGAAATTTTAAGAGAAGTCCTAGCATATGAAAGTCTATCTAAGGACACAAGAATTAGCTTCTTCCATACCAAGAACAAAGTGATTAGACTAGAAACGTTCAGCTTCCAAAAGAAGCATTTATAATCTTGCACAACATGACATATTTACTCTCAATGAGAAACAAGAGGGAATATAGTTATGGCTTTTCAAGCTTTTCCATATCATATTCCGGCCATCAATTAATTCCTCATGACACTAATAACTGGAGGTACCACGGGCTTGCACTGTAAATAAAACAGGTTAGAACCTAGAATTGATGACAGCTAGTGACAACACTTGCTCATGAAGAAAAAAAAAAACAAAGCATTGCCATAACTGATGCCCAGCACTTTCACTCGACAAACTGTACTAAAATACATTAACTGAGCTCTACATTTACAAGTGTATATGAAAGCAAGTGAGTGGTCCCTTTCATAGGGATTTTATGCAATTATTAGTCCTTTTTTTTTTACCAGGGATTGAAATACAATGCAGCGACCACATCACATGGATAGCAAGAGATATAGCTGGTACCAGTGAATTGCTAACTGTAAGTGTTTTTACCTTGGGCAGTGTCTCCAGGTACACTTCGGGGATTTCCATCTCCGCAAGCACATCGCTGTTAATCGCCATGGCCGCCTTCAGTATCTGGTTTGCACAATCCCTGCTCTGCTGCAGCTTCCTCCTCGCATCCTCGGACAGCCCCTTGGGCGGCACCCGTGGGCAGGGCAACCACCACTTCTCCTCCTGCCGCACCGACGGCCGGCCACAGGACGAGGAGGACGCCGACGACGGGAACGGGCCCCCGCTGTCCTCGACCATCACCCCCCTGTCGACGTACCAGAACTCCGTCCCCTTGAACCCGTCAATCATGGCGAGGAGCATGGCGTCGAGCTTCTTGAGCGCGGGGAGGTTCATGTAGAGGTCGCTGCGCGGGCGCGGGACCATGACCTCGAACTGGCCGCCGCCCTCGGGGAGCTCCTGGATGGACGGGGTGAGCTCGACGATGGAGTCCGCGACGGAGAGCAGCCACTCCATCTCCCGCGTCCACATCGCCTTCCTCGCCGCCGCGAGCGGCTCCAGCCTCCACAGCTCGCCGAACACGGTGGCTGGACGACAGGCATCGACCGGGAAAGGAAAAACATCAGGAATCCGGGCAATGCGGGTGAAGGAGTATATATATAGCACGGCGGCGGCGGCGGCGGCCGGTGGGCGTACCGGAGAGGTTGGTGATGGCGTTGGAGATGGCGAGCGCGGTGCAGACGCCCTTGCCGCTGCCGGACATGTCCTCGCCGAGCAGGAGCTTGGCGAAGCGCTCCTTCATCATGTCGATCTCTGTCGGCACGGTCCCAGAAAGGCAAGAAACAAGAACTTGCTGTGAGAGGAAAGCACAAGAGGGGATTTTGGAGTGAGATCTAAGCAAAAGCGGGCGGGAGGCGGGTGGCGCGCTGCTTACCGGAGAGGTCGGAGACGGGCTTGGAGGAGGAGAGGTAGAAGGCGGTGGCCGACGCCGGGGTCGGGAGCGACGAGGAGGAGGACGCGAGGCGGGACACGGTGGCGGACGCCGACGAGGAGGAGGCGAAGCGGCGCGTGGTGGGCGCGGAGCAGTCGCTGGAGGTCTCGGACTCGCTGACGTCCGCGCTGGGGCTGTAGCTCCCGCTGCAGCGGTCCGAGGCCGCCTCGTCCTCCGACGCGCTCGCCATTGCGGCGGCGGCGAAGGCGAAGGACGGCGGCGGGCTTGGCTTGGCTTGGCTTGGCGGCGCTGTGGCGGTGGAAGAGGGAATCGAATCTGGGAGTGGGAGGAGGGGAAAGCGATGGGAGCACAGCTGCAGAGGTGCAGGAGGAGCCGAGGAGGGCGAGAGCGAGCTCACTGCCTCCGACTGCGCTGCTTGCTCTATTTGTTTATTCTTTTTTCTCCGAGCTCCCCGTCATCCAGCTCTTTTGTACAGGTGTCTGCTCGTATCTCGCTTTCGCACAGGTGTGAGCGTGAACCGACTCCAGTACCAGCGGTATGTTGAGCAGAAATGCTGCTGAGGTATGTACACCCGTATGGTGTTGGGTCATGTCAGCAGTAGTAACGGGGATCTTTGTTCAAGGCTTGGCCTCAACTTGCTTGGTTCGTTATCCAACTGTAGAGATTAATTAATGGGTTCGTCGGTCGACAGACGACGGCACACTCTCAGCCACTTTTGCTTCTAGTTTTTGGGAAGAAACAACTGCGAGCAGGAAAGCAGGAGTGGAATTGATGGTTTTGCTTTGATTCTAGCAACATGTGGTATCACTTGGTTCTGGGGGTACTGGATCGAGAAATTAAGTACGTCGTTAATTCTGATGTTTGTTTTTGTTGACTCCCTGTCTCTGTGAAATTAACCCTATGCTTGCTGAAGGTACTGTGTGTATTATTGATAACTAGGGAGGGAAGACCGGAAGAGCGCGTACCGGATAGGACGGCAGATGTTTAACACGCTGCAGTTGGGGGTGGTGCTGCAGGATACGGAGGCAACAAATGTAAGTGTAGTACTGCTAGTGGTAGTATACTGCTATAGTACAGATGGTGAAGTGAAGTGGAGTCGTAACGGTTGCTACGGCGAGTAATAGGTTAAGAACAAAGTAGGAGAGGGTGTGAGAGCTCATTGCAAATCTTGTTACGCACCCATGTAAAAACATTTCTCTTTCTTAAAAAAAAACACGTAAAGCTTTTGCGTGATTGAGAAAAAAATTGTAACCATAAAATCTGAAATTTCTATAGAAGCGGATGCAGCCCTTTCTTAAAAAAAAATACGCAAAGCTTTTGCGTGATTGAGAAAAAAATCGTAAAATCTGAAATTTCTGCAGGAGCCAACTGCTGCTGCATCGTGTTGCATCGTCTCTTTTTTTTTTCCCGAGAACATCACGTTACGCGGAAAACAGGCCGGGGTTAAAAACGTAGGAGGGGCCCCACCCGACGTGACGAGGCGGCCACGGCCCACGGGCCAAGCCAGGAGCGGTCAACCGTGAAAACAAAGCATGTAGTACGCCGTTGGTAACTTGGTATGAAGTATGAACACAGCGCAGTGTAGTGCAGAGCCGACGAGAACAGCGATGAACCGGCCCCGCGCGCACGCCCGTTCCGTAGCCCGTAGGTGTAGTGTAGCGTAGTGCATCGGGATGCGAGCCGAGCCCTTGGCGCAATGATATGCACCCATCCAATCCAACAGTGGTGAGTGGCCTGCTGGCCATGCACCATGATTGGGGTTACCTTAGCTTGGCCGTTTGGGATGGGATCACCTCTCCACTCCAAGGCCGCTAAACGCAGTAGTGCCACCAAGCCCGTCCCGTTCCATCAGATTAGCCAAAAGCGTCTAGAGTATTTGCAACAACCGCAACCCACTTGTCGTTGCGAAAACAGAAGAAGCACGCACCGTACCGCAGCGCACTCATTAGCGCGTCACGCACACAACCAAGTACTGCGGCTGCATGATAGTGTAGCTGTGGCCTGTGGGACAGCAAAGTGGTGTGGATGGGGATGGGACGATAAAGGAGACGGCCGTCGTCGCGCGGCGCCGGCGCCGCGAAATGATAGCGCGCTGTCGATGCGTGGTGATCTTTGCTTAAGAATTAGCCATCGCGCGCCGTGGCCCATGCCGTGCCCCTCCGGCAGGCATCATTGCCGTAGCCGACGACGGAGAGCAACAAATATAAGTATATACAAGTATAGTATAGTAGTAGTATTATTAACCGATGGAGCAACGCCCCGACCCGTGCATTAGTCTGGGAGCGCCATATCACGTGTGCACACCGACGGGCTTATGATTAAGCAGCCTAATGGGTTGGGGTGTCGTCGTCTCTTGGATTTAATTTGGCGCGTCTGGTCAAGTGTCTAATTAACCCACGTATCCAAGCAGCATCCAAGTATCCAACCAGCAGCGCCTGTACGCTACGGGCCCCACTGCCGATTAGAACCTTCCCTTCCCCGTCCGCAACCCCAACCACCTTGAGCCATATATGGACCATGGGCACGGGGCAAGAGCACGTTCTGCGGTGGTCCGCCGCCCGGCGATGGTATCCACCAATGTATCGTACACACCACACCACGCGCGGACGACGGCGGAGGCAAGGGCCGGCGACGGACGTACGGAGTACGTACCCCCTCCGCGGCTCCACCTAACCTACTCCCTCCGTGCCGTAAAAATGGTCGTTTTAAGTTCTACACGGTGATCAAAGAAGCCTATTTTGTAGGACCTACGTTCTCTCTCCTCTATCATTTATGTTCTTTATTCATCCTGTTATCAAATAATGCAATCAAGATCAAACACGGGACACAGATTTTTACGTGGAAAACCCTTACGGGAAAAACCACGGGCGCCAACCGGCGATCTTCACTATATGGAGAGAGTTTACAGAACGCAGGGAATACAATGAGTCGTCTCTTCTTCCCGTGCGGCTTACAAGATGTATTTATAGGACGGACTGACTGCTGTTAAATACGAAAACAAATCCGCTAATAAACATGACCGAACTGTGGGCTCTCCAGGCGTCCCCACAAGACTCACGTTATAGAATTCAGATCATATTCCAACAAACTCCACCTTGAGACGAATTCCATCTTGTAGCAGATGAAGTATCATCAATCAACTCACTTCAATAATAAATAATCACCGGCGCCAAAAGTCACTAGGACTTAATTTTTAATACCAACTAAGCTTGAGCATAGCCCAAACTTAGCTCCAGAAACTGGCTTTGTCAACATATCAGCAGGATTATCATGAGTACTTATCTTGCACACTTTAACATCACCTTCAGCAATAACACCTCGAATGAAGTGATACCTCACATCAATATGCTTGGTCCTTTCATGAAACATCTGATCCTTGGTCAGACAAATAGCACTCTGGCTATCATAATAAATAGTGGTGCAAGAAGTAACCCCGCAAAGTTCAGAGTATAAACCTATCAACCAAATAACTTCTTTACAAGATTTAGAAATAGCCATATCTTCAGCTTCTGTAGTAGACAGAGCAACAGTGGACTGCAAATATGCTTTCCAGCTAACAGCACAACCACCAATGATGAAAACATAACCCGTGAGAGATCTTCTCTTATCCAAATCACTAGCAAAATCAGAATCAACATAACCAACAAGTCCATCTCTAGATTTTTTAAACTGTAAACAGGCATCAGAAGTACCTCGCAAATATCTGAAAATCCATTGAACAACTCTCCAATGCTCCTTTCCAGGATTAGCCATGAATCTACTGACAACACTCAATGCATGAGATAAATCAGGACGAGAACAAACCATGGCATACATAAGAGAACCAACAGCACTGGAATATGGAGCTCTAGACATGTACTCAATATCTCTATCTGACTCTGGACATAAATCTGATGATAATCTGAAATATGCAGTTAATGGAGCACTCACTGGTTTTGCATTATACATGTTGAAACGACGAAGAACCTTGTCAATATAACCTCGCTGACTGAGGTATAATTTACCAGATTTTCTATCTCTAATAATTTCCATACCAAAAATTTTCTTAGCTGCACCCAAGTCCTTCATCTCAAATTCTTTACTCAATTGTGCCTTCAATTTAGCTATTTCTGATTTATCTTTAGTAGCAATCAACATATCATCAACATAAAGAAGCAAATAAATAGCTGAACCATTAACAATCTTCAAATAAACACAGCTATCATAATCGAATCGCTTAAAACCATGAGAGAGCATAAATGAATCAAACCTCTTATACCATTGCCTAGGAGATTGCTTTAAACCATAAAGAGACTTCTTTAGTATACAAACAAGGTTTTCTTTTCCAGGAATAACAAAACCTTCAGGTTGGTTCATATAAATGTCTTCTTCCAACTCCCCATGTAAGAATGTAGTTTTAACATCAAGTTGCTCAAGTTCATAATCATGCATGGCAACAATACTAAGCAAAGTGCAAATAGAACTATGCTTAACAACTGGAGAAAAGACATCATTATAATCAATACCTGGAATTTGATTATAGCCTTTTGCAATCAACCTCGCTTTATACCTTGCTGGCTCACTAGGAGAAAGACCCTCCTTTCTTTTATAAATCCATTTGCAACGGACAGGCTTTTTATTCTTGGGTAATTTCACTAAATCCCAAGTACCATTCTTTTCAAGTGACTCCATCTCATCTTGCATAGCGGTCATCCAATTATTGCAATCAACAGAAGTAATAGCCTCAGAATAATTAGAAGGTTCTGCATTACCTTCAATCTCTTCTGCAATACTCATAGCATAGGCAACATTGCATTCTTCAATATACCTTTTAACAGGCTTTGGCTGCCTTTTAGGCCTATCAGCAGCAATAGAACGTTATGGAGACTGCACAACTGAAGAAGAATGCTCAACAGCAGAAGAATCATCAGCAATTGGAGAAATTTTAGCAATAGGTGCATCTTGCACAGCAACATTATCAACATCTGGTGAATCAATTAAGTGCTCCACCTGCACACTTATTTTCTCTCCCTCAACAGGAGCATCAACAGAAGGATTATCAACAAACATAACAGCCTCATTAAAGATAACATTCCTACTAAGCATAACCTTATGAGTCTGGGGATTCCATAATTTATAACCTTTAACACCATATTGATAACCAATAAAAATGCATTTAACAGCTCTAGGCTCTAATTTACCATTATCAACGTGAGCATAAGCAGTACAACCAAAAACTCTCAATTATGAATAATCAGTTGGAGATCCAGACCATACCTCAATTGGAGTTTTCTTATCAAGAGGAATAGAGGGTGAACGGTTAATAAGATAGCAAGCAGTGGAAGCAGCTTCAGCCCAAAAACGCCTATTCAAGCCAGCATTAGACAACATGCAACGGGCCCTGGAGATGATAGTCCTGTTCATACGCTCAGCTACACCATTCTGTTGAGGCGTATAAGGAATAGTGTAGTGCCTAATAATGCCTTGAGACTTGCAATATGCATTAAACTCATTAGAACAGAATTCCATCCCATTATCAGTGCGAAGCTTTTTAACCTTCTTCTCGGTTTGATTTTCAATCATAATCTTCCATTCTTTAAATGTTAAAAATGCTTCTGATTTATGCTTCAAGAAATAAGGCCATACCTTACGAGAATAATCATCAATGATTGTCAACATATAACGAGAACCACCAAAAGAAGGCTTGCGAGATGGTCCCCATAAATCAGAATGCACATAATCAAGAATACCCTTACTTTTATGAGTAGAGATATTAAATGACACCCTCTTATGTTTGCCAAACACACAATGCTCACAAAACTTCAACTTACTGATGCTATGTTCATCAAGAAGTCCTCTCTTGCACAATTCATGCAAGCCTTGCTCATTCATATGTCCAAGACGCTTATGCCAAAGATTAGTAGCATCAGAATTAGATAATGAATTAGAAATTACAGTAGCATCACCTGTAATTGTAGTACCACGAAGACGGTACAAATTTGGAGATTTTAATTCACCTTTCATCACAATAAGAGAACCTTTAGACACCTTTAAAACTCTATCTCCATCAGAGTACTTGTACCCTTTAGCATCAAGAGTACTGAGAGAAATAAGATTCTTGCTCATGCTAGGAATATGCCTCACGTCAGCCAATGTTCTGACAATGCCATCATGCATCTTAATCTAAATGGAACCAATGCCCATAATATCACGTGGACTATTATCACCCAATCTAACAGAACCTCCATGGAGGGAATCATAGGTGACAAACCAATCTCTATTAGTGCATATATGAAATGAAGCAGCGAAATCAAGAATCCATTCATCATCACTATTATTAGCACATCCAGCAAAAGCAACAAGAGAATCACCATCGGAATAATCTGCCTTAGAAGCAGCAACAGAAGCATTACCTTCATCATTGGTTTTACCTTTCTCTCTATATGTGCCGGTTCTCTTCTCTTTATTTTTCAATTTGAAACAATCCTGGATAAAGTGAGTATCCTGCTTGCAATACTTGCAGAATTTATCATCTCTACCTCGAGACTTTGATCGGCCTTTGTAACGATTAGAACTTTTGCCTCTATTGCCATTGTTTGATTTATATTCTGTCCTCCCACGAACAAACAACGCTTCTCCTTTGGAAGCAGAACGTTCAGAAGACACCATCAATTTCATCTTTTCCTTAGCATGCAACGCCTCACAGACCTCATCAAGAGTTAGTGAATCATGACTATATAATAAAGTATCTCTGAAGTTTAAAAATGAACTAGGCAAAGAACACAAAAGTATAAGACCCAAATCCTCATCATCATATTCTACCTCCATAGCCTGAAGGTCAGAAACAATCTCCTTAAAGACTGTCAGATGGTTAATAACAGAACCACCCTCTTGCAACTTGTGCGAATATAACTTCATCTTCATATGCATCTTGCTTGTTAAATCCTTAGACATGCAAATTGACTCTAACTTGAGCCACAAAGCAGCTGCAGTTTTCTCCTATAGACAATCTTGCAAAATAGTATTTGAAAGATGAAGCTGAATTTGAGTTAAGGCCTTACGATCTTTCTTTTTCTCATCATCGGTCCAAGATTTAGAATCCTTTTTACTAAAATTATCAAGAGCATCATCAACATCAGCCTGCGTAAGAATAGCCCGTATTTTGACTTGCCATAAAGCGAACCTTGTATCACGATCCAGTTGAGGAATATCATATTTCACTGAAGACATGGTGAAGAAAATAATAGCAATAACCAGAAGAAAATAATCTACAGAAAATCTGATACGCTTCATGTGCAGCCTGGTACACAATCGGTGTACGAATAGCAATTAACAACCAATGAATAACTCTCCTGGTACCTTGCCTCGGGTGCACGTAGCAAAAAATCACCAAATCTGAATTTTCAACTCACGGATCAGCAACAGGCGACAGAAATTGACGTGTTCTCCTTGATCCTCGATTTGCGTGCAGCAACAACTCCTCCGCTTGCTCACGGACGATAGCGGCAGATGGATTTCTCCTCAGCAGCGATGGCGTTAATTACCACCGCCAAAGACCGCAGATCGGCAGCAGCACAGCAGATCAGGAACCCCGACACAGCAGCTTTTGTAGCCTCGCGACGGAAAACAATCTGACTCCCGAGGCGGCGACGGAAATCGCCAGGCAGTAGATTGATCAGGCGGCGGCGGCGACGAACAGGATGAAACCCTAACCTTTTTTTTTAATCTCGTGTCTACCTCTGATACCACTTGTTATTAAATAATGCAATCAAGATCGAACACGGGACACAAATTTTTACGTAGAAAACCCTTGCGGGAAAAACCACGGGCGCGAACCGGCGATCTTCACTATATGGAGAGAGTTTACAGAACGCAGGGAATACAATAAGTCGTCTCTTCTTCTCGTGCGGCTTAAAGATGTATTTATAGGACAGACTGACTGCTGTTAAATACGGAAACAAATCCGCTAATAAACATGACCGAACCGTGGGCCCTCCAGGCGTCCTCATAAGACTCACGTTATAGAATTCAGATCATATTCCAACACATCCCATTCATAAAGAGAGGGATATAGAGAGAGAGCGTGGAGATGAAGATGGGATGGGAGGGGCCAAGCGGATGCCAGCAGGTGGGGTTGTCAGTGACAACAGGCTACAACGACACTCTTTTGGACATGCTCACGATGCTAGAACGACGTTATTTTCGGAACCGAGGGAGTACCACTGTAGGGTCCTGTCACCCTGTGCGGCTGTTTGTCTGTCTCCCCCGAAACCAAAAGCCGCCGGCACGACATGAGCAGCAGGAACCGAGCATGGAAAATGACCGAGGCACCAAGATAGGAGAAGTAGGAGCAGCTCGATGGGAGGCGCCAAGATATAGGAGTAGAAGCAGCTCGATGGGGCCTGGGGCGCTATTGCAAGTCTGCAACAGGGCTCCTGCTTCCTCAACCACCTCCCTACCTAGCTACTATTGAAACTACTCTTTAATTGTAGTCTAAAAATTACAATTGTAGGTTTAAACCATGCTATTTTTCCCTTAAGTTTGATAAATTCTACACTAAATAGTATCGTGACTCCAAATAGATTGGCTGCAAAAATATATGGCACGATTAATTTAAATTGGTATAAATTTATACTTTTATATGACTATTTACAAAAAAAATTACACTTTGATTGGGAGGAGTACCTCCTACCACCACCTGCTAACCTCTAACTTAGAACGGGTTAAATGCCAATTAAGATCATCAGGAAAACTAGAAGCTAGCCGAGATGACTACGTACAATGAACTATGTACAATGGAACTTTGGCATTGCACTACTCATTATACATTCACACACCATTACATTGGTGCACTATTCAACTCCACATTACTATATTTTATTTCCATTTGACGTGTAAAAAAAAGGAGAAAAAGAAACATGCCAATTGCCATCTAACGACACAGGTGGATGTATGCATGGACGCTGCAGAACACCACTACGCGGTAAAGCAGCGCCTTTGCGGCTCTGCATACCCAGTTACTCCGTACCCACTAGTCAGTAGGCTGCTACACTAGACTGCTAGCTATGCTGGCCACGCGCGTTTGCGTTTCCAACCCCTGTTTCTTCAGCGTTGGCGCCGCAGCCTGCAGGTTCCACGTCCTGGACGCTCCTCCGGTCCTCCGTTTCAGCTCTGGGACTGCATATGCAAAAGGAAAACAAATTTCCAGCTGCGTCAGCAATTAACCAGCGGCGCCGTACCGTAAGTTTCCTTCAATTTCTTGTCTCTTTTATTTTTACGACTTCTGGAATGGAAGAAACACACGGCAGATCGATGCATTATATATTGTCGTTTTTTAATTTGTGACTACTAATTATAGATCATAAAAAAATGTTGCTAATTATCATGTTTGCATCGACACTCTTGTACTGGCGTCGGCTTGTAGTAGGCCCTCTTACTTCTGAGTACTTACATACTAAAGCACTAAGCCACTAACGATTGTTGTAAAAAAAAACACTAACCATGGGAAGAAATGGCTGAGCTTAGCTATAAGCAAATGATGAAGCCCAAAACATGACCATGGTCCAAACAAATGTAGAATAGCTTCATTCTTATATTCTTTTGAGGCGGGATAGATGTATACGTAGCTAACTAGGTTCCACTTACTTTTTCTTTGGGATCAAACCAAACAGATCAAACAACGAGAAGCTGATGGTGGGCAACCCCTGATCCTTGATGGTGGCAAATGGTCCTGCTTCTAAATTGGTTTGGGGCGATGACGATGAATGGTGGTCCCATCATATATATCGCAATACTTATAGTACTAAAACGCACAAACCCAATGCTCTCTCCTTATTATAGAGTATACACGTACTCCCTCCAAAGTCGCTCCCGAAAACAGGGATTTATAGGTCTTGTTGTCACCAAGCTTATCATGAGCAACGGGCCTGCCGCATGTATATCGTCAGTCCATTTTTAGTTACCGAAAACTTAGTCTAGCTCACCTGAGCTTAGGCAAAGCTTTGTATAGATGGATAGACCTAACCTCAAGTCGACTTCCGACGCGCACAGGTTTAATAACTGTTCTTTTGTTTCACAAGATCATCTATTCGGTAGCCATTTTGTTCTCTGCAAAAAGACTCCATGCAGCTCAACGGAAAACAGTCGGGAAAAAGAGGACAGTCTCGTCGCTGGCGGTACGCAGGTCCCATACATCATACCTGGTGGTGAAAGCGTAAGCGAAGCTTTATCTTTTGGTACAAATCTCTTGTCGTCGGTCAGATTCTTTCTCCAGATTCTCTTCGTTTTCTGCTCAGTCCTTTTCAGAGGCATGATCACGTATTCCCTCCAGTCCCAGAGGCCACAGCAGCCTTCACGGGTAAAGGAGATGCAGCAGACTGGCAGGAGCATGTAATGACTTTTATGAATGACAGCGTCCAGTCCGATGCTCGATTGGTCACCGACTGACGTTTGTTAGATCAACGATGGCACGTTAACAGACTCGAGAGTCTCTCGGTTCAAAAGGTTTTTCTTACCGCCGACTTAACAACAAATCAATTACCTTGCCAAAAGGAACAAAACAGCATTAAGGCGTTCGGGTCTGCGTATTTAAGTGCCACGTATTCCTTATCAAGTAAGTACAGTACGAATGTGTTATGTGCAGACACGTACATGACTTCTGGCTATCATTACAGTGGCAGCCCACCTCGTGCAGCAACTCTCAATTTATTACAATTCACAACCAATGTTCTCAGCCGGCACCAAATAAGAACATTATTTTTTACTTACAATGATGAGGGGATGTGTTGGAGCAACACATATCCAGACAGCACAGCACGGTTCCGCTCCTTCACCTTCGTTTGGTAGTGTACCCTGCAAAAGCCGAAATGTTTTCGTAAGCAAGGAATAGGAGTGCAGGGTTCAGTTGCCAGAATATATAGCACTTCATTACTTCTGGCCGTCAAGCCACATTTCAGTGGACAACGTTTCCCCGGGGTAGACGTGCAGAAGGAACCGGCCGAAGATGCTCTTCACTGCCGTCGGTTCACCATTGCAGAAAGATTTTATGACAGCGCGAGCAGCGAATCCTAGGGTGCACAGACCGTGCAGGATTGGACGAGTGAACCTGCAAAAGCTCCTATCAGACAAAATCTTCTGTAAAGAACCAAAGCTCATGCATGGAAAGCTGAGTCCAGGTAAAGGGGGGATTGCAGGACTTTTGTCAGATCATGTAAATTAACAGAACAGAAAGATTTCACTCGGAAGATCAAGTCATCATTTGAATATACCGAGTGACGAGACATTTCACTAGGATTCTACAGAATGTGAAGGAAAAGGACTCAACCATTCATGCCTAGCGTTCTGGCATCAACTAATCCTTCATTTTTTTATTAAAAGATTCAAACCTTCTTCTTATATGATATAGCAGCTCTCCTGCTCATTTTTCAAATAAAAGAAGATCCAAACCAATGTCAGTGTGCCTGATAAGTGCTAACCATGGACTCTCGTGGAACACTGGTTGCTGAGATTCAAGTTCATCTCAAATGAGGGGAAACCATTCGGAACCTGAAGTTCATGGCCTCAAGGAATCCTTCATTTTCGTCTAAACCATCCAAACCAATGTCAGTGTGTCTGATAAGTGCTAACCATGGACTAATGTAGAACACTGGTTTCCTTATCAAAAAAGAAAAGAAAAAGTGGAAAACTGATTGCCCTTTTATTTCAGAGGTAAGGATTTAAGTTAATAGAGCAAGTGAGAGCTGGAGCCCTGCTGTTAATACTCCATATAATACTTCTAAAGTGTGTTTGGTTTGTGGATTTGGTTCATGCAGCAGGCATTTTTGTGCATCCTGCGGAATCAATATCACAGGAGTACTACATGGTGACACCACTACCGGTTCTGAGTTCCGACTGCATAATAATAAGTGCTTAACTTGGACAAGTGCCAAGAAAGAATAGGCTGAAAGCCTGAAACTGGCAGCTTCCGAGTGCAATATCTACCCCAAATACTTCCTCCATGTCACTAACTCACTATAAATGCAAAGATAGTAGCAATCTGAAGGGGCATACCCGGCAAGCTGTGCAATATCAGGGTCTGAATGCAAAGGATTGTAATCCCCTGATAGCCGGTATAATAATGCCTGATTAAAAAGACAAAGAATTAAGCTTTGCATAACAACACTCATGTTAACAAACTGAGAAACTGATTTCATCTGAAAAAAAAAACTAAAAACTTGTTCACTTGGGGTCTTGGACAAATAACACAGAACTTAGAACACTTGAAAGCACAGACACTGAATTGCACTATGAATGATGCCAGTAGCATTAATTCATCAAAACAGGCTATACAAAAAGTTATCACAGAGTGAGATATGAATTGCGCCTTATTAGCATTAAAGACGAGTTATTGCAGTACTGCACAAGCAAGTAAAGTTACATACCTGGGATTGCTTTGTTTGGACATCATATACTGCAGAAGGTGCCGAATTGGGAATAGAAATGCGAGAAACTTGATTAACAGGATAAGTAGCGTATGAGTATGGTCGCGAAGAGTCTGAAAACCCTCCAGCACCACGCAAGTAGATAGTACTCCTGCATTACAAACTAAGATAACTGCATTGTTCTTTGTAGGTTATGGTGATCTATGGGGAGTCTAAGATAAAATAGGCATCATACTGACCTGTTCATGCATAAAATTTCACCAGACTTTTTGAGGCTTGTCGTAGTTTCGAGCTCAAGAACAGTTGCTTTCCCTGCACATTAAAATAGTGTGTTGGTAAAATTAATACAATGAAACTGAATATAATCCCTAGAGCATTTTGGCAGAAGGATGACAGATCAGTGGTGAAATCGTTTAAGGGATGTCATTTATGATGATTAAAACTCAAGGTGCTAAGTAGTACTTTGGCAGTTTGACCAAAAAAAATACTGCAGGAGTGGATGGTGGGCACTTTAAGAGGAGGGATAAACCGAAAGGACCAACTTAATAGTTACACACGATGTAGTTGATAAATAAAGATCTTTTTCACTACAACTCTTCATTCCTCCAAGAACAACTGCTCCGAGTGATAGCTGATGAATGCAGTTTCTGGGGGTTGGCAGGAGCTTCTAAACTCCAAGAGCTCCTCGCCTGGTCGCTGTCCTTGGCCGCTTAGCTTGTGTCTAGCTTGGTCAGGGTTTTAGTGGTTGTTTCTTCTTTTTTTATGTAAGAGTCTGCTTCCTATTTTGGCAGTGAGTGTGTGTCTATATGGGGTGGAGTCCTGTTGTAATTTGGACGGTTCCTGCCAGCCCTCTCTTTCTTTCTTCTTCTTAATAAAATGACACGCAGCTCTCCTGCGTTTGTTCGATAAAAAAAAAATTCTACTGCAAGAAGCACAAAACGATAACAGGAAGGATTAAGCTATACTGTTCTTCGTTATGTTTTTTTAAACATAATGTTCATTATCGTTTTATAGAAATGGTTTGTAGCTTTATGATGTGTGTCATTGCTGTTCAAAAAATAAATTATGTGGTCTTTTCCCATGCTATGAACAGTGAGAAAGATTTATTGGAAACAAGAAAGGAGAGAAAAAGGAGAGGGGGCTCAGCCGGGATGGTCAAAGTGGAAACAAGAAAGGAGAGAAAAAGGAGAGGGGGCTCAGCCGGGATGGTCAAAGCACCAAACTCCTGAAAGGGAGGTCCTGAGTTCGAACCCAGGTGGCGCTCTTGCTGGGATGTGAGGGACGTCACCGGCCAGACTAGAATCTGGTCCCCTAATTAAGCTTCAGTCAAGAAGCCCGAGGGTACCCAGCCTCTGCCCTCTTATTATCTATAAAAGAAGAGAAAAAGAGAGATCCCTTATATTGAAATAGTTCGCATGCACAGGGTTGTATTTTCAAAGGCGTGCAAATTGGATGTCAAATCTTGAGAGGCGCATAAATTGAGGGTCAAATATTGAAATTTCTCCTTAATATCTCAAGATGGACAATTATTAATCAGTCTATAACAAATGGCTGGAACTTTCCCCCTAGTTCACCAGATGTTCAATATTTCATATCAAGAAATAACATGAGTCAGAGCTACCATAAAAATGAGTTGAAATAGGGAAACATGGATATTAATTTCAAGGATGAAAAAAAGCAAGGAGCTTGATGATAATCGTATCATTCAGTCAGTAACAAATTTATCAATTCAGGTTTGGTGGGGAAGTACCTTTGTCATGCAAACCAGCTACTTTAACCTTGTTTACAACCTGAAAAATAAATACAACGGCCAATTGCTTCTGTAAGTTGAAAGCAAAGATTGCCCGCTCAAGAATGTTTCATCCTAAATGCTGAATAAAATAAGAAACCTGAGCATTCTGTAATCATTCTATTTAGAGGACGGCATCAACATTAGCTGTTGCATTGACCTACCCATAGTCATAACTAATGATCATGCAAAATAAATAAAAAACAATCCAGTTTAGATGAGATGAAACTCCAGTTGGTTAGCCCACATGCAAAGGAACCAATCTAGCCATTTTTGGACAAGAGGTCTGAAACTCTCATAATAATGCTCTTAATCACCAACATGCCTATACCATGTATAATCTCCCAGCACAAAGATATTAACACAAACTTTGGAGAACTGTAAAGCTACTTACACTGGCATACGCAGGGATTGGCCTATAGATCTCTATGTATTGTTGACCATGCAGTAGAAGGCTTGCATCAAAGCTGGAGACCAGAAAATAAGGTAAATTACCATAACAATAAATGTACACTCAGAATGTTGACCAATTTGACCAGAAAAAACCTGAACACTGTGCACCTATAGAAATGAAAAACAAGGGCCAAGAAGAATTGCAGCAGAACACATAATAGAGAGGGTGAATCTCAAACGCTATTGTTTTATGTAACTCTTACTTAAGGCCAGGCACATCAACAAATCCAAGACCATTGCCGTTCTTGTTGGGAAATAAAGAAACAAAAGTAGGAAGGACCTGCATATTAATTGAAAAAACAAAGATATTAGTGTATTGGTCTTGTACTACTGCAGTGATTCAGACTTGACCTTTGAAATGTCTCGTTCAGAATTTATAGATGATGACTAGTGACATGTGAGTAAAAGAGATGAAAAGAAAATCCATCTTTGACTTCTTTGAGTATATATATATCGCCACATTAACTCCCTGCATGGCTCAACGTAGTTCTCGAGTAATGAGTATAGATGCTTTAATACATTGCTAGGTCATTTTTTATTCACTGAAAGCAATCCACACAATTGTGTATTCTATGAATACAGGTCCAGAACCAAAATATTGGAGTGTTGCATAATCTAAAAATAATCTACTGGTTCTCATTCATACACGATTGGAAGTTCATTGATTTCAGTCATGACTTGCAGGAAGTCATCATTCTTTTGTCACTATAAGCTCTAAAGGTTCATTGTAAACATTAATATTTGGTTTGTTTTCATGCAGTAAAAGAACAGATTTTGTTGTCTCACAAATCATAAATAACTAGTAAACTGGCTCGTGCAACTGCGAGATTATAATCAGTACTGTTTATTTTAACATGCAGACAATATTAGTTCAAAAATTGATTAGCACATAGGAAGCATCAACCCTTACAAACTTGCAATTTTGTTACATAAATATATGTAGTCAATAATTTATAGAACTATGCATTTTTTTACTTGTTTGTGTCAATATCGTTTGCATATGCAATCCTAAGTTTTTTTGCAATTCAAACAATTGTATAAAAGAGTATGCCATGTTCCTAATTTTGCATGGCATATATTCTACTCAGAAGAAACATCTTGTATGGTTGTATTTATGATAAGCATTTTTTGTATCCAAACTCTGTTCAGAAATTCAAGCATTTTTTTTACATAATCTGCCCCTCCCCTTCCCTCATCACTAATTTGGCAGCAGTTTTATTTTGGTACTTGGTAGCAAGCATGTTTTGCGTCAATGTAACCAATGTTTACCACCTGCTGTTATGGTATCAGTAGAAAAGGCAGATGTTAATGGCATCTTTATAAGCTTGGTGATTCATTGAAGGCATCAAAGTCATTTCCCTTCTTCCTTAATCTATCATTAAATTGAATTTGTAGATGGAGGAGGGATTATCTACTATGTGTATGCCAAAAAAAAACAGCACACTTCCAACCTTATGCGAACATGCCAGCAAGTATCAATGGTCTATCAGTTGAAGAAAATATATCATCAGGAAAATAAACATGTATGGCATCACTTCCATGCAACCCATCTATGCACTAAGCTGTTATCTTTTTTTAGGAAAGAAGTTAATATAAGACTTGTTAACAGGATGAAGACAAAGTAAAAACAAAATATGCACCTAAGTCATTCCTTATAGCTCAAAATCCATTCATCACCTATTACTTTTTGTTGGACACAAAGACTCAGAATTGGTGAGCCAAAGGCACCATGACCCCTTGGGGTTCCCTTTCTTATATAGCAAAAGCATAAAGGTTTGCTTGGGTTACAAGATGCTTAGACAGCATATTCCTACAGCATAATTGCATAAAGCATAAAGTAGATAACCTCCTTAGCTGCCAAGCAAGCTCCAGGCTTTGTCATGATCAGCTTAGGATATTACAGTAAACTAGTGATTGCATTAGGAAACAAACTAATCTACTGATAGCTAAACTGACAGGCTTACTCCACAGTTCTCCCCCTAAGCCTGACAGATCTTCAGCCTGCTGATCTCCTTGAGCCCAATTCTTCCCCTCATCTCTTCAAACTTGGCCTTGCCGAGGGACTTGGTCAGGATATCAGCAAGTTGGTCTGCTGTAGGTGTGAACTCAGTCTTGATAGCACCATCTTCAACACAATCTCTGATGAAGTGGTACTTGGTCCTGATGTGCTTGCTCCTGTCATGGAACACAGGATTCTTAGCCAGGACAGAGCTGACTTGTTGTCAACCCTGAGCTCCACCACCTCCACTTTCCTCCCCAGCAGCTCTGCAAGTAATCTTGACAGCCACAATGCCTGAGTTGCAGCTGTTGTCATTGCTACATACTCAGCCTCACATCTTGAGAGAGAAACAACCTTCTGTTTGATGGACTGCCAACTGATCAGACTATTTCCAAAGAAGAACAAGCACCCTGTAGTGCTCTTGCTGGAATCCATGTCACCAGCAAGGTCTGAATCACTGTACCCAACAAATCTTGCCTTGTAGTTGGCCCTGGTGTAGTGAAGGCCATAATCCAGAGTGCCAGCCAGGTACGTGAGAACCCTCTTCACAGCCTAAAGATGCTCAATTGCTGGTCTCTCCAAGAACCTACTGACAAAACCCACAGCAAAGGCCAGATCAGGCCTGGTGTGCACCAGATACCTCAAGCTTCATACAAGCCTCTTGTGTTGAGTTGCATCCACCTCCTTTGTTGTGCTGTCCTTGCTCAACTTGAGACGCTCCTCCATTGGAGTGGCAGCTGGGTTGCAATCAAACATGCCACCCAGCTCCAAGATCCTCTTGGTGTAGTGACTGTGACGAAGTGTGATGCCACCACTGCTCTGCTGAACCTCAATACCCAGATAGAAGCTTAGCAGGCCAAGGTCACTCATCTCGAAGATTGATCTCATGCTGGCCTTGAACAGGTCGATCTCCTGCTTGCTTGCGCCAGTGATGATCAGGTCATCTACATAGACCCCAATCCCCAGGAGTTTGTCGCCGGTGCCCCGCCGGTACATGGCTGCCTCATGACTGTTTTGCTCGATCTGCTTCAGAGTCGCATCTAGCTTGGCATTCCACGCTCGGGGTGCCTGCCGCAGGCCGTAGAGTGCCTTGTGGAGGCGGTACACCTTGTGCTCTTCCCCGACGACGGCGTACCCAGGCGGTTGGCAGACATATACCTCCTCTTGAAGATCCCCATTCATCCTCTTGAAGATCCCCATCCAGAAAGGTGGACTTGACGTCCATATGGTGGACCGGCCACCCCTCCTGAGCAGCCAGCGCCTGCAGCTCTCGCACAGACTCCATGCGGGCAATCGGCGCAAATGCATCTTCGTAGTCCACCCCCTCCTGCAGGACGAAGCCGCGGGCGACCAGACAAGCCTTGTGCTTGATGACGTCCCCGCGCTCGTTCTTCTTTAGCTTGAACACCAATTTCAGGGTGATTGGGCGGTGGCCGGCACGGGGAGGCACCAGCTCCCAAGTGTCGTTGCGCTCGACAGAGCGCAGCTCCTCCTCCATTGTAACACGCCAGGCAGGATCATCCTTGGCCTCAGCATAGGTGGACGGCTCGCCGGAGTGCGTAAGATGCAACTCCGTGAACAAACACTGCGCAGGCGGAGGAGTGGGCTGATCGCCGATGATGCCGGTGACGGTGCGATAGCGGAGTGGCTCCCCATCATAGCACGCGTCCAGCCGGTCTTCGTCTTCCTCCAGGGGAGTCACGTGTTCCACTTGGGACTCGAGCGGGGCCGGTGAAGGTGTCGATGCTGCCGCCGAAACAGGGGATGCGGGCGGCGCACCAGAGACAGGGGATGACGGAGTTGGAGCAGAGTCCTCTGCCTCTGCCGGCACAGAGCTCGGCGAAGCAGAGTGTGGCGGAGGAATTGAGGATGATGATGCCGAGCTCTGAGCTCCAGACACCACCTCCGACCACAGGTACTCGACGGTGAACTCGCTCTCCGCCGCCGCCGATGGACCGGGCTCCGGCGAGGCCCAATCCCAGCCGCGTCCTTCATCGAAGACGATGTCGCGGCTGATCTTCACTCGCTGATACGCCTTGGCCCCCTCCGCGTAGCTGATGAACACGCCGGCCTCGCCGCGGTCGTCGAGCTTGCGGAGTTGAGTGAGCCACTTGGTGTAGGCGATGCAGCTAAACACCTTGAGATGGGGCACGGTTGGTACACGCCCATGCCATGACTCGTAGGGAGTCATCCCCTTCAGCGCGCGCGTCGGCGATCGGTTGAGGAGGTGGACCGCAGTCATCACTGCCTCCCCCCAAAACCGAGCCGGCATTGTCCTCTGCTTCAACAACGCGCGCGCCGTCGCCACCACAGTCTGATTCCTGCGCTCAACGACTCCATTTTGGTGTGGAGTATAAGGACCAGAGTAATGGCGCTTTATACCTTCGTCGGCGCAGTGGGAGGTGAACTCGGCGATGGTGAACTCGCCGCCGTTGTCCGTGAGAAGGACCTTCAGCTTGCGGCCGCTCTCCAGCTCCGCGGCGGCTTGCACCTTCTTGATCACGTCCCCGGCGGCGTCCTTGGACGGCAGAAGCATGACCCACATGAAGCGAGTTGCATCATCCACCATCAACAAGAAGAATCAGTTGCCGCCAGGGGTCGCCGACGTCACGGGACCGCACAAGTCCCCGTGCACCAGCTCCAGCTGCTTCTTCGCGCGGTACTCTGTCGCTGCCAGGAACATGCGCCTCCTCTGCTTGGTGGTGATGCAGGTGTCACACACCTGCTCGACGTGGTCGATCTTGGGCATCCCCGACGCCATCTCCTCCTTGCCCAGCTTCTGGAGAGCATCGAAGTTCATATGACCGAACCTCTCATGCCACTGCCACGCCTCGTCATCCTTCCGCGCCACCAAACTGACAGGCTAAACAGCTTGCAGGTGAAGAATGTACAACCAATTTGCACCTCGGCGTACCTTGGCGAGCAGACGACCGCGGTGATCCCATATACGCAGCACACCGTCATCGATCTCCACCTTGGAGCCGCTCTCGTCCAGCTGCCCAAGACTCATGATAGAGTTCTTCAGGGCCGGGATGTAATACACACCCAGAAGAACACGGTGCTCGCCAGTCTTGCCCTCGAACACGATGGAGCCGACGCCGCAAATGTCCACCTTGGACTCGTCCCCAAAGCGCACCTTGCCGCGGACGTCGGTGTTCAGGTCGGCGAAGAGCTCGCGGCGGCCCGTCATATGATGCGTGGCGTCGCTGTCGAGATACCAGCCGCTGGTCTTCTCTTCATCTCCATCGACGTCGAGGTAGGCCCGGGCACGCGGCTCCTCCAAGGTCACATCTTGGGCGGCGTAAGTGTACGCCGGTGAACACTCGTCAAGATCGACGAAGCCATGCGCCAGGAACAGGGCGCCATCCTCCTCCTCTGCCTCAGCATACTGAGCGCGCCCCTGTCCTGCGCCATCGCGATCTCCACCACGCCCGCCACCGGGGCCGCCGCCACGGGCGCCGCCTCGGCCGCCACCACGGCCGCCTTGATCTCCCCCGCCATCTCGACGGGGCCGAGGACAATCCCGCGCCCAGTGACCCTCATGGCCACAGTTGAGGTAGGTATCTGGTCCCCGATCACCGCCGACGGGATCGTTGTAGTCACCACGGCCGCCGCCACGGCCTCCGCCGCGGCCGCCACCGCGACCTCTCTGCTTCTTGCCTCCTTCGCGCCGGTTCTTGGAGCTTGAGCCACCGGAGTCGTCCGCGCCCTTCTTTTCCTTCTTCCAGCGCGCCTTCCACTGCTCGTCCGTGTACATCAGCTTGTCGCCGACGGTGATGGGCTCCGTGGGGGCTTGCTGCTCCCGATCGTCCACCGCCTTGAGCCTCCCGGTCACCTTCTCGACCGTGAGTGCATCAAAGTCGAGGAATTGCTCAATGGCAACGACGATCTGGGCGTACTTCGTCGGTACCGTGCGGAGGTACTTCTCCACGACCTGCTGCTCGTCGATGTCGCGGCAGCCGTGGATGATCAACTGCTGATGCAGAGCCTGAAGCCGGAGCGCGTAGTCCTCGACCTGCTCCCCCGACCTCATGCCGATGTTCTCCCAGTCACGGCGAAGGCGCTGCATCGTCGGCGGACCCTGTCCACACTGATTCTTGCTGCAGCGATGGCGTCCCACGCCTCCTTCGCAGTCTGCTTGTCGATGAGTGGGATCCCATCTCCTTGGACACAGCGGCGACGATGGCCTCCATCGCCTGCCGATCTTCGCGGAACGGCATCGGCAGCCCTTCGATGGCGTCCCACATGTTGCGGGCCTGCATCCGCAACTTCGTGGTCTGGGACCACTCGTGGTAGTTGGTCTTGTCCAGCATCGGCCACGTGGTCCCGCTGCCAGTCATGGTAGACGACCCTGGGCTTCGGCGACGGATGGCGCCAGCCGCTGCGCCCGCGACGGCGGGGACGGGGACCGCCTGCGGCGAGGGCTCCTAGACCTCTCGGGCGACCCACCGTGTAGCTTCTCGTCCTCCTGCTTCAACCCGCTCCCCTCTGCCGCCACCTTCTCCGCGGCGATCTCCGCCCGCAGCTCCCGCGCCGTCACGGCGGCAGCCTCTGCCGCCTTGCCCGCGTCCCGCGCCGCCTGGATGGCTGCTGCTACAGCCTCCTTTGCTGCCTTCAGGCGAGCAGCCTTGCCGTTAAGGTCGCCCTGCACCTCATCGGCATCCAAAGCCCCGTCCCTAACGGTCTTGGCAGCGGCGGCGGCGGCGCGCTCGGGCGAAGTGGCCATGGCAGGAGCAAGAACAAGGGTAGGTAAGGAAAAGGGATAGGTTGGGCTCTCTGGTAACCTAGCTCCTGATGCCAATTGTTGGACACAAAGACTCAGAATTGGTGAGCCAAAGGCACCATGACCCCTTGGGGTTCCCTTTCTTATATAGCAAAAGCATAAAGGTTTGCTTGGGTTACAAGATGCTTAGACAACATATTCCTACAGCATAATTGCATAAAACATAAAGAAGATAACCTCCTTAGCTGCCAAGCAAGCTCCAGGCTTTGTCATGATCAGCTTAGGATATTACAGTAAACTAGTGATTGCATTAGGAAACAAACTAATCTACTGATAGCTAAACTGACAGGCTTACTCCACAGTTTTTCCATGGCCAAGACCTTTTCTAGTCTTTAATTTTGTGCGAGTTGACTTTCTGTTAAAACTTGAAAGGTTCTCTTCACCTTGGTGTCTGCTCAATGCAGATTATATAATTACTGGGTTAAATTTCACATGATACCCAACACAAACTTATATATTAAGCTCAGGCAGTGTCCATGGTTATGGTACATAGTGGCCTTTAATTGCCCAACTTGAGCCAGAGGAACACAGCAGCATTGATCTTGACACAGCCCCTTGAAGCTGTGTATTGCTTTACCTCAATTCCTCGACAGAGGTGAATGATCCAGCTTTCAGCATTGCTATATCATGTATTGGGACAGGTTACTACTATTAGGAGGACTTCAGAGATAGTTTTAGTATTTCGATACATATTGAACATTGTTTCCTCCATTACTAGGACTCTATAGTTTATTTCTTGTTTATCTCTTTATTCTGCTCGCAGCTCACACTCAGGCATTTTTCTAAATTTGCAATATACCAAATTAATGTCAGCCTCAATTGTTTGAACCCACATAATTAAGTGCATATATTTTCTTCTTACTACTTTTAGCAAGCTTTAATGGTAGTATGGGTAATTTAACAACATGTATAAGTTTATTTTGGTTTTATTTTTCTCTGAATAATGTGGCAGTTTCTAGGAACATGGATACTTCTTTTGTTAGCCAAATATTAAGATTAGATAGATGAACACACAGTTCTTTGTCTGTTGTCTTGTTTGTCTCCTTGTTCATCCAATTTACTAGGGGGCACCTTAAGCCACTTAACTTGCATAAATAAACCTGAGAAGGATACAGGCCAATGGCTAAAATCCAACGTAAAGCTTCAAGTAAGACAAGGTTTTGATTATTGGAAACAAGGGACCTATCTAGAAATTGTAAAATACCACTATGTATCGGCAGGATCTAGTTTAATATGACTAATGTAAACTCAACATCAAACTACAGTAAAATCTGATTGTTGACAACACAGATTCGACCAGCAAGTTCAACAGAAGAACGGCCAAAAACCGGAATCTGGAGCACAGCAACAGCTACCAATTGGCACCAAAACCAAAACGGGAAGGGATTAACCGAGGGGGAGCGAGTTCGACCTTAATGTTTGGCTGCCCGTCCCTGTGGTACACCAAGTGGAGCTCCTTCTCGTCGACGGCGTCACCGCCGCAGGCGCCAACCCCGAGCGCGTACAGCGCTACATCCCTGCGAATCAATTGCAGAAGCTGATCTTATCAAATCGGGAGGCGCGCGGTCGGGCAGGTCGCGGATGGAGCGGGGCCACACCTCTCGTCGTAGTCGAAGGACACCTGCGCAGCACAGGCACAGGAGAAGAGGAGAGTAGAGGAGCACGTCAGAACGCGGAGGAGGCGGACAGGGGAGGTTGCGACTTGCGAGGAGGAGTGGCGGGGGCTTCTACCTCGGGGAACTTGTGGGCGAGCACGACCTCGGGGTCCACGGGCGCGCCGGGTTTGGAGCTGGTCGCCATAGCCGCCGTGCCCGTCCCCGTACGCCGTATGTTGCGCCTCGTCGCTCTCCACGGGTCGCCGGCGTGGTGTCTGGGTCTGGCTACTTGTAGTTGTAGGAGACGATGAAGAGTGTCGCTGGTTCGATGCCGTGAGTGATGACGTGGAGCGGTGGAGGGTAATCGGAATTTGAAAGCGAGAGAACAAGTCGTCGACGGTGTGCGAGGGGAGGTTGCGAGTTGCGACGGTGTGCGAGGGG
>CM041631.1:15889863-15969432 GCA_023333625.1 Bothriochloa decipiens | reverse complement strand
CGACGGTGTGCGAGGGGAGGTTGCGAGTTGCGACGGTGTGCGAGGGGAGGTTGCGGCACGCGGCAGGTGGCCGGTGGCCGGTGACCGCCCGCAGCCACAGCCGCCAGCAGCCGAGCGGATACCGGTTTCTGTGCACTGACAGGTAGGGCACAACGAGATAACTGACTGTTTCGTTGCTTCACGTCACTTCCGAGTTTAAAACTGCTTGTACGAGTCGATGGAATTGACTTTAAAACTAGTACTTGATTTATCTTCCCACCGCAAAATATGTTCCGGCTGCCTGTACGAGACAGAGACAACGCGATTAACGTGGGAAGAAAATTGTGTAATTATTAATGATCTATCTTTCAAAATTTTGCTACTAACGCTTGATTTTTTAGCACAATGTTTAAATAATTCCTCCATCTTAAATTATAAGTCGCAGAAGCTGGAATATTAATATATATTTTTTTAAAAAAATCTTAAATTGTAAGTTATTCTAAAAATATTTGAGAGTCAAAGCAGTTGATGTGACCAAATTTATATGATACAATAAGGATTAAGTCCACTTTTGACCCCTCAACTGTTGGTTGGTCTAATTTTCACCCCCCAACTATAAAACCATTTAATTTTCACCCCCCAACTCTCAAAACCGTTTACTTTTAGCACCTCGGCGCCGGTATAAGCTGTTTTGTCCATTTTAGAGCGGTTTTGACATGTGAGGCCCACCGGTCAGCCGCTCACTCCCTCCCTCTCCTTCACGGCAGCGCGTCGCTACGCCTGGCCTACGCCGGCGTTGAGAAGGCCGGCCTACCGTCGTCTAGGGTTGAGTATTGGTTGCGCCGCTCGCACGCTGCTCGCCCTCGCCTTCTTATCCTCGCCTCGGCCTCGTTCTGCCCCTCATTTTCCCTCTCCCGCTCGCCTCGCCGCGCCAAAACAACGGCAACACGCCACCGTGAGCTCGCCAGTGCAGAGCACCACCGCCAGCTCGCCATTCTCCGATTCGCCGCGCGCATGGCCACTTCATTCACTGCTCCACCTCGCCGAACTTACTTATAACACCCCTGGTGTTATGATAACTAAAACCTGCCATGTCATCATATGCATTGCAAAGCATTCATGATTAGGTTAACTTTGATGTGCATCAACTAAAACAAATTTACATTTCATAGGTTGCTTGTGTTTCTGAAATGTTATGTCACATGAAATCATAAAACCCTATTTTCAAATGTCATCTCAAATATTTAGTTTATACTCTATGTACTTGATGTGTAAACCGTGTTTACACTAGTATCAAGCATAGTGTATAAATCTAAGTCCAACCCTTAAAAATGATTTCCATATTTGAAGTTGAATTTGGATTTCAAAGCTTATTCCCAAGTCTTGTAATTCAAATCTAAATTCAAATTAGAAAGTTATAGAATGTTTTTCAAAAGTCAACTTGGTCAACCAAGGGTGTCATTGGGTCATTGACCTAAAAATATCCTTGGATGATGTTTGTGATCATTAATGACCAACCAATTAATTTAGAAACCAAATCGAGTTTGTTTTCGCTTCTGAAAACCCTAATTTTAAAACTCTGTTTTACCCCTCTTTCCATATTTTAAAATCTATAAGGTATTTTGATATACTCTCAAAATATGGTTTATAGATCTTGACAAGAGCTACAATAATGGTATTTAAAGTTTTTCAAATTTCCAAAAATAATTTTAAATGAATTTGAAAATACAGTTTTCCAGCATTTGTCCCCTTTTGATTTTAAACTCATAATTCAAAATTTATGCATAATTTGGGAAAACATTGTATTTGAAAAATGCCTGGTTTGAAAGGTTGAGCATTCCATAGTTTTAAAGATTTTCAGATTTTTTTGAAAAATCAAAAGTAATTTCAAATATTTTTTTCTAGGGTTTTATTTCCCTTTTGAATTTGAATTCATATTTCAAAAACTATGCAAAATTTGAAAATAATTGTTAAATGAAAAATGTAGCTCTTGAAAAGTTGTGCACATGATATTTTGGGATATGTTCATGTTACTATGAAAAATCTGGAGTAATTTTAGATTTTTCTTGGTGACATCACTAGTTACTGTAGTTGTTGACGTCATCGCCTTCAATTCCCTCCCCTGTTCCTCGCCGTCGCCGTGGCCGCCGTGCCATACCGGCTTGCCTCCGTCACAAGCTCGCCCTCGAACGCTCGAAGCTTCATCGTCGTCGTGTCGCCCGTCCATGCCTCGCCGTTGGCCTATAAATACCGGTCGGCCATCGCCGTTTCCCTTCTTCTTTTTCCCTGCTCGCTGTCCCGACGACCGTCCTTCGCCGCCCGATTTCGCCGCCGTCGATCCACCGCTGCTCAACTTGCCAGCATCTCTGCCGCGTCCTTGTGCTCTGCTTGAGCCTGCTCGCGCCAGTTCTCACCGCCCGAATCGCCTAGACCGCCGCCTTCTTCTTCGTGGCCGGCAGCAAGCCGCCGTGAAATCGCCACCGTCGACCGCCGCCGTGGTTGTTCATTTTCTTTCCTCTTCTTTCCTAATGTGCTCGCCTTGACCTACTACATCTGATGCTCCCCTTGGTTTCCAGTTGGGTGCACAAATTACGCAGGAACGTCCACCTTGCCACCGGAGTCCGCTGCCGCCATCGTTGCCCACGTCGCCCTCTCATCTCCGTCGTCATTGGGCCATCATCTTCCTGCGCATCAGGTCCATGGTGAGCTTCTGAGCATGCCTGTGCCCTTACCTTTGTTTGAGATGCCTTGCCGTTGTCGCTCCGCGTGTCGCTGGTGAGCTCGGTCATGCCAGCGCCGCTGCGTGCGAGGCCGAGGTCGTTAGGGTCATGTTTTAGCCCAAATAGCTCACGCTTTGCGTCTGTCTAGTTACGCTGGTCTTGTTGCTTGAGTTAGCCGCACCGAAGGAACTCCGGTGAGCCCTGCAGCCGCGCCGTCGTGCCGCCATGGCCGCTGGCCAGAGCGCCGCCGTGCCTTTGCCGCTTCATTAGCTACCTCAGCATGTTCGCCTAGCTACGTAGAGCACGTAGGTGCCAAGCTCGTCGCCGGAGACCTCACCGCCGGTGAAGTATTGCCGATCAAAATCTGGCCACCGCCGGTCAACGTCGAAAAAGGATTTTCCTTTTTCTTTTCTATTTTTAGAAAAATAATTTAAATGCTTTTCTTTGGAAAATCATAGTAATTCATTTATAGCTCTAAAAATTCTAAAAAATTATGTGTATGCTCAAGTTCTTAATCTGGCTATGCGTTCATCAAGCATCATGTTTATTATTTCATCATGTTGAAACATATCATGTTATCGTGTAGCTTCTATTAACGAAGAGTTGAACGTTGTCGCACCAGATCCCAAGAAAGAGTCGACTCAGGAGCTGGGAGTTGATCCAGAGCTCGAGACCGTCTACCCCGAATACCAAGGCAAGCCCCGGATGCATTCAAACCCCATCCTTATTTTATAAAAGTTTTATCGCTTCAGTTATGAAATATTGCATTAAGTAATAGGAGTTGAGTGATAACCCACCAATTACATTACCTGTCTTATTTCCATATTCCTTATTACCTGATTTTGGAAAATGCGTAGTAATGCTTAGCCTTGCTTAATTAGTTAGGTTTTCAAAAGGTAAAAGAATAAAAAAGATGAGGTTGGCTTTACCTGTTGGAATCATGATGATAGTTAATAAATCGAGTCCGGACGGGTAACTTGCATTGGGAATGAAGTCCCTCTGTAGTGTTTTTGTCTGTTGATGCCCTAGGTCCCGTCCGATGGTGAATCGGTGATATCGATAAATTAGAAAATCCACATGCATGAAGTGATATACAGTGGGACAGAGTCCCCACGTATGTCATGGAGTGATATATAATAGGCCAGAGTCCCCACATATGTCATAGTGTGGTATACTATGGGTGTAAGTTCCCACGTATATCGGTACACTGGGTCTAAGTGCTCACGCGTATCATGTGGTGATATATGGCTGCAGTTGTTATCCCGGTATATCTGTGATCTGGTATGCATCGGCGTTAGAGTCTCCGGTATCCCAGTGATCTAGGTCCCAGCTGGGTATAAAAATGGATTCGAATCGCCTTTGCTTCTCGGAGAAGAAGACTCGATTGGTGTTAATCATCGTAGTAATAACTTGGATAATGATAAGGTATCTAAATGAAGTTGTTTGGTAATGTTGAGTTAGAGCAAGAGAACTTTATTTTCTGTTATAACTTGATGAGTTAAAACTTGATCCTCAAGAGTTTTTCTGTAAAAATTCCTACGAGTCTTACCTTATCCCTCTAGCCTGCATTTCTGAGTCTTCATCCCTCTTTTTCGTCGGGTCAGTCATGTTGAGTACTTTTGTACTCAGGGTTTGTTGAACCCTTGTTGTAGGTGAGCCCCATACGCAGGATTGCTTTGCACCCTGCTGTATGATAGTCATTGCGGAGAGTGACGATGAATATGTTGTCTCGCTCTTGGGCAAAGCGTATCATCAAGGTCTTGTAATAAGTTATATTGCTACTCCACTGCTCCTATGGTTGTAATAATTAAAAATATATGGTTTGTAAGTTTAAAACTAAATGGTTTGTAAACTTATGTTATTGTAATCCTTCCACTATTTTACTATGATATATCTTATTTGTATAAAACTATTATAATACTGTAATGTATCTTTATAATGATTGATCCTGCTCGGAGAATCATGGATGATTCGGGATTTACCCGACAGACCTTTTAAGTCTTATGGAACACATTCATGGTTATTTGGAGTCTGTTTAGACAATAATAATGCATGTGGGCTATATGATTTAGGAGGTTCTGCCACATTACTTCAGCGCTAATCGAGCTCAGATGAGGCCCAATCGAACGTTTTTCCCGCCGCCGCCATGGATGCTGCCGCCGAGCTTCTTCCTCCCCGTCGCCCGTCCTCCTCCGTCCCTCTTCCTCCTCCTTTTCCCGCGCGTCGAGCTCGCCTTGTCGCATCAGTGCTTTTACTTGCCTCGCCTGGCCTCGTCACGGCCGAAAATGGCCGGAGCATCGCTGTCATCTGCCTTGTCCGCCGTCGTGCCTCATTGTCGTTGTTCGGGTCACCATCGGCCTCCATCTTCTAGCCCAGCCGGTCTGCAGTGTCGAGAGGAAGAAGATGGTGCTTGCGGCACCGTCGGAGGACTCGCTGTCGTCGAGAAACAGGCCGGCGGAGCTCCTTCCCTGCTTAGTGCGGTTGACCGGTGAGCCCCACATGTCAAAACCGCTCTAAAATGGACAAAACAGCTCACACCTGCGTCCAGGTGCTAAAAGTGAACGGTTTTGATAGTTGGGGGTGAAAATTAGACGGTTTTATAGTTGAGGGTAAAAATTAGACCAACCCAATAGTTAGAGGGCCAAAAGTGAACTAATCCATAGAATAATAATATTTAGGATGCCAACTAAATATCATTGAATTTTTCGTTAATTATATTTTATAATATACCTATTTATTGTCACCAATCTTTTTAATTATCTCTATAATTTTGATTAAACTTGAAATACTTTGAATCTCCAAAATTCTTAAAATGACTTACAAATTGCAATGGAGAGAGGATATAGTAAAACAAATATATAAAAAAATCAAAGTGACTTATAATCTAGAAAGTTAAAAGGATAGTACTACAGATTTCTTTACTAGCAAAATATGCTCCGCACAACATGATGAGCCAAGACCATATATAGTGAAAACATACCTTGAGACAATCTCATTTCCATTCCTAGGACAGGCTCAACACAGACATATAATAACACATCTTTTACAAAGCAGATGTTTGAGATTTCAGGCTTGCTCAGGCGACAAGCTGCTCACTCTCTAAAGATAAATAGGCTCCGTCAGCTGGGCCGTTGGATCAAGATGCAGCGATTGACATTGATTGCCTAAAACTTCTCTAAAAATCAAGCGTCCTAATTATAGCAAACCCCTAATGATAAACAATAATCCTGTAAAAGAAATATTGTTCAGCATCATGAGACAACTATGAGTCTATGACCCATGTTACCTCTTCTCTTCGCGGGTCGCTTTCATCCAACTCTCTTCTCTTACAAAACTGGTACTTCATGTCTTCTGTCAACCAAGCTCTGTGGAGCTAGGTTAGCTAATTTTGCTCATGTAAGTAAAGTTGAGGCTATAAGTCACGTAGGAGCATTGGAGATGTCCTTATTAGTATATTTAAATCCAGTTTAGCTACGATCGATACGAAGATTGGGAGCCACCCCCAACATGGGCATATGATGCCAATTTAACGCCATAATAGAAAGCGGTAATGATTGTTGAGAGGTGCTGGATACGGTGGATGAGGTCAGCGCACCGTGACAACTCGAGAACCAATAAGACTATGGGCCGGGTCTGTTTGGATTTTCACCTCTAAACTTTAGAGCTAAAGCTTTAAATATGTAGTTTAAAGTTAGCTCTAAATGTTAGCTCATCTCATATTAGAGCTTTAGAGCTTAAAAAGTGAGCTAAAATGCCAGAAAATTTTTAAAGCTCTAAAGTTTGGAGGAGAGGATCCAAACAGACCTATAATGACCTTAAAAAAAGAGACCTATGACGACTAATCCTATACGTCAGGTTTTGTGTGGGTGAGACAACGTCGTGAGGTGATGCAAATAAATCTGATGGCGTGACGCG
This sequence comes from Bothriochloa decipiens, assembly GCA_023333625.1. Taxonomy (NCBI): domain Eukaryota; kingdom Viridiplantae; phylum Streptophyta; class Magnoliopsida; order Poales; family Poaceae; genus Bothriochloa; species Bothriochloa decipiens. The sequence continues at coordinate 15,962,818 of CM041631.1, read as the reverse complement.
GGACGCGTGACGGTTACATCTTGCAATGAATCACGACGATTATATATCTCTTCATGGCAGAAGCTCGGTGTGAACAATAGCGCAAGTTGTGACTATGGTGTATTTGACTTGACGGAGTTGGCTTTTACTAGGGAGCTTAATAGTATGGAGCGACACATAAATGGTGTATAGCAGTAGTGAGTGCGATGTTATATGGCTCGTGTTGAGGTTCCATTTTACTTTGTCATTATTACTGATTTCTTCTAGGTTTAGTTTTTTTTTCTTTTGGACAGGTCTACTGATTTGTCTACTACCTGATTCGATAAAAAAGAAAAACAAGAAATCCGGTGTTGGAAGATTGATAAATGCTCTCCCTTTGTTTTTTTACATTTCCTATATCTCAAATGCCTGACTTCATAAGGTGAACACGTGAAATAGAAACTGGAACAAGTACTGATTGAAGAAGATGGACAACCACCCTGCGATCTGAATATGATGGTCCTGATACGTCGCCTGAAAAATTCTTTAAGATCTTTTTTTTTTAACGGAGCATAGCTAATTAAGGATCTTAATATCTATTCCTTCCTCTTTAGTGTCAGATAATCTCCAATAGAGTAAGAACCTTTCTTAGAAACTTCAAAGTAGCATAGCTAAGGATCCTAATATCTATTCTATTCCTTCCTCTTTAGTGTCAGATACTACAATAAAGTAAGACTGAAATGGATATAAAACGTGTCCAAGAGCTCAAAAAGTTAGGCTCGTTCTTGAGATGTTGCCAGGGGAAATCACTTCCAGAACACCAGGCAAACCAAAGGATACTGCCGACGTCTGTGGAGTGTGGACGTGCGTAAACGACGTTAGCTCACTGATACTCCGATAGCATGATTGCACGAGGAACGCATGGATGCCTACACCGGCTTTTGTTACAAATTCACAAAAGGAAATCTGCAGTTCATTCCCCAAAGGTTTGGGTTCATAAATCACTCGACAGTAACTCATAATAAACGTCTAAACCACCAGCTAAATCTTATAAAAAAAAACTGAAAGAAATTGCCTTGTCCCTTCTTTGTCAACTCTTGGGAAGATGTTGCTTCGGTTCCTTTCTTGAGATGACATTGCTGTGACTGATAACACAGGATACAGTTCGCACCTTACATGCTTACAGTGATGAAGGGGCGTTTTGTAGTAACACGTATCCTGAGAGCACTGCTCGACCTCGCTCTTTCACCTTAGTTCTGTAGTACACCCTACGATTGCAAACAAAAGCATACTGTAGGAATGTATTCATCGACCAAGAGGTCAGAAGCAACCGAATCAAAATGCTGCGCAAAAGCACGGCATTACCTCTGTCCTTCAGGCCACATCTCAGTAACCAGAATTTCCCCTGGGTAGACATGGTGCAGGAACCGACAGGAGATACTTTTCACGGCTGTTGGTTCCATGTTGCAGAATGACCTCATGATAGCCCGAACAGCAAATCCAAGCGTTGACAGTCCATGCATTATTGGGTTTGTAAACCTTCAAGTTTTAAGTTCAGATTAATCTGTTTGAGAATACAATTGTGCATGAAAGATGGATCAGATAGATGCACAAATGTTTCGCAAAAAAAAAAAAAAAAAAAGATAGATGCACAAATACATTTGACTTAAGACCAGAGCAGGAAATGCCAGGGAGTTGAAGAGCACAGTCAGTCGTAAATCTAGAGACATAGATCATCCAGAAATGGAGCAAAAATCCTAGCATATCTTGTATAGTCCTACCGACTACCAACTTAACAACATGAAATTGGCATTACTTCAGCATCAGAAAAATGCATTGATTTGTCGTGTGCTTTGGCCAAAGGTTCACAGCACATGAACAGCAGCTGCAGTTACTTTAGCAACAGCCAACGCCGGGATTAATTGGTTAGCTGGTGCTGGCCCATTAAGTCAGATAAGCATATATATAAGGAAGTAAATAACACTAGGGATTATGGTACAAACTATACCCTTGATCCAAGGCAATGAATAGAGACTTATAATCAAGTTGGTTTAATGCAAAATAGTAACACTATTAAGTCAGATAAGCATATATATAAGGAAGTAAATAACACTAGGGATTATGGTACAAACTATACCCTTGATCCAAGGCAATGAATAGAGACTTATAATCAAGTTGGTTTAATGCAAAATAGTAAAACTCTAGTAATATCCCTCTACACATTTCAAAAAAAAGTAATATCTCTCTACAAAAAGCAAAAAAAAAAAAACTCTAGCAAAAATTCTTTTATTTCCAAACTGGAACTGAAGATGAGTTGTAACTAGTAGCTAAAGCAACATACCCTGAAGCCTGTGCAAAGATAGGATCTGAATGCAAAGGATGAAAATAGCCAGATAAGCTGCAGAGTAGTGCCTGAACCAACAGAGAGAAACCTCAGATATTTTAAATAGGACAACTTTGTTACACTTTGAATGATATTTCCTAATCTGAAGCTGTGTGTCAAATTTGACCAGAGAAAAATGGCGCTGCTAAATGCAATAAAAGCCTTGAAAGATATTTTGTTAAGGAAAAAAGAATTTACAGTATTTGAGATGCCTTCCTCATAGGACAGATAAATTATATAAAACAAATAAAAGTACAAAGAAGAGCTGTGTTGCAACAAGTGTACAAATAATGAAAATATAAAGATAAGAAGCTCTCCTGCATGTTCGCTAGAAATAAGCAATTGCAAATACAACTTCAGAAAGGAATTTTACATATGGAACGAAGTATCATGCCTGGGATTTCTGAGTGCGATCTTCATACACAGCAAAAGGTGTGGAATCTGGAAATTTAACATTGGAAACCTCATTAGAAGGATAGGTGGCATATGAGAACGGTTGTGAAGAGTTGGAGAAGCCACCAGCACCACGCAAGTAGATAGTACTCCTGTGCCAGGTGTCGCATCAATGGGTTATTCACTCATTCCAGTCAAGCTGTATAGCTCAATTGTTCCAAAAAAAAAAAAGTACCGACCTATTCATACACAAAATTTCACCAGAACCTTCAAGACAGGTTAGTGTTTCAATTTCAAGAATAGCGGCCTTCCCTGCAAAAGAGGGACATGGCATTTTAGATAAGTATAACTTCCCTGCAAAAGAGCGAAATGTACTTGTGCCAATCTACACATGTACTATATTGTACACTTCTGGACAAGGTATTTGAGCATAAGAAGTCAGCCGTTATTGTGAATTCAACATTAAAAGGGAAACTCTCTTGATTTCTTGATCGAGTTACACATACAAGGAACTTGGTCCCAATAAAATATTTGCTTCATATTTTTGCATTTTAGAACATTACTATGGATAACATCATTTTTTTAAAAAAACTATGGATAACACTGAAACAGCCACAAATTTATACTACTAAGCTATAATAGGCCTATAATAACAGAATAAATCTTCAAAACTCTGGAAGGCGAAATCTTTTCATGGTCTGACACCATAGAGATCCTGCTCACATATCAAAACAGTGTATCACATCACTAGTTTAGCTGAGAGGCTCAGATTACATGGGTGAATTAGTGCTACTAATAACTATACTAGAATCTTCAACCTTGGCCACACATTTTTAGCATGGAGATAGAATAAAGAAGAAAAAAATCAAAATTCAGTGATCAAATATCACGGCTAGAATACCTCGGTCATGCAAACCAGCTATTTTATTTTGTTAGCAACCTGTGGAAAAGAAAAGGGTCAATCACATTTTGGGGGTACAAAATAATAAATATATTGTAAAATATGTCAAATAGAAAGGGAAATATGATAGATTTACTTAAATGCAGGCATATGAGCCTTTTGTCTGTCAGTTTATGATAAAGAGGATGTAAGGCCCTATTTTTTAAAAGAAATTTACCATCTTCTATCTAGATTACACATCACATGTTAACCCATAGATCATGAAGAGTTACTCATTCAATATTAACAATTTTGGTGTACAGCTTACATTAGCCCTTGAAGGAATTGGTCTATATATCTCTATATATTGCTGACCGTGCAGTAAAAGTGTTGGGTCATAGCTGGAGAACAGAAACAAGCCAAAGTGTTCAAGTGTAAGAATATTGACAGTACCCTAGCAAGGATTGACTGAGTAGAGATAAAAAAATGAAGGTCAAATATTGTGTAACTTCAATGAAACCACAGTAACCCAACAATCAAGCTCGGTAAATATGTGAACAGTGTTCTTACTGAAGCCCAGGGACATTCATGTAAAACCCATCGCCAGTTTTTGCATTAAGTACAGCAATAAAAGTAGGTAAAACCTGCACAACATGCAAGGGACAATTACTTCCAACAAATAGCTGGCAGATATAGAAATGTCTGTATAAATAGACTACAATAGAATACATTAAAATATTTAGTTCACTAGTGTGATACATAGGTCCAATGTAGCATGAGCATAACAAAAGGTAATTTATACCTGTTAGGCTGTTACTTCAGACTTATGACTAAACAACTGTTGATTTTGCGTGCAGTAAACTGTATATAAAACATTAAAGCTATCGTGTTGTATGCCTACAGAGATTTCTCTGAAATGAAGATTCTTATACGTTACTGACACTGAAGGGAAAGTAAGAGCATCTCCAATAATTTCTAAAAAACAATTCGTAGATCAACGAGTTTTCCAAGTAGATAAAACATGTTGGGAGCATATTTATATGGTTTCTCGAGCAATTTCCAAAATAGTGCTCTTAAAATATAAAAGGAAATTTTACATCAAGAATCCTAACAACTTTTATACTTTCTCTCTCTTGTATATTTGTATTGGAAACCTTGTCTTACTCTTCATTCTTCCCACGTCCTTCCACCTCTAGATTAGCCAATCGATGTGTGTGTATAATTCCGAGTGCTTGGGTCGATTTTCCAAGTATGGAAAGATTGAGAGTTGAGATAGGGATTTGTTGGAGAGCAGTTTTTTCAATCTTGCCAAAAAAAATCAAGATTGGGAGTGGGTTTTGGAAACTCCTGGAGAGTGCTCTAAAAGTCTGAAATCTAAACTAGATCAAAGATTGGCAGACTTGTTACTTTGGTGGTTGTAAATGTGTACTGATGTCGTAAATGATCTGTTTAATTCTAGGTGGCTGCCGTCACTTTAATGGTACTGGGTGGCTCCCTATAAAAGATCTTTTGGCTTCTCCTAATACCGGGATAGTCTTGTGACTAGCACTGTGCTGATGGCTAATGAAGAAGGATAAATCTGAGGGTACTGTGTGAGGACTCGTAACGACAGAGCTACGTTAGTAAATCTGTTGCCGGTTGTTGGGGTACTAGATGTCTCTGTTTATCAACAATACACCACCTGGTTTCATTTTGTACTCTCGGAGGTGGTAGCCTGCTGTGGAGTCACTCCCTATGATTGCAGAACGGATGTGCTATGCAGTTGTTGCTTGCCGATGGAAGGTGTACAGCGTTGTATAATCAGAAGGTGTCGAGGTGTATCGAGTGTTGTTGTGGATCGGAGGTCAACCAGCTCTCTCTTGTTTTCAACAACTCTTGCACTTGATTCTTTCTACGTGGTTCTCGGAGGCGCAGCGTGGTGTGCAGCCAGATAGTGGTGGGGTATATCTTGTGAATACCCTGAGTTATGCTGCGCCAGCACCTGCTTTTCTCGAGGGACAAGATCATTTATCTCCGCGAAGGGCTCTGCTTGGCGTGCTCTTTGCTCTTTTGCAGGCTGGGATATAGGTGATTCTTGCGGAGGTTGATTACCTAGGGGTCACAATTAATCGGGCTGGAGTGGCACCCTAATGTATTTTGTAAGCACTGCATGCTTATCCTGCACAGTCTTGTTGCAACATGTATACTGTAATTACCAATATTGATGAATAAAGATTTAATATTTTATGATGATGACAGTTTTTGTCTCCGCTTGACACCGTGGGATATGCGGAGGTCGTTGCTTTTAGTATAGCCCTGACTGTTTCTTGAATCAAATGTTTTGCTTTGCTTGCCTCCGCTTATGTCTTGAGTTTTTGCAGAGGTTTATTTATCACATAAATTGTCAGTTGCAAGTGCCTGCCTTGATGCCTGACATGACAGGTCTTTTTCAAGGGCTTTTGGCTGGTTTCGGAGGTCGCTTCACGCCTAATCCTTGTGGTTTTGACCATAGGCTTGAAGTGACCTTGTGTTTCATGAAGTGACCTCCGTTATCTCCGCTCTGGTCATGCTCTGCTGTGGGGGTGCTATTTTTTGCTCATTTTTTAGCTATCGGAGCCTGCGTTGACTTGCAGGTCTTGTTCCGATTTATTTACAACTGTGGGTTGCAAGTGCCTGCCTTGATGCCTGCCATGACAGGTCTTTTTCAAGGGCTTTTGGCGTGTTTCGGAGGTCGCTTCATGCCTAATCCTTATGGTTTTGACCATAGGCTTGAAGTGACCTCGTGTTTCATGAAGTGTTGTTGAATATTGCAGCTGCGTTGTTGGCTGCTTTTGACTGTTTTGATGTTCTTTTGTGGGGTTCCTCTTTATAGATTCAGAGGTTGATTACAAACAGTCTTGCCTCATTAAAAACCTCACCTCCGATTTGGAGCCCCTGTGTGAGGAAAAGAGCGCAAGCCGATTTTTTTGCAGAAATATAAATTGCAGAAAATTTAAAAACTATGGGCCTCCGCTTATATTTTCGCGGTTGCCCTTACATACTATGTATAGTATTTCCTTAGGTTGTCGATGTTCCAGGAGTGATTCATCGTCCTTCCTTCTTGGTCTTGGAGATAGAATGACCCCTTCTTTCCGGCCTGCTTGGCTATGAATGGTCCTTCCCATTTTGGCTGCAACTTTCTCACGTTCTGTGCATTTGGCTTCCGTCTCATTACCCAATCTCCATCTGTGATGCTCTTTGTGACAACCTTTGCATCTCTCCATTCTTTGGTTTTTCCTTGGTACTTCTCGATGTTGCCCATGTCTTCGAGTCTGTATGCCTCAGACATTTCCTTGTTGTATTCTTCATCTTTTGTGAGTGTTTCCTTGGTCACACGCAGACTTTGGTGTTTAATTTCCTCTGGCATAATTGCTTCTTCTCCATAGAGTAGCTTGAATGGGGTGAACCCGGTCGCCCTTGATACATTTGTGTTGTGAGACCAAATTACCTTAGGCAGCTCATCGACCCATTTCCCCTTTTTGTGATCTAATAGTGTTTTTGAGATTGCTGAGAATATGATCTTGTTTAATCTTTCTACTGCTCCATTGCTTTCTGGGTGGTAAACGGAGGCAAAGGCTAGCTGAGTTCCAATGCTTTTGTAGAAGTCTTTGAATTTTTCAGAATTGAACTATTTTTCGTTGTCAACTGTGAGTGTCCTGGGTACCCCAAATCTGCAAACTATCTCTACCCGAAAAACTTTTTCACTGTTTCAGAGGTAATTGTTGCTAGTGGCTTTGCCTCTATCCATCTTGTGAAGTATTCAACTGCTACCACTGTGTACTTGCTTCCGTCTTGTGCTGGTGGTAGGGGGCCAACGAGATACATTCCCCATCTTTGCATTGGCCAGACCGAGGTATGGGTTGAGTTGCCCCCTGGGGCAGATTGGTGAGGTACAAAGATTTGGCATGCCTTACATGTTCTGACTATATGCAGTGCATCCATAATGTGAGTAGGCCACTAGAATCCCTGCCTGATTGCTTTAGCTGACAGCGCTCTTGGCCCGATATGTGACCCGCATGTCCCTGGATGTACGTTTTGTAGAAGGTCTCTACCATCGGTTTCTATAATGCATTTGAGCAGAGGCTGGACTATCCCTTTTTTGTATAGTGTCCCATCTATTATTGTGTAGTTTCTTGCTCGTGCAGCTAACCTTGTGGCACTGGTCTCATCTGATGTGACATGGACTCCGTTGATCTAATCAATTATTACTTTTCTCCAGTCCTCTGTGCAGACTAGAAGCACCTCCACGAAGGCTTTACTTACCTTCGCGGTTGTCGGATGGGCTAATTCTTGATAGAATGTACCCTCAGATACCTCCTCCTGATTGGCCACTGCCTTTGCTAACTCATCTACTTCTATGTTATCCCCCCTTGGGATATGTTTTAGTGTGAATCCTTTGAACCTCTTTTCTAGGCCTCTGATCACCTCTAGATATCTGGCCAGCTCTTGGTTTCTTGCAAAGTATTCTTTTTCTATTTTTCATGTGACTACTTGTGAATCTATTTTGACGATTATGTGCTTCGCACCCAATGCTTTGGCTTTGTTCAGCCCGAGGATTAGACCTTCATATTTTGCCACATTATTCGTGGCCTTGAAACATAGCCTGGCTGCATATTTTGTTTTTGCTCCTGATGGGGATATCAACATTGTAGAGGCACTTGCTCCCTGAAGGCCCCATGCCCCATCTGTGTACAATGTCCATATTGAAGCCTCCACTTTCTCCTCTGTGTGGGGCGGAGATGTCCATTCTGCCAAAAAATCTGCTAGTGTCTGTGACTTGATTGCTATTCTCGCAACAAACTTGATGCCAAACTGAGAGATCTCTGTTGCCCACTTGCCAATTCTTCCTGAGGCCTCTTTGTTACCCAGGATGTCTGCTAACGGTTGAGCTATCGGTACCAAGATTTCATGATTCTGGAAGTAGTGTTTGAGTTTTCTTGATGCTATAACCACTGCATAAGCTATTTTCTTGATTTCTGAGTAGTTTAGTTTTGCTCCCTGTAACGCTGCTGATACATAGTACACTGGTTGTTGCACTTGTTTGTCATTGATTTCTTTTTCTTAAATCAGTATTACGCTGATTGCGCTTGCGAACGCTGCAACGTATAGTAATAGTACTGCATCTGTGTCAGGTGCTACGACCATCAAGTCCTTTGTCATGTAATTTTTGAGTTGCTGGAATGCCTCCGATTGCTCCCTGCCCCATTCGAATCTGTCTGAGGCCTTGAGTGTTTTGAAGAATGGTAGACTTTGTTCTGCTGACTTCGAGATGAATCAGTTAAGTGCTGCTATTCTGCTTGTCAGTCTTTGGACTTCTTTTTTAGTGGTCGGCTCTCACATTGCTAGCACTGCCCTTGTCTTGTCCGGATTTGCTCTCAGCCCCTCCAGGCCAACGATATATCTGAGCATCTTTCCTTTGCTCACTCCTGTAACACCTCTGGTGTTATATTAACTAAAACCTGCCATGTCATATATGCACTGCAAAGCATTCATGATTAGGTCAACCTTGATGTGCATTAACTAAAACAAGTTTACATTTCATAGTTTGATTGTGCTTCTGAAATGTGTTGTCACATGAAATAATAAAACCCTACTTTCGAATGTCATCCCAAATACTTAGTTTATATTCTATGTACTTGAGGTGTAAACTGTGTTTACACTAGTGTCAAGCATAGTGTATAAATTTAAGTCCAACCCTAAAAATGATTTCCATATTTGAAGTTGAATTTGGATTTCAAAACTTATTCCCAAGTCTTGTAATTCAAATTTAAATTCAAATTAGAATGCTATAAAAATGATTTTCGAAAGTCAACTTGATCAACCAAGGATGTCATTGGGTAATTGACCTAAAAATGTCCTTGGATGATGTATGTGATCACTAATAACCAACCAATTAAATTAGAAACCAAATCGAGTTTGAATTCGGTTTCAAAAACCCTTTATTTCAAAACCTAGTTTTATCCCCTTTTCTATAATTCAAAATCTATAAGGAATTTGGGGATACTCTAAAAATATAGTTTGTAGATCTTGACAAGAGATAAAAAGTTGGTATTCAAAGTTTTCATGTTTCCAAAAATAATTTCAAATAAATTTGAAAATACAGTTTTCCAACATTTGTCCCCTTTTGATTTTAAAACCATAATTCAAAAATTATGCATAATTTGGGAAAACTTTGTATATGAAAAAGGTTTGGTTTGAAAATTTAAAAATTTCATAGTTTTGAAGATTTTTAAGTTTTATTGAAAAATCAAAAGTAATTTCAAATATTTGTTTTTAGGGTTTTATTCCCTTTTTAAATTTGAATTCATATTTCAAAATACAAATAGAATTTGAGGATGCTAGTTAAATGAAAAGTGTACCTCTTGAAAAGTTATGCAAATTCTATTTTTAGAGATTTTCAAGTTATTATATAAATTTTAGAGTAATTTATAATTTCAAACGAGTAGCAATTCTGTAATTTTCTTGAACAGCACCGAGACCTATCGACGGCCGCCATCGCCGGCTTCTCAAGCCGCGCCGTCGCCCACCGCCACACATGCCACAGCCGCCAGTGCGCTCTTGGACGCGCGAAGCTTCGTCGTCGTCGTGTCGCCCATCCACACTTCGCCTTTGGCCTATAAATAGCAAGCCGGCCGCCACTTCCCTTCTTCTTTCTCCCTGCTGCCGCCGCCGACGACCTTGCTCTGTCGCCCAAATTCGCCACCATCACTTTCTCTACCCACTTCATGTTGCCTGAAGCTCCAGCTTGACCTTGTGCTTCGATTGAGCTAGCTCGTGCTCGCTCTCCCCGCCCGAACCGCCCGCACGACGTCGTCTTCCTCGCGACCGGTCGCCGAGCCGCCGCGAGCTTCCCTGCCGTCCACCGCCGCCAAGGTGGAAAACATTTTACCTTTAACACTCTCATCATATTCTCCGTGCTTCGCTACCCCTTATGCGCATCTTGGTCGGACTGATGGTGCACAGGAAGCGCCGAAACGCCGTCCTTGCCACCGGAGCACCGCCGCTGCCATCAGCGCTGCCGTCCACAGCTCGACTCAGTCACTCCGGGCCTTCATTAGCGTGCGCATTAGATCCGTGGTGAGCTCCTGCACCTTTCCATGCCCTCAATTTTACCTCCTTTGCGCCGTAAACGCCGGTCACCGTGCCTCGCCGTCGGCGCGACCTTGCCGCTCCGCCGCGCGCATAGCCGTCTGAGCTAGAAGCCAGGGATAGCTCCATCTTCTGGCCCAACGCGTTCAAGTCGATGTCCTGCACCTGCCTGTGCCCTCACCGTCGCCGAAAATCACTCCGGTGAGCATTACCGCCGCACCCGAGCTCCGCCGCACCGCCATGGCCGCCCGCGTGGGTGCCGCCGTCGCTCCGCCGCCACGTTAGCCAGCCCAGGTTGCTCGCCGTGCCGAGATGAGCCTGTAGGACCAAACCTCATCGCCGGAGACCTCGTCGTCGGCGAGAAATCATCGGTCAACCGTCGCACCGCCGTCGGTCCGCGTGGGGACACTGTGCTTATTTCCTTTTTCTTTTTTCAGAAAATGATTTAAATGCTATTTTCTTTAAAAAATCATAGTAATTCATATATAGCTCCAAAAATTTTAAAAATTTTTGTGTGTGTTCTTTATGATGTCATCTACCTAGAAAAAATATGAAATGCCAAATTTGAATATTTTTGCATATTTTAAAATTAGATCTTTTAATTGAAAAATGGACCTTCAATGATTTTTAATAAATAAAATAATTGGCTTTTAATTCTAAAATTTATTTTGCCATCTAATTAGGCCAAGAGATTTTCAAAATAAAATTTTGAGCTTAATTAGACAAATTTAATTTTGATGCCTTTATTTTATGCTTTTAAATAATTAATTAACCCCTTTAGTTAAGGTTAATCATTATAGGAATTGTTTGACTTTGGGATTGATTGATGACCTTGGGTCATTAACCTTAATGACCTTTGGCACTTTAATTAATTATTTGCGCTTACCTGGATCATGTCATTAGGGCTTAATTAACGTTATTTCATGTGTTTAATAACTTTCGTAAATAATGTAGTTAACCCTAATGAACTTAGTAAGTATGTTTTGGTTGGCTTGCAACTTTACCGTGAAGGAAAGATATACACAAGCCATTAATCTAATCATGCATCCATCGAACATCATGTTTACTATTATATCATGTTGAAGCATATCATTGTATCGTATAGTTTCCGATAACGGAGAGTTTAACGTTATCGCCCTAGATCCGAAGGAAGAGCAGACTCAGGAGATTGGAGTTGATCCGGAGCTTGAGACTGTCTACGCCGACCACCAAGGCAAGCCCCGGATGCATTCAAACCCTATTCTATTTTATAAAAGTTTTATCACTTCAGTTATGATATGTTGCATTAAGTAATAGGAGTTGAGTGAAAACCCACCAACTGCATTACCTGTCTTACTTCCATATTTCCTTGTTACCTGCTCTAGAAGATGCGTAGTAATGCTTAGCCCTGCTTAATTAATTAAATATTCAAAAGTAAAAGAATAAAAAAGATGAGTTTTGCTTTATCTTTTGAAATCATGATGATAGTTAATAAATCGAGTCCGGACGGGTAACTTGCATTGGGAATGGAGTCCTTCTGTAGTGTTTCCGTCTGTTGATGCCCTAGGTCCCGTGTCGATGGTGAACTGGTGATATCGAGAAACTAGAAAATCCACATGCATGAAGTGATATACTGATGGTTGGAGCCAGGTATATCATGGAGTGACTTATAGTGGGCCAGAGTCCCCACATATGTCATAGTGTGTTATACTGTGGGTTTAAGTTCCCATGTATATTGGTACACTGGGTCGAAGTACTCATGTGTATCATGTGGTGATATATGGCTGCGGTTGTTATCCCGGTATATCGGTTCACCTGCTATGCATAGAAGTTAGAGTCTCCTGCATATCAGTAACCTAGGTCCTAGCTGGGTATGAAAATGGATTCGAATCGCCGTTGCTTCTCGGAGAAGAAGACTCGATCGGTGTTCATCATCGTAGTAACAACTTGAATAATGAGTAAGGTTTAAGAAGGAAGTTGGTTGGTAATTTTGATCTTAAGCAAGACAGCTTTTCTTTCTTTCAAGCTTTTCTGCAAAATTTCTTATCTCCTGCAAGCCTTACCTTGTCCCTCTAGCCTGCATTTCCTGAGTCTTCACCCCTCTTTTTCGTCGGGTTAGTCTTGTTGAGTACTTTTGTACTCAGGGTTTGTTGAACCCTTGTTGTAGGTGAGCCTCATGGGCAGGAATGTTTTGCATCCTGCTGCATGACAGTCGTCGAGGAAAGTGATGACGAATAGGATATCTCGCTCTTGGGCAGAGCATATAATCAAGGTTAATGTAATAAGTTATATTGTATTCCGCTGCTATATGGTTTGTAATAATCCAACTTATGGTTTGTAAATGGTTTATAAATTTATGTTATTGTAATCCTTCCGCTATTTTACTCTGATGTATATTATTTGTATAAAACTATTGTAATACTGCAATGTCTCTTTGTAATGATTGATCCTGCTCGAAGAATCGTGGATGATTCAGGATTTACCCGACAGACCTTTTAAGTTTTATGGAACACATTCATGGTTATTTGGAGTCTGTTTAGACAATAATCATGCGTGTGGGCCATAGGATTTAGGAGGTTCTGTCACAACTCCGAAGATACACTTCTCTGGGTTCAATTTCAACCCTGCTTCCCTGAGATTAGCAAATGTCTCTTTCAGATCCTCCAGGTGATCTCCGGTTTCTTTGCTTACGACTGCTAAGTCATCAACATAGGCTATGATGTTTCTTTGTAACTGGGACTCTAAGATTATCTGAATCATTCTTGAGAATGTTGATCCTGCATTTTTGAGGCTTTTTGGCATTCGGACAAAGAAATATGTGCCGAAAGGTGTTGTGAAACTTGTCTTCTCCTCATCTTCTTTTCTTAGCCATATCTGGTGGTATCCTCAGAAACAGTCTAGTAGTGAGAAGCGCTTGCATCCTGCTGCTTTGTTGACTGATGAGTCGATTCTTGTTAGGGGAAAGGGGTCTTTTTTACAGGCCTTGTTCAGGTCTGTGAAGTGTATACACATCCTCATTTTGCCATTTTTCTTTGGCACCAGGACAACGTTTGCTAGCCATTCTGAATACTTAATTTCCCTAATGACCTTGGCATCCAGTAATCTTTGGACCTCCGCTTTAGCTGCGAGGGTCCGTTCTTCTGACATTTTTCTTTGCTTTTGCTTCTTGGGCATGACATTTGGGTTTAAGTCAAGTATGTGCTCGATTACATCTCTACTAATGCCCTGCAAATCTGATACTGACCAAGCAAATATTTCTTTGTTTTTTGCTAACAGCTCTAAGGGTTCTCTTCTCTCTACCTCTGATAGATTTGCTCCTATGGTCACTTTTCTATTTGGGACAACTTCCTCTAATGGTACTGTCAGTGTGTCTTCCTGGTCTCCCTTGTCTGTCTTTCCCCCTGGCATATCCAAAGGTTCTTCGGTGGCCACGGTGTTTATGTTCCTGTGTGCTTTGTAAATTGCTCTCTCAATATTCCTTGCTTCTTTCTGACTGCCCCGTACAGCTATAATCCCACGCAGTGCTGGCATCTTCATGCAGTGGTAGCCCATGTGTATTGCCACGTTGAATTTATTTGCAAATCCTCTTCCCAAAGTTGCGTTGTATGGGTAGTAGATATCTACTACGTCAAAGGTGATGTACTCTGTCCTAGTGCAGTCTCCATCTTTAAATGACACCGGTAATGAAATTTTGCCTAGTGCATCGATTTTTCTGCCGCCAAAACCAATTAGTGGTGTATCTGGTGGCTGTAACTGGCTTCTGCTAAGCTTCATTTGATCTAATACATTGGCGAAAATGATGTCCACTGAACTCTGTAACACCCTAAATTTTTGCATGTTTTTAAAATAGCCAGAAATGATTTAATAATGCTATTTTGTGGGCATTTAACATAGGCAAAATAAATGTTTTAGTGAAATAAAAGTTATCTTGGCTAGATACATATGTGTGCATTCATGCTGGTACATTATTTTTGTTGTGTCTATTGATTTTGACTCATTCTGAAAAATAGTTCAAAATCTATTGAAAATGATTTGTGAAAATGTTTGAAAATAAAAGAAAGGAAGATTCTTTCTCTTTCTTCTTTGCTGGCCGCATGATAACTTGGCCTGTTGGCCGTCGGCCTCCACTCCTTGCTCCTGGCCGTGAGGCCTGTTCTCGTTTTTGGGCTAGAGAGCCAAATCCCACAGCGCAGGTGTAGCTGCAGCTTGTTTCTTTCCTCTGCAGCTGACACATGGGACCCACATCCTTGTCTTCCTTCTCCAACTCAGTCACGAACCAAAGACGCAGAAGACCGACCGAGGCCGCTCGTCCACGCCCGGTCACCCGTGCCACGCTTTCGGGCTATATAAGCCTTGTACCTGCGTCCGCAATGTTTTTCCAACCCTAGTCTCTAGCGCCGCCTTCGCCTTCGCGCGTGCTAGCAGCAGCGAGCGCCGCCAAGCCCTAGCCGTCATTGCCGCTCTCCGTCGTCGAGTTCAATTCGTCGCGGCCATCGCTTCATCATCGTCGTAGCACCACGGAGTTTTGCTTTGGCCTCGTGAACTCGTTGCTTATTTTCTTTTGATTGATGGTGTTCAGCTTGTGTCGCCTCTGTGTGTAGGTCACCGCCGTCCAACAATGCAAGCCGCCTGTCCAGTTTGTTCGCTCTCCGCCTCCATCTTCTTCCTTGGTGAGATCGCCAAGTCCTTCTCTGGCGGTTGGCTCTTGTTTCACGTCAATTGGTGCCCTATGTCGCAGTAATCAAGACCGCCAGGGAGAGGCTCGTAACCGTTAATGGGGTCCATCGAACACCATGCTTGCTTGTTAGCCTTGCTGATGTCACCTTTAGCTTTCATGACGTCACCATGACATCATCCTTGCATTATGGCCATTTTCCTATAGAAAAATAATTCAAGGAATACATTGAAATACAGCCATGGTCCTTTGTGGAGTCCTTGCTTACATTTTCATCCTTGGAAAACGCACTTTCTATTCATCAGTTTAAGATTTTGTTTTCATATAATTACAGTTTTGCCACTGCATTCAAATGCTTGCAAAATGCTCATTTTAACTCCATTTGAGTCCGTTCAAATTCCGTTGGATTTATAATTTCGTAAGCTACGCAGTGAAGCTACTGTTAGTATAGTTTATAGACTTTATATTTCATATTTAATGCATTTAGAAAATCTTTAAAAATTCATATCTTTGCCGTTATAATTCCGTTTTTGGTGAACTTGACGTCTGTGTGATCGTAGCAACGAGTAGAATAGTTTTATAAAATTTTTATTCTGTTTTGATGAGATTGATGTTCTATTTCTCTAATAATTCTTTGTTTGTTTCATGTATGTATGCTCGATTGGATTGCTTGGTGTTTATTGTTAATGTCGAGTTCAGACAGTGAGGGTTTTGTTGAGCAAGGCTACTTTGAGGATCAGCAGGACCAACAAGACTTTGTGAATCAAGGCAAGTATAGCATGGATCTTCCTTGTTACCTATACACTCTAAATAATATTACATTTGCATGTGTCCACCTGATGACCCTAGAGATTCTAATTAGATGTTGTTATCTTGATTTCTTGACACATTTGGGTTGCATTGGGTAGTTATGATGCTAGTGCTTAATGAATATCATGATCTTGTGACTTGATGAGTATTTGTGTTATGAACAGTAATAATGACTTTTAACCACATGAGGGCTAGTCTGTAACAGAACCTCCGGGATTTAACATACAACTGCGAGGGCTATATGGCTCTGGCTCTAGTCACTTGTAGGCCCCATTTCTAATCTGTTAGTGGTCTGCGAGTTGGGTATAGGACAACCTCTGTCCTTATGAGTATAGCCGGGAAGGATTTTGTGCCATATTAGAAGGGGGTTCCTACACTTAATGTTTTCGCGTCTCTGATTGGTTAGAAGAACCTATGGGTGGTTTTATATGTTTTGTGGTGGTTTGGGAGTTATAAACCCACTCGATTGTAAAACATGACTCAGTGAAAGTGTACACCTCTGCGCAGAGTTAAACTGATATATCGTCCATGCCCTACGGTTAGGGCGGCCTTGGAATCTTTACATTAATGATGATCTCTCCTGCCATGTTAAAATGTTCATTTATCTACAGTTATGTATATTATTCATTTATGTTATAATGATCATGATGGTTTTAGGAAATACTTGCTACCTTGATGCTATTTAATTGCTTAAATTGATTATCTTATAAAAGCTAAATGCAGTCAAACAGTGTCAGCATAATTTAGCCTCATTAACCCATGCTATGCTTGTTAAGTACCGTTATGTACTTACGCTTGTTTTATTTTTAATTTTGGAAAATCCCGGATGGATAACAGATGAAGTTTGGAACGAGAGCTATCGCGATGAGTACTAGGCTTGGTGTTCACCAGTTGGTGTGTCCCTGTGTGGAGCTTCCGCAATAAAGTTATATTAGTTATCTATTTGTTTATGTGCAAGACTCTGTGATAAATATTGGTTCGTTATGTAATAAACAGGGTGATGATACTCTTTGTAATTTGTCATCTTATATGTGCGACTTATTCCTGGGGTGCATATAAGGCTATTTATACATTCTATCTTTATCCTTAAAAGTGGAGTGTGACAAACTCCCAGAGTCTACGAGTATTCTGCCTATCTCCCATGCTGCTATGTTCGCCTTGATCACCATAGCATCCGCGTGTGGATAGATTTCTACCTAGAGGTCCTATTCTATGAATTCGATTGGTACTTTGGACCATTCTATTGACTTGAATGCACCCTGAACTACTACGTTGTTTACCAAGTGGAGGTGATCCTTCTTCTGCTTTTTTGTTTCAAATTCTAGAGCTGAGCCTCCGGCTATTGGCAGTATTATTCCGACGGTTGGTAAGGCAGAGTGTGGATTCATCTAGTTCTCAATCGGAGGTTCTGCCTTTGGACTGATTGATGATGATTGGCTATGTTGCAGAGGTGTTGGTAAGGCCTTGTATTGCCTTTGATGACCCATCGTAGGTAGCTGCACCTGTGGTGTTTCGATGAACGTGACATGCGGTGGTCTCGGGTTGATGTAAGTCAGACTGCTTTCTGCTCTGCCAGCTGTATGGCTTGGCTACTGCCCTGTTTGCTGATGCACTGGTCTCCAGGCTGGTAGCAATGTTGGGTAGTACTGCTGTGCTAAACTGTGTTGTGGCAGTGGTGCTATACCATATCCCGGGAAGCTTGGGTTGTATTGTTGATGCCACTAGTGTCCATACATGTGATTTACTTCTCTGGTGTTTTGTTGCGGAGGTTGTTGTTGTAACTGCTTGTGTTTAATTCTTTCTAATGTTTCAAGGGCCTCCGGGCAGTCCCATGTAACATGTCCTTTGTCCTCCCCGTGGAAGAGACAGTATGGTTTCTTTGGCTTTTGATTCTTGTTCCAATTCTTGGGCCGGCCGTTTTTGTTGTAACTCTGCGCATTGTGATTTTTCTGCTCTTGGTTGCCTTCCTCTTTCTTGTCAGTGTTCTGCGGAGGTTGGCTGTTCTGCACATTGAAAACATGTTTCTACTGGTTCTGATAATCTTGCCTTTGCTGGGGTCTATTTTCCTTTGTTACTGCTACCTGAGGACTGCCCTACTTTGATTGTCTGCTTCTTCTATTCTCTTGTAGAGGTCATTATTTGATCTACAATACTTCTTAAACTCTTCATGTAGTTGAGTCATTGTGGTTGGTTTTTTCTTTGCCATATGGCTAGCGAACGGCCCGATTTGGAGCCCTTTGATTACCGCTTCTATTGCTACCCCGTCTGGGACGTTGGGTGCCTTGGCACAGAGGTGTAAGAATCTCTGGCATTAGTCTCTGAAGGGTTCACCTTTGAGATGTTTGTTGCTGAAGAAGTTTGATGACGTTAATGACTCGCTCGTATATCCCTTGAAATTTGCTAGGATCTGGTCACGTAGATTCTCCTAGGAATATACTGTGCTTGGCCTTAACATTGAGTATCAGGCCAGGGAATCTCCCTCTGCTGCTATTACAAATGACTTTGCCATTACGTGGTCGTTGCCTCCTGCGGAGGCTACTGCTGCCTCAAAACTCATTATGAACTTCCTTGGATCTATCTTGCCATTGAATCTTGGCAAAGGACACGAGCTTGTAAGTCTGAGGCCATGGAGCACTTTGCAAGCCTTCAGATAAAGGTGATCTGGGATCAAAGATTCTTGATGATGTGGGTTGTGGTAGCAGTACGTTGTGTACTGGTTGTACGTCTGTAGCAGGATGTGGGCTGGATCTCGGTGGTTGGATGGTGTTTGCAAGGTTGCTTGCCGGAGGTTGCATACTTTGGATCTCCGCTTGTAATATGGTCATCTGTTGCCTGATCTCCTCCGCTTGACGTGATGATTGTATTGTTCTTTGAGTGGCAGCTTGCTCTGCCCTTAGTCTATTCCTTTCGGCCTCCATGTGTTGCTTCTCGGCTCTTAGCCTGGTTAACTCATCTTCTTGGTTCTGAACTGGCTAAGGCGGTTCTAGGGGATCCCCCTTTCTCGTTAGTGTTGTTCTCATTGCCACCTTCGTCTTCCCGTCTGGAGGCGTAGGTGCTTCGAGCGTTTCTTCTTAGCCTTCCTCGAGAGGAGGGTTCTGGTACCTCCGCCTCAGCGGCGGTATGCTTCCTCGTGGAGATTCTTGTTCTTGGTGGCATTTGCGGGTGTTATCTTCGGCTAGACACAAACGGTGGGCGCCAACTGTTGGAACACGGTTCCAGCAGGTTTTGAATACAGTATAACGGTGGGACCGAGGTCAACTCTTTGTAAGTATAATTGGGGGAAAATTACCAGGTGGGCCCTAGGGTAGGTGGCACTGCAGCTACCAGAGGACAACTGCCCTTATTACACAGGGAGTCATCGCCTTTTATAGAGGCCACACAACCCAAAACTAAAAGTACAAGAGTACCCTGAAGGGAGTTTCGAAACCCTAATACTCAACTCTATTATATGTGGACCCCACGAGGGCAATGGCGTCCTAGCCATCTCTGCCGCAGCCCATTAACCATTGCTTTGGTGGCCTGCGACCGCTCCGCTGCCGTCGCTGTGCTTCTGCCGGGCCCAACTTGTCGTCTTGGTGGGCCTCCTTCATGCTCCACTGATGCCTCCGCCTTGACCTCCGCTCGCGTCGGGGTCCTTGTCGGAGGTCCGCACCTCCGCTCGGCCTCGGAGGACCTCCGCCTTGACCTCCGCTCGCGTCGGGGTCCTTGTCGGAGGTCGCCACCTCCGCTCGGCCTCGGGGGACCTCCGCCTAAAGCGGGACATCCTCACCGGGCCTCGACACCCCCGTGGTCACCGACGAAGCCTTTGCAGTGGGGATCATGCCTCCGGGACTCCACTGCTTCACTGTACCCTGCGCACGGAGACAGAAGCCACTTGGCATATCGGTTAGAAATCTAGTCGGAGGTAAGAACCCTCAGCGGCTCTGGGGTCGATCCCCAACACCTGGGCGCACTCCGCCCACCCTTCCAGCCCCACCACCAGCTCTGCCGGCTGCCGCCCGCCGCGCCCCGCCACCACCAGCGCATACGCGCCGGCCATCCCGCGCAGTGCCTCCACCACGTCCATGGGCCCCGCCACTGCCTTCTCCGTGTACGCGGCGCGCTCCTTCGCCACGTACTCGCGCTGGAACTCCGACACGCACTCCTTGTCCGGGTCGTCGACGACCACGGACACCTCCCCGTCGATGTCGTCGGTGCGCTTCGTCGTCGCGACGCAGTCATCCGTGCTTTCGCGGAGCACGAAGCGGTGTTTGTTGGTGACAGAGTAATTAAGATGCTGCCAGGGGAAATCACTTCCAGAACACCAGAAAACCAAAGGATTTCATCTCATGGCAACATGGCATGGATAGTTGGATACTGCCGATGTCTGTGGACGCGCGTAAACGTTACTCTATCAGTCCAGCTCACTGATACTCTGATAGCATGACTGCACGAGGAATGCATGGATGCGTACACTGACTTTTGTTATTACAAATTCACAATCGGAAATCAGTTCCACAAAGGTTTGGGTTCATAAATCACTCGACAATAACTCAACCACGAACTGAATCTTATTAACAAAAAAGAAAGAAATTGTCCCTCCCTTCTTTGTCAAGTCTTGCGACGACATTGCTGTGACTGAGCACAGGATAAAATTCTTTCACATTACAGGCTTACAGTGATGAAGGGGCGTTTTGGAGTAACACGTATCCTGAGAGCATTGCTCGGCCTCGCTCTTTCACCTTAGTTCTATAGTACACCCTACGATTGCAAACAAAAACATGGAATGTATATATTCATCGAGCAAGAGGTCAGAAGCAACCGAATCAAAATGCTGCGCAAAAGCACGGCATTACCTCTGTCCTTCAGGCCACATCTCAGTGACCAGAGTTTCCCCTGGATAGATATGGTGCAGGAACCGGCAGGAGATACCTTTTACGGCTGTTGGTTCCATGTTGCAGAATGACCTCATGATAGCCGAACAGCAAATCCAAGCGTTGACAGTCCAGGCATTATTGGGTGTGTAAACCTTCAAGTTTTAAGTTCAGATTAATCTGAAAGATGGATCAGATAGATGTACAGATACATTTGACTTAAGACCAGAGCAGGAAATGCTAGGGAGTTGAAGAGCACAAACAGTTGTAAATCTAGAGATCATTCAGAAATGGAGCAAAAACTCTAACATATCATGTATAGTCCTATTGTTAGGAGAGTCAAGGGCCTATTGAGCTTTAACCCGTTAGAGTTAATTAGTCGTTTGCTCTTAAGCAAGCGACTAATTAACCCTAACGGGCTAAGGCCCAATAGGCCCCTGACTCTCTTAACACTTACCGACTACCAACTTAACAACATGAAATTGGCACTACTTCAGCAATAGAAAAATGCATTAATTTGTTGGCTCTTCGGCCAAAGGAGGATATGAAGATTCACAGCTCATGAACAGCAGCTGCAGTTACTTCAGCAACATCCAGCGCCAGATTAGTTGATTAGCTGGCGCTGGCCCATTAAGTCAGATAAGCATATATATAAGGAAGTCAAGAACACTAGGGATTACGGTGCAAACTTTACCCTTGATCCAAGGCAATGGATAGCAAAATAGTAAAGCTCTAGTAATATTTCTCTATAAAAAAGCAAAAACAAAACTCCAGTAATAATGCTTTTAGGAACTGAAGAGGAGTTGTAACATACCCTGAAGCCTGTGCAAAGATAGGATCTGAATGCAAAGGATGCAAATAGCTAGATAAGCTGCAGAGTAGTGCCTGAACCAACAGAGAGAAACCTCAGAGAATTAAAATAGGACGACTTTGTAACACTTTGAGTAATATTTCCTAATCTGAAGCTGTGTGTCAAATTTGAGAAGAGAAAAAAGCCGCTGCTAAATGTAATAACAGCCTTAAATAAAGATATTTTGTTAAGGAAAAAAATTTACAGTATTTGAGCTGCCTTCCACGTAGGACAGATAAATTCAACAAAACAAATCAAACTACAAAGAAGAGCTGTGTTGCAACAAGTGTACAAATAATGGAAATATTGATAAGAAGCTCTCCTGCATGCTCGCTAGAAATAAGCAATTGCAAGTACAACTTCAGAAAGAAATTTACATATGGAATGAAGTATCATGCCTGGGATTTTGAGTGTGATCTTCATACACAGCAAAAGGTGTCGAATCTGGAAATGTAATATCGGAAACCTCATTAGAAAGATAAGTGGCATATGAGAACGGTTGTGAAGAGTTGGAGAAGCCACCAGAACCACGCAAGTAGATAGTACTCCTGTGCCAGGTGTCGCATCAATGGGTTATTCTCTCATTCCAGTCAAGCTGTATAGCTCAACTGTTCCAAAAAAGTACTGACCTATTCATACATAAAACTTCACCAGAACCTTCAAAACAGGTTAGTGTTTCAACTTCAAGAATAGCGGCCTTCCCTGTAAAAATAGGGACATGTCATTTTAGATGAAGTATAACTTCCCTACAAAAGAGCAACATGTACTTGTTCCTATCAACACACGCACTTACATTGTTCACTCCTGTATAACGTATTTGAGCATAAGAACTCAGGCATAATTGTGAATTCAACATTAAAAGGGAAATTCTCTTGATTTCTTGATCGAGTTACAGATACAAGGAACTATGGTCCCAGTAAAATATTTGCTTCATATTTTTTACATTTTAGAACATTACTATGGATAACACTGAAACAGCCAAAATTTCAAACTAGTAAGCTATAATAGGCCTATAATAACAGAATAAATCTTGAAAACGCTGGATGGGGAAATTTTTCATGGTCTGACACCATAGAGATCCTGCTCACATATCAAAACAATGTATCACATCACTATTTTAGCTGAGAGGCTCAGATTATAGGGGTGAATTAATGCTATTAATAACTATACTAGAATCTTCAACCGTGGCCAAACACATTTTACCATGGAGATAGAACAAAGAAGAAACAAAAAACCAAAATTGAGTGATCAAATATCACAACGAGAATACCTCGGTCGTGCAAACCAGCTACTTTAATTTTGTTAGCAACCTGGGGAAAAGAAAAGGGTCAATCACATTTTGGGGCACAAAATAGTAAATATTGTAAAATATGTTAAACAGTAAGTGAAATATTGTAGATTTACTTAAATGCAGTGTTGGAATTTTTGATTTTCACTAATGGGCTAACCCTAAAAGGGTAGCAATATAACATGTCATACATGGGCCTCATGGGCCTAACCTCATGGGCCTAATACACTCATACTCCAACCCCCCTGTCAGTTTGAACTACCGGCGTAGCGGAGTTACAGACTGAACACGAAAAGAAGCACACACACTAGCCCCCCACAGATGCAACTAGCCACTGGTGATGTTGAGGCTGGAGCGAAACTCGGTGAAGGTGGAGGACGGGAGGCCCTTAGTGAAGATGTCAACAAACTAGGAGGTGGTCGGGACGTGGAGGACCCAAACATCGCCGATGGCGACTCGATCATGGACAAAGTGTAGATCGATCTCCACATGCTTGGTCCGCTGGTGCTGAACAGGGTTGGTGGAGAGATACACCGCACTGACGTTGTCGCAGTAAACCAGCGTGCTCTGAGAGAGAGGGCTGTGGAGCTCGGCAAGGAGCTGCCGAAGCCAGGAGGCCTCAGCCACGCCGTTAGTGACAGCGCCGTACTCCGCCTCAGCACTGGAGCGAGAGACCACCGGCTGGCGCTTGGATGACCAGGACACCAGGTTGCCACCCAGAAAGACAGCATAGCCGGAGGTGGAGCGCCGAGTGTCCGGACACCCGGCCCAGTCGGCGTCAGTGTAGACGACGAGCTCAGCGGAGGAAGACCGGTGAAGGAGCAGGCCGTAGTCGATAGTGCCGCGGAGGTAGCGGAGGAGGCGCTTGAGAGTAGTGAGGTGGGGCTCTCTGGGATCATGCATGTGAAGATATATCTGCTGCACTGCATAGGTGATGTCTGACCTGGTGAAGGTGAGGTACTGAAGTGCACCAGCAAGACTCCGATATGCAGTGGGGTCTGCCACTGCGGTGCCCTCGGCCTCTGACAGCTTGCCCTGTGTGTCAACCAGAGTGGAGCAGGGCTTGCAGTTAGTCATCCAGCTCGCTCCAGGATATCAAGAGTGTACTGCTGCTGGTGAAGGAGTAACCCGGTGGGACGAGGCTCAACAGTGACCCCGAGGAAGTGGTGGACTACACCAAGATCCTTCACAAGAAACTCCTGCTGAAGAGAGCTGATGATGCGGTGTAGTAGTGATGGACTGGAGGCTGTGAGGATAATATCATCAACATAGAGCAGCAGGTAGGCAGTCTCAGCTCCGTGGTGATAACAGGAAAGCAGCAAGACGAGAGTGCCATGCCCGAGAGGCCTTCTTGAGGCCATAGAGAGACTTGTTGAGCCGGCAGACCATGTCAGGACGAGAAGAGTCAACAAACCCCGTCGGCTGGCTGCAGTAGACTGTCTCATTGAGAGTCCCGTGCAGATAGGCATTCTTGATGTCCAGCTGATGCACGGGCCAGGATCGAGTGAGAGCCAGTGAGAGCACCGTTCGGACGGTGGCCGGCTTCACCACGGGCTGAAAGTCTCATCATAGTCGACTCCAAGGCGCTGAGTGAAACCCCGGAGAACCCAGCGAGCCTTGTACCTCTCAAGGGTACCATCAGCCCGCTGCTTGTGTGTCCAGATCCACTTGTCGGTGATGACGTTGGAGCCGGGCGGACGGGGCACCAGATCCCATGTCTGGTTGGCGAGGAGAGCCGTGTACTCCTCTTCCATTGCACGGCGCCAGTGAGGGTCCGACAAGGCGTCGCGAATGAAAGAGGGTACTGGAGAGACCTGCGGGTCGCCGGGCCTCGCTGCAAGAGCTCAGGACCGCAGGGTACCAGCCGCGTGCCGCGTCACCATAGGGTGAACATGCCACGGGTGTCGGTGAAGGAGCGGTGGGTGGTACACCGGCAGGACGACACGGGCAGCCGGCGGCCGCGATGGTGGTGTAGGCGTCCCCGGCGGAGAAGAGGCCACCGGTGGTGACTGAGGCAGTGGAGCCGCCTGCGCATGACGCTGGTAGACGCGCACCGGCTAGGCGAAACGTGCAGGAGGTGCAAAACCTAGCGTCCCCAGACCCACGTCGGGCGTAGGGGCAGGAGTAGCACCAGAGGGTGATACCTCTGGACCCCGGCAGGGCGCAGGGCCAGGGGCGTCACTGGTGGGCGCTGAGCTATGGCATAGGCCCGACGAAGGGCACGGAGGAGCAGTACCTGCAGGAGACAACGGTAAAGGTGGCTGGACCAGCATGTCAGTGGGAAACAGAGAGAAGAGGTCAAGGTCAGGGGTGGAAGTGGTCATGGTGGTGGCGGAGAAGGGGAAGACGGACTCATCAAAAACCACATGGCGAGAGATAAGACCCGATGAGAGGTGAGGTCAAAGCAGCGGTAACCCTTGTGATCCGGGGAATACCCGAGGAAGACGCACAGAGTCGAACGGGGTGCCAGCTTGTGGGGAGCGGTGGCAGTGGTGTTAGGGTAACACGCACACCCGAAGACACGAAGGTGGTCATATCGAGGAGGGGTACCGAAAAGAGCGTGGTGTGGCGTAGGAGCTGGCAAGTAGCGGAAGGAAGGCGGTTAAGGAGATAGGTGGCGGTGTGCAGACTCTGAGCCCAGAAGCGAGCAGGGAATGACGCCTGGAGCAGAAGGGTGCGCATGGTGTCGTTGGTGGTGCGAATCATGCGCTCAGCCTTGCCGTTCTGGGAGAAGGTGTACTGGCAAGACATGCACAACTGGACACTGTGAGAGAGGAAGAAGGTGCGCGAGGTGGTGTTATCGAACTCGTGGCCATTGTCACACTTGACGGCCTTGATGGTGAGGCCGAACTGGGTAGACACCCAGGCGAAGAAGTGGAGAAGAGCGAGAAAAGCATCAGATTTCGCACGCAAGGGAAATGTCCATGAATAATGAGAGAAATCATCAACCACCACAAGATAGTATTTATAGCCAGAAATGCTGATGACAGGAGATGTCCATAGGTCAAAGTGTACAAGATCAAAAACATGAGTAGCATGTGAAGAAGAAGCATGAAAAGGAAGACGAACATGACGGCCCAGCTGGCACGCATGACACAAGTGCTCATCGTGAGCCCGAGTACAACGAATGTTGGAACTACGACTAAGCTGCATCAGAGCATAACGTCCAGGATGGCCGAGACGATGGAGTGGATGGTGAAGAAGAAGGCGAAGCAGATGCCAAAAACCGAAGGGTGTAAAGGGGCCCCGTGCTATCACATCGGAGAAGAGAACGCCGGGAAGCCAAATCCTTCACAGTAAGACCAGAAGAGTCAAATTCAACAAAACAGAAATTGTCAGCTGTAAATTGACGAATAGAAAGAAGGTTGTGAACCATAGAGGGGGCAACAAGGACATCAGGAAGACGAAAAGAGCCATGAGTGCCAGCGGCACCCATGAACGTGACTGGAAGACATGAACCATTGGCAACCATGATGGACGGAGGGTGAGGGAAAGAAGGAGGGTGAACGGAAGATAGTATACCAGAGTCGGGAGTGGTGTGATAAGTTGCTCCCGAGTCGGCGATCCAGTCTGGACCAACAGGCGGTGTCAGGGCCATGGTGCTGAAAGAGCTGACCAAGGCTGCCGGGTTCCAACCAACAGGCCCGGGCGAGGCGCTGGGAGGTGTCGCCCACAACCTGAGAGAGGCGCCGAGAGGTGTAGCCCATGGAGACGTGGAGTGAAACCCCGGAGGAGCACCAACGAGCATGGCCGTCGGCGGGCGAGTCTCACCGCTGGGAGCCTGGTAGGGCCACATGGAGATGCGCCCCGACCACGGGTTGTGGAAAGAGGGCCAGGGTGCACCCCATGGAGGCGCCGGTGCCGGGTTGCTCCCACGGCCCGCACCCACACCACGCCCTCCTCCGCGGCGACGGCGGCCGCTACGGCCCCCCACCCCCGTCCGGCCCGGGGGGAGGAGGACCAAGAAGAGACGACGGCGACGGAGCAGACGAACGCGGCAGAGGAGTGGCGGCAAGGGTATTCGAGGAAGACGAGGACCCCGGCGCAGAGGTGGACCCGGGCTGGATGCCCTGAGTGAGCTCCTTCATGACAAGGTCGTCATGGACCTGCAGGAAGGTAGGGAAAGGCCGCTGATGGGTGATCCACGTCCGGAGGTGGGCGTAGCGTTCACTGAGCCCACGGAGGAAGTTGAGGACCAGGATGCGGTCCTCCATGGGCCAGCCAAGGTCACCGAGGGAGTCCACCATGCCCTTCATCCGACGGCAGAACTCGCCAACGGAGAGGTCACCCTAGACGAACGTACGGAAGCTCGCATCGAGACGTAGAGCTCGGGCTTCGGCATTGCCCAGAAACTGGCCCTCGAGCGCAAGCCAGGCACGACGAGCGTCAGCAGAGATGTGAACGAGGTTGTAGAGGTCGAGGGAGATAGTCCCGAGGATCCAGGAGAGCACGATGCTGTCAAGGCGCTGCCACGAGGGGGTCTAGACCGCGACCGAGGCATCAACGAGAACGTGGTCGTCGAGGGCATAGCGGCAGAGGGTGAGGACAGGTCCCACCAATGGGCGTAAGAGGGCGACTCAGGCTCGAGGACGACCGGAACGAGGAGCCGGATGTTCTGGACACCGCCGGCCTGGTAGTGGAGCTGCGCCACGAGCGGATCTGCCGGATCATGCCAGATGACCGCGGTGACCCGTCGAGCCGGAGGAGGTGGCCCCGACCCCGGGTGAGGCAGGGAGGACGAGGAGCTGCTGCGCCTCGGCGATCTGGCGGGCCAGTGCATTGGCCACATCGCATTCGCGCTCCCAAGCGAGGGCGGCAGCACGCACACGGGCCTGGCTGTCCGCGGCAACTGCCCGAGCAGCGACGAGGGCGGCGACGAGGGTGGAGTCGGGGCGATCCGCAGTGGGCGGCAGAGGAGGGGGTGGGGAAGGGAGCAGCGCTCGCGCCCCTGGCACCTGTGCCCGCCGCCAGGATGAGAGGGTTAACGGCGGTCGCCAGGGCGTCCGCGTCCCCGGCGGCCGCGCCCAGGGCCCGACGGCGGCGTCCGGGGGGTCAGCGCCCGCGCTAGGGCCACCGGCGCCAGCCGCATCCGCCGCCATGAGGAAAGGGGCGGCGGCGGCGCTGGGAGCGGCCGGGGCGGCTGCGGGAGAGGGCCCCGCGCCCCCGCCCGCGCCGGCACCCGGGCCACCCGCGCCCGCCGCCATGAGGAGAGGAGCAGCGGCGGTGGCGGCGAGAGAGGGCCGGGCCACCTGCGCCCACGATGCGAAGGCGGGGAGAGGAGAGAAGCAGTGGAAAGAGGTAGGAGAGAGAGGAGGAGGAGGGAGGCCAGCCATGGCGGCGGCGGCGGCGGGCCAGCCAGCGGCTGGCGGCTGGCAGCTGGGGAGGAGGGAGGGAAGGAAACCCTAGCTTGATACCATGTTGGAATTTCTGATTTTCACTAATGGGCTAGCCCTAAAAGGGTAGCAATATAGCATGTCATACATAGGCCTCATGGGCCTAATACACTCATACTTCAACATATAGGCATATGAACCTTCTGTTTGTCAATTGATGATAAAGAGGATGTAAGACCCTCTTTTTTAAAAGAAATTTACCATCTGCTATCTAGATTACACATCACATGTTAACCCACAGATCATGAAAAGTTACTCTTTCAATACTAATAATTTTGGTGTACAACTTACATTAGCTCGTGAAGGAATTGGTCTATATATCTCTATATATTGCTGACCGTGCAGTAAAAGTGCTGGGTCATAGCTGGAGAACAGAAACAAGCCAAAGTGTTCAAGTGTAAGAATAATGACAGTACCCTAGCAAGGATTGACTGAGTAGAGATTAAAAATGAAGGTCAAATACTGTGTAACTTTAATGAAAGCACAGTAACCCAACAACTAAGCTCGGTAAATATGTGAACAGTATTCTTACTGGAGCCCAGGGAGATTCATGAAAAATCCATCGCCAGTTTTTGCATTAAGTACAACAATAAAAGTAGGTAAAACCTGAACAACATGCAAGGGACTATCACTTCCAACAAATAGCTGGTAGATATAGAAATGTCTGTATAAATAGACTACAGTAAAATACATTAAAATATTTTAGTTCACTAGTGTGATACATAGGTTCAATGTAGCATGAGCATAACGAAAAGTAGGCTGTTACTTCAGACTTATGACTAAACAACTGTTGATTTTGCGTGCAGTAAACTGTATGCAAAACTATCGTGTTGTATGCCTACAGAGACTTCTCTGACATGAAGATTGTTATGCGTTGCTGACATTGAAGGTAAAGTAACTAGATCAAAGATTGGGAGGCTTAATTTGTGATTGGAGAAAAGGAAGTGCTTTTTGTGGTGTGTACCATATAAAATGCAGAAAGTATTTTATACATATAACTCTCTTTTCTTCTACTACAAAGATACGCACAAGTACGTATTCACAAAAAAATAATAAAATACAGAAAGTATCATATACAATTTCAGGAGGCCTAAGAGCAACTCCAAGAGACACGCTATCTTGGTTGGCTAGGTTATTTTTAGAATTTCTTCAACAAAAGTTAAGTTCCAACAGTTTTGCTATCTTGTTTTGTAAAATAGCAAGTCAGCCATTCTTGAAATCTCACATGTTAAATATACCTTGTATGTGCCGCTAGTTATATAGTCTCGCCATACTAGAAAGATTGTTGTAGTTTTTTATTTTTTTACAAAGTTTTCTGTTATAGAGGTTGACTAAATTATATGTTTAGCCATATATTTTTTTTACCATTTCTCTAGCCTCCAAGTTGACTTGACCCAGCTACAAGTATTCACGTTCCATGTTGAGTTAATTTTGACACAGTCAGCAACTAGGAACCAAAATTCAGTTTGCACCAGGTGCTGGGCACAACACAGGAATTATTTCTGCCGATTTTAACACTCTTCTCAACACTACGATGAATGCGATGCAATGGTTAAAAGGAAAAAAATATCAAGCGGACACACCCCCACCAACTGATCTAGAGCACCTTAATAGAAGACTGCGCATCCCT
The DNA here is from genome assembly GCA_023333625.1 of Bothriochloa decipiens. Classification (NCBI taxonomy): domain Eukaryota; kingdom Viridiplantae; phylum Streptophyta; class Magnoliopsida; order Poales; family Poaceae; genus Bothriochloa; species Bothriochloa decipiens. The sequence goes on along the minus strand of CM041631.1, from coordinate 15,932,619 downwards.
GTGGTACACCAGCTGAAGCTCCTCCTCATCCGCTTCATCTGCGTTGCAAGCTCCCACCCCCAGCGCGTACAGCGCTACATCCCTGCACCAACCAAGTGAAAAAAAATGCATCAGCCATGCCGAGCAGCCGTTGGCACGTTCCATCGAGCAGATCGTGGGCGGCGGCGACCTCGCATCGTAAGCGAACGCGACCTGAAAAACAGAGAGCAGCTCTCGTCAAGCCAGAAGAGCCCGGTTATCGAGGAAAGTGTCCGGTGATAGAGGACGGAGCTAGTGAAGCCGTGTAACCTCAGGGAACTTGTGAGAGAGAACCATGGCAGGGTCAATGGCGCGGGCCGTCGCGGAGGCGTTGCGCGCCATGGTGCAGGACAATGCCAGGAGGTGCAGCCAAGGCGTGCGGAGCGGGTGGCGTTCCTCGGCGCAGCGCGAGCCATTGTTAAGCTGCCAGCCCGCGCTGCCTGAATCGAGCTAGCGACGTGCCCTAGTTAATTCGAGAAAATTGAGGTTTCCAACGCGCCAAATTGAGGTTGCAGACGCAATACAGGATAGGGTACCCACCATGACGAGCGCAGGCAAGTAGAATCTTCAGAGTCAGCGGCCGGTATCCTTTTTCTATTCTCGATTACACTTGCAATCTTTTTTAATCTAGTCTTCTACGAGTTATCTACGTATACATCTACGTATACACGGCTACTGTATGTTTTTTCTTTTCTTTGTGAGATCTTTTGTGCATTTCGCACCGTGTCACTTCGCCGGAGCTGGCGGCGGCAAGTCCAGGTGGAACGGGGACGGAGGCACGGTCTTCTGCTGCACGACAAGCACGGAGCCCATCTCCAGCGACTCGTTCGAGGCCAGGATCTCCCCGACGGGGCCTACCTCCGCGCACTCCGCCCACCCTTCCAGCCCCACCACCAGCTCTGCCGGCTGCCGCCCGCCGCGCCCCGCCACCACCAGCGCATACGCGCCGGCCATCCCGCGCAGTGCCTCCACCACGTCCATGGGCCCCGCCACCGCCTTCTCCGCGTACGCGGCGCGCTCCTTCGCCACGTACTCGCGCTTGAACTCCGACACGCACTCCTCGTCGGGGTCGTCGACGACCACGGACACCTCCCCGTCGATGTCGTCGGCGCTCGTCGTCGTCGCGACGCGGTCGTCCGTGCTTTCGCGGAGCACGAAGCGGACGACGGTCAGTCTGATGGACTCGTTCTTGGCGAGGCGGCAGGCGAGGGCAACGGCCTCGCGGTCGTCCGGGCCGCCGAGGAAGACGGCCGCGACGTGGGTCGTCGCCTTCTCGTCGCCCTGGTTGCTCGTCCGTATCTTGGTCGGGAGCTGGAAGCTGGGGCAGCTTCTCCGGAACGGGCGGTCGGCGAGAATGGCCGTGGTGCACGGCGCGTGCTCTAGCACCTTGACGTTGAGCTCGCGGCGGTCCTCGCGCCGGCAGACCATGGTGCCGTCGTAGTGCTGCTCCTTGTGGTAGGGAATCAGCAGGATGCCCGAGCGGACGTCCTCCGTCCAGCGGCGGATGGCCTTGGCGTTCACGACGCTGCCGCGGTCACCGGTGTCGATCTGGCGGATGACGAGGCCGGTGGCGCAGGTGAACACGTCGACGGCCCAGTTCACCTGCGTGGTGGCGTCCTTGCGGCGGCTCATGTGCCTATGTTCGCTGTCCTGGACCCTCTGGTGGTACTGTCTGGGGCCGTCGTTCTTGCGCGCGACGTCGAAGAAATGAAGGACGTGGATGGTAGGCTGCGCGCGGGGCTTGCTCGCCAGCAGCTCCAGAAGGCTGAGCATGCCCGGCGTGCCGCGCGCGCCGTGCACGCAGGCGAGCATGCGCAGCTCCTGGTCCGTGGCCATGTGTTCCAGCGCCTGGTGGCTGCACTCGTACGCCTCTTTCTCCTTGCGGAACACCACGGCGAACACCGGCCCAGCGATGATGGTGCTGATCATGCTGCCGACGACCATCGCCATCAGCGCCTGCTCCGCCCAGATCTGCACGCAGTCGTCGTGCACGGATCCATCAGTCTTATTTACTCGTGCACGTCGCATGGGGGTTGCCAGCAGGCAGAGAAATGGGAAATGCATTACCACCGTACCCCTTCGGAACTGGCGAAGTTCATGTCGATCATGTTGACGTGGCCTTTCATGTTGAGCAGGACGCCCAAGCGCAGGGCGTCGGAGGTCTGCATATTGAGGAACCTGGCGGCGCCCATGGTGCCGGCGCACTTGCCGATCAAGCCGAACAGCGTAAGGAGGATAGCCGGCACCAGGATGGCGCCCGACATGGCGCTGAAGTTAAGCCGCATCCCCATGGCGCCGAAATAGAAGGGCAGCGCGAGGGCGTGGAGCGGGTACGCCAGCGTGTCGATGATGCTCCTCGCCACGGGGCCCTCCCTGGGGAACGCCAGCCCCAGCAGGAGGCTCACCGGCATCCCGTCGAACCCCACGCGCTGCGGGAAGTTGCCGATGCACGACACGGCGAAGAGTAGCAGCATCAGCTGCCAGTTGCCGACACGGTGCCGCCCCGCGTTACGCCGGTTGATGAACGCCACCACCGGCCGGAGAAGCGCCACGGCGATGCCCACCTTGACGAGCGCGAGGATGCCCAGCCCCAGGCGCTGCGGGGCGCTGTAGTCCGGGGTCCTGCTGGAGGCCAGCTTCATGCAGGAGAACACCCCCTCGCCGACGATGCAGATGATGTTGGTCGCGATTGCCGTGGCGACGACGAGGCGGCCGCTGGGCGTGGCCGCGAGCCCCATCTCGCTGGCCATCCGCGACACGTCGACGGAGGCGGTATCGGCGATGGACAGCATGAGCACGGCGGCCAGCAGCTCGGGCGACCTCACCGGGGTGTGCATCATGCTGCCGTACATGCCGCCGGAGACGAAGGCCGCGAGGAGCAGGCAGGTGGCGACGCTCGCGTACGTGAAGATGGTGGCCCGCCGTATGTCGTTCCACAGCGCCGCGACGTCCGCCTCCAGGCCGACGTAGAACATGTAGAAGATGCGTGCCTCCGACACGTAGCGGCCGTAGGTGTCCTCCGCGTTCTCCACGTCGACGTGCACGATCGCGTCGTGCAGGCCCAGGCTCCCCACGATGATCCCCGCCTGGAAACCGAACGCGAATTAACAGCAGAATCGAGGCAATTGATCGATTCGCAATAATGCCCAATGAAATTAGAGAATCGATCGGCGCATTGCATTCGTGCACGCATGACGCGTACGTACGATGATCTGGGAGGTGGCGCTGGGCAGGTTCTGGCGCCGGAGGCCGAGGTGTATGAACTTGCCGAGCGCAATGACGACGGCCGCCTGGAGGACGATGAGGAACAGCGTGTCCAGCGCCACGTTCTTGACCGAGTTGTCGGAGGCGCAATCGATGGATCGCGCCATGCCGCCGGTCCGATCGCCGGCGGGTCGCAGGCGTGTCGAATCCCGACGCCGGCCGCGAGCAAGGGCCGGGCGCGGGGTGGGGCGGAGTGGGAACGTTAAGCGGCCGTGCGCCGGCTGGTGGATTTGCGGACGGCACGGGCACGGCGGGCTGGTCCCATGGGATGCGCCAGGTTTGGGCGGCGGGGGAGCGGCGCGCCCTTCTTGTGTCGTTCGTAGGCGTTGCCGCGTTGGGTCAGTTGTTCGGCCAGGGACAGACAGGCTGCTGTGCGTTACAAGACCTCCGTGATCAATTTGAGGCAATATCCACGTTATTATGTTTCAATTTTCGCATCCAAGCTAACGTTTCCGTTGGTGACAGAGTAAGGTCCTTATTCTGTGTGAACGTCCCTTGTGAATGTTTGGGTTTAGAAGTATTTCATCTTAAAGATCAATACAATGCACATATTTGCAGTACTGCATATTTGGGTGGATATCGAGCTAGCTTGCCTCTATTCAGCTGGTTAATATACCAAGCTAGCTCGGTGCAAGTTCAATAATCAAATAGGAGCGGGCCACAGCTATGGAGGGATCCTATGGCACGCCTTGCACAGCTCACTGAATGACGTTTTGCTCTATGTACCCTTGAGATCATGGCACATCAAAAAGGGAAGTCGCTTGATGTGTGTGTCCTAATCTCCAACAAAAGCAATTGAACGGAGTAGGGAAAGTTCATCTCACGAGCTGGTTATTGATCGGCTGAGGGGTGAGCAGCGCCGCAATGAGCGAGTGAACAATAGCCGGGAAACCCTGGGCAGCGGTGAGACTCGGCTCATATGTGGTGGCCACCAAGAGCCAAGCTAGCTCATGTACGGCGACCAGCGGGGACGTGGCTATGAGGCATGGCTAGGTAACCAAACGGCCAAACCTAGACCTAAGTGACCAAGGCAACCCTGAGCCAGATAACCAAACAAATCCTTTATAGACGGATAGAACCACACGAGTCATCTTTCAGTTTCAGCAAACAGGAGAGCCCCAGGCCACACTGTCATTTGGACGACCATGAGGATAAAAGATTATACCACTATCTCCTATAGATGATGTTTGGCTGTACTCTAACCTCTCTCAATCTATATAGAGGTATACTATAGTGGATTAGATAATAACTAGTTATTTTTTGTCGCTTATTAAAATGGATTGGGGATTTGGCATAAGGTATTTGGTAGCACTCCGCAGGCTACTTCTTGATTAGCTCTGTGTGAGCAGCAACAAGCACTTGTTAGCCAAAGCCCGAAATACCCAGTCAGAGGAGTAGAGAGGTAAAGAGCCGAGAATTAATGGATTGGTGTGGTTTCGTCTCCTTCATGTGGGCCTAGTGTGTTGTGTGATATGATTTGTCGTGGGTGGGCCGGCATGGCGACTGCTGAGTCGCTAGGACGTAGGGTGATTGCATGGGACAGGGAGACCGGCGGAGTAAGAGAGTTGATGTATTGGGAGGTTAGTGGACCACATGTATTAGAGTGAAAAAAACCAGCCACTTGTGGGAAAGAAGACGACGAGAGAAAAAAAATAAATATTATAGAAAATTAACATTTTTTATCTAGCATGAGGAGAGATTTTAACAAACATTTTATAATTCGCAAACAAAAAAATTTCATAAAATCAACCTTCAGCTTCACAGAAGTAGCTGTATCAAATGGAAAAAAAAAATGTTACTCAAAGGAAGGCGAAGTCAAGTCAAACATCTCCCTGCTCCTTCAATCCAACTGGCCGTTGGCGTCCCGTGGGCAGCCGGCTGTCCCTCCCTCGAGCGCCCGGTGCCGGCCGCGCCCGCGGGAGTTCGGCGGCGCAAGTCTGCCGAGCCATTGAGGCCGCCGCTCCGACCAACCATCACCTGGTTTTCAGTCTGAACCACCAGCGGCCACCGCGACACCGCGGTTCGTCCGCTGAACCCAGTGGTACCCTCCCCTCTTGCATTGTGAGTGCCCTGAGCGCTCGGGAGGTTCCGGATGGGCTTGCGTGGACTCGGCGAGTCGGCGGTCACCGGTCATTGGCGAATGGCGACGGCTGACCTCGTCAATCTGATGCTCGAAGTCCCGGTTCCGCGCCGTGGTAAGTTCACGCTAGATGCGCCCGTCCAAGGTACGCGTTCCTCGCCTTATCTTCAGTTTTTTCGTCCCCGTGCTCGGTTCTGCTCCTTGACCCAATGATGGTTACAGACACGTTTCGTAGCTAGCTAGTTCTCGCTCTTTGATCCCAGTTCATCGAATCATTCGTCTTTGTCATGTTGTCCCCATCGACAGGTGGCAAGACCGTGCACTTTATCTCGGCATTGGTCAGCATTGAGGACTTCGACGGTTAATGCGAACATGACTGGTTGAATTGAATCTGTTGGCTGCTCCATGACCTCAGTATAATCCAGCCAATGCCCTGTCACAGTCCTATCCTTTGATTTTCAGCTATGTATTCTGTCACAGTCTGACAGTCCTTTCTTTTTGTATTCCAGCGTCTGAATTTCAACGGAGTATTCTGTCTGTATTCCAGAGTAATATTCTGTCACAGTCTTATTATCTTATAATGACAACCGGCTCCCTGCTGCCACACCGAGCATGACCTTACAAGAACTACGATAAGGTTCTTTGCTGGCACCACACTACCGAGTCAGAAAACCATCTCCATCTGAGGAAACATGATTTGAGTTGTTGGCCCAATATTGCTATTAGTATGTGTCAAGTATGCTAATTGCTAATTCAGGGACATTTAGTCGTATGTGTATCACAGAGAGGTAAATCGGACAATCGTTGGTGATTCGGGCGGAACAAAATGGCATGGCAGAAGGTTGTTTTGGAAAGAATGAGTGATTTTGGACTAATTTATAGTACATATGTCTCCTATATTCAATTTGTTGCAAGAACTTTCTGGTCAATGGATATGTCCCTGCACTGCACCCCTCCTGAGCACATGGATGCCTTAGTATGTAATTACCAACATCAATTAATCAGATGTCAATTAAATGGGCTTCTTGTCTTCAATTTCCCATTAAGGCTGATTTTTTTCTCCTGTAATTTTGAAACATGTGAAATTGAAATTTGATGTTAACGATCGTTCAACAAGAGAATCTGGTAAAATCAGTTCAACTCCTGCTTCATTGACTGGTGGCTGGCTGCTAACTTGAATTCGATCTTTAATTTACTTCTGTGATTCTTTGTACTGTATTCAATATTCATTCCTGAGTGTTGTCCTTGTGTTTTTTATGTTGGTACACAGAACATGCAGGCTTAAGTTGGTAGTACTGAGTTAATAGCTTTGACTCAGCATTTGTTTTCTTCTTCTTCGCATTCTTGGGCAATAGCCTTGCTTGACTTTGTGTGGCATGCCTTGCTGACCTGTATTAGAATTGTAGGTTCCTTAATTTGGGTGTGAACGTTTTTTTTTTTTGAATTTAGGCTTACTATTGAGTGAGAAATGTGATGTTTTATTTTTCTGTTTCTGCACCTGCATCCTGTTCACAGATTTCAGAAAATGCTCCGTGCATGGACTTAACATGTAAGAATTGCCAGTATGACCTTGAACTCATGAATCCTGTTGCGTCTAAGCCCATACATGTTCTTCTACAGTTGAGGCGTACCGGATCATATATCAATATATATCATATACACTAGTTCACATGCCCATATGTCAAATATGAAATATTTCTACAATAATTACTTTTGTACATCTTTATGAGCATACTTATTAGTACTCCTATGCTGTTCAACTCGACGGAGGACAGTATATATTTAGTATTATAATGAGAAGTGCTGAACTGTCAATTATTACTGGAGCACAGGATAGTGATCCCATCGCTTATGCTATTTTTGTATGGGGGTGTCACCGCGGTGTGCGGAAACTGATCTGAATTCTTGCTCTCTATCAGATAAGGATGGATAAGGATGGGAAAATTGCGCCTGTGGTCATAATCATGGTTGCTTCCTGGATGACAAGGTTCATCCTCTGAAAGGTACAATTTACTGCTGTCACGCAAGATGTTTTCTCAATTTGGTTGTATAAACTGTAATCCTGTACATTATCCTGTTGTTTTTGCCTTTTTTTTGCCAGTCGTTTAGGATAAGGTCTTGCTTTATTGCTTATTACCACACAACTTGCTTGACCATATCTGGTGCAATATCTCCCATTTTAATCAGGTAAAGTGGAAGCTAACTTATGATCAATGGCATTCTTTTTACATACGAGGTAAAGTGGAAGCTAACTGTTTCTAAGTTCACTGCAGAAAATTAAGAGGGGAAATCTCAGTATAGTTTTCCCTCTTCAGAACCTTCAAAAGATTTGCTAGAACTGAGATCTATAATTGTGGAGTGAATTCAATAGCCTCATTGTATCATAACAGAACCAACTGCAAGATTCTAATTCTATTGTTTACTGGGGTATGTACAGCTATCTACATATGCATGCATACAACACTTCTCATTAGCTAAAATATAGATAGTGACTGATTAAGACTCTTGGAAACCATGGTCATGCTACTCATGCAGTTGCATGGTATTACAACAGAACTAAGGACCGCCTTTTCCACTTCTTCTGAGGGCTTTCTCCTAAGCAAACACATCACGTACTCCATCACTTTGGCCTCACAAGGCACTGTGATCCTGTCTTCACTTGTGAAACCAAACTCATCCTCGGACATCCGCAGGAGCTCCACAAAAACGTTTGTATTGAGATACGCCAAAGGGACTTCAAATCGCTTACCGTCAGCTGTGTAGACGACACAGTGACCCTTGTTCGCTATGGCTGATGTGCAGTATAGGTTGCCTTCTTTGATCGTTGTGATCATTGTTAGCCTCCTTCTCCCAAGGACTGTCATATGTTGCCACTTCTTTGCCAGTTGAACTAGCCTCTTTGAATTTATCATGTGTAATTCTATGGGATGAACCTTGGTGCACCGTGCTAGTGCTTCAGTTCTTTTATGAGTTTGTGAAGATGATATGCGCTTAGTTTCATGTACTTATAGGATAGCAAGGGAGCACTAGGCCATAAGCTATGTCTGATGGGTGTAGGCATCAGTATGACTATTTGGCAAGAGACAAAAGTAGGAGTTTATCTTTCTAGACGTCGCCATCTTGCTGTGTATGATAGAGTTTGATGCTCAGTTTGCTTCTTAGCCTATTGGTACTCTTTGGGTCCACTCTATTAGTCTTCTCTGCTCAGTCTATTTACATTTGTGTCAGCCTCATGCATCCATTATGGTACACAGTTTCCTGCTGCTTGGTTCTACACTTGTGACTGGTTTGATTGGCACTCAAACTGAAGACACATTTTTTTATTATCAAGAACTAATTGACATGGACAGTTGAATTTGTTTGAATATTTTTTGTAAATTTGTTTCATAAGATTGGTTGAAAACAAAGTTATAATAATAAATGTCCAAGCTAAAAGTTTCTAGATTTATGCCTCCCAATTTCCTTTCTCTACCATTTCAACTGATATAAGAACACTCTTCGTGATTTTATTTCAGGTAAACTCAACATATTGATGTAAAGACTCGAGAAGGCAAGATTTCTGTTTGTTTGTCTCACTTTTCATTGGCCTAACAAGTAACATCTTGGGGAGTCCCACATAAATCTGATGCCCTTTATTGGACACTCATTTGATTCTGGTGGCATAACAGCTTTCTTAGTCACTACCTTATCTTCTGTTCATTGTTCTAGTTCCAATACTGTGGTCTGTCCATAGAGTTGTCCTGCCTTTTTCCTTGCTGGACCAGCAGCTATGCAAGTGTCAGCATGTGGCTAATCTTATGTTCAGTTTTTCTGCAACCACTGTTTTATGGATTCAGTTAAACTCTGGTGGCGATCAAGACCGTTGAGGCAGTGACCGGCCTAGTCACAAACTTCAACAAAAGCTCCACCCATCCTATCAGGTGTGAAGTGAAAGTAATTGTGAAGTGAAAGTAATTAGGGCAAGGATTATTGATTGATTACCAAGAGTACTAGGTACAATATATAGGCAAGGATCCGGAGGGTTTATAGAAACACCCAATCAACGGCGATCCTTGTCTTATCAATCTATCTTAACCCCCAAGGCACTTAGCCGATTAGGTTTAGCACCAGGCCCATAACAGCCCATCAGGGCGCCTATTGCTAACACGCCCCCACAGTCGAATCGTCAGCCACTCTGCACGTTTAGTCTAGACCTAAACTCCGTAAAGAAGTAGGCAGCCCCTTGGTGAAGATGTCTGCATATTGTGAAGAGGTGGGAACATGCAGAACACGAAGATCACCAATGGCGACTCGCTCCCGGACGAAGCGAAGATCGATCTCAATGTGCTTGGTGCGCTTATGTTGCACTGGATTGGAGGTCATGTAGATGGCACTGATGTTGTCGCAATACACTAGTGTGGCGCGCCGAAGAGGAGCATGCGAGGTGGACTTGCAAGTGTCTGGACAACCTGCCCAGTTAGCGTCGGTGTAGACGACAAGATCAGTCGAAGTAGACGGTTGCAGCAGGAGACCGAGGTGGAGTGTGCCTCGAACATAGCGAAGAATCCGCTTCAGAGTAGCAAGATGAGGCTCTCGAGGGTCATGCATGTGAAAGCAGACCTGCTGAACTACATATGCAATGTCTGGGCGAGTGAACGTCAAGTACTGAAGAGCTCCAGCAAGACTTACAGAACATACTTGAGCCTTTTCAGGGAGCCTGCAAAGATTTCCCATGCCGCTATCTTGGCAGCTGCCCACAGCCCACCAGCCCACCCATGCCCTTCAAAAAGTTCATGGGCAACCACTCATCGAAAAAAATAGCTATCGACTTCCAAGGTGGAAAGGAAGACTTCTAAACCGAGTGGGGACATCACACTCTCATGGTATCAGTCCACCATCTGCCAGTCTTCCCACTCGACGTTTGGGAAAGAAAGCAAATTGACAAGATTCGTCGCTTCTTAACTGGCCAATTGTCTGCATGCAGGGATATAGGTGACCTTGGCATGATAGACCTTGATAATTTTAGCAGAGCCTTCTTCTTGGCTTTGTCAAGAATGGATGGTAGAAGAAAAAACCTTGGGACAGATTTGAGGCCTCCTTGTAATGAAGTGAATCATCCCCTGTTTAATAACTCTACCATGGTCTCAATCGGCAATAAAGTGACTCGAAGGTGAGGCCCTGAGGAACCTTGCACCTCACTTATTCCAACTTGCCAGAAGGAAGAATAGAACGGTACATCAAGAGTTACAAAATGACTCATGGATCAGAGCCTTGAGAGGAAAGATCACAACAACAATGCATGTTGAAGAATTCATCTCCCTCTAGATTTTTATGCATACACCTTCAACCAGAAGTGGATGATAAAATCACTTGAAAATGGACCACCCAATTGCATGTGGCCCTCAGGTATGTTTCTTAGATAGATTTTTCGGCTCTGACCAGAAATCATGGCCTTTGCATTCTACCAAAACTGATAGTAAAACTTTGAATATTGCAGCATGTTGCCAACTGGAAATGAAAGAGGCACGATGGCACATTGTGGTTCAGCTGGAGCATGGAGTGGAAGTAACCTTTCAGGTTTGGATTCAGAAAATTGTACTGAAGAATTTCTTTTATTCAGTGAACAAGAACACTGGTGCTAACTTGCTAAGTGTCTACCTTCCTTGATCATTTGCAGGATCAGAAGAATCTGAATAACACCTCTCTTTGCCCTACTATCTACAGTCTACAGAGATGATCGAACTACTACTTGTACAGCTTCAGCTAACAGCAAGCTGCCACATATGGCGCCACATGGTTTGCAGAGTGGCATGACATTGCCATGGTGCTCAGGAATGCCTTCTCCAGCTCCACAGAGGCGCCCCTCTTCAGCAAGTACAAGGCATACTCCATGACCATGGCATCACAGGGAAGTGTGATCTTGCCATTGCTGCCCGTGAAGCCGAACTCCTCCTTGGACATCTGCAGGAGCTCTGCGAAGATTGTTGTCCCGAGGCACACCAAGGGCACCTCAAACCGTGCCCCATCAGCCGTGTACACTGCACAGTGGCCCTTGCTCGCCGTGGAAGTGCAGCACTTATCGACTTCCTTTGCTGCTGTAGTGAGGCGCTTCCTCCTAAGCACTGCCATCCTCTGCCACTTCTTGGCCAGCTGAGCGATCCTCTTGGTGCTGATCATGGTTACTTCTTTCTTTCTTGGCTGGAAACTGGAGATTGTGATGGTGTTCTGACTTCTGAGGCTACTTGTCCTGAATATATAGCTCACTCGAACTCGAGTTGGGATGGTTGGGCAAGGGACAATGCCATGTGGAATGGTGAGCGCAATGTTGCAAGATGCGTCTGCAAGTATGATTTGGATGAGATTCTGGTGGGCCAAAGCATTTAGCTCATGTGGGAGCAGATTGTGGTGTGCTTTGGGTGCATGGATTGGATCATTGGACACCACCCATGCCGAGTGGTGTCTCTTAGAAGCGGCACAAGGACCACATGCTAGTGGGTGCCAAGTTGCCAACATGAAGTGTGAAGGACACGCTCATTCATCTAGCAGTTGCGCCATCAGATACATCAGTATCGATCCATTTCAGAGCAGTTTTCTTCAGGCTTGAAACAAGTCACCGCACACATCTAGAAGCTGCAATCTTGTAGGTCCTTGCTGTGAACTGTAGGAAGGGACCGGGCAATCAAATGAAGTTCACATGATATGCTACTGATCCACCGGACCACAACTTGAAGAAGTGGTATTGAGTTGTTGAACAACTTGTTTGGGCCGTTGGACCACAAATTGAAGATCTGTGCGCTCAGAAACAACGTGTTGTGGTCTGAAATAACATTTGATATCTATTGCACAATCAGTGGAAGAACTGGAACTGAGAAATAGGACCCAGTTTACATGTGGTCCTCATGGCGCATGTGGCATGCCTCTTAGCAAGTACGTATCAAACAGATCAGTATGGCAGCACATCGTGATATCATAGCACCAAACACAGCTGCAATTGGTTCCAGCAAGCGCCAAACAGATATATATGGCCCTAGAGAAATCTAATCAAAACTCCACATTGCTTCTCCTTGCAACACTGCATGTTCTGAGCTCATGACCCTGCCTCTTGGCTGTCTGACAGTAACTGCAATTGATGTGCATCGTCTTCTCTTTGCCCCGACCTATAAATCCATCATCTTACCACCAATACTTCATCATCCCTTCAGCAAGCTAAGCACCACACCTGGTAGCTGAACACCACCTTATTGTACAAACTGAATTTCTTTGAATATTCAGTCAAAAAACCTGGAGAAGCAACCATGATCAGTGCCAAGAGACTTGTTCAGATGGCAAAGAAGTGGCAGAGAATGGCTGCCCTGGCAAGGAAGCGCTCACGACGACGCCGGGGAAAGAAGCCGCTGATGGTTCGTGCGCATCGACGTTGGTGGCCATCAAGGGCCACTGCGGCGTGTACTCCTCAGACAGCAGGCGGTTCTTGGTCCCGCTGGCGTACCTCGGCACAGCGGTGTTCGGCGAGCTCCTGAGCATGTCGCAGGAGGAGTTTGGATTTGCCGGCGACGGTGGCAGGATCACGTTGCCCTGTGAAGCCGCGGTGATGGAGTATGTGATGTGTTTGCTTAGGCGAGATGCCTCCGAAGAAGTTGTGAGGGCGTTCTTGAGCTCCATGATCAGACCTTGCCACCACAGCGTCAGTGGCATGGTGCCATCAGTGCGCCAATCAGCCATCTGTGTATAGCTCTGATTAGCTCATGATGTATATAATTAGGTTTATTTAGCTGGATGTAATATTCTGGAATCACATGGAATCGTATAAAAGGTTCTCTGTTTTCTATCCTTTCTGAAGTCTGAATGTCTCGTGGCATGAATTTTGGAAGCGTTTCTCGTTGCGTCAATGGCATGGTAGAAAGTAGAAAGAAGAGGAAGCCATGGCCTGAAAGTTTGCAGACGCGCGAGATGCGGTTGAAGGACGCAACGGCAGCGGCCGACGTCGGCGGCGCCGCGGCGGAGGGCGGAAATCAGCAAAGTCACCGGCGGCGACTGTCTTTGTATTGCCCAAAATGACCTTTAGCACCGTCCAATCTGACTCTGCTATTGCATTCTTACGGTTGCGGCCCAGATCAAGAAAGGCAGAGCAGTTTGGGCTTTTGGTCTTGGTTTTTCCCGGTGGGCCGACGTACTAGCCTGTATTACCGTTTGGGCCCCTCTATGGCTCATCCTTCACTGCCGGCGGCGGCGGCGGCGCGGAAGCCTGGCGAGCACCGTTGAGTCCGCCATGCCCCTCTCCGAGCTTTCCGGTGGCTGTGGCGTCTGTAGGTTGTGATGGCAGCGTGGCGGCCCCCCACGAGTGCGCCGCTCGGCACTCCGGTGAGAACCCCAAACCGAATAGGTGCTAGCAGAAGGCCATAGGATTTGCCTGTGTACCTCAAGAGTAATAATGCATTTGTGCCTTGATTGGTTCGTAGCATCTGGCCGGACGGTGCCATATTGTTTTCCTGCATCACATCCAATGTGATATTTCGCCCAGCTGTCAGCCATAATTGTTTCGTTGCTGTAGCTTTCAGCTTAGAAGCTGACGGGCTGTACTTGACTACCCGTTTGGAGTTTGGACTAGTCCTGAGCTTTTCCTGCGTGAATATCATTTAAATGATTTAGCTGAGTTTCATTTTCATCATGTTTAATCCACGATGGTAACCATACATGTGTTGTATTGCCAATAAAATGGGTGCTGCTCATGTCATGGTGAAAGAATCTAATTACCTTTTGCACTGGCATACATGATCTAAAGCACCATGGTGATGCGCAATGCTATTTTCTAGCATATATGCAGATTTGTATTTGGCAATTCTTTCAAAATATCATAGGTTTTGATGTGCTTTAAGAATCTATTTTAGGTGATATTTGTGGTGAAATATATGCATTGAAGGTCAAAAATATACGCTAGGAGATATTGTATGGGAACAAAGAAAGTTACAAGTAAACGGCACACTGACCACATGCCATTTTACTGCTCCTGAATCCTCATAGCCATTTTGTAAGTTCCATCTTTGGCCTTTCTCCAAACCTCAGCTCTGCTGTCTGCTTTCAGATTTCGCTGGGATTCCGTAAAGACGGCTGGACTGGAGGCATGATTTCAACATTCAGTTGAGCTGGTGTCCGTAATGGCTGTTGTGCTTGTGCATGGCTTTTGCGTTTTGCACCTGTGCCACATGCAAGAAACTCTCAGATTACTCGGACGAACAACCTCTAGTATTTGAGAAGAAACTCTGTTGCAATTTAGTGTAAGTCCTCACAATTTTCATAAACCAATTATCTCTGACTCTTCAGCGAAACATAAGTTCAGAAGAACAATCATGTCTCTCTATTTTCTTGTCTTGTACTTATAACACCTTGCTTGGTCAGTTGCTGGGTCATAAGGCTCTGAGTAACACTTATCTAGTTAATATCTTATCTGCTGGCTGGCTTTTACACACGGCGCCACACTGCTGGCAGAGTGGCACGACATCGCTATGGTGCTAAGGAAAGCATGCTCTAGCTCGGCAGAAGCGCCTCTCCTGAGCAAACACAAGGCATACTCCATGACCGCCGCATCGCAGGGGAGAGTGATCCTGCCATCGTCACCTGTGAAGCCGAACTCTTCCTGTGACATTTGCAGGAGCTCCCCGAAGACCGCGGTGCTAAGGCACGCCAGTGGCACCTCGAACCGTGCGCAGTCGACCGTGTACACTGTGCAGTGGCCCTTGCTCGCCACGGAGCTGCAGCACGGATCATATTGGAGTGGCAGTAGACTTTCAGGTTTGGATTCAAAAAAATGTGCTGAAGAATTTCATTGGTCCGAAATTAAGGACTGATGTGCTCAGCGAACAAGAACACTGATGCTAACTTGCTAATAAGTCGCTACCTTCTTTGATCTTTTGCAGGATCAGAAGGATCTGAATAACACCTATCTTTGTCCTAAATATTTACAAGCTGAACTATTACTTAAGCACTTACACAGCTGCAAGTGCAACTAACAGCAAGCTGCCACATACGGCGCCACGTGGTTTGCAGAATGGCACGACATTGCCATGGTGCTCAGGAATGCCTTCTCCAGTTCTCCAGAGGTGCCCCTCCTCAGCAAGCACAAGGCGTACTCCATGACCATGGCATCACAGGGCAGTGTGATCCTGCCATCGCCGCCTGTGAAGCCGAACTCCTCCTTGGACATCTGCAAGAGCTCCGCGAAGACTGCTGTCTCGAGGCACGCCAATGGCACCTCAAACCGTGCCCCATCAGTCGTGTACACTGCGCAGTGGCCCTTGCTCGCCACGGAAGTGCAACACTTGTCCGTTCGCCAGGTGAGGCGCTTCCTCCCAAGCGCTGCCACCCTCTGCCACTTGTTGGCCAGCTGAGCGATCCTCTTGGTGCTGATCATATTCATGGTTAGTTCTCTTTCTTGGCTGGAAACTGGAGAAGTGGAGAGCTCTGAGTTGTGAACTTGAGATTGTGATGGTGTTCTGAGGCCACTTGACCTGAATATATAGCACACTCGAACTCGACCAGAATGGTTGGGCAAGGGACAAGGCCATGAGGACGGTGGGTGCGATGTTGCAAGACGCGTCTGCGAGTATCCGTGATGCCGATTTGGATGAGACTCTGATGGGGGGCGAGTGTTTGGTGCGTGCCGCTCCGGTGCCGGTGCTGATTGAACGCTCGTGGTGTGCTTGCTTTCGGTGCTTAGACTGCACAGAATCCGTGCTGGCGTGCCATGCCGAGCGATGTCGCTGGGAAGTTGCACCAGGACCCCATGTTTGTTGGGGCCATCGTGGAGCATGAGGGCCAGGTTTGTTCAGCTGCTGCTGGTGTGCAGTCAGATCATCAGCAGATCAGCTTGTGTTTAAAGTTTTAAACGAAGACAGGGAAGCATGGACTGCATGCTTTTGTGAGACGACAATGCCATGCTTGAAGAATGCAAATAAAACTTTAGCTAAGCTAGTTGCCTAGTTGCGATCTTGTAGGTCCATGCAGGGAACTGCAAGAAGCAGCTGCGAAGTGGAGTTCACATGATGTGCTATTGATCCAGCAGACCACAAAGTTTGGATGGCTGAGCAGTCTTAATCCAGTCATTCAGAAACAATGAGCTGTGGGCACAAAACTTCCAGATGTCTTACAAATAACAAGCGGTATCTCATTGCACAATCACTGAAAAAACTGATACTGACAAATTGAACCAATTTACATGTGGTCCTCATGGCCCATGAGGCATACCAGTATGGCACATTATATTGTGATATGTGTACTGACCCAAACTCTACTACATTTCTACAATTGGCTTCGACAAGTGCCAACAGATGATGGCCCCAGAGAAATCTAATCAGAACCACACACTGCTTCCATTGCAGCACTGCATGTTCTGGGCTCGTGGCCTTGTCTCTTGCCAGCCGGAGGTGATAGCTGCACTTGAACTGCGTGCTCTCGCTCTCCCACATATATATCCACCACCTTCGCACTAACATTCCACCAGCCCACCAGCTACCTAAGCATTACATCTAGCAGCACAATACCCTCTGATACAGAGGTTCTCTGAACATATTCAGCCAGGAAAAGCAACCATGATCAGTGCCAAGAGGCTTGTTCAGATGGCAAAGAAGTGGCAAAGAATGGCTGCCTTCGCGAGGAAGCGGCTCACGCTGACGCCGGCGAAAGAAACCGAAGCGTCCTGCGGAACGGCGTCCACGGCAGTGGCCAGCAAGGGCCACTGCGTCGTGTACTCGGCCGACGGAAGGCGGTTCGAGGTGCCGCTGGCGTACCTCGGAACAGCTGTCCTCGGCGAGCTCCTGCGCATGTCTCAGGAGGAGTTCGGGTTCGCGAGCGACGATGGCAGGATCACGCTGCCCTGTGACGCCGCGGTGATGGAGTACGCGATGTGTTTGGTTAGAAGGGACGCTTCTGAGGAGGTTGTGAGGGCGCTCTTGAGCTCCGTGGTCAGGCCTTGCCACACCGTCAGTGTCGTGGCGCCACCGATGGAGCTCAAGCAGCAGCTAGCCGTATGTGTATAGTTCAATTCAATAGCTCATTTTTTTAGCTCAGGAGTCTCCTAGTTTCCTGATGTATGTACAGTACAGTTCTGTTCAGCGGATCTGAATGTAAAGTTGTTACTTGGAATCAAAGGAAATGGTACGAAAGATGTTACCAATTCAATAATCTTATTATCAAATCAGTTTGGCAAGGAAATGGTAAGAATCAAGTTGTGATGTTATCGCGATCCAACCCAGGGCGACCGTACGATCGGAACCGCGGAGCCGTTTTGATCTTTCCTGGTGGGCCCAGGTTCACAGCCGTTCTGCCCTGTTCCTATTCCTATTTATTTTATTTTACAGCAGCAACGTGCAACGGAACAGCAACCGCCTCCTTCCCCTCTCCGCCCATCCCCTGATCCCCGAGCGGCCGCCGGCCGGTGACCATCCAAGAATCCCAAGAGCCCACATCCGCCATGGCCATGGCACCGGAGCCCCTCTTCTTCACCCCGCCGCCCGCGCCGCGGCACCTCGCCGAGCTCCGCATCGACCCCGCGCACTACGCTGTCGCCTTCTCCGCGCCCTGCGCCGCCGACGCGGGGCGCAAGCGCCGCTGCCTCCTCCCGGCCTCCTCCGTGCGCAAGAGGATGCTGCTCGAGCTGCCCCCCTTCGACCCCGCGCCGAACACGCCGACGCCCCCGCCCACGCCGACGGCGCCGCGCGCCGCGGAGTTCTCGTTCGAGCCGGGGCTCCGCCCGCGCCACCCGACCTCCGCGGGGAACATGTTCGCGTTCTTGGCTGCGCCGGAACGGCCCGACA
Organism: Bothriochloa decipiens; assembly: GCA_023333625.1. Taxonomy (NCBI): domain Eukaryota; kingdom Viridiplantae; phylum Streptophyta; class Magnoliopsida; order Poales; family Poaceae; genus Bothriochloa; species Bothriochloa decipiens. The sequence continues at coordinate 15,914,469 of CM041631.1, read as the reverse complement.
CGCCCACGGGTCCCACCTCCAGGGGCGGCTTCGTGTTCGCGGCTTCGCCGGAGCGCCAGCTGACGCCCACCTCCAGGGGCTCCAACGCCAGCGGCCTCACGTTCTTGGCTTCGCCGAAGCAGCCGTTGGCGCCCACGGCCTCCACCGCCAGCGGCTGCGAGGCGTCCTTGATGCCCACCGGCAGCGGCGCGGCCGCGTCCCTCCACTCCGCCAAGACGGCGCGCACGGGCGCTACTGGAAGCGCCGGGTTCGAATTCTTGGCTTCGTCAGGGCCCGCGTGCGCGAAACTAGCCTCTCCATCTTCCGCGGCGGCCAAGGAGGCGACGCTCCCTCCCGTGGGCCTCGGGACGCCGTCGTTCGTCTTCTCGGCGTCGCGGTCGCTGACTCCGCCGCGCAGCGGGAGCAGGAAGCGGCCGCGGCCCAACCTCCACATCGAGACCACCCCTCGACGCATGAGTCCGCGACACTGGGAGGACGATACGCCGCAGCAGCAGCTCACCCCGTCGCCGCAGAAGCTCGCCAAGACGAACTCCACCGTCAACCCCGAGGCCTCCCGCTCGTCTATCATGCCCGACCCGTGCTGTGCGTTCTTCGCATCGCCGGGAAAGGCGGCCATGCAGGTACGCCGTGCTTGCACTTCTTGATTTTTTTTTTTTTTTGACTCGAGGCATTCCCCATTTCCATTCAAAGAACGGAAATACAAGGTTCTTACAGCAGTTTACAGAGCAAGACAGGAAACAGAAAGAGGTTCAGGCACGAACGCCCCAGGCTACGAACCAGCATGCAAGCTGATTAAATGACAGAAACGAAAACGCCCACACTTTGATGAGCGACAGAGAGAGCATAACAGTTTCTCAGCAAAAGCACCAGCACGAGTAACAGACAGCGCTTCATCTTCACTGTCCAGCATCATCAGGGTTGTCTTCAAGGGCGCGCATCTTCCTCTTCTTCTCCCTGGCCACGAGCTTGGTTGCAATCGACAGCATCGCTTCCATGGCAGCCTCCAGATTGGTCTTGTCCGAGTCGATGAATAAACCTGCCCAATAACCCATGAGCGCACACATATAGCATACAATAGTGGCAGGAGAGTTAACACATTTTCCTTCAAAGCAGATTGCATTGCGCGTTTTCCACAATGCCCAGCAAACTGCAGCGATACCAGTAGTGTGAAATTGCTTTGAATGCTTTCCATTTGGAAGCCACTTCTCACATCACTTCCAGCAGTGGTGCATAGATGTAGGAATATCATTGGCACCAATTGCAAATGCAATGATGGACCAAACAACTTTAGCAGTAGAGCATTGAAAAAATAGGTGTTGGATGTTTTCATCTTTATCACAGAAGTAACAAGTTGGAGAACCAATCCAATTTCTCCTAATCATATTGTCTTTAGTGAGAATGGCATTGTTCATTAACAACCAGAGGAAAATATTGATTTTGGAGGGGATTCTCCCTTTCCATATCTTCTTATAATAGATGCCCCCATCACTCCTGGTCATAGCATCATAAGTGGACTTGACACTAAATTTTCCATTAGGACCAAATTGCCAGGATATAAGATCATCAGCATCAGTAAGCTGACTATTGTTTACATCTGAGACAATGCTGTTCCAGTTGTCTCTAAGGTCATCTGTCAGCCATCTTGAGAAGGTTATATGAGTGTTGCCAGTTGTGGCACAATGAACAGTTATATCAGGTTGCTCACATAGTTTAAAAAGGTTAGGGAACATAATGTGAAGTGGTCTGTCATATAACCAAGCATCTTTCCAGAATAGAGTCTGTCTCCCATTTCCAATCTTCACTTTCCTCCCTTGAAGATATACATTTTTGACTTTAAGGAGATCAGACCATATGGAAGAGTCATTCTGCCTATGTGAGACATAACTGATCAGTTTATTCTTCATGTACTTGTATTGAACAATCTGTTGCCAGAGGCCATTTTCTTTCTCAAGCTTCCACCACCATTTGCAAAGGAGACTGACATTTGTTTTTCTAATGTCTTTTATCCCCAGCCCCCTTTTCTCTTATGCTTGCAAATTTTCACCCATTTAACCAGATGGTGCTTCTTTTTGGTTCCCCCACCTTCCCAGAAAAATTTCCTTCTCAATTTGTCTAGTTTGTCAGTGATAGACTTGGGCAGCAAATAGATGGACATATGGTAGATGGGGGCATTGTTTAAGCTAGATTTGATCAGGGTTGTCCTCCCAGCGATGGATATTGAACCACCCTGCCATACATCTAGTCTTTTAGCACTTTTTTCAACCAAAGGAAGCCAGTCAATGGCATGTAGCCTGCTTGGGCTCACTGGGACTCCTAGATATTTGATGGGAAAAGTCCCAATTTGGTAATTGAACATGTTTGCATAGAGGTCAGCCCAGTTATCCTCGTCATTGATAGTGATGATTTCACTTTTGTGAAAATTAATCTTAAGGCCTGCCATCAACTCATATAAGTATAGTAACATTTTCAGATTTCTGGCACTTTCTATATCATGTTTGAGACACAAGATCGTGTCATCAGTGTATTGAAGCATCGCCACTCCAGTAGGGATTATGTCTTGATTTCTCTTCTTGCTGCCGTTGCTTTCTTGAGCTCACCTCTAATGCGTTGATTTGATCGCTGCAGGAAGCCAAGAAAGCCTCCAGCGAGGCATCCCGCTCGCCAGCCGGGTCACGCTGTACTTCACCGGAGGCGAGGACTTGCTCACCAGAAAAGCCAAGAAAGCTGGTACAGCCTTCCTTACTGTGTGGCGATTCCATCCTTTTACTTGCATTGTTTGGTTTCAAGGATACAACATAATTTGGATGCTTTGCTTCTTTGGACTGCATGCATTTTGGTATTCTGTCAGCAATTGCTTAATGAAACCTGGTTCTGTACAGGAGCAAGAGGTGGAAGTGTCCAACGCGGTCTGCTCTGGCGCCGAGCTGGTGCTGCGCGTGACCTGCAAGTGCGGCGTCCACAAGGAGTTTAGCTTCGACCACCGTGTCTGATCAACTAGCTCCTGTCCATCCTCATCATCGGTTTTCGGGTTTTGCATTGCAATTCACCGGAGTCTTAGGACAAGGTTAACTGCAGCTCATGTAGAAATGAGTTTAAGCCTTGAAGAGCTGTAAGAATGTAGAAATTAAACCAGTTTAGGTCCAGCACTGAATTTTTCTTTCTAGACTTCTGGCTTCATTTTTCAGCCTGAACTCGGCAACAATGGGTCACACTTGTCTTTGGTCTAAATGTTTGATATTTCTAAACTTGTGGTACAATGTTTCTTGGTTTGATTTGGCCTTTGAGTCTTGAGCTTGTGGTACATGCTCATTTGGACGACTGGCAGAGTAACTGAGTAAGAGGTGTCATTCTGCTTTATTTAGAAGATTTCTCTGTAGTGATTTCTGTGTAGATATTGCTGTCTACTGACATGTTCTGTTGTGTGAACCGACCATATCAGCCTCCGTTAGCCGCTTGCCAAATGGTGGGTTATCATCAGCTGCGCCGCTGACGCGGAAGCGGGCGCCTTGTAGTGCCAGTCGCCCACCGCCGTTGAGCACGACCCCTCCGCTATGTGTCCGATTACCGGTGACAGTGGCCTCGGGTGCGGCGTTGCCCTTAGCAGTGGCCTTGGGTGCGGCGTTGCCCTCGCCCGCGCGTGTGCTGGTCCTGGCCAGGATTCCAAATCAACAAGCTCAAGCAGGTAAAGAACCATCCGGATTTGTTTAGATTGTACTACTTGTTCCCGTGCACAAGCCAGCAGAATGCCTGCTCTATTCCATTGGATTTGCGCGTGTATGAACTAGTATTTAAGTAGCTCTAGGTTAATGCACTAGCACCTTCACTGGTTCATAGGAGTTGGCTTGTTATTGGTGAATCACCTCTTACTGCATCTCATTTGGCCACCCATTTCTTTTCATCTTCCTGCAGCTGCTTGTGGGTCGTTGACCTGTTGTGAGCCATGCTTGTTTCAACGCCTTCTCTGCTTCAGAAGGTAATGTTATCCTGACGTCCCTTGTGAAGCCCAAGCTCTGACCAGAAGCCATGGTCGTTAGCCCGTTACATTCTGACAGAACTGATAGCAAAACTCTGAATATTGCAGCAAGCCAGCTGGAAATGAAAAAGGCACGATGGCACATTGTGGTTCAGCTGGAGCATGGAGTGGTAGTAAGCTTTCAGGTTTGGATTCAGAAAATTGTGCTGAAGAATTTATTGGCCCCAAATTAAGCTCTTATGTGCTCAATGAACAAGAACTTGCTAAGTCTCGCGACCTTCCTTGATCATTTGCAGGATCAGAAGGATCTGAATAACAGCTCTCTTTGCCCTACTATGTACAGAGATGATCGAACTACTACCTATACAGCTGCAGCTTTCAGCAAGCAGCCACATATGGTGCCACATGGTTTGCAGAGTGGCATGATGTTGCCATGGTGCTCAGGAATGCCTTCTCCAGCTCCGCAGAGGCGCCCCTCCGCAGCAAGCACAGGGCGTACTCCATGACCATGGCATCACAGGGCAGTGTGATCCTGCCGTCGCTGCCCGTGAAGCCGAACTCCTCCTTGGACATCTGCAGGAGCTCCGTGAAGACTGTCGTCCCGAGGCACGCCAATGGCACCTCAAAACGTGCCCCATCGGTGGTGTACATAGCGCAGTGGCCCTTGCTTGCCACAGAAGTGCAGCACTTGTCGACTTCCTTTGTTGCCGTCCTCAAGGTGAGGCGCTTCTTACCAACAACTGCCATCCTTTGCCACTTGTTGGCGAGCTGAGCGACCGTCTTGGTGTTGATCATGGTCAGAGCTCAGAGTTGAGATTGTGATGGTGTTGCCACTCGACCTGAATATATATAGCTCAACAATCCAGTGGGTATGGTTGGGCAAGGGACAAGGCCATGAGGACAGAGAATGCGATGTTGCAAGACGTGTCTGTGAGTACGATTTGGATGAGAGACTGATGGAGGCCGAGTGTTTGGTTCGTGCCCGTGCCCGTGCCGGTGCTGAATTCTCGTGGTGTGCTTTCGGTGCTGGAAAATGGCACGAGGACCCCATGTTTGTGTTGGGGCCAAAGTGTAGCATGAGGGCCAGGTTTGTTCAGCTGGTGCGACTGTGCTGTCAGATTCATCGCCAGATCAGCTTGGGCTTAAAGCTACAACCGATGGTGTTTGAATGCTGCTTGACCATGAATTTATAGCTGAGCTGCCGAGGAAAAGAGCAAGTCATCCAGTCTAGTAGGATGATTGGCAAGAGACAAGGGCACAAGGCCATAATTGGGATCAGATTCAGATGGGACCAAGTGTTTGGTGGATGCTGTGACCAGTTGTAGTGCACTTTCGGTGCTTGGATTGGACACTACGTGTTGCAGCCATGCTGAGCAGTGTATAGCAGAGAAGAGGAACGAGGACCCCATGTTAATTGGGTCCAACGTGAAGTTTGAGGGGCCAGGTTGGTTCGGATAGCTATAGTGCAATTCAGATATTGGCAGAGCATACCTTTCATGGTAGGATTCTTTTTGGTTCAGTGTCCATGGAAACCTAAGGTTTGTCAGGTAGCTATCATCTAAAGATGATTTGATTTTGAGGATCCTATTTTAGTATATGCTATAGTTCCCTGCAGTGGAACTCCACTGACCGAGATTGGAATCCGTTGGAGTATCACATGTTTAATGTTCTGGTAGTCTCTCCTATGCTTGTGTGCTCTGTGCTCTACTTCAACATGTGTCTCCTGTACAGAAGGGTGGTATCCTCAGCATAGGAAATTCGCGCGTCTTTCTTGAGCAGGACCCATAACTTCAGAAGGTCTAGTCCATATCACTGAACTAAATGCTCGTGGTATATTGCTAAACGTGGATGCAGTATTGGGCAAGTTTGGGATTTATTTCAGAGCTGGATGATGAGGTGTCAGCTGTTCTTGCTCAGATATAATACCAGGCGAGAGTTAAAAACTGATACTACAACAAGCTGACTGGATTCAAAGCAAATGAGTTATGATCAGGCATGCAAGGATATGAGCATAGAGCTTGCACATAGACCATGGCTTATCTGTCAGCAGATGCCAAAAAGGGGAAGAGTCAGAGTGCCCTCGTGTAATGCTGTATGGATGTACCCGATTTCGCCTGATGATTGTCATTTGTCTAGTTGCGTTCTTGAAGTCTTGCAGGTGCAAACATTAAGAGGAAAACAAGGAAATTGAGTTCACATAAGATGCTAGTCATCCAACAGACAGCCGGGTGAAGTTGTTGACTCGAGTTGTTTGGATCTGCTGATCTCATTTAAGACATGGACAACTTGCCTGGCTATATGTCTCAATCGGTAGAACAAACTAAAATTTTAGATCTTCAAAAGGGACATACTAATCTCCAAAAACAATTGAATCATAGGCTCAACTGGCCTGGAAACATTGGACCCACAGTGTTCATGTGGTCCTCTTCAGGTTGCATGCTTGACTGCAGTCAAGTCAGTATGGAAGCACATTGTGATACCCTAGCAGGGCCAAACACTGAAGGTATTGTTTCCCGCAACTGCGAAACAGATCAGGCTGCTTTTTCTGGCAGCATTGCATGTTCTGGACGCATGGCCCTGTCTCCTGGCAGCTTGAGCTAATAGCTGCAGTTGAGTTGCATCCTTCTGTTTTCCCTGCCCTATAAATCCATCAGGTCAGCACCAATACTTCATCGGCCCACGAGTAAGATAATCACAGCTCCTAATAGCTGAACATCATCACCTGCTAGAAGCTGAGCTTCTCTGAACTTTCCAACAAGAAAGGCAGAGACTGAATCAGCCATGATCAATGCAAAGAGACTCGCTCAAATGGCAAGAAAGTGGCAAAGATTGGCTCCACTTTCGAGGAAGAGCCTCATGCCAACCCCGGCGAAAGAGACTGAGGGGTCATCGTGCAGCACGTCGTCGGTGGCTGGCAAGGGCCACTGCGTTGTTTACTCTGCTGATGGCTGGCGGTTTGAGGTCCCTCTGGTGTACCTTGGCACAACGGTTTTCAGCGAACTCCTGAATATGTCGCAGGCTGAGTTCGGCTTCTCAGGCATTGGCGGCAAGATCACGATGCCCTGTGATGGCGCAGCGATGGAGTACACGATGTGTTTGCTTAGGAAAGAGGCCTCTGAAGAAGTTGAAAGGGCATTCCTGAGCTCCATGACGAAGCCTTGTTTACTATGTAAATGACGTAACGCAGCAGTCTATGGGACTTGCTGTTCCTAGCTTCTGAAGATTAGCATGAAATGCTAGAGCTTGTCATGTTGCTTTGTTCTCGTTGTTTCCATTTCTTCCATGATGTAAAGATGTAAATGTAAATAGTTGCTTTTGGGAGAATGGAAGTGGGATGATTGCTAACCAAGAAATGAAACAGCAAGTTCTCAGACTCTGTTGTAACCAACTGGGTTGTTCTACTCTTTTGTTTTTCATGTCCTAGATTTATGTAATTCTGGCATTGTATGAACAAAACCATGAAAAACTGGAGTTGTGTTGATCCACGCAAAATATGTAAAACTGCTGGTCATTGTGCCAAAGTCGCCACTGCAAATGGATATCATCATCTCATGCTGAGCTGAGAACAAGGAGAAACTAACCATTGGAAGGTAGATTTTGCTAAAACTGAATCGGAGTCTTTGTTAAAATAGGATCATAATTGTAAGTGGTGTCGGCGATGAACCAAACAGTGTGGTCAGCCTCAACGCACTAGAACTACCAAGATTATCAGCTTGTTGGTTGTTGCCTAGTTGTAATCTTGTAGGTCCATGTAACAAGGAGCAACGAAATGGTGCTCACATGAGATGCCAGTGGTCCAACAGACCGCCTACTGAACAAGTGATATGAAGTGTCCAGCAAGTTGCTTGGACCGCTGAACACCTTCCAGTCCGGTTGTTCAGAGATTCAAGATGGTATGGGACGGGAGCAGACAACTGTTAGACACGCTCTATGTCTCAATCTGAAGACCCAATCCATTCCCAGATTTCTTGATATCTCAGTGAAGGGATCACATAGAAATTGTCCTGACACGTTGGTCCCAATTTTCATGTGGTCATCACAAGGCATGCTTCTTGGACTCGACTGGCCAGTATGGCAGCGCATTGTGATATCCATCTACTGAACTATCCAAGCACGCCCAACAATGCTGCACTAGTGGCTCCAGCAAGTGCCAACACAGATTGGCCCATAGAAATCCAATCAAAACCACACTTGCTTTCTCTTGCAAGTTGCCACACTGCATATTCAGAGCTCGTGGGCTTGTCCCTTGCCAGCAGGAGTGGATAGCTGCACCTGATTGGCATGCAGCGTGCTTATCTTTCCCCTCATCACCTATAAATCCATCAGCTCAGCACCAAAACTTGATCAGTCCATCAGCAAGCGAAGCACTACACCAACTCACCAAGTAGCTGAACACCACCATAGATACAATACAAACTGAAGTACTCTGAACTTGTAGTTCGAGCCAAGAAAGCAGGAGACAGAAACATGGTCAGCGCCAAGAGACTTGTTCAAATGGCCAAGAAGTGGCAGAGGATGGCTGCCATGGCAAGGAGGCGGATCGCATCGACGCCGGCGAAAGGAACCACCGAGGGATCATCACCGTGCAGCACCTCGCCGGTGGCCGGCAAGGGTCATTGCGTGGTGTACGCGGCAGACGGCAGGCGGTTTGAGGTGCCGCTGGCGTACCTCGGCACCGCCATCTTCGGTGTGCTTCTCAGCATGTCGCAGGAGGAGTTCAGGTTCGCCGGAGATGATGGCAGGATCATCGTGCCCTGTGATGCCGCCGTCATGGAGTACGTGATGTGTTTGCTTAGGAAAGATGCATCGGAAGAGGTCGTGAGGGCGTTCCTGAGCTCCATGGTGAGGCCTTGCCACCGTGGAAATGGCTTGGCACAATCCATGGGAATTAGCCAGCAAGTTGCTGTTTCTAGCTACTGAGGATTAGCACTTAGATTGTTGTATCATTCTTGAATGATAAATGTAAATAGTTACACATTGTGTGAGACCCGAAATGGAATTTATTAGGGAGTATATCTCGCTGGAAGCTAGAAAGACAGTTTTGCATTGGGAATCTCTAACCGTTTCTAAATCACAAAGACACTTTTATACTTTATCATTTCTCTTTTGTATTTCTGAATTGGGATCCTATCCTTTCTTCTTATTCTTCCCTGTATTTTTATTCTTCCTCCACCTCCAGATCAACTGGACATTCTGCAATCAATCAATGATGATGGCAACACAGAAAGTTAGAGAAATGATATTTGTTCTTTGTAACTATGCTTTATTGTATTCACAAATGATTATATTGCTTTTTTAGGACTTACATTATGAGGTAACGAGATTCTTCAGCAAAATCTTACAGTATGAGATCCAAAAATCAACATCATATGGAACAGGACACTTGGCATTGCCCATTCTGGACGAACCAAATCACGCCATTATGTCTTTGTGCCTTAACCATTCAGTCCCTAGTAAATCATAACTGACGAGGGAGTTAGGCTTTCTTCTTTAATGAATTGATACAAGAAAAAAAAACAAGGGAGTTATGCTTTAGAGAAAGTGAGAAGTTTAAAAGCTAACACAGGTTGCTTTATCTTCTATATATGTAGTATGCCTCCGTACCTCCTAAAGTCCTAATCATGATGGTGCAGTGTGACTTCCCAGGCAACGCCGGTGCAAACCCCCAGGCAGTCGATTTTGATCGCCTGGCCACAGACAACTGTTGCCTCGCAGGCAACTTTTTAGGGTTTGAAGCAAACACGGTACAGGCAAGATCCAGGCAATAGCTTTTCCTGGCAAACTCAGTCCAGGGTTGCATCCAAACAAACCCTAATGCTGACTTTTCAGTTAACCACAATCAAATTGGTGTTAGCAAAAAAGAAGGTAGAGCCTGAATCATTTAGAAAAGATTGCTTCTGAGTGAACCTAACCAGCTCATCTCAGAACCACTTCAGACATGACACTAAAACTGATATGAACAGCTCCATAAAAGCTGAACTCAGGATGCTTGCACACTGTCTCAGCCCAATTCAGTAGTCAGTACCTGGTAATGTAGTACATATGTGTTTGCCCAACCACTAGTCCACTATCTTTGCCTTCAAAGTGGACTAGCAAAATCAGATCCGAATATCAAGTGTCTACATTTGCAGCTAACAATACATGTACCCAGCTCATGGCCATGTCCCCTGACAATTAGTCTGGGAAGAGCGCAGCTGCATTCAAGACATGGACCATTTGTTCACCTATATATACAGGAGCTAGCAACCAAGACACCATCACTACAATCACAGTCACAAACTATGCATTTCCAAGCACCAGACCTGAGAATCAAGAACCAAGCAGCAACCATGATGAATCCCAAGAAGCTTGCTCAGTTGGCATTTGGCAAGGAAGTGGCAAAGGGTAAAAATAGCCACCAAAGACGGCAACAGATGCTGCACCATTTCGCCAGTTGCATACAAGGCCCACTGCACCATGTAAACGGTGGATGGGACAAGGTTCGACGTCCCATTAGCGTACCTCAGCTCAATGGTCTTCAGTGTGCTGTTGAGGATGGCTGAGGAGGAGTTTGGCTTCACAGGTAATGGTAGGATCACTCTGCTTTTTGATGCAGCTGTTGTGGAGTATATGATATGCTTGCTCTGGAGAAATGCATCAGATGAAGTTGAGAAGGCATTCGTTTCAAAAGAAGTCGAGAAGGCATCCCTGAGCTCTTTATTGATGCCTTGCCAGCAATCAAGCTATCCAATGCCCGGTGGTGCTGCATCAGAAATTTGCAGTTTGTAGCTCCTGAAGATATGCAGGAATTAGTGCATTAGTACTCTGACATGGGTAGAAGGAAAATAAAGAAATTGTATATTATCTTAGAGAACTAGTGGTTATCATTTATTGATGCCATTTCGGAAAAATCTAACAGGAGCCTGGCAAACCAACCTCTACAGTCAAATTTTGGTCTTATTTTGCATTGCCTTTATTTCTTCAAAAGTTATATTAAATCAGCAGACAAGAATGCTAAGTAGTTGTACAAGCAGAAATATATGCTTGTAGAAGTTTGCCCGAAATATATGCTTCAACTAGAAAATGCAAAGGTAATGGGCCTGTTTCCATATATGAAAAGTGCAGCAAAACTGTTAAGCTGCTAGTCGGCATCTTGGATCAAACATGTTAAATATCAAACACGGTGGAATAATTGAGGCTTTTGGAGACTTGGGGTCATGCAAAGTTCTCAAGCAAAATTTTCGAGCACCGTTAAACTACAACATGGCATTGTCCCTGAAAGCTACTTCAACAATTACCAAGAGCTAATGCATAGTACTACTAAATCAGCCCACATATTAATTAGTTTGTGCACACAAATCCAATTTCTGTAGTTAGTGCCCTCCGCTCAATAGTGCACATGAACTGTTGGTGTAAATATGAAAATATATAAGGACTCATATGTAAAAGACTAAGAAGATAAGAATAGAAGTCTGAGAGCTGGACTGTGAGCCAGCTAGAACCTTCCCCAAAATTGATCATGGTATTCGGAGCCGGTGCTAGAGTTTCGCGTGGCGGCGGCGGCGGCGCAGTCGCCTGAACGTGTGAAGGCGGCGAGGTCCAGCACGAGTGCGGGCGGCGCTCAATCGGAGGTAGCTCGGGCGCCGGGCAGGAAGCGGCTCGCGCGGTCGTGGCGTGGGTCGGCGCGAGTGCGGGCTGCGCTCACGCGGAGGAGGCTCGGGCGCTGGGCAGGAGGCGGCTTGCAGGATTGCCTAGAGCCGCGCAGCCAGCGCGAGCCGGAACCAGAGCGGACGACGCGTTCACGACGCCACGCGGGCGGCCCCAGAGCAGGCGCGAGTGGACGGCCTCTGCAGCAGGTGGGAGCGGGCGGCCAGAGCAGGAGAAGGGGCGGTCCGAGCAGCGTGCTGTCAGGAGGTCGGAGGAGAGGGGCCGGCCAGAGCAGCGTGGTGCTGATCTGATTCGTGGGCTTGTGGAGCTCGCGGTGCTGGGAATCAGTGAAGCGGAGGTTTGAGGAGTTGTGCAAGGTCGTGAATGACTTGGTGGAAGTGAAGGCATTGCAGGGTGTGTGTCGATAGGTGGAAGTGCCACTGCTCGGGGCTGCTGCCACGTGAAGAGGGAAGGAGCCGATTGCGTGCTGCTGCTGCGTGTGTGGCTGCTACTGAAGAAAAAAGGACTCCTGGAGTGTGTGTGTTTCTGTTGAAGGAAGAAGAAGAAAAAAGTTGCTGAATTAGTGGCTGAGTAAGGAGGCAAAAGAGAGAAGGGAAGTGGGTTCACCTCTGTGTGCTGCTCTGTTTTTTGGTGAAGCCTTCTTGTGAGTGTGTTGTGTGAATTTGGTTGCTAGTGCTTTGGGGGAGTCTGATCCGGTGGAAGCAAATAAGGTGCTGCTGCGGTGGTGTGTTGCCGTGTGCAAGTAAAAGGGAGAAAAAGATTTGCCATGCTGCTCGTGAATGGAAGGAGGAGTTGCTAGTGTTGCTGCTGTGTGTTTCTACTGGTGCGTGGTGATTTGTTGAGGCGTGAAGCTGATCCGAGGAAGATGGAGTCAGAAAAGAAGGCAGAGGTTGCGACTGATGTTGTGCAGGAGTCGGTCACTATCCTAGCCACCATTGCGGATATATACAAGGAGGTGAATCAGATGGTGTCCGGCGAGAATGCAGAAATAAAGAGGATGTTGCATGGGTTTAGGAGGGTGACCGAGGCATATCGGTTGGAAACGGAAACCAAGGTGAAAGTAAAGGTGGAGGAATTGAGGGTTTTGAGTGCTAAGGCAGAGATGGAATTGAGGATGCAAATTTTGGAGGCTGAGGTGTTGGCTAAGAAGAGGGAATTTGATTTGGTGAAGGAGGAGGCTGTTGATGATTCAATTGTTAGGCTTAAAAGTTATTTGGAGGATCTAAAGAGAGAAAAGGCTCAATTTTTCAATTTAACAGAGGAGCAAGCCAAGCAGTGGGAACAATGGCAAAAAATGAAAGGATCGGAAAGCTCCAAAACTACTTCAGATGGTCCTGTGATTGCCACTACTAGTCACTTTGGTAACTTTGCCAACTATGCCCACTTGGGCAAAGGTACTCAGGCACAGACACTTGCATCCACATATAAGCATAACATAGAATGGGTCATTGATTCAGGAGCTTCCAAACATGTCACAGGCATATCTAGTTCTTTTAAGACATACACTTCACATTCATTCTATGAGACCATTCAAACTGCTAATGGCACCTCCCAACCCATTCATGGTGTAGGATCTGTAGAGTGCACTCCATCTCTTTGTCTATCATCTGTTTTGCATGTTGCTTTCTTCGCAGTCAATCTCCTCTCTGTTAGTTCTCTTGTAGATCAGTTCAAGTGCATTGTTACGTTTGATGAAAATCTTTGTATATTTCAGGAGAAGAGGACGGGGAGAGTGATTGGGACTAGAGTCAGGCGTAATGGGCTGTGGTTCATCAACCAGGCAGGATCAGCATTGGTGGCAGCTGTTGAAGCACAAGAGAAGGAGGTCTTCTTGCTTCATCATCGGTTAGGACATGTGCCTTTTGAAAGCTTGAACAAATTATATCCGGATGTCTTTAAGGATGTGGACAAAAGAAAATTTGTGTGTGATGCATGTGAACTTGGGAAGCACACAAGATCAACTTATCCCAGTATTGGTCTTCGTAGTTGTGAACCTTTAATGCTAATACACTCTGATGTATGGGGTCCCTGCTCAATTACATCTTTAAGTGGATTTAAGTGGTTTGTCACCTTTATTGACTGCTATACCCGTATGGCATGGGTCTATTTGCTGAGGGGTAAGCATGAAGTTCTTAGATGCTTTCAAGACTTCCATAAACTAGTTAAAAATCAATTTAATGCCAAGATTCAAATTATCTGCACAAATAATGGGAAAGAATATGTGAACAATGATTTTGTGACATATCTCTCGAATCATGGAATTATACATCAAACCACTTGTCCAAATACTCCATCACAAAATGGTGTAGCTGAGAGGAAGAATCGACACTTGTTGGAGGTCACAAGGTCATTGATGTTTCAAATGAATGTGCCCAAATATCTTTGGAGTGACGCAGTGTTGACAGCAGCATATTTAATCAACCGTATGCCATCTAGGATCCTTGGTATGAAGTCTCTTGCAGAACTTTTGTTGGGACAATGAGAGTTTAAAGTACCCCCTAAGGTATTTGGTTGTGTTTGCTTTGTCAGGGACCATAGACCTTCAGTTGGAAAGTTAGATCCTCAGACGGTAAAGTGTGTTTTTGTTGGATATTCCTGTACACAAAAAAGATTACAAGTGTTGGGACCCTATTGGAAAGAAATTGTTTGTGAGTATGGATGTGACATTTCGTGAGTTTGAACCATACTACACAAAACCATGGGATCTTGATCCATTGTTGGAAGAATTCTCTTCAGTCAATGGGTGATAGTAGAGAGGGGGAGAATGAGGGAGTTATAGCCAAAAAGGAGGTGATTGTTGGTGCTATCCCATATCCAATGGATGCGTCTGAAGTTCAAAAGAAGGTGGTGGATCAGGATAATATGATGGATATGAGGAGTGGTGGCCATGAGAATGGAGAGAATGGAAAGATGATTGATGATGAGAGTGAGGAGGTTATTGTTGAAGGGAGTGAAGAGGTGATTGCTAGAATGAACCCATGTTTAGTAGAGAATAGGGAAACAGTCGCAGAGGAGCCAATTGTATACCAGAGGAGGCAGTTCAGGAGCCAGGGGGAGCAAACAACTGAGAAAGAGCCAATAGTGTACCAAAGGAAGCGGTTTAGGAGCCATGGGGAGCAAGTTGGTACACCACAGCCACAGGAGCCTATTTCACCAGTCCCAAATCTCTCCTCGGACCTCTCTCCATTGAGCTCCTCGATCCAATCTGGGTCAAGTGGTAATGTCTCTCTTACTCCTGAGCATGTAGAGTTACCTCTTTCACAACGTAGAGACACTAGACCTAATTTTGAAAAACCTCCTATTCTCTATGGGTTTGAGCATCCTAGTACAAATCATGACATTGCTAATTTCCTTTTATACTCTCGTCTTTCACCTGCATATAGAGCATTTGTTGCATCTTTACAAACAGTGCCTATTCCAAAGGACTAGAAGTGTGCAAAACAGGACCCTAAGTGGAAGGCAGCAATGGAAGAAGAGATGCATGCTCTTTAAAAGAACAAGACATGGGAATTGGTCTCACTTCCAAAAGGAAAGAGAGTAGTGGGCTATAAGTGGGTCTTCACTGTGAAGCAAAACCCAAAAGGAGAGGTCGACAAGTACAAGGCAAGATTGGTTGCAAAAGGATATAGTCAAACATATGGCATTGAGTATGATGAGACCTTTGCTCCTGTGACAAAGATGGGTACAATTAGGACCTTAGTCTCTTGTGCAGTTAACTTTGGCTGGCCACTTCATCAAATGGATGTAAAGAATGCATTCCTTCATGGTGACCTACAGGAGGAGGTTTATATGGAGATTCCACTGGGGTTTGCAAATAGTCAAACTGTTGGGAAGGTGTGCAGACTTAGAAAGTCATTGTATGGACTAAAGTAGTCATCCCGAGCGTGGTTTGATAAGTTTAGGAGGGCAGTTTGTGGTATGGGATACACACAATGCAATGGTGATCATACGGTCTTTTACAAGCATAGAGGGAAATTTATCACAATTATGGCAGTATATGTGGATGACATAGCGATCACTGGAGATGATGTGGAGAAAATTAAGTGTTTGAAAGAGAATCTTGGAAAGGCCTTCGAGGTAAAGGATTTAGGGCCACTTCGGTATTTCCTTGGGATTGAGATTGCTAGGTCACCTAAAGGAATTGTTCTCTCTTAGAGGAAATATGTCCTTGATTTATTGGCAGAGACTGGAATGCTTGGATGTAGACCATGCAGTACTCCTATCGATAAAAATCATCAAATCAGTACCTAGTCAGGAGATTATGTTAACAAAGAAACATATCAAAGGCTGGTCGGGAGATTGATATACCTGTATCATACAAGACCTGATATTTCTTATGCAGTAAGTGTGGTAAGCGGGTATATGCATGACCTAAGAACAGGATATATGGAGTTGGTCTACAGAATATTGAGGTACCTAAAGGGGGCACCTGAAAGAGGATTGTGGTTCAAGAAGAACATGCATTTAGATTTGGAAGGATATTGTGATGAAAATTGGGCAAGTTGCAGGGATGATAGAAGGTCCACATCTGGTTATTGTGCGTTTGTGGGAGGTAATCTTGTCTCATGGCGTAGCAAGAAGCAAGCAGTTGTGGCTTGGTCTACTGCAGAGGCTGAATATAGGGCAATGACATTGAGCTTGTGCGAGATATTGTGGTTGAAAGGCTTGTTGAAAGAGCTGCGGGTGTTGAGAAATGAGACCATGATACTTCATTGTGACAATTTTGTTGCAATCAATATTGTAAATAATCCGGTCCAGTTTGATCGCACTAAGCATGTTGAGATTGATAGATTCTTCATTAAGGAGAAGTTTGATAGTGGAGTTCTAAGGCTAGAGTATGTAAAATTACGTAGTCAATTGACAGACTGTTTTACTAAGGGTTTAGGACCAAGTGAGAATGAGTTGAGTTGTAACAAGATGGGCATGATAGATATCTTTAGCCCATCTTGAGGGGAAGTATTGGTGTAAATATAAAAATATGTAAGGACTCATATGTAAAAGACTAAGAAGATAAGAATAGAAGTCTGAGAGCTGGACTATGAGCCAGCTAGAACCTTCCCCAAAATTCATCATGAACTAATCATGTACTTTCTCTGTTCCAAACTATAAGACCTTTTTGGTTCATCCATTTTACTTTGTATCTAGACATTATTATTATCTAGATGCATAGCAAAATAGATGTACCAAAAAAATCAAATCGACTTACAATTTGGTACAGAGGGAGTACTCTGAATAAACTTACCCCGTCTGTGATGAAACTTTATCACAAACAGGTCTGGAAACCGTCTGTGATTACATTATTACAGACGCATGAAATGCCTGTGTGTGATGAAGTTGAGGCCCATCTGTGATTAGGGATTCTGGCTGTAGTAACCTCTTGTGGAGGAGGTTATTTTCTACATTGGCATTGTTCAAAAGTTCTATGCTTCGATGATATCTTCAATTTTGGATTTTCGGTGTATTAGTCTAGTGCATGGTGTCAACTCTCCAAATGCCACCGCATTGCGTTCACATTGCATTTGAGAGGGGTATAAAGGTATAATAGTCAGGGGTATTAGTAATCTCCTAGTCTAGAGTTTCCCTCTTATGTCTCTCATGTAGTCTATATGTAGTTGCTATTGGGTTTCAATATAATCATCCAATTCAGTCTCCCTTACCCGTAACAACCTCATCATCCAACTTTAAAATAGATCAAAAATTTATTATGTCCACGGAGACAAATATACCATTGGAATTGAACTAGTATCTTACTGTATGAACTATGAATTAAAAAAAACTAGACCAACCTAAGAGGAACTAAGTGGCATTTTATTAAATTAAGAAAATATAGGCATCCATGGAGTTGAACCTAGGTATCCACACCCTCAACAGCCCAGTTGAGTTAGCTCAGCTTCAGCTGCTTGATACACTGATCATTTAGAAAGAAACAGCTCAAACCTCATTATTAAAATTTGAAATAGATCCCAAACATACTGTATCTATGATGACCGATATGCCATTCGAATCGAACCTGCACCTAATTGTATGAATCATGATATTAAACATGAGGCCATATGACCATATATGATGCATATTCATTTAGTTCAGTGATATGGACTAGACCTTCTTAAGTAACGGGTAATGCTCAAGAAAGAGAAATCAGATAGAAACACGTGCAAATTTTAAATCAGGTAGAAACACGTGGAAATTTTCCTGGACGTGGATATCGCCCCATCTTTGGGAATTTGCACGCGTGATACTTCTGTACTGAAGATACAATTTCAAGTGGAGCACGCAAGCACAGGAAACATTACTAAAACATGTGGCACTCCCAACTGCCTGTAATCTCAGTTAGTAGCATTTCACTATAAGCACTCTAGCATAACAAAATAGGGTGCTCAGCCAAACCATCCAGAAGTGGTAGTGACTTGAACCCAAGTTTCCAACCTCCAAGTCTCGACCATGGACGCTGAAACAAAAGGATCCCTCAATGGAGGCATCATTTTTGTTCAGAAAACAAAGATCGAATTTCTGAGTGCACTTACAGCTAGCAGAACATGTCTGGTCCTTCGCTTTGATCCAGACCCAAATTAACATGGGGTCCTCATGCCTCTTCCTTGATATATACACCGCTCAGCATGGCCACAACGTGTAGTGTCCAATCCAAGCACTGAAAGCGCACTATGCCTGACTCCAGCATACACCAAACACTTGGCCCCATCAGAATCCGATCCAGAACATATGCACGTAGCACAACATGGCCTTGTCCCTTGCCAATCATCCCACTTGATTGAGCAACCTGCTCTTCCTTCGTCTATATATTCACATCAAGTGGCCTTCAAACATCATCACTTGTAGCTTCTCAAACAAAGCACTTCAAACCAAAACACAGTTCTCTCCAGCTTCCAGCAAGTCAGGAAGAAAGAAACCATGCTCAGCACAAAGAGGATTTCTCAAATGGTCAAGAAGTGGCAGAGAATGGCAGTGTTGGGGAGAAAGAGACTCGCCTGGAGGGGGGAAAGGGAAGCCAATCAATCCTGCACCTCTGTGGCAAGCAAGGATCACTGCATGATGTACAGTTCAGATGGGAGGAGGTTCGAGGTACCACTGGCGTACCTTGGCACACTGGTGTTTGCAGAGCTCCTGCCGATGTCCCAGGAGGAGTTTGGCCTCATGAGCGATAGGTGGATCACGCTTCCTTGTGATGTTGCAGTCATGGAGTACGCCATGTGTCTCCTCAGGAAAGGCTCCTCAGCAGATGTAGAGAAGGCCTTCCTGAGCACCATGGCAGTGTCATGCCACTATGCAATTGCACCATCCGTTGGAGTTAGCCATCAAGTTGTTGTTTGCAGCTCCTAAGTGAATGCAAAGTAGTTCAGTATAGGTTGTAGGAAAAGAAAACTTCTCCATGGAGCCTTTTGATCCTTCAAGAAATCAAGGAAGATGCAAACTAGCATGTTAGAGCCATTATTCTTGTTATTTGTAAACATACATTGTTGCACTAACAAAAGATTAATGAAATATCCGAATTTCAATTACAAGACAGTAAGTTCCTTCTGCAAAATCTTATGACTCACTTAAGCTCCAGAAGTTCACTCCATATTGCACAGTGCGACAGCAGCCATGCACTTCCATTATGCCCAAGCTAAATCATGGCATTTCCCAGGTGAAATCATAAACGGACAAGGGAGTTAAGCACTGGAGAAAAGACAGTGCATGGTGTTTATTCAAACATGAAATTGTGGAACTCACTTGCAAAAGTGATAGCCTAAGCCCGATACTTATTGGGTTGAGATTTATTTTGCTTAGAAAGTTATCCTTTAAATCCAAGTGAACACTGAACATCCTGGCAACAGAATTACAGAATACAGGTTTGCATGGCAATTTACATTAACAGTAGGGTGAAAGCCGAGCAGCCTCGACAGATGCATAACGGGAACCTGAACTTTCCAGCAAACATTGGCCATGGCTAGTGAGCAAAAAATGGCTGTAGCCTGTAGGCCAACTAGGTCCTGCGCACAGATACCACGAAGTTGGATGTCACATGCAATGCTAGAAATCATGCAGACCATTGGTGGAATTGACAAATGTAACTGTGGACCAAGTTGCAATTTTCAGCAATCAAAGCACCACTCACCAACAGCTATCATGCAAATGCAACAGTAAGTACAGAGCACACAACCAATAGAAGTGAAGCGGACCACACATCTGCTCAGATCATGGCTCTTGTACCATCCTGCCATGTCCCAAGTGAGACATTGATGCTGGCTTTCAGCTAATCACCATCACATCAGTGTTTCATTCTCTCAAAAAGAGAACAAATAGTGTGGTCCCAAATCATTCTTCAGAATTATTGTTTTGACTTTTGATCAAGCTCAACCATTTTATCTCCAAATCACTTGATACAGGACACTGGGAACACATGGAAGACCTCAATATAATGCTGCGCCCAGCTTGTTTGCTTTATGTTTCTGACCAATTCAGCAGCCATACTGTAATACATATCTGATTGCCAAAGCAATGGTCCACTATCTTCGTGTTGATGGTGCATCGAGCAATTGTCTAGCAAAATCAAAATCTGAATCTTGATGCATGTATGAAGCTCGTGGTCTTGTCCCCTATCAATTAGTTCTCAGAATATAAGTGCACCAAGGCCAGGACCATGCACCTATATATTCAGGACTAGCAAGTAAAGATGCCATCCCAACAGCCACAAGTCATCCTTGTCAAAAAAAAAAAAAAAAACCACAAGTCACAAAGCATTTTGAAGCACCATACCTGAGAACCAAGAACCGACAATGATCCAACACAAGAGTTGCCCAATTAGTGAGGAAGTGGCAACAGATCAAGGCAGCCACCAGAGACAATGAAGCATGTTGTAGCTATGTCTTGCCAGCCTTCAAGCTATACAATGGCACATACGGCACTGCATCAGCAATTTGCAGTTTTTTGCCTCCTGAAGATATGAAGTACTTTCTCAGTATTAACAAATCATTTGGCATTATTCCTTACTGCCGTTCTCTCAATAGGTCTAATAGCAGCTTGGCAAACCAACACTTACAGAAAAGGCTGCTATTATTTTTGTTGCTACATTTAACTTATAGGCAAGAAAGCAAATAGATGTACATTCATGCACATAAGTTGAGGAGAAAAGATTGTGTACAGTGTATGCACATAAGAGTGAAGGGAAAGTGGGAAACTCAGCAGACCGTCAATCAGACCGGCCAGCTGCTATGAACCAATCACCGAACCGCGTGATTGCATTAAAAAAAGCAGACCGTCAATCAATAACAAGATATGCCACCGTCCGGCCAGATGCTATGAACCGATTTGAGCAAATTTGGCTTATTTTCTGCCATCAGTACGATTGGGGCACCTATTCGGTTTGGAGTTCTCACCGGAGCCGACAAGCTGCCTGCCGAGTGGTGCGGTCGTGATGGTCCGCCGCAGCCACCGGAGAGCTCCGAGGGGGCACGGCAGACTCAACGGCGGTCGCCAGGCTTCCGCCGCACCGCCGCTGGCAGTGAAAGAATGACACAGCGGGCCCAAAGCCCCAAACGGTAACACAGGCTGCTGGCTGGTACGTGGGTCCCACCGGGAAAGACCCAAGATGAAAAGCCCAAAACTGCTCTGCCTTCCTCGATGTGGGCCGCAACCGCAAGAATCCAATCGCATCTTGACTGAGATAGTCGCCGCCGGCGAATTTGTTGAGTTCTGCTGCCGCTGTTGCGGCCTTCAACCGCATCTCGCACGTCTGCAAACTTTCAGGCCAACTGGCCAAGGCTTCCTCTTCTTTCTACTTTCTACCATGTCAGTCAAGCAACGAGAAAGAGAAACATTTCCAAATTCATGCCACGGGATGTTCAGACTTCATGAAGGATAGAAAACGAAGTTTTGTAAGATTTCCTATGATTCTAGAATATTATTACATCCGTCTAGCAGCCTAAATAAACCTAATATATATCATGAGCTAATCATATCATACACAGATGGCTGATTGGTGCACGAGTCCCATCGATAGCACGGTGCCACTGATGCTGTGGTGGCAAGGTCTGACCATGGAGCTCAAGAACGCCCTCACAACCTCTGCAGAGGCATCTCGCCTAAGCAAACACATCACGTACTCCATCACCCCGGCGTCACAGGGCAACGTGATCCTGCCATCGTCGCCGGCAAACCCGAACTCCTCCTGTGACAAGCTCAGTAGCTCGCCGAACACCGCTGTGCCGAAGTACGGCAACGGGACCTCGAACCGCCTCCCGTCGGAGGAGTACACGACGCAGTGGCCCTTGATGGCCACCGACGTCGACGCGCCGCACAAACCATCGGCTTCTTTCCCGGGTGCCGCCATGAGTCGCTTCCTTGCCAGGGCAGCCATTCTCTGCCACTTCTTTGCCATCTGAACAAGTCTCTTGGAACTGATCATGGTTGCTTCTCCTGCTTTTTTAACTGAATATTCAGAGAAATTCAGATTGTACAATAAGGTGTTGTTGTTCAGCTACCAGGTGTGGTGCTTAGCTTGCTGATGAGATGATGAAGTATTGGTGGTATGTTGATGGATTTATAGGTCAGGGCAAAGAGAAGACGATGCAGACACGTGCAATCACATCTCAGACAGGCAAGATGCAAGGCCATGAGCTCAGAACATGCAGTGTTTCAAGGAGATCGAACTATGTGAGAGTTTGATATCACGATGTGCTGGTGCTCCACATTGGCCCCCAACGAGGCAACGATAAACATGGGGTCCTCATGCCACTTCCCAGTGACACCGCTCAGCATGGTGTGCCATCACGGATTCTATGCAGTCCAAGCACTGAAAGCAAGCACACCACGAGCAGTCAGCACCGACGCGCACCAAACACTCGGCCCCATCGGAGTCTCATCCAAATCGTACTCACAGACGCGTCTTGCAACATCGCATTCACCGTCCTCATGGCCTCGTCCCTTGCCCAACCATTCTGCTCAAATTCGACTGCGCTATATATTCAGCTCAAGTGACCTGAGAACACCATCACAATCTCAAGTTCTCAACTCAGAGCGAGCTCTCAAGTTTCCACTTTCCAGCCAAGAAAGAAACAAGTGACCATGATCAGCACCAAGAGGATCGCTCAGCTGGCCAAGAAGTGGCAGAGGATGGCAGCGCTTGGGAGGAAGCGCCTCACCTAGCGGACGGCAGCAAGGAAGCCGACAAGTGCTGCACTTCCGTGGCGAGCAAGGGCCACTGCGCAGTGTACACGGCCGACGGGGCACGGTTTGAGGTTCCATTGGCGTGCCTCGGGACAGCAGTCTTCGCGGAGCTCCTGCAGATGTCCAAGGAGGAGTTCGGCTTCACAGGCAGCGAAGGCAGGATCACACTGCCCTGTGATGCCATGGTCATGGAGTACGCCCTGTGCTTGCTGAAGAGGGGCACCTCTGCAGAGCTGGAGAAGGCATTCCTGAGCACCATGGCAATGTCG
The DNA here is from genome assembly GCA_023333625.1 of Bothriochloa decipiens. Taxonomy (NCBI): domain Eukaryota; kingdom Viridiplantae; phylum Streptophyta; class Magnoliopsida; order Poales; family Poaceae; genus Bothriochloa; species Bothriochloa decipiens. The sequence continues at coordinate 15,891,414 of CM041631.1, read as the reverse complement.
TGCCCCTCTGCAAACCACGTGGTGCCGTATGTGGCAGCTTGCTGTTAGCTGCAGCTGTATAAGTAGTAGCTCATCAATGTACATAGTATTAGGACAGAGAGAGGTGTTATTCAAGTGTCACACCCGGTTCTAGGGACAAAACCAGATATATACTATATGTGAGTCTTAAGGGACAAATTCCACATATAGCTACAAATAGTATCAAGTACAATGCTTTAAATATAACATACACAGTATATAAAAGATCAGCTATGAACAAACAGCGGAAAAACGACTTCGAACTCCGGGTGTAGACTTCACTCCACTGGATCCAACTGACTGGTTGATCACAAGCCTAAAACTTCTCCTGAGGTGTGGGGAGAATAGCAAGAGTGAGTCCATATCGAACTCAACAAGTATAGTGTCGATACCCTGGAAACGGGTACCCCAGACCCCTGGCTTACCAAACTAAAACCCCGCAAAATCAGCATCTTGATCCCTCCGATAACCTCCCGCGCTAACGTACGAAGGCCCATAGGCTGAGACGTATCGGACTGGCCTGCGAACGAACAACGACGGCCCAAAACCAAAGCCTGCTCGAGAGGCTACCGAACGGACTAGTACTGTATAACCGAGAGGTTACCGAACGGACTAGTATTGTCCACCCGAGAGGATACCAAACGGACTAGTACTGTATACGCGAGGGTACAATTCGAGCGACCCCTCGAGGACGTAACTTCGCCCAGCGAACGAGCCTCCCCTCGAGGACGGAACTTCGCCCGGGCGAATGGGTAGCCCTCGAGGACAGAGCACCCCTCGGCCACCAACTCCCCCGTGCGGACCCGAGCGCATTTAATGCGATCTATCTACCCCCGCCTAACCGCATGGCCACAGTTACGGTAACAGTTACAGGCGTGGCGGTCAAATCCGCTTTTACCGCCCATACCCCGGGATGCCGCAAGTCATATTACGCTGTTGCGCCATACCGAGCGCTGTGCCACGACCCGCACCGCCTCGAGACGTATAAACTAACGTGTTTTCCGTGTTTTCCGGGATTCGGTCTTATCCAGCGAAGCTCGACCTCCTCGGCACGACCCCCTCGGCTCCGGCCAAGACCCTCGACCGTCGCCCCTCGACTTCACCGAGCGAACCCTCGAGCCGAACTTCAACAACTCCCGACGCGACGGCTGCAGGGCCTCCCATACCGACGTACGTCACTACAGCGGCACCGACATGATCGGCCTCAACGACGTACGACGTCAGCGTCATGCGAACTCGAAATACATGTACACCTGTGCCCCTCCTTCGTCTATAAAAGGAGGCGCCAGGACGTTAGAGGACCGGACAAAAAAAACCGAGAGAATCTAGAGCATAGAAACATTAAGGCTTTAGATCACAGAGCGACACCGTGAGCCTGTGCAAGGTCGAGAGCAAGGCGTCCGAACGCCCAAACTCCACCTTACACTCCTCACACCTACTTGTATTTTCCCCTGTACTAGCACTTCGGTGCAAGATAACACGAATCATCCTCCCCCCGCTGGACGTAGGGCCTTCTTTGCCCGAACCAGGATA